>OY856409.1:1475586271-1476226271 GCA_963693085.1 Alisma plantago-aquatica | reverse complement strand
TTGTCTGATGTTACTTTTCTTTTATGCATTTCTAGATGATAAATGCTATGCATATCTCTTTACATCCATTGTAAGTAGATAAATGAATTTTGAATCTACCATGAGAAGATACAATGTTCTCCTTATGAAAGGAGATTACTTTACTTTGTTCACTCAATGTTTAATACTATTGTTAATATATAAGAGCTCCTGTTCAGTTTTAATTATAATAAACTACTATAACAATGTTTTGGTAGAGAGTTCTATCTCCCGCTGGGACAATTTACAATTGTCTCACCCCCGTGGGATCCAACATTTTTTAGGTCAATGCGGACAGAGAAGCAGATACTCTTTTGCAGAAAAAGAAGAGCAACAACCTGGACAACAGTGAGATCTCAGGTGGAGACCCTGACTGTCAAGTCATATAGTTAGAAAGTCCTATGTGTCGTCTTTGTACTCATAGGTCCTCGGAATTTATAGTTAGTGTTTTTAATGAATCGATCTGAGATTTTGGCTTCATGCCTCGAGGTTTTTATGATGTCTGTATATAATATTGAATAGGGCAGCTGATGTTGTAATCCTCGAGAAAAGATAATACATGTTGTGTACTAGTGGATCAGAATGTAAATATTATACTTTGGTTCTTTATGGAAGAGTTTCTTATGTTTGGATCTCTTTGCAAAAAGTTTTAATTTTTAGTGATTTTTAGTAATCCGCTGCAAATGATTCGCTTCTGCTTAGTTAATCTTGTGTTTTGTAAGTTGGATGCCACAATTTAGTGGTATCAGAGCTCTAGGTTCACTGAGTATACAGAGACATAGGACTAAGGTAGTAGAGTATGTTCTAGTATCTACCAGTGTATCTGATAGTGTCTTCTGCTCATATAGGAGAAGAAAAACTTAAAGATGACTGGGTCTCATGAGGAGTTTGTTGCCGAAAGCAGCAATGCTGCACTAAGAAGAGTTGTAGGGGAGCAGGCAAGAGAGGGACAATTGACTAAGAATCCCCTAGCTAATCCAACTATGATAAGAAATCCTTCCTTAGGTATCATTGTTGGGGAACTCAGGGCACCCATGATGTATTTAGTGGATCGAGCACTAGCAGTGCAACCTAGATTACCAACCCCTAATGATGATGTTTTGGACATCAACAAGATATGTAATCCACATCAGCAGGTTGAAGCAATAGGAAATGATGATGTTCTGGACTTAGATCAAGTCTGTGCTCAACCTCAACTTGTTGAATCAATAAATAGTGAGGGAATGAATAGGTTTCAACCCAAAAGCAGAATTTGCTATAGGCGTCGAAAGCCTGGACATATTGTAAGGAATTGTCCAACAAAGAACAAAGAAGAGAGGATTGAGAAGAGGCCTATTCAAATCCAAGGACAGAGGCCTAGTAGCTCTAAAAATGGAAAGACTTTGGTACCACTAGTACAACCAGGACCTAGTGCACCAAGGCAATGGTCATCTAGAAAGTGTAAAGAACCCTCTAGGCCATACCTGGCACCCAGAATTTGCTACCAATGCAGACATGTAGGACATCTGGCAAGAGATTGTTCAGCCAGAAATGTTACGGTGAATCAACCTCTGAGGCAGAATCAACCCGAGGCAGTGAGTAGTCCACGAATCATGATAGGTTAGACAAAATAATGTCATTCTAATATGTCTTTTTATGGTTTCCTGAGTTAAATTGAGAAAGTAATTGATTGAGTTTTCTTTGATTTAGTCCTATGAGGACTTATATTTCATATAGCAAACATTACAAATGTTTTCTGTTGTTCTCACCTCTATGAGAGAAAATGAGGTATAGAACAGATGCCTGGATAACTATCTCATTAGTTGTACATTTTATCATCAGCTGCCCTATTCAATATATTGTACATTTTATCATCAACTGCCCTATTCAATATATTGTACATTTTATCTCATTAGTTGTACATTTTATCATCAGCTGCCTGAAAATGATATCTTTTTTGCAAATTACCACTTCAATGATAACTATCTCATTAGTTATAAGGAGAAGTTACTTATCTTAATTGATAAGTTCAATATGCAAATTACCACTTCAATAAGGTCCCTAATGTTTCTTGACATCATGTAGAGAAAATAAAATGAGAGGGGCGCCTCATTTGAATTAAGTTGGAGGAGAGATAATCTTGATATTAAAATAATCAAGATTTAAGCCCAATTGAAACCCTAATTCAATTTAATGCAAAAATAAATAAAATAATTGAAGGGCCTTCAACCAAAATTAAAATGGTTGGATACAGATGTGTGTGGACGAGCTTAAGCCTTGCAAAGGCACGAGTATATCCTAAGGAGGTGAAACACCACTCACCTTATTATAAGAAAAAGAATTTCCACTCAAATATGGAAATTACTATTATAAGGGTTAAGGTGCTTAATTTCTTTTCCCTTGATTCTTGAATAATGGAAGGGAGATCGGTGGGGATAGAGATTCCTTTGTATACAAGAAACCAAGGGGGAATAGGTGGCAACAATTTCGGAATTAATAGATTTTTATAAAACATTTTCTCTCTCATTGAATTTCTTATAAAAAGACCCTTTCCAAGCCAAATGAAAGGCTTTCCGTTTCCACTTCTTCTCCTTGCTTGGAAACCGACCAAGAGAGATAGGGAGGATCAGGAGGACGACCCCCAACCTATTGGTAAGGTTCTTGACCCCTTTTCACCTTGGTTCCATGGTGGAAATCGAAAATAAATCATTGATTTCTTCTTATTTCGATTTCCTCTTCAACCCTAGCCAATCTTTTCAACCAAAAGCTTGAGGATGAGCCTAGGGGAGTTGCAAAAGCTTCATTCACCATTGTTTCAATGATATTGGAGGTTTGGATCTCAATTGGAGGCGGGTTTTATAACTTGAACCCTTGATTTTGTTATTGCATTCAATTCCTTATCAAATAATGATCATTTCTACATTCACGATAATTGATTTGGTTGATTGATGCAACCACCATGAAAATTACAGCAGGTTTCATGAGTTTAGAGCTTGATTATTATGACATCATCATAATCATACACCTCACCAAATATCAAAGGAAAACGGTTTACATATAGTTTCTCAAATAGTTTCTCAAACCGTTTGGGAGCAAACAGTTTCAAACCGTTTAGAAGCAAATAGTTTCACAAACTGTTTAAGGGCAACCGGTTTCAAACCATTTGGAGGTGTTGACCAGGGTTGACCGTTTGGAGATTTTTTGATAATGATGTTGGTAAATGACCCACTAATTATAATTTATTAGTTTCAATTGGTTCATGAGTTGAAGGTCCATCAATCACCAAACCCTAATCGGGTTAAGTTCTGATTTCTAATTTGATTGAGTTGGTTCTTTGGGTTGATTGACCAAACGGTTTCAAAACCATTTAGGGATCACCCAAATGGTCTCAAGACCGTTTGAGGGTCACCCAAGACCGTTTGGAGGTCTAGGGTTGAGTATAGTTAGGTTTTTGAAGATCTAAAGATACCAAGTTGATTTGCAATCAAATGCTGATTTGGTGATCAATCCAATGACCCAAACCCTAATTGGATGTCATGGATTTTGATGACATGATGGGTAAACGGTCTCAATACCGTTTCAAGGTCATCCAAATGACCTCAAGACCGTTTGAGGTCAAGTCATGTCCAATTTGGATGGTGACCCAATGATTTCAAGGCACCTAGTTTCACATTAATTAATAGTAAAGGTTCATTGATCTCAAACCCTAATCTAATTTATTCTAAACCCTAATTGATGATCAAATGAGGGTTAAATCAATTGAAGGATGATCGATTAAGTTCATTTGAAGAGTGGTGATAGGCTCAATTGATTAGTGGTTACATGGATTTAACCAATGAAGGAATCAATCGTGGAAATCCTAAGTCAATAAGATTGGTGGAGACCATATTTGGTCCATTCAGTTTTGAGGAGGTTTGGACGAAACGGTCTCAAGATTGTTTGAGTCCAAACGGTCTCAAGATCATTTGGGACTAAATGATCCCAAACCGGTTGAGGCCTAAACGGTTTCAACTCCAACTTTAGCAATCGGTTTCAAATGCTACTTTGTCAAACGGTTTCAAGTGCTACTTTACCAAACAGTTTCAAACCATATGACCAAGACCGTTTGAATGTATTGTAAGAAAGATCATTTGAGGTCTGGATGGTCAAGACCTTTTGGGGTCTAATTGACCAAGATCATTTGGAAGGTAATTAACCAAACCGTATGAATACTCAAAGTAACTAAAGGTTAATTGTTTAATTGAACATTTCATGATGTGAATGAAGGGTGATTATATTAATTATACCCTTAAGGAGATAGGGTGATTAGTACCCTTTAGACAATTAATCTCTAATGATCATGAAAGTAATGACACAATGGATTAAGTGTCAATTTTTCATTCAAGAATGGAAAGTAATGACACAATCAAATAAGTTGAGAATGTTATAACAATGTAGAGTAAGGTTGATGAACCATATGAATGGTAATGTGGTTATTCTAATGAATAAGGGTATAAGAGACAAGATGATGCCTAGATCCTTATATGACCAACTCTATACATGTGCAACAACCTATATACCTTACAATGATGAGGACATGAAACTCTTAGGAATGATGTATGCTATAATAAATAATGATGTGGATAACATCCAAAGAGTTGAAATATCTAAAGTGATGGATAATGGTTTATCCTATATTCAACACTGTCTAACCATTGGATAAGTCCATATCATTAAAGATTGTTGGACAATTCTAATGTGTGACCCATGTACCATATGATGAAAGTGACAAGTTAGTGGATAAAGTATTAAGAGGGAAATACCTTAATACAAGGATAGATGATTAACTTAAGAAATATGGTAATGAGAAGAAAGTGATACATCAAGAAATGATTGATATCACATTCAACATTACAGTATAAACATACCCTGATGAACATATAATCCAATATTCTTGGAAAAGAAACACATGGGGTGTGTGATATGTAAGTGTTACAATAAAGATGTAATGAAATCAATGTACTTTGATAAATGTTGACTAATATACCTTGAGAATGGGGTAAGCCAAATCAATGAGTATGATGTAATCATACCATGATAAGGATAAGAAATGAACTCATACCTTGAATCGATGATCATTAATGATATATGATGAGAATGGTGATCATAAGAAAATCCTTATGATATCTTTGAATGTCCTAGAGGTGTGGAGCATTACATTAGGGTTGAACTAATAATGTGAGCATGAAACCCTAATTAATGTGTGATGGGAAACCCTAACCCTAATTTTGGGTAAAGGGAATGAAAAGCTCTATTTGATAGGTAACCCTAATCCTGAAAAAGGATGGTGGTGTTACTATTGTTTCATAAGATGTGATAAATAATTTACATGACTGTTATCATGTCTATTAATCATGTAGACATCATGATATGATGAACATAGCCAGATTTGAGCTATGACATTCATATAATAAATATGTTGAATGGCCTTATGTGCCTAATGTTGTTGTTACATCGTAAAAAGTAACAAAATGTGTATGAACCTTATGAGTTCCATGAATAAGTGGTTGTCTAGTGAAAGGTGATAAAGCACTTAATAGGCCTTGTGAGCCATGTGAGACACTTGTAGAACAAGTATTATGTATACCTCAGTCTGAGAGCCTGGAGGTAATAGTTACCTAATAAGTGGTAACATTGATAGTGATGAATTGAGGGTATGAATACCCTGACTTGATAAGTATGATAATGATGTTATTGAGAGATGTGAACTTTCAAAGAAATGAAATGAAGGACTGAGATCCCAATGTCTTATAAAGATTGAAAAGTAATTGATGAAAATAGTACATATTTCTTTATAGCACTTGTTTGAATAAATTATGTTTGAGAACTTGACTGATGCTAAAAGAATATGCTAATGTACTTAATTAATCAAGTGAAATCATATCATGTAGAGCCCTGACCATAGATCCATCATCGTCACCAAATTGGTGATGGTGAAACGGGTTGCTCCGCGACGAAACCCGGAGGGCATACTTTTGAGTATGTGGGGGTTATGGGCGCAAATATCCTTACGCCCTAATGGAGGAATTGATGTGAGATAAACATTAAATCTCTCAATCCTTCATTATATGCACCAGGATGGAATCTCCTGATGTTTGTGTTAGATGTCGTACACATCTCCCAATAATGTAAATGTTGGATCGATGGAGATAAACATGAAATCTCACGATCGCGAAGAGAGTGCAGCACGCCACTGTAACTCTGATAGAGAAGTTGCCAGTATACCCTGGAAAGCTATATATAGCAGAGACACAAGATGTTGTGCATGTTATCTCACGCTCACCGAGATATGGGAGGTCTTGGTAGCTGGCTCTACCATTGACCTTGTATGGTGCCGATTTCGACTTCACAGTGGTCAGTTGGAGCATGAGCGATATACCTCATCTCCTTAGGGCATAAGTGTGATTGTAAAATGTAATCAACCGTATGACATGTTTGCTTAAGAATTGAATATGAAAACTTATTGGCTGATGTTACTTTTATTTTATGCATTTCTAGATGATAAATGTTATTCATATCTCTTTACATTCATTGCAAGTAGATAAATGAATTTTGAATCTACCATGAGAAGATACAATGTTCTCCTTAGGAAAGGAGATTACTTTAC
Organism: Alisma plantago-aquatica; assembly: GCA_963693085.1. Lineage (NCBI taxonomy): Eukaryota > Viridiplantae > Streptophyta > Magnoliopsida > Alismatales > Alismataceae > Alisma > Alisma plantago-aquatica. The sequence goes on along the minus strand of OY856409.1, from coordinate 1,476,219,628 downwards.
TCTATTCACTCAATGTTTAATATTGTTGTTAATATATAAGAACTCCTGTTCAGTTTTAATTATAATAAACTACTATAACAATGTTTTGGTGGAGAGTTATATCTCCCATTGGGACAATTTACAATTGTCTCACCACTGTGGGATCCAACATTTTTTTTAGGTGAACGCGGACAAAGAAGCAGATACTCTTTTGCAAAAAAGAAGAGCAACAGCCTGAACAACAGTGAGATCTCATGTGGAGACCCTGAATGTCAAGTCATATAGTTAGAAAGTCCTGTGTCATCTTTGTACTCTCAGGTCCTTGGAATTTATAGTTAGTGTTTTTAATGAATCGATCTAAGATTTTGGCTTGATGCCTCAAGGTTTTTATGTTGTCTGTATCTAATATTGAATAGGGTCACTGATGTTATAATCCTCAAGAAAAGATAGTACATGTTGTGTACTAGTGGATCAGAATGTAAATATTATACTTTGGTTCTTTATGGAAGAGTTTAGTATGTTTGGATCTCTTTGCAAAAAGTTTTAATTTTTTAGTGATTTTCAGTAATCCGCTGCAAATGATTTGCTTCCGCTTAGTTAATCTTGTGTTTTGTAAGTTGGATGCCACAGACACAACCTGGATGGGGCTCAACCATGTACTATCAGAAATAGGATAGATAATTCCATCATCTAGCAACTTCACAACCTCTTGAGTTACAACTTCTTTCAACTTTGGATTCAACCACCTTTGCATTTGGCAGGTCAACCTTGCATCATCCTCTAATAGATCATGTGTACATAAATGGAGGGGTCAATACCACTCAAATCAACTATAGACCATCCAATGGCTTGGATGTTCTTTTTTAATACTTTCACAAATGCCTCCTCTTGTTCTGGTGAGAGAATGGAAGAAATGAACACCGGGAGGGTGTCATTTGCACCTAAAAAAGCATAGTTCAATCCTTTTGGAAGTGACTTCAGCTCAAGAATGGTAGGTTCTTCAAGGGAGTTCTTTAATGGTTCAGAAATAGAAGGAAGGATTTCACTTGAAGTCACCAAGGCTAGCTCATTCTATTCATCCACTTCATCATCATCATCAGGGAATTCAACTATTAGATCTAGACCTCTACCTTGAGTGGTGGTTTGAATCCATGCAGGTATGCATTCCTCCACAATCTCATCCATGCAGTCAATGAGATAGCAATCTTCTTCAGTGGCCCCATTGACCTTGTCTATGGCTAAAGATGTAAAGATTTTGAACCAGATCTTCATGTGCATGAATGTCACATATAGAGTCCCAGTCCTCACATGAATCACTTCATCAACTATGGCTAGGAATGGTCTTCCCATGATGATAGGCACCCTCCTTATGTCTTTTTCCATATCTAAGACAATGAAGTCGGTAGGGAAGAAAGAAGAAGTCTCATCATCAAGCCTCACAGGAACATCATCAATACACCCTCTAGGCGAATTTACTGATCGGTCGGCCAACTACAAAGTAAAATGAGTCGGACTCAATTGCCCCATTTGGAGCTCTGTAAACACATCATATGACATTAGGTTAATGCTAGAACCCAGGTCTAGAAGGGCTTGGTCTATGCGATGTGCCCCAATGTAGCATGAAATGATGGGAGCATCATGATCTTTCCTCTTCCTTGGCATGGTGTGTTGCAAAATTGAGCTCACTTGATCAATGAGATTGACTTTCTTTGTGGTTCTTCCCGTGGTCTTTATCTTGAAGGTGCATAAATCTTTCAGGAACTTAGCATAAGAAGGGATTTGCTTGACCACATCAAGTAAAGGAATGTTGATTTTCACTTGTTTGAAAGTCTCAAGGATGTCTTCAGTACACTTCTTTCTTCTCCTCTCAATAGAGGGCTCCTTCAGAGATTCAGGAAATTGGGGGAGTTGGGATCCCAAATGGCTCAGATTAATAGTATTGTCAACAGGAATCACAGTATCACTACTCGGTGTCACAATATCAACTCTGGCTCTCGTCATGGTATCCTCAAGTTGTATCTCAGTATTAATCTATCTAGTCTTAGTATCACCTCTATCAACAACAATAATATCACGGGGGTGATCTAAAGTCCAACCACTCCTCAAAATATTCACCACTTTCACATGCTCATGCGTCATGAATTAGGGTTTTGGAGGATGAATTGTAGTTGTGGGTATTGTGATGGTTGTTGTTATCGTAGATGGGGTTGGTATTGTGGAGGTGGTTGTTGGTATGAATGAGGTGGAGATGGAGCATATTGGTAGTTAAGAGGTGCTTGAGGGAGGTGGTGGAGCATAGGGATTTAGCGGTGCTTGGTATGATGACAAAGCATATGAACTTTGAGTGTTTCCTAGGAAAGTACCATCATTGTTTGGGTTGGGCAATGGTTGAGATGGGAGTTTTCCTTCTTCCCTCCTAGCAAGTGAGAGAGAGATTTGATCCAATCTTTGCTCAAGACAGCTGATGGACTGCCCATGTGAGGCCACATCCTTCTTCACCTCATCCAAGCTTCTTGATCTTCCAAGCATTTCCTCTTCAAACTTTGAACTATAGCATGGCCTTGGCTGCCCTTGTCCTTGCCCATATTTATTTTGTTGCTTCCATGAGAAACTGGGATGGTTCCTCCACTCGGGAGTATAAGTGTTGGACATGGGGCCTTGATTGTTCTGGTTGCCAAAAGAGTGCAAGACATGCACTTCTTCATCTACAGAATCGACCACCATGGTGGATTGGCTAGAAGAACCACCAGCTTGGTTCTTTATCATCTTCATCATGTCTGCCATCATCTTCATCATGTTGGGGTCGACAATGTTGCAAGCAAGAGCTACAGAAGAAGGTGGAGGGACATAGTTCCGGCCGCAATGCTCCCCTTTTATAGAAACTCGATGGCGGGAATTTTCAGCAAGATGCTCAGAAAAAGGACATGACTCCTTGGGTGTCTTTGACATGAAAGTGCCTCCACATGATGAGTCGACGTTGTTTTTGCTCAACTCTTCAAACCCAGTGTAGAAGGCTAGAACTAGTTGCCACAATGGCACTTCATGGTGATGGAAGTCATGGAGGAGCTTTTGGAAGCTTTCCCACGCCTCATGGAAGGGCTCATTCTCTTTTTGGGAAAAGGAAGTGATGCAACTTATCATGTAGGTTAACTTAGCAATTGGGAAGAACTTTTTAAGGAATTCATTCTTAACTTCATCCCAAGTTACCAATTCTAGCTTTGAAACATACCACTCTTTAGCTTTTTCTTTTAGGGAGAATGGAAAGACGATTCTCCAAATGGAGTCGTCAGTAGCGGTGGGGGTCTAGAAAGTAGAGCACGTCTCAAGGAATGCATCGATGAGATGATAAGGATTATCATTATCCATCCCATAGTAGGTGGGGAGGAGGCCAAGGAGTGTGGGTGGAATGGAGAACTGTTGACCTGACATTTGGTCAACTAGGGTGATAATGGGGGAATTGTAGTTCCCCGGGGTGAAATACTCATGAAGTGGGTGGTTGGGCTGCAGTGGAGGTTGTTGAGCATTCTCATGAGGGTTGTTGTCTACCATCTCAACTTCTCGGTGTTGGTTGCGGTGACTTTGGCATCTCCTCCTACCTATCTTGGGGTCATACAACACCAAGTTGGTACAAGTGGAACGCGTGTGGCACATGCACAGCTGTCACCTACACAATACACAAACAAGCAACAAGAAACTAAGTTAGAATGGAAATATGAAAAAGTGAATAAAGAATAAAGAATAGCAATGATAAGGGCAAAAGGAAAGTCTAAGCTACACTAACTAGCTAGGCCGAGCAACTCTGTCCCCGACAGTGGTGCCAGAAAGCTTGGTGCGCTTCCCACCAAGGCTACACACTAGACAACTAGGGGTGGCTAGATGCAACCCTAAGGGAGGACACACATGTGGATCTTTCAGAATTTATATTAACCCTAACCAAGTCGATCACAATACCAAATAGGTCACCCACAAGCACATGTGATACTATTCTAGCATAGGTGAAGGGAAAGTGTAGGGGTCGATCCTCAGGGAAAGAGGGGGCACTAGAGCTATGTTAGTGTTGGCTACATTCCTATTGTGGAGATTAGGGTTGAAGGGTTTTAAAAGGGTTGGTTGTTTGTTATATAAACTAGATGAACAGGGAAGTAATGACAATTATGCAAGCTAGATTATCACAACCCTAAGTTAATCTAAACAAGCAAGTCTAATGAACTAGATTAAGCAACTAACAGAGCAAGAGCAAGGGTTAACTACACTACACTAGTGGAGAAATTATCACTAAGAACTAGATTAACCACAAGAAAGAGAGCAAAATCCTAAGTTAACACTAAAGAGAAAGAATAAGAAATTAACTAGTTGGAACAAAAGCAACTAAAATAGACTACCATGAACAAGCTAAGAAAGCAAAATGGGTTTTATGAATTGAGATTAGGTAGATGGGCTGTTTGGGGGGTGTGGTTTGATATTAGTTGGGGGATATCATCATAGAAAGCAATTAACACAAGTCTATCTAGATTACCAAACCATACAACAAGGCAAGTTCTAGTAGAACATATCCTATACTACTAGTTGGAGAACAAGGGTTAGGTGTAATTCTAGTAGGACTTTTCAAGTATATGTCTCTAGGGTAAGTGGTATTAGGTCAATTGAGAGCTAAGGGTAGAAATGGGAGTAGACATGAGGGTTTTTCACCTCATTCCACTAGCCATCTAGCCTTTAGAAAGCCCTAGGCAATTGCACTAATCACACTTACACTAGCCACTTAGATCTCACACTCAGTTGTAGGAGGAGGGATATGTATGTAGGAACAAAGGGGGCTATCTAGGGATCAACTATTTGGACCTAGGAGCCATTCCTAAGATTGTCCACATACAATCCAATTCCTCCTAGAAGCTAAGTCATCAAGCATCTTAAAGCAAGCAGTCCATGTTATAAGCACAAACCACATGCAATAAAATAGTAAATGAGATAGAAGCAAGAAGAAATCATCATAGATAGAAATTATGTTCATTACAAGTTATTTTCCGCTAACATGGTATCAAAGTCACATTTTAACCCCAAACAACCCACCACTAGGGGCTTAGCTAGACATGACAAAAGAAATGGCAAAAGAAAGGGGAAGAAGGGGGTAGAACTCCATGGAGCTTGAAGTACACACCTCCTTCACCTCCTTGCTACTAGGGGACGTCCTCTTTCCTCCAATGGTGCAGAAGGGCATGAGAATATGAGGGATTGTGGAAGAAAACCTAGAAATCTAGGTTTCTAAGGTAGAAATGAGGTGGAAATGGTAGATGGAGAGCATAAATCCATGTAGGATGCAATGAATGCTCAAGGAGTGGGTGGAGAGGAGTAATAGCAGCCAACTTAGTGTTGTGGCCATCACCGATGTGTATATAGGTGGTGGTGGAAGCACTAGGGTAAGTAGGGGTATTGTTGGAAAATCAGTGCAGAAAGTGGTAGGGTTTAGGTGGTAGAACTACCGTGCTAGGGTAAGTAGGGGTATTGTTGGAAAATCAGTGCAGAACGTGGTAGGGTTTAGGTGGTAGAACGGTTGTGCTGGGTAGTGCGGCCGTGGTGGGTAGTAGTGGGAACGACCGTGGTGGTAGAAAATGATTGTTCTAAGAAAATGGCAAAATCACAGGTTGATGACATGGAATGGAGGCTGGTAGCACAGTCGTGCTAGGCAGCACGACCGTGCTGCGAGATAGGTAGAATGGTCATGCTGGGTAGCACGGTCGTGGTGGTGGAGTTTGAGAGGTGGTCGTTCCCTTGAGCGCGCCTATTTTTTTCTTCGGCTAGCACGACCATTTTGGGGGCTTCATAGCACGGCCGAGCTGGGTAGCATGACCATGGTGGCTGAGTTGCTGAAGCTTGCAAAATTTTGAAATCAACCTGTAACTTTGTGTAATTTCCAGCACAACCATTCCTTGGCACCAAAACCATGCTGGGGTCTTCAAAGGCAAAAATGGCTTCGAACTTCATTATCAAAGGACTTCTTTGCTTGATGTCAAATCTTGGCCATTAGGGGTAGGTTGAGGGAGCTTTGGGGCCTTCTTTGGACCCCTCCATGGGTGGAGGAACCTAAGAACTCCTTCATTATCTCTCATCCATCCAAAGCATGGCCCAAGTACCTAAAAATAATGCAAAAGAACTTCCATAAGTTCATTTGATAGTAAAACACATATTGAGGGAAATAACTTGCAATCTAACTTTTAAAGATGTGATAAAAGTACAAAATGGCCCAAGATGGAATCCTAAAATAAGGCTACATCACCCACAAAGGTCAATGTGAATAACATCAAAGAAAACATTGGAACATAGACTAGTTTTTTGAGAAAAAGAACTCCCATGATGCTCCCCAATATCACAAGAGTCACATAGAATACTTTTTATACTAGATAAGGAAGTTTTTAGGTTCTTGAAGATGAATGGCCATAGATTTCATAAAGTTGGAGAGGTGTGTTCACAAGAAAGGAAAAATAAGGAACACCATCACCAAAGTCATATAGCTCAATGGATCCAAAACTCAAATCATTCATCAAGAAAGTCTGAGAATCCTACATCACTATTACACCCTATCCCACAATTACCACTAATCATGAGATTAGGGCATAGTTGAGGATTTAACATAATACCAAGATCATTTCTGGCTTTTTCTTTGATTTCCAACTCTTTTTTTACTCGCATTCAATCACATAAACTTACTTTTACAAGGGAAACTAATACTTGATTACTCTAATCTGAGTCAATAATAAAGATACATATCTAAACATTCATTCTATTTCTCACTATTTCAAGTGCATATGCAAGATAATTCAATACATTCTCTATTGTTAAGGAAACAAAGTTACATATTATCATTTAGAACTTTCTCTCAACTCTATACAAGGACCTAGAGTGATAAGGACCGAGTGAACTTTACTAATCTCATACTTAACTCCTATTGCAGATCTACTCTGACATTGACATTCTTTTGATCCACATGGTTTCCCTAACAATTGTGAGTAGAGGGGTGATCTTACTCGCTCAATGAATGATTACTTCTAAGAAACAATTTAAAGCATTTAGATATTAGAGATATGTTATTTGAGAAACTTAATATAAATTAGGACAATAATGAGCTATAAAGGAAATAATCATTCACAAACATATAATTGGTAGGATTGATCTACATAAACAATGGATTAAATCAATATTGCACATAATTGAATAATCTCACATGAAACTAGTAGTTTTAATCAAAAACATACAGAGTATAGATGAATAACTGAATTCTCTTGATTAACCTTGCATTCATCTTATTATGCCCTGAACGCACATGATGTATACCATGACATGTGGAAGAATCATAGCAAGCTACAATCTCACTTACAAGTCTTAAAAACATGCCCGAGTTCCTAAGACTATGCTCAAGTAATACCCCATCGGTAGTGGGCCTCAACACATCTTCTGCTCAGCAGATAATGGGAGCGACTGAATATCTCAGAATCCACCTCTCAATCTAGGTACTCAGGTAGGGAGTCAATCCCTTACACTAGTTGTGGACCAGTAGACCTACCAAAGATATCCGCTGATTTCCACAACTCATAAATCAAGTACCACAAGCATCCCTGGTTGGTGTTGAATACCAATCATTAAAGGAGTCCACTCTCACTGGCCTACACCCTCACACCCCACAATGATGCACTCTGGCTTACATCGACCTACATGGGACCTCCAGTCGAGAACCACATTTCCTCACAACGCATGCCTCTTATGAAGGATTCTACAATTTTTAGGGCATCTAAATGTCTAATTCTCTCTTTAAATTCATTTTTTAATCATAACATCAACATTTCTAGTTTTGCTTTGTCAATAGTTCATTGTATTAATCATCTGTAAACTGTACCACAAACTGAACTATCGAACATCACCACATCTCATACTAAGAAACACTAAAATCACAATACTCGATTCACTTGATACCCTATCCTTAGGGTTTCATTTTCCTCATTCACATATCACATGACTCACATAAGGAATTAATGTGTCATATACATTCACTGAATAAAGATTGCTCTCCGTAGTTAACATATAGCCAACATTGTACATGAAACCATATAATGAACTGAAATAGGGTTTCCATGCCATTCACTGAAATATCATGCATCGAGAATAACCATGAATAAATGAATTTATAACAATAAAAGAATCAGTCAATAAAATTTTATGATGTCTATTTGCATACTTCTAACTTTCCATTCATCTAGGGTTTCACCTTCATTACTGAGACATTAAGTAAACACTGATAACATGAAATGAAATATAGCATAGTACCTGACATACATATACTATGGATTTGGACCAAACAATCATTCATAAATAAGGAGATTCAAATAATCAAACTTTTTTATCCAGTTATACAATAGATTTCTAACATAGTCGAAAACACTAAATTTCACAATATACTTATATTTTCTACAATAACTTCAGGAATTCTCTTTTAAATGTTTTTTTATCATGATTTTATCATCTGAATTTCATCACAACAAAGGACTAATCCATTTCATATTATCTTGTAAAAGCTAGAACTGAAAGACAATTTAGGGTTTGTAGTCGCATACAAAGGAATTACATAATAATGTGGATTTGTATTCAGTTTCGTGCAACCTACTATTTAAAGGAAGTAACCACTCAACCTAAGGTATAAAAAAACCTTAAAAACACATCCCATCTCTAAAATTTTCAAACTCATATCAAAACCCTAGAAAATCACCTATTTTTTCTTACTTTCAACTCGAAAACCCTGGGAATGGGGATTTTTGGAGAAAGAGTGATAAAAGGAGGGAATTTAATATGATTTTGAATCAAATAATAGGAGGGATGGAATATTGACATGTGATAGAAGATTCACCCCAAAAGGATAGTGAAACCCTAGGTCAACATCTCCACCACTTTCTCCTCTCAAAACCCTATCTCTCCTCTCTGTCTCTAGAATTTTGTTTCTCTAGGTTAAATCACATATTATGAGAGATTCTTAGGTACTAGATTTCTCATATAGAGAAATTGAGGTGCTTGGATAATTTTCACATCAACCCCTCACTATACTTTCTCTACTGTCAGCATATTTTTATGTCATAAAACTTTTTCTGTAATTCATTTACTTAGAGGTCAAACATTCTTAAAAAATTATGAAAATTTAGCATGTTGTTTATTATGGAGTTTCAAAGATCTAGTAAAGATTTAAGATCATTCTGAGCTACCAAAATTTGGGTTTTGATGTTACATGAATACGAAACTTGATCATGATAGTAGTATGGTAAATGATTTTTCATATTTTCTATGTATCTTGAATTCAGTTGAAATTTGGATATGATATAAATACGTCAATCATGCATTCTATTGCAAAATTTCAACATATTTGGATGTTCTTCGAATGTGTTTCTCAGTCAAACTATACTTTGACTGACCATCCTGACAGAGTGTTGTTTAGTAGTGTAGTGTTTGATTTTCATTTATTTATTGGTAGCTCAGAATGATATGAAATTTTTATTTGACTTCTGAAGCTCTATGATAAACAACATACTAAATTTTCATAATTTAGCTTAGGTAGTTCCTGTTTCTGGTGTTTTAGTCACCTTTTTATGGCACCCTTAAAGTATGTGCCAGGAAGTTTATGAAGAAGCGAGCTACTCCTAAAAAATGCCCTGCCCCGGGGTTATTCCTTTGTCGTTGGGGATTCATTGCTCGTTCTACAATCCAATTTTCTAGTAAGTGGCCAGCCAAATTGAATTTATAGAAATAGAAGACAGGGGGCTTTATTTGTGCAATTGTTGTGAGCCTTCTCCTCTCTCTAGAAAATCCATGATTGCCAACTCTAATTGAAAACTATGACTGTGTACAAGTATAATTGCGAGAGAGTCATGTATCCCATGTGAGACAATATCTATAGTATAATGTCAGAAAACGTGAGTGTGAAGGAAACTGAGAGCACAATCGGAGAGTTCCATCGACTTTTATCTCGTGAGCAACCTTAGATCTAGAGGCGTAAGGGTGATAATAATGCAGATCCATCTCAAATTCCCATTTCCCTAAGTGATTGGTTTGATAGATCTGAGGGGAATAAGAAAATTGATCACTCTTCTTTGGTTGGAGTTGATGTTAGTGTGGTTAATGGTAAACTACTATATCCTAATGTAGAATCTCTTCAAAATACCCAGAAGTGGAGTATATGTTTGGTAGGGTATATTCTTGATTTTAAGCCCCATTTGTTTATTCTCAAGGGCTATTTAACTGGCTATGGAATCCAGGAGTGAGTATTGAAGTTAGTGGTGATGGCTTGTTTATCATAAGATTTTCTAAACAAGTGGATTTGAATTTTGCTTTGAAGTCAGGATCATGGTTTGTGAAAAACATGCCACTGGTATTGTTTCATTGGAAGCATGGTGATCCACTTGAGAGATTGTGTCTGAAGAATGTTCCTATATGGATCAACATTTACCATCTTCCATTGGATTTATGGGATAGACGTATGTTCAAAAGAATTGGTTCTTTTTTAGGTGATCAACAGTTTGTTGATGAAGCTAAAAAATCATGCTTGAGGACTAAGTTTGGTTGTATCTAGGTTTTAATGTCCTCTGGCTCTTCATTTCATGATCATTATCTGATGGAAAGTGATGATGGTGAAATACATAGAATTCAAATTTGTTATGAATAGGTTCCTACTATCTATTTAAAGTGCTCCTTCTTTGGTCATTATGATGATTTTTATATGGTTTCATGTCCTAAGAGTACTGCTAAACAATTATGGTAGGTCAAAAAGTCCCAAGCTCATATCGATTCTACTTTTGTTTCTATTAATAAGGATGTCCATGATAACTCTTCTTTAAACATACATGTTTCTCATGTAGTTAATGAAGCTGTTGAAGGCCCTCAGAATTGGATTGGAGGCAAAAGTATTCCCTTGTTCCCTATCTTGGTCTTCCTTGATAGTCCACCTGGTTCTGGTTCAAAAGGTAGTTATCTTCCTCCTCCTAAATTTGTGAAGAAAGTTAGTAGTGGTATTACTCATCATCTTTCTACATCTGGTTTCTCTCTAATGTCAACTAATATTGGTGTGCTTGAAGTTATTATTGAAGATGCATTTGCTGAGGCTGACAGCTTAACATCCCACAATCAAAATGTTTGAATCTTCCATATCTCATCGTGGAATGTGAGAGGTATAAGCAATAAATTGTAGGGTTTCTAGGAGGAGTTACAAAGATTGGTGTGTGATATCTTTGTGATTAATGAAACCAAACTAAGAAAGGATAAGGCTGGAAGAGTTATGAATATTTTTTTTCCTCTTTATAGTTGGATTTCAAATCATGAGTCCCATGTGCTTGGCAAGGTTTTTTGTTCTGTGGAATGAAGATATTTTCTCAAGTATTACACTTTTTTTAAATGATCAGTTGATTCATGCTGAAGTATCTGTTATAGGAATTAACTCTGTGTTTTACAATTTGTTGTTTATGGGCATAATAAGAACTCAGATAGAGTTAGGTTGTGGAATGCTCTTGAAAGTATTAGTGATTCTATGGTTGATCCTTGGGTTTTGCTTGGAGACTTTAATGCTATGTATAATGAGAATATTAGTAAGAACACTCCCTCTACTAGCTATATGGAGGATTTTAATAGTTGTATTATGCATTGTGGCTTGATTGAGTTGGTCCTTTGTGGCCCTTTATTTACTTGGGACAACCACCAGGTTGGTGTGAAGTTTGGTACTTCTATGATTGATAAAATGTTTGATAACTCAAAATTTTTGGATCTTAATGCTGATATTTTTGGATATGTTCTTTCTATCAGTGACCATAGGATTATATCTGTTAATATGGGCAAAGTAAGAAAAGTTAATTCACCTTTAGATCCATTAATGCTTGGGAAGCACATGAAGGTTTCATGGATGTTGTTAGTGAGTCCTGGAGTATGGATGTTGAGGGTTGTTATATGTTTAAAGTCTACAAAAGTTCTTTAATATAAGATCTAACCTATGTGATTATAATTTTGTTGTTGTTAATCTTTTAGATAATGCTAAAATTGCTTCCTCTAATGCTATCAAAGCTCATATTGAGGCTGATCTTGTCTCGTTGAATCCTGTTCTTGTTTCCAAAGCCAAAGAACTTAGAATTGTTGCTAAGCGGCAGGCTGATCTTAAAGAATCATTGTATAAATAGAAGTCTAGAGTGCAATGGTTAAAAGAAGGGGATTCCAATAAAAAAATTTCTACTCTTCTATGAAAACATGAAGGAAAGAAATCAGATGAGATCCTTGATCATTGATGTTCTCTCAACAATAATCTTCATGATATCAAAAAGTCTATTGGTGACTTCTACTCATAACTGCTTAATAATGAATCTAATGGTGTTGTTTGGCCTGATGTTTGGTTAGGTAAGTCTTTAAGTAATAGCCAAAAAATTGGGATCATTACTGATGTGACTTAAAAAGAGACATATGATGTAGTTAACTCTTTGAAGGGCAATAAGTCTCTTAGACTAGATGGTTTTAATGGTTTTTTTCTTAAAGAAGACCTAGTCTATTGTTGGAGATGATATTAGTAGAGATATACAAGAATTCTTTAGGAATGGAAAGTTGTTGAAGGAAGCAAATCATACTTATTCAACCCTTATCCCTAAAAGCTTTGATTCTTGTGAAATTAAAAATTGGTGACCTATTTCTGTTTGTAATGTGGTCTATAAGATCATATCCAAAATTTTATTTAATCTTCTTTGGGTTGTTTTGCCATGTATTGTGGATGATAACCAATGTTCCTTCATTATGGTATGCTATTCTATTAACATATGAGATTGTGCATGACTTTAATAAATCCAAAGATAAAATGTGTATAGGTTGATATTACAAAAGCTTATGGCTCAGAGAGTTGGAAGTTCTTGTATTCTATTATGTGCAAAATGGGTTTCCCTACCATTTGGATTGGTTGGATTGAAGAGATGTTTAATTCTACCTCGTACCAAGTGTTGATTAAAGGAAAACCATCAATTTAGTTTTCTCCATCAAATGGTATTAGACATGGGGACCCCATAGCCCCATATCATTTTGTTCTTATTATGCATGGGCTTGCTGAATTGCTTAAACAGGTTGTTTAGGATAATTCCTTGTCTCCTATCTCAGCTTCAAAAGGTTTTTTGTGTCCCATTTTATAGACAATCTTATGATTTTCTCAAAATTTGATGACTCTAGTGCTCTCTATAATATGTTTGTCTAGAGTCTTTTGGTTATATTTATGGTCTGAGAATCAATCAAAATAAAAGTATGGTGTTCTTTAGTAAGTATGCTTGATGAAATTGATAGGATTTGCAAGAATTTTTTTGTGTGGTCATTCAGGAACAAACATCCTTTACATTTGGGTAAATGGGAGGTTAAAATTGGGCCTAAAAAAGAACGTGTCTTAGGTTTGAGAAAGAGTAGGGATGTTGCAACAACTTGTATCCTTATATATGCTTGGGATAATGAAAGTAAAAATGACTCTTTACATGTCATGTGGGTTAATAAGAGGTACTTAACTTCTATTTCCTTTTAGTCTACTGAAGAATCTAGTCTATTAAAGAATCTAGTAACATCCGGGCTGCTCAACAACATCCTTAAGAATCTAGTAACATCTGGCCTGCTCAACAACATCCTTAAGAATCTAGTAACATCTGGGCTGCTCAACAACATCCTTAAGAATCTAGTAACATCCGGGCTGCTCCACAACATCCTTAAGAATCTAGTAACATTCGGGATGCTCAACAACATCCTTAGAGTGAGAGATACTCCTCTTTAGTATGTTGAGTTCAAAACCGGTAAAGGGGATTCCATCCGTATGTGGCAAGATCCATGGTTCTATAAGAGAAAACTATCTATTTTCTTTGGAAATGACATTTATATCAAAACTAGTTTTTTTTAAATAATTGTTATCTTTTGTCTATCATTAGGAATGGTTGCTGGTCTCTCCCTGAATCAAAAACTTTTTCTGAATTATCTAGTTTTCTGAATTCCTTGAATATTGTGTTTCTTTAGGATGATCATTTGATTTTTTGTGATATGAAGAAGGTTCACTCAAAGGAGTGTGGGATTATATTAGGAGTAAAGATTCAAAATTGGATATCTTTAAGTGTCTATAGTGCTTAAAGGACTCAAAGAGATGTATCATCCATGGCTGGAAAGCAATTCATAATAAAATTCCAACCTCGGACCAAGCTATAAGGAGGGGTATCTCTCTAGCTTCTATGTTCTTTCTATGCTAGGAAGGTTATGAGAATACACATCATATATTATTTGATTGTTCTTATTCGAAAAGTGTATGGAGGGCTGCTATTAATGATGATTTATTTGATCTTATACCAAGTTCATGGGATGATGCTCTGATGCTTTCTGGTGACAAAAGAAATCTACTTGTTCTCTTATATATTGTCATTATTGGATTTAGAGGAATATTAGGGTTCATGAGAATATTTGTAGAAGTCATGAAGCTCTCTGGAAGGTGATTAGAAGTGAGGTTGAGGTGTTTATATGACTGTCTTTCTTGACTAATGTTTCAGGGTTTTTGTTGAGGCCTCTAGCTGAATCTTGCTTTACCATCATGTGATATTCCTTATGGTTGTAGAGCAATAGTAGGTGCCAGAGGAAACCCTTAATGATACTCTTACCCTTTTTGAGAAGATTTTGGATAACCTCAAATGGGGTTTCTATCTAAAACCCAAATTAGGTCTAAATGTAAATCCTATGATCCTTAGATGTGATGAATTTACACTTTGGACCATGTTGTATAGTAAATGGAATTTTTTCTTCCCTATAATTTGCTTATTTTTGTACTTATTCCATGGAATTCTAGCCAATTTACATGATGAGTTTCATATATCCATGTGGAATAATGTAATCAATGGAATGAGAATATCATAGATTCTGAGGTAGTACAAACAAGAGAGGTTATCTCCTATGCTAAAGGACCATTATAGATTCTAGATGATAGAATTCATAATCTTAGAAAGAGGGGGTTTCCTCTAATAAAAGTCCTTTAGAAGAATCATGATGTACAATGATTTACATTAAAATTCAAGTTAGAGATTTTTTAAAAGTATCCTTTCCTCGTTATGAATTTTGAGATGATTTTTTTATTAGGTGATGATATTTTACAACCCATTTCTTACTATACCAATAATCTTAGGGTTAAAGATATTCCTAGTGTTACTTTTGGCTTCACTAGCACCTTCATTACTTTGTGTTTTATCAAAAACCTATTTTGTTTTATTTTTGAAATAAGCCAAAACCTTGATTTGATTATACTATGATATTTGAGCTTTTAGCCCACACATGTATGTAGGTGAGAATTTAAGATACTTGAGTGAATAATTAATTTTAAAATATGAATATTTAATGTTATAAAACTATTACTATAGAATTGTAGAGAATTCAATTATTAATCCAAGAGAAAAAGAAAAGAATAAATTGGAGTTAAAATGTGAGAGTTGTGGAAATTTTAGTAATATGTGAGGAAATGTAATAAATTTGTACTTATATAAGGTCATGTAGATCGATAACTGACTAAACTCCATGTAGAGTGACATCCACGCCGACCTTTGGCCACAAAGGGTGATGTCCATGTAGACTAACAACCATGCAAAATGACAACTAGCCATAAATATTGATGACCGCATAGATCGACCACCACGTAGACCAACAATCAGGAAGACTAATGACAATGTAGACCAATGACTGGTAGATAGCCATGTAGATTGATGACTAAACAAATTGACAGTCATGCAATCTGATACCCATGTAGATGAATAGCCACATAGACCAATGACTGACTGAGAACAATGCAGACTGACAACCATGCTAACTGATAAAAATGAATATTGATGCCGCCCATTACCACCAATCACTAAAATGATCATACATGTTCTAACTATACCAAAATATGATGGAATCTATTGTATTGGATTTTTATCTCAACTTTTTACACAATCAAAGCCCTAAACCACATAAATAGAGAATGTAAAGGTGATTTCTAGAGTAACTTTGGAGAAGAAAACAACAAACTAGGGAAAATGAAGACCTAGCCATAGATCTATTATGTTATGTTAGTTTTTGGTTATATATTTCTTCTCTATTCTTCCTCTAGTATCAAAGCAATAGATCAAATATTAGGCTTTTAAAAGGTGTAATTCAAAACATTTACCTCGAGACCAAGTTCTATAGACCAAAATCCAAAACATACCAAGACAATCTTTGAGACTACTAACTTAGGATCGGATCTAGGTGAGTGGAAAATCATCCTTCTATCCAAATTTATAGAAATCAAGACAAAAGTCATAGGGCATGTACTACCTTTTTTGTTGATTAATTTCATTTGTTGACACTAATCATGAGATTTCAATTGAGTTGTTATCTTTTTAGAATATTTCTGATGTACTACTTATGGATTCTACTCTAGAATAAATTAGATATGATTTTTGATGAATCGTATTGGTGGAATTGGAGGCATTAGAACCCATGGTTTGTCCTAATATGCACAATAATGAAGCATGTAATAAATTCTTGTAATGATCCATAATTGTTTCTAGCCCTTAACTTATATAGCCAACGATTAGTTCACTCTGGTATTAGTCAATATGCTTAGTTTATTAGTTCACTAGATACTTTCAGCTAAATTGGACATTAGAAAATCTTATTTTTGATGTATGACAAACATATCTTATTTGTGGATTTAACATTCTATCCAAGTGTTTTAGGTACAAAGTGCATGTTGAAAAACATTGATCAAGATTGGAGTATCAAATTCTTGAATTATTTTGTATATGTGATTATTTTTAATACAAAGGTATCAGTTTTTAGAGATCATGTAAATTCAAGATATAGACCAACCTCAGCTATCCCAAACCTATTCATGTCTAAACTAATCGTATAGAGTAGGTAGGTCACATTAGAAAAATCATTAGATATGTAAGACCTCTAACCTCGGTTTTGGGCTAACCATGTTTGTTATAGATTAATTAAGTTCTTAAAATCTTTCCATAATCATTTAATATGTTTTTAGACCTTATGAAGAGCTTAAGTCTCCAGTTTTAGCTTGTTTGGATGTTGCTTGTGCTTTGTGTGCTAGTTTTGGTGCAAATTGCAATTTACCCAATGTAGAGGATGAATATGCAATTTGTCACTTCTAGAATTTTCCTTCTCTTTCTTTGCATCATCTAGAGGAGATCTAAAGAATGGGGTGCCTTATTTGAACCTTGTTTGAGTGGTGGCACCCTTAGTGGTGATTAGTGTTTTCTAGGGTTTGTTTTGTTTGGACCTTGATGAACATTGTTCATGGTACGTAGCAACCTAGGTATAGAACTAGGGGTTGTATTGGATGTGTTTTCAACCCAAACACCTACCTTGGCATGATGTTTTTATGACAATGTTAGTTTGTGGTGATGTGTTTTAACCTAAATGGTTTTCTTCTTTTGTTTTGACCTCTTTGATGGGAAGGGGGCAAAGGTGGAGATTCTTAGCTACTCTCACAGGCATGTGACAGCCTTTCCTGCAGGGTAAAGAATGAGCTCTCGTATCGTGTGATAGGCTCTCGTATCGTGCGATAGGCTTTTGCATGGAGTATCGTGCGACAGGCTTTTTACGATAGAGTATTGATTTTTGGATAGGCTTTCGGCAGTTTCACACATTCTGAGTATCAGGCAAGCAACTGGGTAGGAGAGAAGGAGCTCTAGTATCGTGTGATAGGCTTTTGCATGGAGTATCGTGCGATAGGATTTTGCCGATAAAGTATTGTTTTTTGAAGCATACGGTATCGTGGGGGGGAGCTCTCATATCGTGGGGGGGCCTCATAGCGGGTTGGCTGGAGGCCGACACAGGTTGGTGGCCGATACGTAAGAAGAACTGAATTCCATACTGGGCGGAATTCCATCGGACGCTACAGGAGTGCTCTCGTATCGGGCAAGCAAGTTATTCTCAGGATCTCTGGTGCAATTCATGCTGAAAATGATACACTCCGGTATCGGGCAAGGCAGACATGGCCCCAATATCGCGCGAGGTAGTTGCTGAGCGAGTATCGGGTGATAGGCTTTTGGCTCTCGTATCGGCGAGTCGGGCTTGTGGGGTTGTCGGGCAAGAGGTTGCTTGGAAGACGTGCAAAGGGTGATGGGTGTCCTTTGACTGCTGAGTATCAGGTGATAGGACTTTGGCTCTCGTATCAGGTGTTGGAGATCATGTTGAAGTCGTCTCGATGTTGCCCTCGCCACTTTTACGTAGGGTAACCAGGCAAATTATGTGAGGTAGCCAAGCACAGCAGGTTGTTGCGGAGAGGAGAAACCTTTTGCTAGCGACGACTGTTCCAACGGAGGAGGTGTTACCGGATATTAGGGTTGTGATGGCCAACGAGGATGCGAGATAGAACAATCCTTCTCCACCTAGGGGTGATGCGGCTGCTGATCAGAGTGAAGAGAGGCCCGAAATTCCTGGGCCAGAGCGGGCAGAAGACCCCGCACCTGAAAACACACAGAGGACGATGTCATCGGAAGATACACAGCTGACCCCTCTACAGGGAACCTTGCCCCCGAGGCAGGCTGATCTGATCGACAGTCTGGAAAGAAACAATCATGTGAATCCCCATCCAGCTCCACAGGTCAGGGGGGCCTCGTCGCCCATACAGTGCCCGACTATCATGACGCAACCGGTGAGGAAAACGCTGCTATATGGGATTCCTCACGATACGTGCTTCAGGTGTATGGGGAGAGGGCATTAGCAATCCCAATGTAGGAGGAGCAAAGTCTGCTACAAGTGTCGACGACCGGGTCATCTGGCTGCAAGATGTTCGCAGGTTAACCCTAGTCAGTGTCCACCGGACATCCAATCTAGAGTGGTCTTCCCGCCCCTGCCTAGGGGTATCTCGGCTAGGAGTGCACCTCAACACATCCCCAAGCGGATTACAGTGGACGTCGGCCCTGATGAAGAGATGCGGAAGAGTAAGATGACAATGCTAGAACGGGCGGTGGAGGTCTTCTGGCCTTGTGACTTCTAGTGGACGGAGCTTTGTCAATTCTTCCGATGGTGTTGGCCGAGTGCAACAGACTTATAAAGATGCGCGGATAGAAAGGCGGTGTCCTTCTTCTCCTGTGAACAGGAGGCCAAGGATGTGGTGGAGAAAGGGATTCGAGATTTTCGTGGTCAGAAGATACAACTCATGCACATGTGAGGGGGTGAAACACATCAAAGAAAGGAAGCTTTCTGGTTTTGGGTTGCAGATATTCCAATCACCTGTAGAGATGATGATACCCTAGCAAAGATTATCCGGCCTTTCGGTAAACTGATTTATGTCTCAGATTGGCAAAGGGAGAAGGATGACCTATCTGGCTTGATCGTGCTGGTGGAAGCATTCAATGAAGATATTCCTCAGTTTATTTCTCTCATGTATGGGCAGAGGCGGACGTCGGTGCAATTTTTTATGGTGGCGAGGGGACCTGTGGGCTCGAGCAACACACAGTTGACTGAAGTTGGGAAGGATACAGGGATTCCAAGAGAGGCTCTAGTGGTGCAAGAGAAGATTACGGTATCGAATGCTTTGGTGATGGCAACAGGTATACCTCCAGAATAGAGGGAAAGACCACAGGAGAGGAGTATATCCCCAGAAAGGAAGCATAGGAAGCCTCCAAGGCATATGGTGGTGGATAGAGAAGGCACAAAAAGAGCTATGGAGAACAGAAGGCTAGAAGATTTCATGTTTCTTGAGGACGAAGAGTGGATCGATCACAGGAGAAGGACTGGGAGGAGCTAGAATAGAGATAGAAGGAGTGGTGCTGACAATAGATTATTTAGAAGATATCAATCAAGAAGATGACATTCAGATTGCGAGGGAAGGTATTTTGATGGATGCTGGTTGGATATAGATGGGGGTTATAGCCCCTGATCGAACCTGCGCATGCTGGTGGGTGCGGTTATACCTGTTTAATGGATTGTACCTCCATTTTCTGGAATATTAGAGGTGCCTCTAATAACCCTACGAGGAGAGTTTTGAGCCGAATCTGTGGGTGATTTAAACCAGGAATCGTTTGCTTGTTCGAGCCATTTCTTCATGCTGAGCAGGAAGATGAGCTTTTGGACATCGTGTGGCTGGATTGGGCAGCTGATAACCAGGAGATGAATGGGAAGATATGGTTTTATGCTGATAAGGATATGAAACCTAATATTTTTAGAAGGCACAGGCAACATATAAAAGTGGGGTTTGAGTCCAGCGGTGGCACAAGCTTCTTTGTTACATCAGTATATGCAAGTTGCGATAACGTTGAAAGGAGGGAGTTGTGGAAAGAAATTTTGATAATGACGGAGCTCATTGGGGATGAGAAGTGGATTATTGCGGGGGATTTCAACGTAGTGCGTCATCCGAGGGAGAGAAGAGGCAGCAACCCTCCATCATTCCAGGATTCACTTGACTTCAATTCCTTTATAGCGGATGCATCTTTGGATGAGATTCCATTTGATGGTAGCCAATACACTTGGGTGAACAAACAAATTTTAACTCCTACGATGTGGCAAAGAATTGATAGAGTATTAGTGAATGGAGCTTGGCTATCGGAGCGTCCAACAACCAATTCGATTCATTTGACCAGAGATAGGGTTTCTGATCATTGCCCTATTGTTACAATTCCAGGTGCACAGGCGATTGCCATAAAGAAGGGACACTTTGCTTTTATGAAGACATGGCTTGATCATGAAGAGTGTCTAAAGGTGATTGAACATGCCTCGGATGATCCTGTAATAGGGCACCCCTCCTTCTTTTTCTTCCAGAAGCTCAAGAGGGTTAGGGTAGCACTACGTAGGTGGAGCAAGGATACCTTTGGTGATAATAAACATCGTATAAAGGACTTGGAAGATGTGATCTTTACCACTCAGGCTGCCTTTGATGGGAACCCAACTGATTCTAATGAAAATAATTTGAGATCGGCAGAGAGGGAATTACAGGGTATACTAGATGAGGAGGAGGCGAGGTGGAAGGAGAAGGCAAGAATTAGTTGGCTCCAAGATGGGGAGCGGAATACCAGGTTTTATCACGCCACCGTCAAAGCTAGAAGGAAACATAAAAGGCTGAATAAGGTGGTCTTGCAGGATGGCACATGTATCTCGGATACCAAGGATATGGCGGAGGTAGCAGCTGATCATTTTCAACACTTCTTTAACGAAGTGGTAGATACGGGTGATGGTGAATTGGAGGAATTCTTGCATGGTATTTTGGATACGATGTCCATGGATGACAACTGCTTACTTACTGCTGGCCCCCAGGAAGAGGAGGTTATGAAGACCATGATGAGCATGGATGCGACGACGGCGCCGGGTCCGGATGGGTTCACTTTATCTTTTTTCCGGGCTGCATGGTCGATAATAGGAGACGATTTTATGAAGTTGGTGGATGCGTTCTACAAAGGACATCCTTGTTTTAGGGGGCTGTTCTGCTGCTGGATTCTTCTTATCCCGAAGATTGATAGACCTAAAAGGTTGCCGGAAGACTTCAGACCTATTTCGATTGAGAACGTCACCCTTCGTATATTGACAAGGATTCTTAGTGATCGCATGGCGCCTATGATGTCGAGGAAGATATCGAAGATACAAGGGGCCTTTGTTAAAGGAGGAGACATCACTCATCACGTCCGGCTTGCCAAGGAGCTAATGCATGATATAAATAAAGGCAAGGATGCACCTAATGTCATTCTGAAGTATGACATGTCGCGAGCATATGATAGGACGGGTTGGAATGTGCTGCGGAAAGTGTTGGGCAGATTTGGCTTCACTACAGAAGCGGTGAATCTATGCTTGAGTTTCTATCAAAATACATGGGTCACGGTTACAGTGGGGGAGGAAACTGTGGGTTTCTTTCCGGTTAGTAGAGGCCTTAAGCAGGGATGTGCGCTATCTCCATTCTTATTCATTCTGTTTGAAGAGATTATGTGCAGAAAGTTCCTTAATTTGGAGACAGAAGGGCTCATATCGAGGTTTAAAATTCGGGGGGATGCAACTCCTCCGACCATACTATTATATGCGGATGATATTTCTATTTTCTTTAATGCAGACCAGCGATCAAGGGAGATAGTTAAGTCTACCTTTTGGGCGTATGAGATGGCCACTGGACAACGGATCAATAAGGCTAAATCCACATGCGTGGTAGGAGGGAAAAATACAGAAGTGATTGATAGAGTAGCTAAAGATCTCAATGCAGGAGCTGCTATGGAGTCGTTTACCTATTTGGGCATACCGATCATTAAAGGAAGGATGAGACTCAATGATTATGACTTCCTGATGAAGAAAATAAATATGAAGGTCACGACTTGGAGATCTAAAATTTTGTCTTTTGCAAGGAGAAGGCTGCTGATTACTCATGTTCTTAATTCCATTCTGGTGTACACGGCGGCAGCCGTAGGTATTCCCTCAGGGATCGCAGATCGGATTGAAAGGAAATTCTCTAATTTCTTGTGGGCAGACTGGAATGATCGTCAAAGAAAGGCGTGGATTAGCTGGAAAAGAATTGCAATTCCTTTTCACCAAGGTGGTCTGGGGATTCCATCGCTGCATCTAATTAATGAAGCTTTCATAGCTAAGGCATGCTGGGAGGTGTTGACTACATATTCTATCTGGGCTACTTTCTACAGAGATAAATACGCCAACATGAATGGTGGACGAGATAATGTTTACCCTGGGTGCTTGAAGTTGGGATCGTCACCATCACCATTATGGAGGAGGATATGGGAATTATTCCCACGTGTCTTCCCGTTGTGCAGATGGATTGTAGGGAGGGGTGAGATCTCCTTTTGGGATGTGAGGTGGTGTGACCAACGGCTGGCTGAACATGCTATTTATTCCAGCGATAGAAGGCATCCATTCCAGGTGAAAGATTTCTGGATAGACGGGTTGGGTTGGGATTGGGCCTCGTTGAGGGTAATACTTGACGATGATGGGATACAAATGATCCATGATAAGAATATATGGCTTGCGGAAGAGAATGATAAGATGATTTGGAGTCTGGAGAGGAAAGGGTGCTTCTCCATGAGATCGGCAAAGATGATTCTATCTCGTGACAGGGTGGAAGGTCCACAGGGGCTTGACGTGGTTTGGAAGTCTGCATTCCCTAAGGCTGCGGCCTTTATCTGGAAGTCGGCGAGAGGAGTTGTTCCTTCTGATGAAAATGTTAGAGTTAGATGTTGTATATCAATTGCGTCTTAGTGTAACTGCTGTATGGAACCTAAGGAGGAAAACCTTGATCATCTTTTGTTCCAAGGTCAGATTTCCGTTTTCTTTTGGGGGAAATTCGTGGAGTTAACAGAATTGCCACCACCTAGTAATATTAGAACATTGGTTGATTATTGCATGATGGGGAAGAGAAAAAGATTAGTAGATTGGTTGGCAGGGAACCTTGCGATTGTTATTCCTTACAGTATATGGCGTCTGAGATGTCAAGCAAGGTATGAGGGTAAACATAGGCCTTTTTCCTATGAGTGGGATTATGTTATTCAGAGTATGAACTTTAACATGATGAAGAGACCTTTTTCGATAGATAGAGATAGGGAAGTGAATACACGCTTGAGGGAGGCAGGGTTGGAGGAGCCTAGAGTAATGCTGAGACAAATAAAGCTTATGTGGTGGCAGACGCCGGACTTGCACAACCTGAAGATCAACATCACGATTGGGAGGAGTAGGGATTGTCATGGCAGGCTGAGAAGATGGGCGGCGAGGATTGTACGGAATCGTTGACCCAATGTGTGCCTTGTTTTCATAGCTTGGCTCAGGAGTATGGAATACACTCTCGCGTATTTGCAAGCATGCACCATAGGAATGAAGATTGCACGTGATCACGAGTTGATCATATCCTGTATAGAGGTTGATGATTCATACATCCAGGATATTATTTGGTGAGATAAGAAATAACCATGGAGGGTGACCCACTTTGTCAGGGAGCTGCGGGAGGAGATGGTCTCGTCTATGATATATGGATCCTTGGTTCACAAGATCATCAACTCGATACCTCGTGAGTTGGGGAGATGGGGCATTAGTATGGATGAATTGTTTGTATCATCCGATTCTATGAATATTCCGACCAGGATAAGGGGTATGGCTGCGTTGGAGAAGAGAAGGGTTCCATATGTCGTGTTAAAGAGATCAGATGCATAGGGGAATGGTTACTGCGGTTTGATGTTGTTTCGAAGTCGGGGGGTGATGAGTGTAATGTCTGATGATTATATACACTGGGGTATGCTTCACACCTGCGGTTTAATATAAGCATGAGCTGTAATTTTATGATGATTTAGCCCACAAGAGGGGTGTGGGATGAATAAAAGCGACCCCTGGCTTAATTAAAAAAAAAACCTCTTTAATGGTGATGATTTTGTTTCTACCTACTCTTGATGTTTTTCTCTTTTTTTGACCTCCATGAAAAGTTGCAATTGAAACCACATGTTGGGGTACCAAGTAGGTCGACACCCAACATAGGTTATATCACCATCTCATTCATGCATGGTTTAAGTGGTTGTATGTGGGTTTCCTTGGAGGACAAGTGTCACTTTCATGAGTTAGGGTGTTGACACCTCATCTTTTCCTTTCTCTCTCATCCCTCAAGTATATAACCTCTTTCCTCACCACTCAATGGAACCCTTTCAGACATTCTTCTTCCTCACTCTATTTTGATCATCCTTGGATCTTGGTTGAGCAAGGAAGCTTGGTCTTGGAGCTCTTTGTGGTCATACTTTCCTTGCATGTGGTGCTTGTGATGATCCTTGATCACCTTCTACCTTGGTAAGTGTTTACCTTTTCTTCAATGTATTTCCTTTGATCTCCTACTCCATCTTCCTCTCTATCTCGGCCCTAGACCATGAATCTTCCATGTTAGTCATTCTTCAGGAGTGAACCCCTCACAAGAAGGGTCATAGGCCATGTTTTGACAAGACCCAAGTGCGAGGAAGTTTCCTTCTCTCTTCCCCACTCCTTTTGGTTCGACCTAGAGCTTCGTTCTCTGTTTTTTTGAGAAATCGTTGACCTTGGTATCTTATTATTCTTGAGGTGATCTTGTGGTTGAGAGTGGAGCCTTAGGTGGAGCTTCATCATCCTTGATGATCGTGTGATTGGAACTTGTAACCTTGGAGTAATCTTCCTTAAGTCGGGTGATATAACCCTCTACGTTCTCTATTATGGAACTTTCCATACTTTCACATCACTATTCTACCTCTCTCTAAAATGTTCTCTTAACATGTCAGTGGATGATGCTAAGCCCTAGGACTAGTTGGATGTTAAAACTGTGCTTGGTTTGAGAGTATTCCAAAAACCTAGTTTTGATACCCGATTTTGGTGGTTTTTCCCTATCTCATGATCATGTCTTTGATTATATTCCTTGGGTTCATATACCATGACATCACATGGATTTATGATGTGTTACACATGGTTTATCTCCCTTACAGGAGGTGCTTCCATGGAGTTTTCATAGTTAATGTTTTAGGGTTTTGGAGATCATTTTGTGTGGAGTTTTCCACCTTGATGATGATGGTTTTTCCTGAAGTTGTCCCCTATATTGGGGTCATGTTATTCCCTATTTTGGTTTTGGTTAAGTGTTGACAATGTACTTAACCATGTAGGGTCTCTACCCATGGTTTGTTGCGGTCGATACCTTATGTTGGTTCAATTTGGTCATAACATCTTCATCTCTTGTTGGATGGGTCGCTACCCTCTCTTTGTAGCGGTCATAACACCATGAAAAGGGGTGATCCTTTAGCCATTTTGTTTTGGTCGAAACAAAAGTATTGGTCATGGCACGTAACCCTAGTTTCTTGGATGGTCGCTACATGTTGGTTTTGTTCTTTGGCTCTTACGTTTTGACCTACACTTGACTATAATAGGTTGTTGTAGTCGAAACATGCTTAGTATGTTATGGATGAGTCATGTGGATGTGCTACGGTTGTAACACATGGTTAGGGAAAGTTGATTGCATGGTCGTGACCTAGATGATAGTGGGTCATAATATATGTAGGTGGTGTGTTAACACCTATGTATGTATACATGGTTAGCATATATACACGTGAGCACATGATGATACATGTATCATGTTGTTTATCATGTTCTTCAACCCTAAAGTGTTTCGAATATATGGGAGAGGTCATACCAAGGCTTTAGTGTTTGAATATAATTATACAACCCTAATCAGCTAAGTATGAAACCCTAACCCTAATTTTAGGGATATGTGATATGTTTGCACCTCTCACTTGGAATGGTTATTATGTATGATGTGTTCTCTCTCTTATTTCGAAATCACTAACCTTGCAGGTGATATGAACTTGAATAAAATGGCTATGTTAATGCTATAGTAAATCCTATGTTATACGTGATGGTGATTATGAGTCATGATTGAGGTATAATGTGATGAGGTGTATGTAGGGATTGTGTGATTGGGTCAGATGACCTGGCAGGTTCCTTGTACATGATTTGAGGTGATATCGTCTGCATATGTGATTGAGGGATTAATATCCTATAGTGATATGACATTGGTGATAGCCTTGGTGGCTGTGTGATAGTGATGTTGGCCTTGTGAATGGCAGTGCTACAATGCTATGTGACGATGTGATAAGTTCACTCCATATATGTTTATATCTTCTAAAGTTGTACTACACCCTTATTCTTGTAGAGTTTTTTATGGCTTTATATGTTGTAACTTTATTGATGCTAAAAGACACTTAATTAGCATAACTAATCAACTGAAACCTTAACCATGTAGGTGCATTGTGCCATAGATCCATTCCGATGTTATTCTTAGTGATGGATGGTGAAATGAGTTATCCCTTAGTGGAAGCTCAGAGTTGTAAATTGTTGAGTATATGCATTCACATGATTGGCTACGGGTCGTACACTGGCACGAGTGCAGGTATGGGGCATATATCAATGATGTGACTCATTATATACTTTCACAGAATTGGTTGCAGGACATACTCTGGTAGGAGTGGGACTTCAAGTTGTAGCTCAGTTTCAATTGTGTTGTCCCTATATACCAAGGCATGCTAGGTTGTTTTATAGGTGACTCATATTTTATGTCACTGCGGTGTTTCTCTCGTGATGACTGGGAGGTGTGGAGAGGTGGTGGATTCCAACTCTTCCATAGACCTTTTATGGAACTAGTTTCTACTTAGTAGTGGTCAGTTGGAGTATCAGTGGTATACCTCATCTCCTCATGTCATAATAAAATACATAATACAGTCGTGTAGTGTAATTGCATAGGGACAAATGTGGTTACCATTGGGTGAATCTTTGCCTTGTTTTGTACAATTTATTTGATAAATGATATACATGTTCTTCATATTCCTTTTTAAAATGTTAATTGTTCTACTTCTTAGTAATAATTGTCTACTATTGCTTAATGTGCCTTACATGTTGGACACATATGGTTTAGTTGAATTTGTCTAGTTATTCATCATGTTATCTACCTATTTTAGCTTATCTTTGCTTTAATAGACGTTGGCAAAGAGTTATATCTCTTGATGGGATGTTTGGTCTCACCTTATGGGTTTCTACATCTTTTTAGGTGGTCGTGCATAACTTGGTGGAAATCATGCAGCTAAGGGAGAGCAACAACAACAACGGTTGATTAGGTTGGAAGTGTTGTAAGTCTTTTTCTGTTAGAGTCCTAGAGTCATCCCTATACACTCAGGTCGTTGGGGGTGTTCTCAGTGTGTTTGTAGTCATGTTATTATCATAAGGTTTTTGGCATGTGTGCCTTTTTTTGTGTAGTCACGAAAGAAGTACATGTATATGTATGTGAAACATGTTCTTCATGTAATGGGTTGATGACAGGTATGTTTGAGAACAATGATGTAACAACTTTGTGATATATGATAACTGATGCAGGTGTCCTATGAGGACTTATATGTAAAGGTTTTTGCAGCTTTGGTGCCTAATAAAACCGGTTTTAATTTTTAGTGTTTTTTGGTAATCTTCTTGTTTAGTGTTAGTTCTGAGTTTTAGTTTGGGGTTATCTCGTGGTTTGTGGTGTGGGATGTCACTATTAGATTGGTATCAGAGATTTAGGTTTGTTGAGTCTACAAGGACCTAGGACTAGGTTTTTTGTCTATTGTTGTGTTCTTTAGTATGTCCTATGTTACAACCCCAATTTTTGGGTTTATTTGGTGAGAAATATAATTTCTCATATTAAGGATATTTGAACAAATAATGATATAATTTGGTTCAAATAAATGGATTTCGTTTACAATAGCCTTGATGTTTGTTTTGTGGGCTTTATTGGCTAATGGGTCCAAATAACAAGAGAATTCAATTAGTGAATGAATAATTGAATATTTGAGAAAATAAAAAATGGAAACCTCTAAAAGGCAAATCCAAAGAGCGATTTCGTGCCTCCTGGGTTCCTTGGGTTCCAAGGAGTTCCAAGGGTTCCTTGGGATCAATTAAGTATTTCTTTATTAAGAAAGAAATTGAAAATATTGATGAAATGTGGAAAATAAGTGAAAAGAGGTATAATTGAGTAATCCTTGGTGGAATTTCGTATCCCAAGGATTCCTAATGTTGAAAGGAATACCAATAAGGAAAATAAAAGAGAAATAAAGAGAAAACCTCAAAAAAGATATATTTTAATGAAGAAATCAACAAGATAATATGAAATAATGCATTTAGATGCATCTAGAAGAATAATGAATATCCAATAAAAAGGATTTCGAAATAATAGAGTTTCTTGGGATCCAAGGAGTCCCAATGAAGAAAGAGGAAAGAGAAAATACCTATAAAAAGAAAATAAGAATATCATGTGAATACATTATTAATGGATTAGGTGGTATTGCTAAAAAGAAAGTATTTTTCTATTAAAGGAAAATAGGATTTCGTGTGAATGGATTAAAAGTCAAGCACAAGGAGATTAAAACATGTAATTTTCGGATTTCCCTTTAAATGAATAGTTTCCTTAATAACCAAGGGATACTAATAAAGAAGGAATTGATTTAAGAAGAGAGTTGCACCTAAACAAGTAAAGTAGGCTAAGGGGACTTGTTTTCCCTGTGGTTAAGTGTAATGGGACGTTTCCATCCTTTCCTATATAAGGGTTGGATCCAGGGCCTCGAGCCTAGGAGATCTCGTGCATCTTTCTCTTCGTTTCTTCTTCTTTCCGCGTAAACCCTAACCAAGAGGGTATATCACTGTTCTAGGGCAACGAGGGGTGTCGTTATGGTTCTGTTAGAAGTAGGGACCTTCCACGACAAACCACGGAGGGCTAGCTACCTCTTTCGCGCCTTCATCTACGTGCAACCCTTGCCAAAGATCTGCAAAACAACAGTAATGATGAAGCAACCGCGGAGGGTTCTCGCATGAGGAATGACCATCTTGGCCACGTTCTGGGCTTTCTTCGAGAGCGCCAGGGTGCGGTGCAGCCAGGGAGGCCATTGGACTCTAGTTCCATGGCCCAGGGATGAGTGGGGAGCCCTGCAAAGGGTTGCCACCGGCGGACCACTGTAGAAGATCGGAGGTAGAAGACGATCATTGCGCATTGGACGGTTATGCCCCTTCGTGGGCTGAAGACGACATAACTTAACCCAGGGGCAGTTCAGACTTTTCAAAATGTTTCCAAAACAACAGAGCAACGTTGCATGGCAAGGAGGCGACGTGGCGTTCTCCGATTGGTCCAGAGTAAGTGAATTCCATTAAATTCATAACTTTTTAACGGTAGCTCGGTTGGGGACATATAATCATGAATCTTGCTCAGAATAATGAGGGGAATCTAATAAAAATCTAGCTAGAAGCTAATTCCTCTTATAATTCGAAAAGTAATGGAAAATAGCAACTTTAATACTTTAATGTTTAAAGAACCCTATTTTGAGATTAATAATATATTTATAAGGGTTTAACGGATAATTAGAGTTGGTATTAACATGTTAATGATGAAAGTGCAAATTAGGAACAAAAAGGATGAACTTTGCATGTAACTAGTTTAATTTCGAGTTTAATGTGCATGAATAATACTTTAATGGGCCTTGAAACCCTAATGTTGGTAAATTCAACTCTTAACAGCTTTCATTATTCAAAGTGGTGAATAAAGATGAGACATAATGAACCTAGGATATGTTGAGCATTAAAGTTCCTAAATTGTGGATAAATAACCTTACTGTAGAAATTAGGGTTTTTGAATGAATCAAGATGGAATTAATGGCAATCAAGTTCATATGTGAATTGGACCATAATAAACTTTGGGTTAATGATAAATGAGTTGAATGATCTTGTCATGAATTAAAGGGATAAAAATAGTAGCTTTAATTTAAAAGAGGTTTAAGGGGCTTAATTAATGGATAATTATGCCTTTAATCTAAAACTGAGGATTAGATGTTGAGATAATTAGGGTTTGTAATCAATTGTGTTAAATTAGGGTTTAAAATAGTAAAAGATGAAGGGAAGCCCTAATTGCAATAGAAACCCTAAAATTGAATTAGAAATCCTAAGAAGTGAGCTAGGTTTAATGGATCTTGATGACATGAATAATAAAAAGGGAATTACGTGATTATTTCAGGATCTTGTTAAAAATGCTTGCTTGCTTGGATTATTATTTGCATGGGTATTTCTATTCAAATCGTCAGATCAGGTATGTGGTTAATTATGAATAAACTCCTTAGTTTCCCAAGGATTTTCCAGATGGTTAATCGCATTGAATGCAAATTATCTGTTTGGATGTTCATACTTGCAAATCATAAAGTCACTATGATTATCACATTAAAAATAGAAGTATGTATTCTCGCTGCTACATGCCACCCTGAAGGATGAAGCCAAAGGTCAGGCCCAGATGGGTAGACCAATGGACACCTTGAGTGGTGACCCCAGGCACCAATCTCAGGAATGAGAAGGTGTCCTATGATATTGCATGACTAGTGGGCACCATGAGTGGTAACCCCCAGGCACCAAGCTCGGGATTGAGAAGGTGGCCTTAACTCATGGACAAAGGACACCCTAAGGTGGGTATGCCAGGGTTAGGGCAAAAATGGTGGAGAATGTCATACTGAAAAGTGTAAATTGGTTTGTTAATTAACTTGATTGTGATATTAGATTGTTATCCTTATGTGCAAACTTTTGGTTGTCCCCGCATACCAGTATATTTCGATATACTGACCGACGTTTTGTTTGTCAGCGTTTTAGGTACAACCCTGAATGGAACAAACAATAAAGTGACACATTGTGAAATTAAAACATAAAGTACAAGGAGGATTATATAAAGTAGATTCAAGCTCTGGATAGATAGATTTCCAAAGTTTTTCAAAGGTAAGTAAAGATTTAATTTTATACCCAAATTTCAGTTAGTTAGTAGAATTTCATCTTATTATTGATTATTTGTCGAACCTTTGATCTGGGTTATTAGATAACGGCTCTGATCTCTTAGTCTCCCTTAAGTGGGGGTTACCGGGAGACAGGGTCATTACAATTGGTATCAGAGCATAGGTTCCTCATCTAATCATTAATACTTATTAAATTTTACAAATTTTGTAGAACCCAAGGGAGTTATTAGAGGATTATCTGAAAGATAGAGGTGTCTAGAAAAGGATCATGACCGGGGGCTGGCAATATTTTCCTCCGCACCGCTAGTCGGAATACGAGGACTCCCGGATCTGTGTGACTGTCTGGCCAAAGTCTTAGGGTATGAATTAAAATAAGATACCTTTAGGACTCTCTCCTCTTGTTCATCCCTTCGCAACTCAAATTCTGATAAGGACCTTAAGGATTAGGGTTTCCTCTCTTCTCCTCACCCTCTTGAGGTATGGGTAAGGTTGATAAGGATTAAGGAATCCTCCACCAAATTAATAAAAAGCATGTAAATAAGATAGATACATGCTTAGGTCGTATGACATAAGTTGTCATTGCCCTCAGGAGAGGCTTGAGGCTAGACCTTCTTATCAGGAGGATGAGTAGGGAAAGTGAGTCTTGGAGGTAGAGATCTCCATTAAAGTAGAGACCTAGCACATCCTTTAAGGAAGATGTTAACCCTAACCCTAAGTGAAGGTTAGCAAGAGAGATGACATGATGAGTTAGGTGACATGGTTGACTGGATGTTTGGATAGATATGCCTTTGGTTTTCCATACGAGCCATGGGAGGTTGGATGAACTAGCACCTTTGGCAACCCGAGAAAGGGTCGTGCATGTTAAGAGAAAAGGGTAGCTCCTTCATGGATGAAGTTAGATAAGAACCTATAGAACCCTATAGGATTATGCAGGTAGGGTATAACTTGCACCCAGAGTACGTCAGTGGACGGTAGTAGGTTGAAACCCAGGCCAGTATGCATGATGGATGGCTTATGGGATGAGCATAAAGGGCTGGGTATAATCTTGAGCCAAACATGAGTTGATCATAGGCTTCACCCACATAGGGGTATGCTTGTGAGCTTGAGCCTGCATAGAGAAGGGACCTCTAATAGTATGGTTGGAGGTGGAGTTAGCTCTAGAGACAGAAAGCAGGACCCCAACAAGGAAGTTGGAAGCCTAAAGCCCCGAAACTTGAGGATTAGTGGGGAGTTGAGGATGATGCGACCTACGTGGATGATAGTGGTTGCCTTATGCTTGATCCCCGGAGGCTGATGATATCTTGGTTGCCTTTAGAGGAACCAAACCCTAGAAAGAGGATGATACTTCTAGTACATATGGTATAAGTGATTACCTACTGGATGAGATAAAGAATTCTTTAGACCCTGAGGAGGTTTAAGTAACCAGTTGTGAGGCTTTATACCTAGTTGGTTGTCCTGGAAGAGGACTCAACTCTGAAGTGTTTCTCGAGTAGAAGGATCATGGACGTACATGACATACCTTGGACATGCTTGATTCGTGGTTAAGAGATTGAGCATGCAGTCAAACACCCAAAGGTGAACCTAGGGTTCCTAGGCCTAAGAGGGGAAACAATGTATTTGATGCTCATGATGAGATTTGACTCTCTATAGTTTCGAGCATGGTACTCCTCATGTGTAGAGGAAGAGGAAACCCCTTAAGTTAAGGGTATGTTTGATGAACCCCTCACAACTAAGTTGATTTAATGTTGAGGAAAGAGAACATGTATGACCTAGCATGGTTTAATAGGTGGTCTGCTTGTGCCTTAGTAGCTGCTGGATTAGGCATGCTCACGTGAATGTAAACCCTAAGGTCAGTTGTGACCTTGTTGTCAAGAGTTGTAGTTTCCTCCCATCCTGGGAGCGGGACCCTTTGGTAGGGTGTATACCAGTTTTGCTGGTTTTGAGGTAACCTAAAGAAGTTTCATAGGATCTTGAGAAGCTAAGTGAAAAGTACATGTTATGAGAATGAACCTGTAGACCCATACATAACCATCTCTAAGTCCATGTGGATGTGTTACCATGGAGGTAATCAGTATGGGGCCTGACCCGGGTAAACAGGTTGCCATGACCCCTATGAAGGGATGAAGGTCAGTCGTAAATGCGGAAAGAGATGATGAATGCTTGGTTAAGGTTATCAGTTGTACTATAATAGAATCCTAAGTCCGTCCTAGGGTCAGGTAGGGATAAGACTGATGGAAGAAGGAGTTGCCTAATTCCCTAGTGCACATGACCATAGGGTCGGGAGGTGACAGCTATCATTGTCTGAG
Organism: Alisma plantago-aquatica; assembly: GCA_963693085.1. Taxonomy (NCBI): domain Eukaryota; kingdom Viridiplantae; phylum Streptophyta; class Magnoliopsida; order Alismatales; family Alismataceae; genus Alisma; species Alisma plantago-aquatica. The sequence goes on along the minus strand of OY856409.1, from coordinate 1,476,186,054 downwards.
GGCCATGGGTTAGGAGATTGATCACCTTCATAAACTCATGGGACCCAAAGGGCAGATGAGTAGGGCACTCTCTGATGCATGAGCGAAGAGGGATGACCCAAAAAGTGCCGACACCCTATAGACCTAGAGGGGACGACCGAGGATTGTGTAGTAACCCAAGTTGGTTCAAGACCAGTTTTCTGTGGAAGTAACATTGATATCGAGATGTTTGTAGAGACATAAGTTGCACGCTTCAACTTAGATTTGAAGGTGTACTAGCAATGTGGGTTGTACCATCCCTACTCTTAGAACAGGAAGAACTTTGTGTTTGGACGGCCGCCAAATGCTTATTTCTTCTTGTTATGGGAGTGAGAGATAGGACAATATGCATGCCATACACCAAGGGTAAAGATGACGTAAGTTGGAACATTGCCATAAGGAATGAGGACAGAGATGATAACGTGCCCTTGAGGAGCAAATGATACAGGGATGGTTTACAAACACTAAGAGTATTAAGGAGATCATCTTGTGGGGATGTGATACCATGAGCTATCTAGAATTTGCAAGATATGAAAGACCACCATGAAAAGGAGCTCAGAGTTTCTTGATGAAGACAAACTTAGAGATGAGATGATAAGTAGAATAATACATGGAGGTGTATGTTACCTAACACCTAAGGATAAGAAGTGGTAATGAATGCTCTGGTTGAGATATAGTGCCTAGTTTAGCTGGAAGCTTGAAGAAGTTGAGGTTGTTAGGCTAACCTTAAGTTGAGAAAAAGAGATAAGTTTGGCTAACACCTAGGTGTATCAATAGCGGTTAATCAAGCTAATGGTTGTTTAGTTAGCCAGCCTAGACCTTTGGTGTTAAAGGATGGCTGTAGAACCTCGGATACACTTCCTTGGATAGGAAGGTAATGAAACCCTGATGAGAGTAGCTTAGGGTTTCTGAGGAATCGATCTTGAGGAATCATGATATATAGGAAATCATGGTTTTAAGATCACCATACACCGTGAAACTACAAAGATGGTAAGTGATAGTGGCACTTTGGATGCTTAAAACAAAGTTTCATGTAGCATGTGTCCATGCAAGATAGGAGGCGACGGACGAATACCAGTAACCCAGTACATGGATATAAAGTATAAAGAGTTCCTGAGAGAGGATGGGAGTTCTTCACTGTGGATGTTGTGAGTCTCCCGTGGACCAAGGAAGGTCGAAATCCAATATGGGTTATGGTAGATCGCCTTATCTAGATGACATGAGAAAGGAAGAGTACTGTCAAGGAACAGATCCAGTTGAACTACTTATAAGAGAGAGAGATGGTTCAACTACACCATGACGTGAGTTCAAAAGTTCTTGAGTATAACCTAAAGGTTCACTTCCGTGAGTTGCAAGTAGATACCTGGAGAACTCGATGTTAGAACAGTTTAGCACCCCATACTAATGGTTAGTATGATCCAGACTAGGGGTCTGATGAGAGCATGTGTGCTCATTCAGGGTGATACAAAGAGATAGTTCTTGTGATGTGATGTTAGCCACCATAGCCTTATCGGGATGCAAGAAGTTTTATAGAGAGGTTGTGTCGATCACCGCTTCATTAAAATGATGTTGGTGAAGGAGGCCTCGTGAAGGTCAGAAAAGAACTACAATGTGTGCATATGAAGTCGCTTTAATCGTGCAAAGGCTGAGAGAGGGCCCAGTGGTGACATGAGTCACGAGCTGATGCAAAGCAGACTGACATGAAGTTCACTTTGGGAGAATATGTGATGTGAAAATCTGACCCCTCTAAGCTACAACTGAGAAAGCTGAGTCCCCGATATATGGGTCCATTTGAGATGGATTGGTGGAGATGGTTGTGCTTAGCCTTGCCCCTCAGGATAACATGATGTGTAATGTGTTTCGTGAGTCTGATCTAGAGCACTAAGTGAGGTACCCAAGCCATGTGCAGAGCCTTGAACCTATTCAGCTTTTGAGAGGCTGAAATGTCCTGAGTCATGTACGAGGGTACGATATAACAAGGTAAGAAAGAACTCAGATGGAAGAATATGAGATGATGAAGGTTCTTGGGAAGCACCATGGAAAGGGTGAAGCCACATAGGAGCCATGATGGACACATGAAAGGCTTATCCTGTTTGTTTGCTTGCTTGATGGATTTTTGAGGGCAAAATTCTTATAAGAGGGGAAGGATGTTACAACCCCAATTTTTGGGTTTAATTGGTGAGAAATGTAATTTCTCATATTAAGGATATTTGAACAAATAATTATATAATTTGGTTCGAATAAATGGATTTCATTTACAATAGCCTTGATGTTTGTTTTGTGGGCTTTATTGGCTATTGGGCCCAAATAACAAGAGAATTCAATTAGTGAATGAATAATTAAATATTCGAGAAAAGAAAAAATGGAAACCTCTAGAAGGCAAATCCAAAGAGGGATTTCATGCCTCTTGGGTTCCAAGGAGTCCAAAGTTGCATAAAGAGAGCAATATGAAAAGAAAAGATCAATTATGTATTTCTTTATTAAGAGATAAATTGAAAATATTGATGAAATGTGGAAAATAAGTTAAAAGAGGTATAATTGAGTAATCGTTGGTTGAATTTCGTATCCCAAGGATTCCTAATGTTGAAAGGAATACCAATAAGGAAACTAAAAGAGAAATAAAGAGAAAACCTCAAAAAAGATATATTTTAATGAAGAAATAAACAAGATAATGTGAAATAATGCATTTAGATGCATCTAGAAGGATAATGAATATCCAATAAAAAGGAATTCGAAATAATAGAGTTTCATGGGATCCAAGGAGTCCCAATGAAGAAAGAGGAAAGAGAAAATACCTATAAAAAGAAAATAAGAATATCATGTGAATACATTATTAATGGATTATTGTATTGCTAAAAAGAAAGTATTTTTCTATTAAACGAAAATAGGATTTCGTGTGAATGGATTAAAAGTCAAGCATAAGGAGATTAAAACATGTAATTTTTGGATTTCCCTTTAAATGAATAGTTTCCTTAATAACCAAGGGATACTAATAAAGAAGGAATTGATTTAAGAAGAGAGTTGCACATAAACAAGGAAAGTAGGCTAAGGGGACTTGTTTTCCCTGTGGTTAAGTGTAATGGGACGTTTCCATCCTTCCCTATATAAGGGTTGGATCCAGGGCCTCGAGCCTAGGAGATCTCGTGCATCTTTCTCTTTGTTTCTTCTTCTTTCTGCCTAAACCCTAACCAAGAGGGTATATCAATGTTCTAGGGCAACGAGGGGTGCCGTTATGGTTCTGTTAGAAGCAGGGACCTTCCACGACAAACCCCGAAGGGCCAGCTACCTCTTTCGTGCCTTCATCTATGCGCAACCCTTACCGAAGATCTACAAAACAGCTGTAATGATGAAGCAACCACAGAGGGTTCTCGCGTGAGGAACGACATTCTTGGCCACATTCTGGGCTTTCTTCGGGAGCGCCAGGGTGCGGCACAGCCAGGGAGGTCGGTGGACTCCAGTTCCATGGCCCAGGGATGAGAGGGGAGCCCTACAAAGGGCTGCCACCGGCGGACCACTGTAGAAGATTGGAGGTAGAAGACGATCGTTGCGCATTGGACGGTTATGCCCCTCCATGGGCTGAAGACGACATAACTTAACCCAGGGGCATTTCGGACTTTTCAAAATGTTTCCAAAATAGAAAAGCAACGTTGCATGGCAAGGAGGCGACGTGGCGCTCTCCGATTGGTCCAGAGTAAGTGAATTCCATTAAATTCATAACGTTTTAACGATAGCTTGGTTGGGGACATATAATACATGAATCTTGCTCAGAATAATTAGGGGAATCTAATAAAAATATAGCTAGAAGCTAATTCCTCTTATAATTCGAAAAGTAATGGAAGATAGCAACTTTAATACTTTAATGTTTAAGGAACCCTATTTTGAGATGAATAATATATTTATAAGGGTTTAACGAATAATTAGAGTTGGTATTAACCTGTTAATGATGAAAGGGCACATTAGGAACAAAAAGGATGAACTTTGCATGTAACTAGTTTAATTTCGAGTTTAATGTGCATGAATAATACTTTAATGGGCCTTGAAACCCTAATGTTGGTAAATTCAACTCTTAATAGATTTAATTATTCAAAGTGGTGAATAAATATGAGACATAATGAACCTAGGCTATTTCGAGCATTAAACTTCCTAAATTGTGGATAAATAACCTTAATGTAGAAATTAGGGTTTTTGAATGAATCAAGATGGAATTAATGGCAATCAAGTTCATATGTGAATTGGACCATAATAAACTTTGGGTTAATGATAAATGAGCACAATGATCTTGTCATGAATTAAAAGGATAAAAATTGTAGCTTTAATGTAAAAGAGGTTTAAGGGGATTAATTAATGGATAATTATGCCTTTAATCTAAAACTGAGGATTAGATGTTGAGATAATTAGGGTTTGTAATTAATTGCGTTAAATTAGGGTTTAAAATAGTAAAAGATGAAGGGAAGCCCTAATTGCAATAGAAACCCTAAAAGTGAATTAGAAATCCTAGGAAGCGAGCTAGGTTTAATGGATCTTGATGACATGAATAATAAAAAGGGAATTACGTGATTATTTCAGGATCTTGTTGAAAATGCTTGCTTGCTTGGATTCTTATTTGCATGGGTATTTCTGTTCAAATAGTCAGATCAGGTATGTGGTTAATTATGAATAACCGCCTTAGTTTCCCGAGGATTTTCTGGATGGTTAATCGCATTGAATGTAAATTATCTATTTGGATGTTCATACTTATAAATTGTAAAGTCACTATGATTATCACATTAAAAATAGAAGTATGTATTCTCGCACCTACATGCCACCCTAATGGATGATGCCAAAGGTCAGGCCCAGATGGGTAGACCAATGGACACCTTGAGTGGTGACCCCAGGCACCAAGCTCGGGAATGAGAAGGTGGCCTATGATATTGCATGACTAGTGGGTACCATGAGTGGTGACCCCCAAGCACCAAGCTCGGGATTGAGAAGGTGGACTTAAGTCATGGACAAAGGAAACCCTAAGGTGGGTATGCCAGGGTTAGGGCAAAAGCGGTGGACAATGTCATACTGAAAAGTGTAAATTGGTTTGTTAATTAACTTGATTGTGATAATTAGATTGTTATCCTTATGTGCAAACTTTTGGTTTTCCCCACATACTAGTATATATCGATATGCTGACCGACGTTTTGTTTGTCGGCGTTTTAGGTACAACCGTGAAAGGAACAAATAGTAAAGTGACACATTGTGAAATTAAAACATAAAGTGCAAGGAAGATTAGATATAGTAGATTCAAGCTCTGGATAGATAGATTTCCAAAGTTTTTCAAAGGTAAGTAAAGATTTAATTTTATACCCAAATTTCAGTTAGTTAGTAGAATTTCATAATTATTATTGATTATTTGTCGAACCTTTGATCCGAGTTATTAGATAACTGCTCTGATCTCTTAGTCTCCCTTAAGTGGGGGTTTCCTGGAGATGGGGTCGTTACATCTTATCATGACTTCTGCTTATGCATAAGAAGAAGAAGAGTTGAAAAGATGGATGGAGAACACAAATAACATGTTGCTGAGAGTGGTGTTACTACACTAGGTGTAGGTGCAATGAGGCAGGTTGTTGAGGAGAGGGTGCATGATGCTCCCTAGTTTGAACAAGCCATGTTGGAAAACCCAATCTTTCACTTCTTGTTTGAGTAGTTCATGGTGAGGATGACACATATGGTGGACATAATGCCCATTTCTCAAATGAGAGTAACAGACCCCAATATGGAATATCTGATCCTGGGGAAAACCTTTGAATGGTCAAGTCATGTTGGAGTTGTGGAATATGCTAGTACAACAGATCTAGCAGTTGTAGATCTATGGTTGATAGAGTTTTAGAAGTCCTTCAAGATCCTCATCATCCCTAAGGGAGACAAAGTGAGGCATGCAGTGTATCTTTGGAAAGGAAGTGTTGGCCATTGGTGGGCCTTAGAAGTGAAAAAGAGGCCATGTGTTGCTGTCAGCTGGGAGGAGTTCCAACATGAGTTCATCAATCAATACTTTCCTCAGACATACCTTGAAGAGATGATCAACGTGTTTGAGAGGATTTGACAGGGATCCATGTCAATCAACTAGAATGAGGGAAGGTTTATGGAGTTGTTGAGGTTTTGTCCTCACATGGCCACTACAGATTAGGAGATAATCCAACATTTTGAGAAGGTGTTGAGTGTGAATTTGACGATGCCGTTAGAAACCTTAGAGAAGAGAGAGCGTTTTTCCATGTTTGTGGAGTCTATTAGGAGGATAGAGATCTCTATGATCGAAAAATGTGAGAAAGATACAAAGAAGAGACTGATACAATACCAATAATAGTAGTCAGTATAAGGATCCTAAGTTCTCATCACTGCCAGCATAGTAGAAGTCTAATGCACTAACATAGTGGTTTCCAAGTAAGGGAAGAAGTCGTAGCTTTCCACCTACTGGAGCCTACAATACAACATCATTGTCAGTGATGGCGCCATCTAGGCCACAATACAAGACCAGGACTTGCCATAAGTGTGGACAAGTAGGACATATGAGGTAGGAGTGTCCAGTGAAAGGTGATGAGGTGACCTAGCAAACGAGATTGGCATGGCTAATAGAGACAATAGTTCAGCAGTGGTGGAGGATGATGATGTGGATAGGCGTCACAGGTTGGTTCTTCTAGACAGGTGACAACACAGTTTTATGCCTTGAGTTAGCCAGAAGGGGAGGTCAAACCAGGAGTAGCGATATGTCATATGAATTTATTTCATTCTAATATGTCTACATATCCTTAATATCTATTTTGGTTGACCCTAGTGAGAGTTTGAGGAAGATATGTAGAAGTGGCACCCGTCTCTTTTTGCCTTAGATGTTGGGCACAAAATCCATGTTATAGGTTTATGGCTTGTAAGACCCCTGACCTAGGTTTTGGGATAACCATGTTTTTTTGGCTTGATTGGGTGCTTAGAACCTTGATCTAATCCTTTAATATTCTTTTAGACCTTTTGGAGAGCTTAAGTCTCCAGTTTGAGCTTGTTTGGATGCTATTTGTGCTTTGTGTGCTAGATTAAGTGCAAAATGCAATTTACCTAATGTAGGAAGTGAATATGCAATTTTTCACTTCTAGACCGTTCCTTCTCTTTCTTGATATTATCTATAGTATAGAAAAAGAAGGGATTGCCTTGTTTGATCCTTGTTTGAGTGGTGGCACCCTTAGTGGTGATTAAGGTTTTCTATGGTTTGTTTTGTTTCGACTTGTCAAACCTTGGTGATGGTAGTGACCTAGGTAGAGACCTAGGGGTTGTCTTGGATGTGTTTTTGACTGAAACACCTACCTTGTCATGATTTTTTATGACCATGATGGTTTGTGGTGATGTGTTTTGACCTAGATGTTTGTCTTCATGTATTTTGACCTCTTTCATGGTGATGATCTTGTTTCGACCTAGTCTTGATGTTTTGCTCTTGTTTTGACCTCCATGAAGTGTTGCGACTGCATCACATGTTGGGGATCTTAGTAGGTCTACACCCAACATAGGTTATGTCACCATCTCATTCATGCACGGTTTAAGTGGTTTCATGTGGGTTTCTTGGTAGGACAAGTGTCCCTTTTGTGCCTTTGGGTGTTCACACCTCATATTTGCCTTTCTCTCTCATCCCTCAAGTATAAAACATCTTTCCTCACAACAAAATGGAACCCTTTAGGCCATTCTTCTTCCTTCCTCTCTTTTTCTCATCCTTGGATCTTGGTGGAGCATGGAAGCTTGATCTTGGAGCTCTTGGTGGTCGTACTTTCCTTGCATGTGGCACTTGTGGTGATCCTTGATCATATTCTACCTTGGTAAGTGTTTACATTTCCTTAATGGTGTTCCCTGTAATTTTCTACTCCATCTCCTTCTCTTCTTCGTACCTAGACCATGGATCTTCCATGGTGGTCGTTCTTGAGGAGTGAACCCTCATCATAAGGGTCATAGCCATGTTTTGACAAGGCGGACCCAAGTGTAAGGAAGTTTCCTTCTGTCTTTCTCCCTCCTTCTTTTGGTTTGGCCTAGAGATTCTTGCTCTCTTTGATTGAGCAATCTTTGACCTTGGTGTCTTCTTCTTGATGTGATCTTGTGGACAAGAGTGGAGCCTTAGGTGAAGCTTCATCATCCTTTCTAATCGTGTGCTTGGAGCTTGTGACCCTTGGAGTGGTCTTCCTTAAGAAGGGAGATATAACCCACTACCTTCTCTATTATGGCACTTTTCATACTTTCATGTTACTGTTCTCTCTCTCAACATTCCCTTGCCATGCTAGTAGATGATGCTAAGACCTAGTACTTGTTTGATGTTAAAACCATGCTTGGTTTGAGAGTAATCGAAAACCCTAGTTTTGATACCCGATTTTGGTGGTTATGGTGTAATGGTGGTTTTTCCCTATCTCTTGGTCATGGTTTTAATTATATCCCTTAGGTTCATATACCATGACATCAGATGGAGTTTTGGGTTTTGTTTTGGGTGTGCTAAACATGGTTTATCTCCCTTGAAAGAGGTTCTTCCATGGAGTTTTCATAGTTCAAGTTTTAGGGTTTTGGTGATCATTTTATGTAGAGTTTTCCACCTTGATGATGATGCTATTCCATGAAGTTGTCTCCTATTTTGGGGTCATGTTCTTCCCTATTTTGGTTTTGGTTAAGTGTTCACAATGTACTTGACCATGTGGGGTCGCTACCCATGGTTAGTTGTGGTTGATACCTTATGTTGGTTCAGTTTGGTCGTAACATCTTCATATATTGTTGGATGGGTTGCTACCCTCTCTTTGTAGTAGTGGTAACACCATGAAAATGGGTGACCCTTTAGCTATTTGGTGTTGGTCCAAATAACAATATTATTCATGGGACATAACCTTAGTTTCTTGGATGGTTGCTACATGTTGGTTTGGTTCTTGGGCTCTTATGTTTTGAGCAAACCTTGACCCTAATAGGTTGTTGCGGTCGAAAAATGCTTAGTGTTTTATAGATGAGTCAAGTGGATGTGTTATGGTTGTAACACATGGTTAGGGCAGGTCGATACCCTTGGTTATATGTATGGTCATGACGTAGATGTTAGTGGGTCGTAGCAAATGTAGGTGGTTTGGGTTAACACCTATGTATGTATACATGGTTAGCACATATAAAAGTGAGCACATGATTGATACATGTATGGTGATGTTTAGATGATGGGTTAAGAAACCCTAATCATGTTCTTCAAACCTAAAGTTTTCCAAGGATATGGGAGATGTCATAACTTAGGTTTAGTGTTTGAATATAGTTATACAACCCTAATTGGCTAAGTATGAAACCCTAACCCTAATCGTAGGGCTATGTGATATGTTTGCACCTCTCACTTGGAATAGTTATTATATATGATGTTTTCTCTATCTTGTTTACAAATCAATAACCTTGCATGTGATATGAACTTGAATGACATGGCTATGTGAATGCTATGATAAATCTTATGTTAGATAGGATGGTTATTATGAGTCATGATTGAGGTATAATGTGATGAGGTATGTGGAGGGATCATGTGATTGGGTCTGATGACTAGGGAGGTTCCTTGTACATGATTTGAGGCGATATCCTCTAGAGATGTGATTGAACGATTAATATCCCACAGTGATGTGACATTGGTGATAGCCATGGTGGATGTGTGACAATGATGATGGCCTTGTGAATGGTAGTTATACAGTACTATGTGATGATGTGACAAGTTCACACCTATACATTTTATATCTTCTGAAGTTGTAATACACCCTTATTCTTGTAGAGTTTGTTATGGGTTTATACATTGTAACTTGTTTGATGCTAAAAGACACTTTATTGGCATGGCTAATCAAGTGGAACCTTAATCATGTGGGTCTCCTATGACATAGATCCTTTCTAGTGTTAGTCTTAGTGTTGGATGGTGAAACGAGTTCTCAATTAGTGTAAGCTATGACTCATTTATTATTAAGTATATGCATTCACATGATTGGTTGTGGGCCATACCCTGGAAGGAGTGTGGCTATGGGCCATAGCTCTGTGATGTGGATCAATATTTAGTTTTACAATATTGGCTATGAGCCATACCATGGTAAGAGTGTGACTTCGAGCTGTAGCTCAATTTCACTAGCTTTGTGTCTATATATGAAGGCTGGCTTGGTTGTTTTGTAGGTGACTCATATGTTATGTCACTGTGGTGTTTCTCTCATGCTGATTGAGAGGTTTGGAGAGGTCGTAGATTTGAATCTTCTAGAGACCTTGTATGGCGTTGTTTTCAACTTACTAGTGGTTAGTTGGAGTATTAGTGGTATACCTAATCTCCTCAGGGCATAATAAAATACTTAATATAGCCATGTAGTGTAGTTGCATAGGGACAAATGTGGATAACATTGGTTGAAGCCTTCCTTGCTTTTGTACAATTTAGTTGATAAATGACATACATGTTCTTCATAGTCATTTTCACAATGTTAATTATTCTACTGCTCAGTGATAACCGTCTACTATTGCTTAACCTGCTTTACCCCGTTTGATACATATCATTTAGTTGAATTTACCTAGTTAGTCATCTTGTTATCTACCTGTTTAGCTTATCTGTGCTTTAATAGATATTGGCAAAGAGTTATATCTCTTGCTGGGATGGTTGGTCTCACCCCATGGATTTCCACATCTTTGTAGGGGTCTATGCATGACATGATGGAGATCGTGCATTTGAGGAAGAGTATAAATAGTACTATTAGATCAGGTTGGAAGTTTTGCTAGTCTTTCAGTGTTAGAGTCCTAGAGTTGTCCCTTGTACACTCAAGTCCTTGGGGGTGTTCTTAGTGTGTTTGTAGTTATGTTATCACTCACAAGGTTTTTGGCATGTGTGCCTTTTGTTTATAATCACGGCATACATACATGTATATATATGTGAAACATGTTCTTCATGCAACATATTGATGATAGGAATGTTTGAAAACAATGACGTAAGCACTTTATGATCGATTAGTTTTGATGTATGTGTCCGGTGAGGACTTATATGTAAAGGTTTTTGCAGCTATTGTGCTTAATGAAAACTGTTTTAATTTTTTGTTTTTCTGGTAATCCCCTTGCTTAGTGTTAGTTTCGCATTTTAGTTTGGGGTTATTTTGTTGTTTGTGGTGTGAGGCATCACAAGATAGGTTTTCTAATATTTGCAAAACCAATTTCGAGGGATTTTTTGGTGAGTAACTTCTCAACTGAGACTCCCTCAATTGAAGAAATTGTCGACTAAGATACACCCCGATCCAAGACTCAGAGCACTGGAGTGTGGGCCAAAATAATCTGGACTGCAACACCTTCCTAGTAGTCTTCTGACAGCTCATGTGCCCTAGCTTTAGAGTGTCCTTTATATTCAGGGTGCAATACACCTACAGCTAAAAAATTGACATAATCAACAAACCAAGGATGTTGGGAGTCAACTTTAAGCAATTGGTCGTCGAGTAAGGGGTCATTTATGGGTGTGTCATCATCCTGATATAGGCTTAATCGGTTGAGATGGTCTTCAACAACATTTTCAGAGCCCTTTTTGTTTAGGATCTCTAAGTCAAACTCTTGTAATAGGATAATACATCTAACGAGCCTAGGCTTAGCATCTTTCTTGGTCATGGGGTAGAAGATGGTTGCATGATCAATATACTTTTATAAATTGATAAATATGAGTTATACTTCATTGAAATTTTTTTTGATCGATTCAATCACGATCGAAGATTTTGTGGACCGAGCACCGACCATTTAAACCCGTTGACCAAGAAATTAGAATGACAATTAGCTGTTAGAATCAAGTTTGACCCTTAGACCAAATCTGGTGGAAGAATTTCTCGACTGAGACACATTTGGTCAATAATTTTGTCGACTGAGATGAGATCTAGAATCCTAATTTTATTAACAAATGAATTAGCCATTACACCTACATTGACACAATTATTACAACTATTTCTCATCCTAGAACACTCTAGACACTCCCTTAAGTTGCCCTAGACACTTATAATCCATCCCTATAAGTTGTACTAGTCATATGACACCTTGTACACGACCTGCACACTTGAGATACAATATTTGAGAAATAGTTGTGGAGCTATAGAAATTTGCTTGCAATCTTCTACAACTGCCAAATTCATATCCTAATCATAGTTCTCCAGCACCACCATCCATCATTGCCTAATTCATAGTGCATTGGTCCATAAGCTTGATCTAGGACATTATGAGCAACATTGGTGTTCTCTTTTCTCTAATCTTCTTTCTTTGTTCATCAACTATGGTGAGACTACTCCAAGGAGAGGAGGCTTCCTTAGATCTCGCTGATGAAGAAGGAGTCTTCACATATGTTTTCTTCAGTGTTCGTTAAGAAGAGGAGGTGTTGCAGTGCTCTTTCGTTGTTCGTTAAAGAAGAGGAGATTGATGCTTTTTTGTCATCCATCAATGAAGAGTTTTGTGTGGTGCTCTTCCATGGATGATAAAACAAGAGGGTTTAGTTGCAATGAGTACTTTTGTAATTTTTCTTAACATATAAGCCATTAAAATAATTTGTTACAAAATCCTAGTTGAAAACAACAAGGTAGTGGACTAACATCTTTAATAGAACAACTCTAAATCCTATGTTCATTTGGTTGCTTGCCCTTTTTCCATTCTATTATTTCTATATTTATATAAGGATCTATTCACCCGCCTCTATATCTTTTCAATTGGTATTAGAGAAGTTATTCAAGGAGCCTTAAACGCTCTTGAAGTATGGGAGACAACATTCTTAGCAACCTCAATTTGGAAGAGTTGCACATGAGAAGGCCTCTATTGTTTGATGGGTCTAACTACACCTTCTGAAAGAGTAGGATGTAGTTCTACTTTCAAGGTATCCGTTTTGATTCGTGGAAGATGATAGCTCATCCATATGTACTTCCAACTATGGAGTTAGAAACATGGAATCCTAATATGGTAAAACAAGCGACACTCAATGCAAAGACAGTGAGCATTCTTTATTGTTCATTATCTATTAGTGAAATCAATCACATATCGTCATGTGAAACAACTCATAAAATATGGCACAGATTAGATGTAATGCATGAAGGAACTAGTAAAGTGAAAAATACTAAAACTAGTATTTTAAAATATAAATTTGAATTATTTCATAAGCAACCTGACGAAAGCATTGCAGAATTGTATGCTAGATTCTCTATCATCAAGGACAACCTAAGCACACTCAGGAAAAATATTCGCAAATAAGATCAATTATCCAATATACTTAGAACATTGCCTACCAGATACAAGCCGAGGGTGACTTCTATTGAGGAAGCAAATGATCTCACAACACTAAAGATGGAGCAATTCATCGAGAACTTGGAGACACCCGAAGTCACTCAAGAATAAGAAGAAAGGATCAAGGATGAGCAAAAAAGGGGAAGAAAGAAGTAACTTGCACTTAAATCCACTTCCAAGATACCATCAAGAAATATCATTCAAGAAAAATGTGACAGAAACAACAACGTTGAAGAAAATGATCTAATTGTAAACTATAAGAAATAGAAACAGTATTGTTCTTCCAAGTGTTTCGAATGCAGAAAGAAGGGTCACTTGAAGAATGAGTGCCCAAAGTTCAACAAGAAGAAGTCCTCATTAAAGAAGAAAGACAATGGATAAAAATCCTATAGAGCTGCTTGGGATCAAGAAAGTGATGAACGTGGTAGCAGTAAAGAAGAGGAGATAGAATTTCTTATGGAAACAGAAGATGAAGAAAGCAATGTGGTAGATATTTTTGAGTTATTTAAAGAAGAATTATTTACTAGAATTGAAGAAGTTCATGCAAAATACATTGAATGCAAGAAAAAGAAGAAGATTTTTACTAAATTTATTGATGAACTTCATATTAGTCTAGATAACCTTGGTTTTGAAAACTATACTCTAGACTACTCAAATAAGGCATTAGAGGAATATATTGAAAATTATAAGGAAAAATTACATGTTCTTGAAAATAATAATAATCTTCTTTCTCAAGAAGAGATTGATATTCTTGCAAACTTAAATGATTACCAAATTCGACTTATTTTATGCACACATTGAGATTATGATGCTTTACTAAAAGAAAGATACACTCTACTTTCACATCTTGGTCAAGTAAATACCTTCTATTTCATGCTAGTTACTGTCAATGTTTAGGCCATAATTCTTTCTCATGTGAATATCAAAAGAAAGGAGGAATTGGCATGGCTTGGGTTCCCAAACCACCAAATTAAAACAAAAAGGAGAAATTGTTGGGATTTGACTTATGCTTATCTTGATAAACACATTTATGTCTTACCTCAACCCAATTTTATATTCATTTACATATCTTTTGTTTAAACAAAGATCTATTTGCATATGTTTTATTTAAACAAAGAGTCAATTGAATATATTGTGCAAATTGTTAAAATAAAAAGTTTGGAACTGAATTTAGTCAACAAAATTTTCAACTGAGCAACTTCTCAATTGAAGTACTATTTGACCAAAAATCTGTTAGGATTTTAAATTTGAGCATTCGATAATATAAGTTTGATGTATTATAATTGGGTACCAAAAATCCATTAAAATTGTAGAACTGGGTGGTTGATAGTGGATGTTCCAAACATGTGACTAGAAATAAGAAAGCTTTTCTATACACAAAAAGAAAAAGGGAGGATCAATCACATTTAAAGACAATAGTAAAGACACCATAATGGGAGTAGGTAATGTTGTAATTCATCTCACAAGTAAGAATGTGCTTTTAGTAGATGGTTTGCACCCCAATTTTCTAAGTGTTGGTCAATTATGTGGTAGTTTTTATGATGTGCTTTTCAGAAAAACTTGCTGCAATTTGTTTGAAGAAGATACAAACAATATAGTATTTGAAGGAAAAAGAGTAGAAAATTGTTACGTTCTGAGGCCTAAAACTATGAAATCAATTATTTTCAAAAGCCTTATTGCAAATGATAACACTCAAAATCTATGGCATAGAAGATTAGGAATTCAAGTACTCATGTTATTATAAAGTTAATTAAACATGATCTCATTTGTAGTTTTCCTAAATTCCTTCGATGATTTTGAAAACTGTGAACCATTCACATTAGGAAAACAAACTAAATCCTCTTTTAAAGAAAAAAAATCCTTAGTACATCTAGACCTCTTGAACTCATACATATTGGTCTATTTGGACCTATAATAACACAATCTATAGGCGGAAGGAGATATTCTTTTATACTTGTTGAAGACTATAGTAGCTATATTTGGGTACATTTTCTTTCTGGCGAAAATGATGCTATTGGAATATTTATTTAGTTTTTCTCAAAAATTGAAAATTAATTTCAAAATAAAATTTCCACCATTAGGAGAGATCATGGAGTAGAATTTAAAAATCATATTTTTGAAGATTTCTTCTCATCTGAAGGATACCCGCACAACTTCTTTGCTCCGGGAACTCCAAAAAAAAAAAATTGTTGAAAGGAAAATCATTCCTTACAAGAAATGACTAGAACAATGCTATTACAACATGACACAGCTAAAACTTTTTGGCCTAAATCTATTATTACTCCATGCTATGTTCAAAATAAAATCTCAATTCATCCACAACTTAAAAAGACTCCTTATCATATACACTTATGTAAGAAACCAAGAGTGGATTACTTTCACACCTTTGGAACTCCATGCTATATTTTAAATACTAAAGATGATAAAAATAAGTTTTATCTAAAATACCAAAAAGGGTTCTTCTTAGGTTACTCAACCTCAAGAAAGGCCTTATATAATATTTAATATGGTCTCTAATAAATAAGAAGAATCAATTCATGTAACATTTCATTGGAATAAAACAAAAAATGAAATAGAAAATGATCTTCCAAAACTAATTGAAGATTTAACCATATCACGTAAAGAAGATAATAATGGTGTAAATGAACAAAATCAAAATGAATAATCACATCAACCTATTCCAAAAATTATAAAAGACCATCCACACGATCTAGTAATTGGTGATCCTTTAGATAAAGTAAAAACTAGCTCTTCTTTTAGAGATGTAGCTAAGACAACTTTTGTATCCATAATTGAACCTAATAAGGTTGACGACTCTCTTAGAGATGATTATTGGATCATTTTTGTGTAAGAAGAACTAAATGAATTCACCAAGAATGATGTATGTGATTTGGTTCCTAGACCTAAAGATAAAACCATTATCGGAACTAAATGGGTATTTTGTAACAAGTTAAATGAAGTCGGGGAAGTTGTTCAGAACAAAGCCAGATTGGTTGCTCAAGGGTATAATCAACAATAAGGAATTGTCTTTGATGAAACCTATGCTCCAATACCTAGACTAGAATCAAATCACATGTTATTATCTTTAGTTGGACATAAAAACATTAAACTCTTTCAAATGGATGTTAAAAGTGCATTTTTAAATGGTATAATATAAAAGGAAGTTTATGTTACTCAACTTCCTAGTTTTAAAGATCTAAAATATACTAATCATGTTTATTAATTAAAGAAGGAACTATATGGATTAAAACAAGACCCTAGAAAGTAGTAGGAACGTCTCAAAAATTATCTTTTTTAAAATGACTTCTCTATGGGAAAATCATATCCTACACTATTTATGAAAAAGAATTAATCAGATTTTTTTTATTGTTCAAGAATATGTTAATGATATTATTTGTGGATGCTTCAAATGAATCACTTTTCATACAATTTAATGATATTATGCAAAAATAATTTGAGATGAGTCTTATGTGAGAGCTAACATTTTTCTTGGGGTTTCAAATTAAACAAATTCCTTCTAGTACTTTCCTTAACTAAGAAATATATGCAAAAGAACTATTGGAATGATTAATATGGAAAATTGTAAACATGTATGTACTTCAATGGGAACCTCTGGTAAACTTGACAAAGATGAGGTATGTGATCCCATTGGGAACTCCCTATATATAGGTATGATTGGTAATTTATTATACTTAACTTCATCTCGACCAGATATTATGTTTGTCATTAGTTTATGCATGATATTTTAATCGAATCCTATAAATTTTCATTTGATCATTGTCAAAAGGATCTTATATTATTCAACTGGTATAGTTGAATATGGCATTGGTACCCACAAGATCAACCATTTGACCTCAAGGCTTACTCTAATGCTAACTATGTTGGTTGGCGCCTTGATGACAAACATACTAGTGACAATTGTTTCATGCTTGGAAAATTGCTCGTATCTTTGTTTAGTAAGAAACAAAATATTGTTGCATTATCTACCACTAAATCAAAATATAAGACAAGTGCCTCATGTTGCACACAAGTTTTATGATGCAACAAGTTTTAAATGATTATGGATGTTCATTGTCTTCAACTCCAATTTTTTGTAATAGCACAAGTGCAATCAATTTAGCTCATAATCCTATTTTACATAGTCGTGCTAAACATATTGAAGTAAGACATCATTTTTTCATGATCATATTGCTAAAAATAACATATGTCTTCATCATGTTGATACTAGAAATCAATTAGCTGATATTTTCACAAAACCCCTTGCATAAGAACAACTTAGAGTAAGATCAGAATTGTTCTTATTAAAGATGTATATTTTGATCTCTTTGCTCAATGAGCTTATTGCATACACAACTAATATTAAAAATTTAATATTTATCTAAAATGATTTAGTATCATAAACCAGAAATACTTAGTTAAGCTCAATCCATCCTCATTGCAAATTATTTCTCAAAATGTCAAACTTGGTCGACAAAATATTAGACTGAGAACAAACTTGGTCAACAAAATGTTTGACCAGGTATCTTTCGGTGGGACCTTCAGTCGACTATTCACACCTCAGTTAAAGAAAATTTTAGTCACTCCTGCGGGCGATATTTTTTGAACCGAACGTCCTTCGGTTGACAAAATTCTCAACCAAGATAATGACCATAGAAAATATTTTCAAACAAAATATAGACCTAGCTAGCTGTTATTATTATCGTTGCAATAGAGCTATTGTAGACTCGGTCGATGAGTTTGTTGACCAAGAAGGGGTCTATTTGTCTATAAATAGCCACCACTCTTCACAACTCATAGAGTACTCTTCTCTAACATCATTTGAGCATTTCTTAGAGAACTCCTTCAGCTACTTTCATTCCACTATCTTCACTACATCGTCTTACAACATGTTCTTGCTCAACTACTTAAATATGGAATCCTCTTTAGCTTGCAGT
The DNA here is from genome assembly GCA_963693085.1 of Alisma plantago-aquatica. Lineage (NCBI taxonomy): Eukaryota > Viridiplantae > Streptophyta > Magnoliopsida > Alismatales > Alismataceae > Alisma > Alisma plantago-aquatica. The sequence continues at coordinate 1,476,167,854 of OY856409.1, read as the reverse complement.
GGCACGAAGTAAGTGGCATACAAGAAGAGATGTTCCACCTTGGTGACTCCAGCACCGACGGTCATCAATGGGATAACCTTCAACGATGATGGTGCTGGAGAGAAATACTTGTGGCTCACCTCCAAGATGCCTCATCCTTGCCAACCAGTGGCAAAAAATGAATTCTTTGAGCTCCTCAACCTTCCCCATCTCTTCAAAGTCTAAAAACTACATGAATTTCTCACCCCTTACATTTCGTCTCTGGTCTGCACAAGATATCCATGAGTTTTATTCCAACCTCATTAGGGACATTGATGATCGTTATTCCTTCACCTCCATCGTTCATGGGTTATCTTTTGGCTTTTTGGAAATTGATGTTCTAGAAATGTCAAACGTAGACGTTCCCAAATATGATGAATTTGTAGATATCACCATTGGAAATCCAATCAACAAAATCTCCATAGATCCACAAGTTACAGTAAGCCTTAGTGAAATCCAAACATATACCACTCCAAAAGAACAAAGGGGTACTTACTGTGTCACATCTCTAACCCCTACGGCTAGGATAGTGAACCTCATCATTAGTCACAACATCTATCCTAGAAGTAAGAAAATTGAAATTCCTCATTTTTAATTGATTCTCATATATGTAATCTTGAAAAAGCACCCCTATCAATTTTATTCGCATTATTCTCTCCAATATGTTGGATTTTAGGCACTCACCAAATGCCAATTTTTTTTGCCAAATAATTCAAAATTCAATGGCAAATTCTTATAGTAATTAGGCTATAACCTTGATATGCGTCCCCAAAGAATAACCCAAAATACTATTGACAAAATGGGAATAGACTTTGGGCACAAAAGGGCTAGAGCTGAAGAAAGCACATCCTATGAAGACATTACTCCACCTTCTTGATCCCTGCCTAGTTACTGTTGAAAGACTTGTAGTGATATCTCTTTTATTGAGTAGCCTATAATATTGGGAGACACATTGACTACAACCACAATGCAATGTCCTTCTTAACCAGAAAATGCAATCCTTGACCTCAAATACTTCTAATAATTATCTCTATGCCTCATACCCCAGGAGTATCTATCCATTCAACCCATACATCAACTACACTCAAGTCCCACCTCCACCATCCGCCGAGCTTGCCCATACTCAATACTCCACCATGCAACTCCAAGATATGTTTTTCCATTTATGCTTTAACATATCAAACCACCTTTCTTGAGGCGTATGCTATTGCCAAGACTAGTTCATTGCAATGGGGAACTCTTATGAAATATTATTGCATTACACATTTGTATGGGAAAGATCTTAAGGTGGATGTGATCCTTGATTCAATCAACTGACAATTTTTTTAATTATATGCCTATCCTTATGTACTTTTTTTTAACAACAAAGATATGTAATAGTTTCTTTTAGCAATGAATTGAGCTTGCTTAGGCCTTCTTCATGACTATTGTGGATAAATTTTACATTTTTTTATTTAAGCATCATATTAAGGGGGATTATTCAACTAAGGGGAAGTGCTCTTTTACTTTTTTAAATGAGAAAGGGGGATAAATAATATAAAAGCAAAACTTAATTCCTTGAGTTTTAATGGTTTTTTATTGAGTTTTTGAGTTGATAGACACATTGCCATAAATTAATTTTTGCACTTTATGTTGAGATCTAGATGATATATTCCATAATCTCTATTATAAATGTGCACACATTTTTGTGACACTTAAGGAATATCTCACCAAGGTATGAAAATTTCATTTTATGTTTTTGCTTATAGAAATGTTTGCCATCTATAAAAGGGGGAGATTTTTGGATAAACTGGACATTAGCACATCTTATCTTTTGATGATGACAACCATTTCTTATTTGTAGATTTAACATGCTATCTATGTTCTTAGCTACAAAGTACATGTTGAAAAAAATTGATTAAGATTGGTGTATCAAATACTTGCATTATTGCATATATGTACTTATTTGTGATACAAATGTATAAGTCTTTTTAACTCAAGTAATATCAAGCTATCGACCAACCCCACATATCCCAAACCTATTCATATGTCTAAAGTAAGTGTCTAGGGTAGGTAGGTCACATTAGAAAAATCATTGGATATGTTTTCTAAAATTTGTAAAACTCGGGAATTTTCTGTCGAGTAACATGTCAACCGAGACTCCATTGGTCGAAGAATTTGTTGAGTGATATAGACCCGATCGAGGACTCAGAGCATCAAAGATACCTTTGTAAATTGATAGTTCTGAATTATACTTGGTCAAAAATATTGTCTACCGAGTCAATCCTGATAGAAGATTTGTGGACTGAGGAGTGATCATTTATACCTGTCAACCAAGAAGTTAGAACGACAATTATCCTTTAGAATCAAGTGTGACACTTAGATGAAATTCGTTCGAAGCATTTCTTGACCGAGGCACATCTGGTAGAGAATTTCGTCAACCGAGATGGGTTCTTGAATAGTAATATTATTAACAAACACATTAGCCATTGCACCTACATTGACTCAATTATAACATCTATTACTCATCCTAGAACACTCTAGATACTCCCCTAAGTTGTCCTAGCCACTTATAATCGATTCCTATAACTAGTAGTGGTCATAGGACACCCTATACACAAATTGCACACTTGAGATATAATATTTGAGCAATAGTTGAGCAATCTTGAGCTATAGCAATCCATTTGTAATCTTTTATAGCTGCCAAATTCTTATCCTAATCATATCTCTCCAACACCACCATCCATCATTGCCTAATCCATAGTGGTATTGGTCCATAAGCTTGATGTAGGACATTGTGAGTTACATTGGTGTTCTCTTTTCTCCAATCTTCTTTATCCATTCATCAACTGTGGTGGGACTACTCCAAGGAGAGGAGGTTGTCTGGGATCTTGTAGGTGAAGAAGGAGTTTTCATAAAGGTATTCATATGTGGTTGTTAAAGAAGAGGAGGTGTTGCGGTGGTCTTCCAATCATTCGTTAAAGAAGAGAAGATCGGTACTCTTCCGTCATCCATCAAAGAAGAGGTTTGTGTGGTGCTTCCACGTCCGGTAAAAGAAGAGGATTTAGTTGCAACAAGTACTTTTGTAATTTGTCCAAAAAATTACTCAATAACACTGTTTGTTCCAAAATCCTAGTTGGAAACAACTAGGTAGTGCACATACATCTTAGAAGGAACCACTCTAAATCTTGTCTTCATTTAATTGCATGTCCTTTTTTCATTTTATTTTTGCTTTAATTTTTATAAGTATCTATCCATCCCATCTAAGTCTTCACTTACTTATGCCAATTTTTTTAATTTAGTTCAATGTCTAGAAAATGAGTCCATAATCATCAAAAACAAAGTTAGATAAGAACAATAAAGTAGTAGATCTATTAGCAAAGGCGATATTACTTTCATGGTGTAACATACTGAAATTTAGGGTCTTCCCTGCAATTTACCCACTTTTGAGCTTTTTCTTTGATTTCTAGTCCATTTGGACCTTTTTCATAAATTTCCCTTGTTTTATATTCTTTTTGGACCCCTTGTGCAATTTGAGCACAATTCAATGTTTAAACTCACCATTTTCCCTCATTTATGATAATGAAGGGGTGTTTGCACAAATAACCCAATTAAGGAGATAAGTGAAGGTTAATAATGTAATTTGGTCATTAAGGATGGAAATAAGTAGATAATATTAATTTGGAGCTTTTTGGATAAATATATTAATAATAATAAGCATTTGAATTAATTAAGAGTATATTAACCTCTTTACTTTCTCTCTCCTCCAATTTGATGATAAATGTGTGAAAACATATTTAAAGGTTGATATTTTGCCCTTAATACTCATATATATCTATCACCTCGAATTTGACTCACTAATTGCATGAATATAGTCATTTCATAATAATTCACACCTTTTAATGTGTTAAAATACACTTTAATGAGCAATGTATTTATTAAGGGCCTTATTGGATATAATTACGAAATCTAATTATATAGCATCGTTCTAAATGCTAACATGAACCTATGGTCCAAATTTGGTGGCTTTTGGAGTTCATTTGAGCCCTCAAATTGATTTTATAAGCTTTTATTATAGTATGACTATAGTGCATTAATCGATTTCATTTATTTCTTTTGTAACGCTATGGTTCTGTTCATTTCCCTTGTCACGTGACCCGGTCCACGGTGGATACTCATATGACGGCCGATGATCGTCCTCCCTTTGATCCGATGGTCCGCCTTCATCTTCTTCCTCCGTCGCTTCGCGAGCCTCTGAGCAACCCTGACTGGCGGGTTCTCGCGGGACCGTTCTTCCTCTATGATCGATCGTTTCACATGATTCCAAGCCCATTGGCTCCGTCTCTCGCCACCGGTTCGAATGAGCCCTAGCTCATTGTCTTCTTTGGTCCGGTTACAAAATGCCAAATGTGCCTCCTCGTTTAGTCTCCACCATGGCCACGCAGAGGGACCTTCACCCACTCTCGCGCCTATCCCTACATACCTTCCTCTCCTTTCAATTTCTCCCCAGGTTCCCTCTAGCTACCCGACCTGCTTGGTCTGCTTCCCCGGTGACGGCGAGCAATATTGTGGCGTCCCCTGATTTTCTAAAACTTAATCTGATGTGCGACATCCAAATTGAAACCCTCACCTCAGCGAGAATCCTAATTTAAACACCCCACACTAGGCTAAGAAGAAGAATATCAAGGGAGTCAGAAGGAAACGATCAGTAGCACATGTACATGAACAATAATAAAACCATACACACATGTTCACCATTCAACATATAATTACAACATGAATTGTTACAACATTTGATATTACATATTGAACAGAAAACTTATACATATACATGTACTACAACTAAACTACAGGATCTTAAGACAACAGGTCCACCTGTACATCAGCTCGCCACACAACTCTCAACTATCCTGGATCTTCAAGAACATAAGCCACAACCTAAACAAAAGATTACATGCGGTACACGTCAGCACAATATTTCATGAATATTGTACTGAGTACGCCTACGTGTCTTTTATTTACCTCTCATCATATCTTGGCAATAAGATAAAACAAATATACTTGGCAGTAACAGAAGAATATAAGAAAAGCATATACTTGCACGAAGATGTTCATTAACAAAAGAGAACACATATTTTAAGCTCATTTTCCATTATATCATCCATGCATTTACTACCTCAGAGTTGAATGCATTAAGGCCTTTATGATCTACTACCAAAGAGTTGGATCATTTCACAATGTGATCTACTACCAAAGAGTTGGATCACTTCCAAGTACTTTACTACCAAAGAGTTGAAGTACTTATTCCCAGCACTTTACTACCAAAGAGTTGAAGTTCTTAGATATAATGGAACAGATATAGTATGTTTCATGTGTTCATAGCAATAAGTATGGAAAATCATGCAACATATCATACAAGAACAATCATTTCAATCAATATCATATGCCAAGTCTTTACTACCATATAACACAAGCATATTGTATAATAAGCCAAGTAAGAGGTAATGGTGTACCTTGATCAAGACAAACCTAATCATCATATTCCTCATGTCAACTATGTATCCCAGGTCAAACCCTGATAAAGATAAGATCATATATCACCATCAGGTTCTCATCGTCTTGCATATCATCTTAACCCTAGTTATGTCCATTAGGGTTTCTCTTATCTCGTTAGTATATGTACTTTATTACTTGTCTTATCATCTTGTAATTAGGTTACTGATCTTATATTACAGATTAAGATACATAATCTGATCATTATCTTCCATAGCATTTTTGTACACATTAATTAACCCTAGGTTACATCATTAACCTAGATTAGGGGTTAAAACCATGTATTAAGATTCATCTTCATATAACATGGATTATGTTCATCATTATGATCTCATAATTAAAACTGAGGTTCCCTATACTGATATAGGCCTACTCTGTGAATTTCATCATTTACTGACCCTGTATGCATTAATTGCATTTTATGTATGGTTATTAGCCCTAGATAGCCATATTAAGCAAATTACATGATTTCGTACATCAACATCATGATTACAGAAATCAGGTGCATTATAAACATTATTATGGAGTTACTGACATTTTCCCATAATTATATGTCATCATTTGCTATTTATTATCCACTAAACAAGCATTACACATATTTCATGATATCACTGAGATTCGTGCATCAAAAGCCTGGTATTATGATTTCATACTGTTGTACACATTTTTCTGAGAAGTTTGGTATATTATATGTAATTTTCTGATACTCGAGCTATTTATTGCGATTTATAGAAGATCTGAGCAATTACTAAGATTTTACCTTTTCGGACCACTCAGTCATCGACACGTGGCACTTAGGGCTGGTGCAGCTCTCACTTGGGCCGGCCGGTCCTTGATTTGGCTACTTTGGGATTTGTCTGGTTCACGCGTGGGTTTTCTGGCCGGTTCAGGGGTTCTTTGGCTGGGACTGGAGCCGGTTTGCAACTGTTGGACCCGACATCTCTTTCTTTCTCTCTTGCGTATCAACACGGACGCCCGCCTCCCCTGTTCTTCGGGTGTGACGCCGCACAGCCCAGCTCCGGTGAGCGATCAGCTGCAGAAGAGTGATCCTCATCATCTTCTTAGGGCCGCCAACACCTTCGGCGACCTCTGCTTGACCTCCACGGTTGCTCACCTTCAGCGTTCCATCTTTAGAACCCCAAATCGCCGAGATCTCCGGCCACCACACTGCCGCCGCAAAAGCCCTCCGTCCTGGCACTGCTATCCTCCTCTTCGTTACAACCTTCCATGACCAGGAGCCTCTATGGACCACACCCTGCGCCGCCATCATCTTTAGAATCACCGTTGGTGCCTCCTTCATGCGGCTTGGAGAACTACCGCCGTCGGTCTCTGTAGGGGCGGAGAAAAGAGGCAAACGGCCTCTGCTTGATATTGCTTCAATCCAAAGCCTCCCAACGGAGCGCATCGTCTCCCTAAACTCCACTCCAGACTTGATTACCTCTGACCTCACTTCCTTGTGCTCCAACTAGCCTCTGTGACCTGCTCCAGAAGGCCGACTTCGTCTCCCATGGAGGTCGAAGCTACAGGCAAGCCAGGGGGCTCGCTGGGTTGGTCTAGCAATTGGGAGTATTTTCCCCTCCTTAGGTTCCTCGAAAGCCCCTTCTGTCTCTGTATTGCTCTCCTACACCTAAGCTGCTCTCCGTAATGGAGAAGCAGCGGAAAGGATGAGGTGGTTCTCTCTCGTCCGTTTACCAAAAGGCACATGTAAAGGGTCGTACACTAGTCCTCGACGAGTCGATCTTAACTGCTCAGTCGTCTCTTCCATTTGACGCACGTTCGGAGATCGTGGTGGCGTGGGTGCTTGCACACCTCACTGCTCCAAGACTCCTCATGATCCGGAGCTTGGGGATGAGCTCAGTACCGTCCGATCTATATCCAACAGCTGTGAAAGGCCCATTAAAGGACCGGATCCGTGGCTCACTGAAGTAAGCAGTGCCAGCCACTGGATCCCAGATCTCAGGCTACCAAACCTCCATGCAGCCCACCCACAAAAAGGGCACGTGACACAGCCTATCTTAGGCTGATATAACTCTAACCTTGGTCCTTAATGTCTCAATATATGCATATTATTTCACAAAATTCAAACCTTAATAACTCCCTCTGGGAAGATCCAAATGCCACCAAATTTTAACCATAGCTTCCTTACCTCTCGAGCTACTTTATACTCAAATTTGGTGACAAAGCTCATCCGTTTGATCATTCTATTAAATTCTTTAAGAAGGCATAAAAAGAGATATCTTAGTCATGATGTCAACCTCACATCAACACACCTACTTTACCAAAACACTTAAAACTCTCAAACTAACTCAAACATATGGATTCTAATATGTTATTGGGGATTTGTGGATTTCAAAAATCCACTCCATCACATCCTACACACCTTAAAAGAAATTTCATCCTCGAAATTAAGCTAGAGTCCACTTTATCACATCATATACATCTTAAAAGAACTTTCGTCCTCGAAAGTAAGACTTACATTATTTTACAAGGAACCAAAGGCATTCATTCATATTTTAGAATTTACATCCTCATCTTCACCCTTGCATTAGGGTTTCCACATCATATTACCATGTTCTTTAGGAATTAACTAACATTAACCCATTATATCAAGGCATCATCAACATATTATTGAGCTAGTTATTAGAACATGTTCAACATTACCACATGCCTTTTAGAAGGGAGTTAATTATCATTAACTCACTTTATCCATCTAGGTCATATCAAGGTGTCATAATCGCTATGCTATGCTAGCTGGTCAAACTACATTTTTCATCTTTATTAAGCACTAAGATTAACACCACATGTAACTTGTTTCATTCACATGATCTTATTTCATTACTCGTAATAAATTGAAACAGTTATTAGTGATTTTGTCACAAGATTAACTGACAGTATCACATTATCATCTTAATTTGTGTACATGGTTAACCATCTTTAATATATCATCATTATTCATTTACATGGTTAATCATTTATGCATTGATATCTATTAAACCATCTCTAGGTTTTCATCATATCATATCTATATATCATGTCTCAAGATTAAATCACATCTTACATATATTCTATCATGGTTGTTCTAGGCAAACTAATATTATATCAAAACTTTACTTAGGCCAAAAGAGGTTCCTCTAACCCATACCATGAGGGTAGAGCCATGCTCAGTCTCTCTGAGCTCACTCATCTCTAGGAGTATCTCATATATACAAACTATATCTTCCCTCCCGGTCTAGGGTTCTCAGGTATACCTCATTGGCACTAACTAATAGCTTCATTAGTTGTAGCCACAAAAGCACAAACCAAAACATGCTATGACATACTATTCATAGGTCTTCTACCCATGACACATCTTACCCAAAACTTTCTTATGTACACCACTAGATTCCTATGTGGGAAACCACCAACCCGAGCATGAGGCTTCACAGAACTAACATAGCTACCTCCTCCAGGGTCTTGGGCTCTCTCCCTCACCCGGATGGCAGGTTCTCATATTTCCTTATTCTCATATATATAACCAGCCTCTCTCTGTCTCTAGGGTTTGGTCCTCCCAAGGACATCTAGGGTTCACGAAGACTATAGGAATCATGCATTAGGCAACTCAACTCATTCACTCAGGAGTAGTCTAGTTTAGGACATATTATATCACATATCTCAGAATTCTCATATCTTGGAGTTTAGGTTATCTAACCTTCTCCCATTGGGTCTCACTCTCTCTGGAGTTAACCCTGAAACTGGTCCTAACACTAGAGGTCCTCCTTCGTAAAAGAGCTTGAGGATCATGCTGACTCACAACCTTGCCTTAACTTAACACACCTTATCTCATAAAAGGAAGCATACTTACATCATCAAAACTTATCTCAAATCCTCAAAACTGAACTTAGGTCCTCGAAGACAAACATAGATCATCATATATTATCTTATGTCATCTATATAAGACTTATATTGTATCATCAAAACTTATATCATCTATTCCATCTATCAAAAAGGCTCTGGACATCTAATCTAGAACTACTCTCTCTTCTAGACTGATGTCATTCACTTTCACTTAGGTTACATGACCACCTCCTACTCGTACATGTGTGGGGACACATTTTTGTAATACATATACATATTAAAATATTATATAGTTTTTCTCCGATAAAACATGCGTCAGAGAAAACTATCAAGGTTCGATCCGTTTGGAAACAAAAACCAAATCCTGAAAATGAGTGTCCCACACATAGTAGAGAGTCCAGTGTCATGAAAGCTAGTGAAAAGGGTGAGAACATGGTGTAGACTAGTGTAGCTACTCTAGACAACGTGCGCAATATGTCTAGGGTTTCTCTTCCCTTGATGCACGTCATTTCCAAATAGTGCAACGTCCCATACCGCTGCACTACAAGGAAAGAACGACATCTAAGGACTTGCTATACAACAAGCACCAGTCTAGACCTAGTTCTCGGACATCTAGGTGCTAACCTAGAGGCTAGGTCAGATCTAGTCTCTAAAAGACGACGAATCTAACCCTAAAGATTATTAAGGTTCAAGGTTCTTTAGTTTTGAGTTGCATAATGAGCAAATGTCAGGCTTTTCTATTGTTCATGCTCTGATACCACCTGTGGCGTCCCCTGATTTTCTAAAACTTAATCTGATGTGCGACGTCCAAATTGAAACCCTCACCTCAGTGAGAATCCTAATTTAAACACCCCACACTAGGCTAAGAAGAAGAATATCAAGGGAGTCAGAAGGAAACGATCAGTAGCACATGTACATGAACAATAATAAAACCATACACACATGTTCACCATTCAACATATAATTATAACATGAATTGTTACAACATTTGATATTACATATTGAACAGAAAACTTATACATATACATGTACTACAACTAAACTACAGGATCTTAAGACAACAGGTCCACCTGTACATCAGCTCGCCACACAACTCTCAACTATCCTGGATCTTCAAGAACATAAGCCACAACCTAAACAAAAGATTACATGCGGTACACGTCAGCACAATATTTCATGAATATTGTACTGAGTACACCTACGTGTCTTTTATTTACCTCTCATCATATCTTGGCAATAAGATAAAACTAATATACTTGGCAGTAACAGAAGAATATAAGAAAAGCATATACTTGCACGAAGATGTTCATTAACAAAAGAGAACACATATTTTAAGCTCATTTTCCATTATATCATCCATGCATTTACTACCTCAAAGTTGAATGCATTAAGGCCTTTATGATCTACTACCAAAGAGTTGGATCATTTCACAATGTGATCTACTACCAAAGAGTTGGATCACTTCCAAGTACTTTACTACCAAAGAGTTGAAGTACTTATTCCCAGCACTTTACTACCAAAGAGTTGAAGTGCTTAGATATAATGGAACAGATATAGTATGTTTCATGTGTTCATAGTAATAAGTATGGAAAATCATGCAACATATCATACAAGAACAATCATTTCAATCAATATCATATGCCAAGTCTTTACTACCATATAACACAAGCATATTGTATAATAAGCCAAGTAAGAGGTAATGGCGTACCTTGATCAAGACAAACCTAATCATCATATTCCTCATGTCAACTATGTATCCCAGGTCAAACCCTGATAAAGATAAGATCATATATCACCATCAGGTTCTCATCGTCTTGCATATCATCTTAACCCTAGTTATGTCCATTAGGGTTTCTCTTATCTCGTTAGTATATGTACTTTATTACTTGTCTTATCATCTTGTAATTAGGTTACTGATCTTATATTACAGATTAATATACATAATCTGATCATTATCTTCCATAGCATTTTTGTACACATTAATTAACCCTAGGTTACATCATTAACCTAGATTAGGGGTTAAAACCATGTATTAAGATTCATCTTCATATAACATGGATTATGTTCATCATTATGATCTCATAATTAAAATTGAGGTTCCCTATACTGATATAGGCCTACTCTGTGAATTTCATCATTTACTGACCGTGTATGCATTAATTGCATTTTATGTATGGTTATTAGCCCTAGATAGCCATATTAAGCAAATTACATGATTTCGTACATCAACATCATGATTACAGAAATCAGGTGCATTATAAACATTATTATGGAGTTACTGACATTTTCCCATAATTATATGTCATCATTTGCTATTGATTATCCACTAAACAAGCATTACACATATTTCATGATATCACTGAGATTCGTGCATCAAAAGCCTGGTATTATGATTTCATACTGTTGTACACATTTTTCTGAGAAGTTTGGTATATTATATGTAATTTTCTGATACTCGAGCTATTTATTGCGATTTATAGAAGATCTGAGCAATTACTAAGATTTTACCTTTTTGGACCACTCAGTCATCGACACGTGGCACTTAGGGCTGGTGCAGCTCTCACTTGGGCTGGCCGGTCCTTGATTTGGCTACTTTGGGATTTGTCCGGTTCACGCGTGGGTTTTCTGGCCGGTTCAGGGGTTCTTTGGCTGGGACTGGAGCCGGTTTGCAACTGTTGGACCCGGCATCTCTTTCTTTCTCTCTTGCGTATCAACACGGACGCCCGCCTCCCCTGTTCTTCGGGTGTGCCGCCGCACAGCCCAACTCCGGTGAGCGATCAGCTGCAGAAGAGTGATCCCCGTCATCTTCTTAGGGCCGCCAACACCTTCGGCCACCTCTGCTTGACCTCCACGGTTGCTCACCTTCAGCGTTCCATCTTTAGAACCCCAAATCGCCGAGATCTCCGGCCACCACACTGCCGCCGCAAAAGCCCTCCATCCTGGCACTGCTATCCTCCTCTTCGTTACAACCTTCCATGACCGGGAGCCTCTATGGACCACACCCTGCGCCGCCATCATCTTTAGAATCACCGTTGGTTCCTCCTTCATGCGGCTTGGAGAACTACCGCCGTCGGTCTCTGTAGGGGCGGAGAAAAGAGGCAAACGGCCTCTGCTTGATATTGCTTCAATCCAAAGCCTCCCAACGGAGCGCATCGTCTCCCTAAACTCCACTCCAGACTTGATTACCTCTGACCTCACTTCCTTGTGCTCCAACTAGCCTCTGTGACCTGCTCCAGAAGGCCGACTTCGTCTCCCATGGAGGTCGAAGCTACAGGCAAGCCAGGGGGCTCGCTGGGTTGGTCTAGCAACTGGGAGTATTTTCCCCTCCTTAGGTTCCTCGAAAGCCCCTTCTGTCTCTGTATTGCTCTCCTACACCTAAGCTGCTCTCCGTAATGGAGAAGAAGCGGAAAGGATGAGGTGGTTCTCTCTCGTCCGTTTACCAAAAGGCACATGTAAAGGGTCGTACACTAGTCCTCGACAAGTCGATCTTAACTGCTCAGTCGTCTCTTCCATTTGACACACGTTCAGAGATCGTGGTGGCGTGGGTGCTTGCACACCTCACTGCTCCAAGACTCCTCATGATCCGGAGCTTGGGGATGAGCTCAGTACCGTCCGATCTATATCCAACAGCTGTGAAAGGCCCATTAAAGGACCGGATCCGTGGCTCACTGAAGTAAGCAGTGCCAGCCACTGGATCCCAGATCTCAGGCTACCAAACCTCCACGCAGCCCACCCACAAAAAGGGCACGTGACACAGCCTATCTTAGGCTAATATAACTCTAACCTTGGTCCTTAATATCTCAATATATGCATATTATTTCACAAAATTCAAACCTTAATAACTCCCTCTGGGAAGATCCAAATGCCACCAAATTTTAACCATAGCTTCCTTACCTCTCGATCTACTTTATACTCAAATTTGGTGACAAATCTCATCCGTTTGATCATTCTATTAAATTCTTTAAGAAGGCATAAAAAGAGATATCTTAGTCATGATGTCAACCTCACATCAACACACCTACTTTACCAAAACACTTAAAACTCTCAAACTAACTCAAACATATGGATTCTAATATGTTATTGGGGATTTGTGGATTTCAAAAATCCACTCCATCACATCCTACACACCTTAAAGGAAATTTCATCCTCGAAATTAAGCTAGAGTCCACTTTATCACAAATATCTCGAAACTCCGATCGCCTCAGTCAAATCACAGGCTTGGTAACCATCCTTAGCCTCCCTTCTTTCTATTCACCTCTTCGCTTTGGCTCGAGCAGCCCCCGACCATTGTAACCTATAGAGACGTCGTAGAGCATCTACCGAAGCCAAGTCTTTTTGAGCTTTGGTGCTCCTCCGCCCGTGGCGAGGCGTGGTTTTGAATCCTCGTGCCTCCGCAAATGTTTTTACGGCCTTAGCCAATGGTTTCTTCGTCGTTTTCATTGGGTTCTCGTTCACTTTTGCTCCCCTGTTTCCCGACTTTCTTTGGCTTTCTTTTCTAGTTCTGAGGTCTTCGCCCTGTGGCCAAGGCTCCTCTGTCTTCGCCGGACCTCAAAGGTCCTTTTTGCTTGTTCCTTGTGCGAGGTTTAGCTCTGTGAGGCGAGTTGAGCAAGGAGCTCGAGCTCCTGCTCGCCTGCTCGCGCCCTGACCTTGGCTGGAAGAAGCCAGATCGTGGAATGACCAAGAGGGTCACCCACATGCAATGTAATGAATTGCAACGCAGGGGGCAATCTCGTCATTTCACCCTGGGCTTTGTTCCCCGCTTGCAAAGGTTTGGTTACATGCAAATGACTGATCTGCCCTTGTAGTTTTAATTGCTTTGGTTTGACGAGAAGGGGTATTTTGGTCATTTCACCTGTTAATTACGTCGATTTACATTTGATTTAAATACCTGTCACACTATAGTTTTCCTGCATCTTGATTGGTCGATTTTACTTAATTCATAGTAAATCGATCTATTGTCAGAAAAATGCAAATAAATAGTTAATGGAAAGGATTTTTCATGTAGAACCTGATTTTGTGGTTTTTGAAGCCTGATTCTAAATGATTTTTCGAAGTTTGCCTTGAATTCTTTTTAAGTATATAAAATGTTCTAAAATACCTAATTAATTCATTTTAACTCCAATTTATAAAATAAAATATGTTTATGAATAAACGGTTGGTCAAGATTTTGTGTCACAAATCGACCTTTGGTTTTCAAGGTAGAAAATTAGGGTTTTTCATATACTTTATGCCTTAATACATTCTAATGCATATGTAATGGTTACAACTAGGGAATATGGAATGGTGATACAATCAACTTGGTGAATGTGATGGTAAATAAATAAAATAGGTATGTGGATCCTATTTGTGTATGTGAATCATATTTATGTGAACATCTATGATGAATGTGAAATGAATGTGGAATGTATATTGTGCAATCAACCTACTCTTCAGGTGGGATCTTATCCAACCCTACAAACATTTTGTTCTAGCCTTGATATCCTCCTAAATGCCTTTATTTGGATATTTACTTATTTTATTCTTGTAATGCCATTGTGGCTCATTCAATTGAATCATGTGAATCATGCTACTACATATGTTGCCTCCTTTAATTGGAAATGCTTAATCTTGTTAATGCCTATGTTGGATCATCTTTTTGAAATATTTGGAAACATTGTATAGTGTTGTTGCTTTGTTGGCTCCTTTATTTCTTGGAGTTCTTGGATAATGTTGTTGCCTATGATGGCCCATTTATTGAGATTATTCTTTGGGTTTTATTCCCTTTTTACAATGTTGCAATGTTGTTACTTATCACTACTGCCAAGTGACTATTTAAGCATGATGTATTTTAGGACAAATGACAATGTAGTGTACATGAGTACAAACCACCCATAGGGCACTGAGGTTTTAGTCCTCCTGCCGGGCACTAGGGTTTTAGTCCCCCTGCCATTTTATATATTAGGCACTGGGGTTTTAGTCCCCCTGCCACTTTTTAGGCACTGGGCTTTTAGTCCCCCTGCCATTGGTGAGGTCCAGTAGGTGCCTCACTCTACATTGTGATGAGTTTGTGTCTTAATATATTCATGCTATGTGATTGTTATTGTGGTAATTGTATATGGTAGTTCTCTTATTCTTATTTGGATATCTATCTCGTTCTCTTAAACTCTTGTAGCATAGAGAATCCTATATTGTGCAATGTTGTTGACTATTACTTGTCCAATTCTTTTTTTTATTGACACATACCTTTTATATTTCTCTTGCTGGATGACCCCAACCATCCTGGTTAGGATCAGAGTGTGCATGGAAGTGTGGTGGACCTAAGGCTAAGGATAAGATAAGAAGAAAAGGAACCTATAGTTGGATTGATCATAGTTTTTTTTATTTTTTAAGTTGTTTTTGTTTGGAGACAATGTTGTATTAGTGTAGTCTTCCTCTACCTAGATCCTATGCTCGTATAAAGTTGTACTCCCTTTTGGGAAAAATTTGTAATGTACTCTTTATACATTTTGAATAAAGTCAAGATTTAATTCTTCCGCTGCCACACAATTGGTGATTTGTTTATCATGTTTAATAGTAGAGACTTGGTCTTTACAGCATGGTATCAGAGCATCAAGGTAGTCAGATTCTTGAATAATTCAAAAATTGTCTCCCTAGAGTATATAATTTCCCTTTAATTAGTTTTTCACCTTAGAGTTGACCTAGCATGAAAGTTTGATTTAGTATCATAATAATAATTAATTAAAAATAAAATTTGTCAACTTTTTGGTGAATTGTCTATTGAGAAGCTACTAGAGCAATAAGTTGAAGTGATGGTGTCTAGAAAGGGTCAGAGCTTGGGGGCTGGCAATATTTTCCTCCGCCCCACTAGCTTGGTAACGAGGACTCCTGAGCTCATATGACCTGGCCTGGCCTGATCTGATACAGACGGCTCGACATAGTCTATCTTTGGGCATGTTGCCTAATTGTTGAAAACCTTAGGAAAACCCTAAGTGATGATTTGATCTCTTACACAAAAATCATCCTTAATACCTTATACTCCTATGTTTAGGGTTTAGTGTACCCTATGTTACACCCTGAAGCTTGGTTAGTAAATCCTTTTAGTGTTGAGTTTTATGTACCTTTTACCCTTAGTTTAGTTTGACTTAGTTTGATCCTTTTAAGGGGTAGGATGAGGGTAATGGTGTTAGTACCCTATTTGGTTTTGCAAATCTGATTTCGAGGACGAAATCCCTCTTTAGGGGGATGGAATCCCAATTGAAAGCAAAATGAAATACCTTTAGAGTTAGAAACCCTATCCATGTGGACATATGTGCATAATAACTTATGTGAACAAGAATTTACCAAACACATTATACTTGTAATTCAACTTGTTTGTTTATACACACATGAATATGTAATAAGTCATATAGAGATAATTCATATGTTTGAACCTTCACATATTATTGATGCACATAATAAACAAGTTACTAATGGTGAATATACATAACGTTGGCTATGCCAACCTAATGGTAAAATGTGTATGGATAATGCACCCTAAGGATGCTTTAATATATAATGATCATGTTGACCTAAACCCTAATATGTAATCATCTAGACTTGACAACAAATGCATATATATACCCTTAATGTCTTTCATGATACATTAGTGACATTAGGTGTCATCATCACATAATATACCTTAATGCACATAAATGGATTATAGTCACTAAATCATCAATATATATAAATAAGGTATATCACCTTGTTCTCTAATGAACACCTCATCATAACTTGATATATTAATTAATTCATTAATATTTAATGGGTTACATCTTATTCACTAAAATGCATATAATGACTCAAACATGGTAATGAATAATTGGATTCACATAAATATTCATAAAATGCCTAATGTGAATTAAAATATGTATAATTTATAATATGAAGTGTAATGGACGAAAATGATTAATGATGTCATTAATATGAGTATGAAAGATGATATAACAATGTGTAAAACGAACATAATTTGGAATTATTATAGGCTTAATAACTTGTTGGATAATATTAAATTTTTCTACAAAATAATTTGTTATAATTCTACATGATAGTTTTAAGAGGATAATGGAAAATGAATTCATGTTATTAAGGTTTTTGACCTAATACACTAATTAATGTTGAAATGGCATAGTAAACCCTAATTGTGCTTAAAACCCTTGATGAGGGAAATACACATGATAAAATATTGAGATATAATTGTTTTGAATAAAATGTGGCATAAATGATAGTATAATAAATATGATACCTCTTCATGATGTAGATTGTATTAATAAGGCAAAAATGTTAGTTTAAGTTTAATAAAAGGCTATAGGTTTTGTGGAAACCTTAGTAACACCTGACTTGTGTAGATTTTTTGTTGTACCCTAGATTAAGGGTTTTAACCTAGTGTTTAAGGTTGGGAAGTTGCACACCTACACTCTCTTTCCTCTTGTTGTGATTTTGGGGACGAAATCTTCTTTAAGGGGTGGTGTGCTGTAACATACTGAAATTCAGGGTCTTCCCTGCAATTTACCCACTTTTGAGCTATTTCTTTGCTTTCTAGTCCATTTGGACATTTTTCATAAATTTCCCTTGTTTTATATTCTTTTTGGACCCCTTGTGCAATTTGAGCACAATTCAATGTTTAAAATCACCTTTTTCCCTCATTTATGATAATGAAGGGGTGTTTGCACAAATAACCTAATTAAGGAGATAAGTGAAGGTTAATAATGTAATTTGGTCATTAAGGATGGAAATAAGTAGATAATATTCATTTGGAGCTTTTTGGATAAATATATTAATAATAATAAGCATTTGAATTAATTAAGAGTATATTAACCTCTTTACTTTCTCTCTCCTCCAATTTGATGATAAATGTGTGAAAACATATTTAAAGGTTGATATTTTTCCCTTAATACTCATATATATCTATCACCTCTAATTTGACTCACTAATTGCATTAATATAGTCATTTCATAATAATTCACACCTTTTAATGTGTTAAAATACACTTTAATGAGCAATGTATTTATTAAGGGCCTTATTGGATATAAATATGAAATCTAATTATATAGCATCGTTCTAAATGCTAACATGAATCTATGGTCCAAATTTGGTGGCTTTTGGAGTTCATTTGAGACCTCAAATTGATTTTATAATCTTTTATTATAGTATGACTATAGTGCATTAATCGATTTCATTTATTTCTTTTGTAACACTATGGTTCTGTTCATTTTCCTTGTTACGTGACCTAGTCCACGGTGGATACTCATATGACGGCTGATGATCATCCTCCCTTTGATCCGATGGTCCGCCTTCATCTTCTTCCTCTGTCGCTTCGCGAGCCTCTGAGCAGCCTTGACTGGCGGGTTCTCGCGGGACCGTTCTTCCTCTATGATCGATCGTTTCACATGATTCCAAGCCCATTGGCTCCGTCTCCCACCGCCGGTTCGAATGCGCCCTAGCTCATTGTATTCTTTGGTCAGGTTGCAAAATGCCCAACGTGCCTCCTCATTTAGTCTCCACCATGGCCACGCAGAGGGACCTTCACCCACTCTTGCGCCTATTTAAGGCCGAGTCAAGCACCCTCGGCCCCCTACATACCTTCCTTTCCTTTCAATTTCTCCCCAGGTTCCCTCTAGCTACCCAACCTGCTTGGTCTGCTTCCCCGGAGACGGCGAGCAATATCTCGAAGCTCTGATCGCCTCAGTCAAATCACAGGCTAGGTAACCATCCTTAGCCTCCCTTCTTTCTATTCACCTCTTCGCTTTGGCTCAAGCAGCCCCCGACCGTCGTAACCTGTAGAGACGTCGAAGAGCAGCCGCCGACGCCAAGTATTTTTGAGCTTTGGTGCTCCTCCTCCCGCGGCGAGGCGTGTTTTCGAATCCTCGTGCCTCCGCAAATGTTTTTACGGCCTTAGCCAGTGGTTTTTTCTTCGTTTTCATTGGGTTCTCGTTCACTTTTGCTCCCCTATTTCCCGACTTTCATTGGCTTGCTTTTCTGGTTCTGAGGTCTTCACCCTGTGGCCAAGGCTCCTCTGTCTTCGCCAGACCTCGAAGGTCCTTTTTGCTTGTTCCTTATGCGAGGTTTAGCTCAGTGAGGCGAGTTGAGCAAGGAGCTCGAGCTCCTGCTCGCCTGCTCGCGCCCTGACCTTGGCTGGAAGAAGCCAGGTCGTGGAATGACCAAGAGGGTCACCCACAGGCAATGTAACGAATCGCAGCTCAGGGGGCAATCTCGTCATTTCACCCTGGGTTTTGTTCCCCGCTTGCAAAGGTTTGGTTACATGCAAATGACTGATCTGCCCTTGTAGTTTTAATTGCTTTGGTTTGACGAGCAGGGGTAGTTTGGTCATTTCACCTGTTAATTACGTCGATTTACATTTGATTTAAATACCTGTCACACTATAGTTTTCCTGCATCCTGATTGGTCGATTTTACTTAATTCATAGTAAATCGATCTATTGTCAGAAAAATGCAAATAAATAGTCAATGAAAAGGATTTTTCATGTAGAACCTGATTTTGTGGTTTTTGAAGCCTGATTCTAAATGATTTTTCGAAGTTTTCCTTGAATGCTTTTTAAGTATATAAAATGTTCTAAAATACCTAATTAATTCATTTTAACTCCAATTTATAAAATAAAATATGTTTATGAATAATCGGTTGGTCTAGATTTTGAATCACAAATCGACCTTTGGTTTTCAAGGTAGAAAATTAGGGTTTTTCATATACTTTATGCCTTAATACATTCTAATGCATATGTAATGGTTACAACTAGGGAATATGGAATGGTGATACAATCAACTTGGTGAATGTGATGGTAAATAAATAAAACAGGTATGTGGATCCTATTTGTGTATGTGAATCATATTTATGTGAACATCTATGATGAATGTGAAATGAATGTGGAATGTATATTGTGCAATCAACCTACTCTTCAGTTGGGATCTTATCCAACCCTACAAACATTTTGTTCTAGCCTTGATATCCTCCTAAATGCCTTTATTTGGATCTTTACTTATTTTATTCTTCTAATTCCATTGTGGCTCATTCAATTGAATCATGTGAATCATGCTACTACATATGTTGCCTCCTTTAATTGGAAATGCTTAATCTTGTTAATGCCTATGTGGGCTCATCTTTTTGAAATATTTGGAAACATCGTATAGTGTTGTTGCTTTGTTGGCTCCTTTATTTCTTGGAGTACTTGGATAATGTTGTTGCCTATGATGGCCCATTTATTGAGATTATTCTTTGGGTTTTATTCCCTTTTTACATTGTTGCAATGTTGTTACTTCTCACTACTACCAAGTGACTATTTAAGCATGATGTATTTTAGGCCAAATGACAATGTAGTATACATGAGTACAAACCACCCATAGGGAACTGAGGTTTTAGTCCTCCTATCGGGCATTGGGGTTTTAGTCCCCCTGCCATTTTATATATTAGGCATTGGGGTTTTAGTCCCCCTGCCACTTTTTAGGCACTGGGCTTTTAGTCCCCCTGCCATTGGTGAGGTCCGGTAGGTGCCTCACCCTACATTGAGATGAGTTTGTGTCTTAATATATTCATGCTATGTGATTGTTATTGTGGTAATTGTATATGGCAGTTCTCTTGTTCTTATTTGGATATATATCTCGTTCTCTTAAACTCTTGTAGCACAGAGAATCCTTTATTATGCAATGTTGTTGACTATTACTTGTCCAATTCTTTTTTTTATTGACACATACCTTTTATCTTTCTCTTGCTGGATGACCGCAACCATCCAGGTTAGGATCAGAGTGCGCATGGAAGATTGGTGGACCCAAGGATAAGGATAAGATAAGAAGAAAAGGAACCTATAATTGGCTTGATCATAGTTGTTTTTATGTTTTAAGTTGTTTTTGTTTGGAGACAATGTTGTCTTAGTCTAGTCTTCCTCTACCTAGATCCTATGCTCGTATAAAGTTGTACTCCGTTTTGCGAAAAATTTGTAATGTACTCTTTATACATTTTGAATAAAGTCAAGATTTAATTCTTCCGCTGCCACACAATTGCTGATTTGTTTATCATGTTTAATAGTAGAGACTTGGTCTTTACAACATGGTATCAGAGCATCAAGGTAGTCAGATTCTTGACTAATTCAAAAATTATCTCCCTGGAGTATATAATTTCCCTTTAGTTAGTTTTTCAGCTTAGAGTTGACCTAGCATGAAAGTTTGATTTAGTAGCATAATAATAATTAATTAAAAATAAAATTTGTCAACTTTTTGGTGAATTGTCTATTGAGAAGCTACTAGAGCAATAAGTTGAAGTGATGGTGTCTAGAAAGGGTCAGAGCTTGGGGGCTAGCAATATTTTCCTCCGCCCCACTAGCTTGGTAACGAGGACTCCTGAGCTCATATGACCTGGCCTGGCCTGATCTGATACAGACAGCTCGACATAGTCTATCTTTGGGCATGTTGCCTAATTGTTGAAAACCTTAGGAAAACCCTAAGTGATGATTTGATCTCTTACACAAAAATCATCCTTAATACCTTATACTCCTATGTTTAGGGTTTAGTGTACCCTATGTTACACCCTGAAGCTTGGTTAGTAAATCCTTTTAGTGTTGAGTTTTATGTACCTTTTACCCTTAGTTTAGTTTGACTTAGTTTGACCCTTTTAAGGGGTAGGATGAGGGTAATGGTGTTAGTACCCTATTTGGTTTTGCAAATCTGATTTCGAGGACGAAATCCCTCTTTAGGGGGATGGAATCCCAATTGAAAGCAAAATGAAATACCTTTAGAGTTAGAAACCCTATCCATGTGGACATATGTGCATAATAACTTAGGTGAACAAGAATTTACCAAACACATTATACTTGTAATTCAACTTGTTTGTTTATACACACATGAATATGTAATAAGTCATATAGAGATAATTCTTATGTTTGAACCTTCACATATTATTGATGCACATAATAAACAAGTTACTAATGGTGAATATACATAACGTTGGCTATGCCAACCTAATGGTAAAATGTGTATGGATAATGCACCCTAAGGATGCTTTAATATGTAATGATCATGTTGACCTAAACCCTAATATGTAATCATCTAGCCTTGACAACAAATGCATATATATACCCTTAATGCCTTTCATGATACATTAGTGACACTAGGTGTCATCATCACATCATATACCTTAATGCACATAAATGGATTATAGTCACTAAATCATCAATATATATAAATAAGGTATATCACCTTGTTCTCTAATGAACACCTCATCATAACTTGATATATTAATTAATTCATTAATATTTAATGGGTTACATCCTATTCGCTAAAATGCATATAATAACTCAAACATGGTAATGAATAATTGGATTCACATAAATATTCATAAAATGGCTAATGTGAAGTAAAATATGTATAATTTATAATATGAAGTGTAATGGACGAAAATGATTAATGATGTCATTAATATGAGTATGAAAGATGATATAACAATGTGTAAAACAAACATAATTTGGAATTATTATAGGCTTAATAACTTGTTGGATAATATTAACTTTTTCTACAAAATAATTTGTTATAATTCTACATGATAGTTTTAAGAGGATAATGGAAAATGAATTCATGTTATTAAGGTTTTTGACCTAATACATTAATTAATGTTGAAATGGCTTAGTAAACCCTAATTGTGCTTAAAACCCTTGATGAGGGAAATACACATGATAAAATATTGAGATATAATTGTTTTGAATAAAATGTGGCAAAAATGATAATATAATAAATATGATACCTCTTCATGATGAGGATTATATTAATAAGGCAAAAATGTTAGTTTAAGTTTAATAAAAGGTTATAGGTTTTGTGGAAACCTTAGTAACACCTAATTTGTGTAGATTGTGTGTTGTACCCTAGATTAAAGGTTTTAACCTAGTGTTTAAGGTTGGGAAGTTGCACACCCACCCTCTCTTTCCTCTTGTTGTGATTTCAGGGACGAAATCCTCTTTAAGGGGTGGTGTGTTGTAACATACTGAAATTCAGGGTCTTCCGTGCAATTTACCCACTTTTGAGCTTTTTATTTGCTTTCTTGTCCATTTGGACCTTTTTTATAAATTTTCCTTGTTTTATATTCTTTTTGGACCCCTTGTGCAATTTGAGCACAATTCAATGTTTAAAATCACCTTTTTCCCTCATTTATGATAATGAAGGGGTGTTTGCACAAATAACCCAATTAAGGAGATAAGTGAAGGTTAATAATGTAATTTGGTCATTAAGGATGGAAATAAGTAGATAATATTAATTTGGAGCTTTTTGGATAAATATATTAATAAAAATAAGCATTTGAATTAATTAAGAGTATATTAACCTCTTTACTTTCTCTCTCCTCCAATTTGATGATAAATGTGTGAAAACATATTTAAAAGTTGATATTTTTCCCTTAATACTCATATATATCTATCACCTCGAATTTGACTCACGAATTGCATTAATATAGTCATTTCATAATAATTCACACCTTTTAATGTGTTAAAATACACTTTAATGAGCAATGTATTTATTAAGGGCCTTATTGGATATAAATACGAAATATAATTATATAGCATCGTTCTAAATGCTAACATGAACCTATGGTCCAAATTTGGTGGCTTTTGGAGTTCATTTGAGCCCTCAAATTGATTTTATAAACTTTTATTATAGTATGACTATAGTGCATTAATCGATTTCATTTATTTCTTTTGTAACGCTATGGTTCTGTTCATTTCCCTTGTTACGCGACCCGGTCCACGATGGATACTCATCTGACGGCTGATGATCATCCTCCCTTTGATCGGATGGTCCACCTTCATCTTCTTCCTACGTCGCTTCGCGAGCCTCTGAGCAGCCCTGACTGGCGGGTTCTCGCGGGACCGTTCTTCCTCTATGATCGATCGTTTCACATGATTCCAAGC
Source organism: Alisma plantago-aquatica (assembly GCA_963693085.1). Classification (NCBI taxonomy): domain Eukaryota; kingdom Viridiplantae; phylum Streptophyta; class Magnoliopsida; order Alismatales; family Alismataceae; genus Alisma; species Alisma plantago-aquatica. Next base: position 1,476,143,556 of record OY856409.1, on the reverse strand, counting down.
CGATTGGCTCCGTCTCCCGCCGCCGGTTTGAATGAGCCCTAGCTCATTGTCTTCTTTAGTCCGGTTGCAAAATGCCCAACGTGCCTCCTCATTTAGTCTCCACCATGGCCACGCAGAGGGACCTTCACCCACTCTCGCGCCTATTTAAGGCCGAGTCAAGCACCCTCGGCCCCCTACATACCTTCCTCTCCTTTCAATTTCTCCACAGGTTCCCTCTAGCTACCCGACCTGCTTGGTCTGCTTCCCCGGCGACGGCGAGTAATATCTCGAAGCTCCGATCGCCTCAGTCAAATCACAAGCTAGGTAACCATCCTTAGCCTCCCTTCTTTCTATTCACCTCTTCGCTTTGGCTCGAGCAGCCCCCGACTGTCGTAACCTGTAGAGACACCGTAGAGCAGCTGCCAACACCAAGTCTTTTTGAGCTTTGGTGCTCCTCCGCCCACGGTGAGGCGTGGTTTCGAATCCTCGTGCCTCCGCGAATGTTTTTATGGCCTTAGCCAATGGTTTCTTCTTCATTTTCATTGGGTTCTCGTTCACTTTTGCTCCCCTATTTCCCGACTTTCTTTGGCTTGCTTTTCTGGTTCTGAGGTCTTCGCCCTGTGGCTAAGGCTCCTCTGTCTTCTCCGGACCTTGAAGGTCCTTTTTGCTTGTTCCTTGTGCGAGGTTTAGCTCTGTGAGGCGAGTTGAACAAGGAGCTCGAGCTCCTGCTCGCCTGCTCGCACCCTGACCTTGGCTGGAAGAAGCCAGGTCATGGAATGACCAAGAGGGTCACCCACAGGCAATGTAACGAATTGCAACGTAGGGGGCAATCTCGTCATTTCACCCTGGGTTTTGTTCCCCGCTTGCAAAGGTTTGGTTACATGCAAATGACTGATCTGCCCTCATAGTTATAATTGCTTTGGTTTGACGAGCAGGGGTAGTTTGGTCATTTCACTTATTAATTACGTCGATTTACATTTGATTTAAATAACTGTCACACTATAGTCTTCATGCATCCTGATTGGTCGATTTTACTTAATTCATAGTAAATCGATCTATTGTCAGAAAAATGCAAATAAATAGTCAATGGAAAGGATTTTTCATGTAGAACCTGATTTTGTGGTTTTGGAAGCCTGATTCTAAATAATTTTTTGAAGTTTGCCTTGAATGCTTTTTAAGTATATAAAATGTTCTAAAATACCTAATTAATTCATTTTAACTCCAATTTATAAAATAAAATATGTTTATGAATAATCGGTTGGTCAAGATTTTGAGTCACAAATCGACCTTTGGTTTTCAAGGTAGAAAATTAGGGCTTTTCATATACTTTATGCCTTAATACATTCTAATGCATATGTAATGGTTACAAATAGGGACTATGGAATGGTGATACAATCAACTTGGTGAATGTGGTGGTAAATAAATAAAACAGGTATGTGGATCCTATTTGTGTATGTGAATCATATTTATGTGAACATCTATGATGAATGTGAAATGAATGTGGAATGTATATTGTGCAATCAACCTACTCTTCAGTTGGGATCTTCTCCAACCCTACAAACATTTTGTTCTAGCCTTGATATCCTCCTAAATGCCTTTATTTGGATCTTTACTTATTTTATGCTTCTAATGCCATTGTGGCTCATTCAATTGAATCATGTGAATCATGCTACTACATATGTTGCCTCCTTTACTTGGAAATTCTTAATCTTGTTAATGCCTATGTTGGCTCATCTTTTTGAAATATTTGGAAACATTGTATAGTGTTGTTGCTTTGTTGGCTCCTTTATTTCTTGGAGTTCTTGGATAATATTGTTGCATATGATGGCCCATTTATTGAGATTATTCTTTGGGTTTTATTCCCTTTTTACAATGTTGCATTGTTGTTACTTCTCACTACTGCCAAGTGACTATTTAAGCATGATGTATTTTAGGCCAAATGACAATGTAGTGTACATGAGTACAAACTACCCATAGGGCACTGAGGTTTTAGTCCTCCTGCCGGGCACTGGGGTTTTAGTCCCCCTGCCATTTTATATATTAGGCACTGGGGTTTTAGTCCCCCTGCCAATTTTTAGGCACTGGGGTTTTAGTCCCCCTGCCATTGGTGAGGTCCGGTAGGTGCCTCACCCTACATTGAGATGAGTTTGTGTCTTAATATATTCATGCTATGTGATTGTTATTGTGGTAATTGTATATGGCGGTTCTCTTTTTCTTATTTGGATAAATATCTCGTTCTCTTAAACTCTTGTAGCATAGAGAATCCTTTATTATGCAATGTTTTTGACTATTACTTGTCCAATTCTTTTTTTATTGACACATACCTTTTATCTTTCTCTTGCTGGATGACCCCAACCATCCAGGTTAGGATCAGAGTGCGCATGGAAGCTTGGTGGACCCAAGGCTAAGGATAAGATAAGAAGAAAAGGAACCTATAGTTGGCTTGATCATAGTTGTTTTTATGTTTTAAGTTGTTTTTGTTTGGAGACAATGTTGTATTAGTCTAGTCTTCCTCTACCTAGATCCTATGCTCGTATAAAGTTGTACTCCCTTTTGGGAAAAATTTGTAATGTACTCTTTATACATTTTGAATAAAGTCAAGATTTAATTCTTCCGCTGCCACACAATTGGTGATTTGTTTATCATGTTTAATAGTAGAGACTTGGTCTTTACACATGGATCCATTTGACACTACCAAAATGGATACTGTGAGTATGATTGACAAACTTCTTAGGAAATAACATTCCCCATGAGCTCCTAGATGTTACACAAATACAATAATGAGAATAGATATCAGATTAAGAAGAGTGAGTGCTCTAGAGCTTAGAAAAGTAAGGTTACTGCATGAGTTGAGATACAAAATGAATATGTGCATGATAACCACTCATGGTTTCCTTACAATAAAAAGATGGAAGGTTTCTTCTCATTCATCCTTTGAATGATGTGTAATGGAACAAGATACATACACTTAAATGGAGTTTTTACTCGTATAGGTGCTTAATGGGGAAGCTACCTACCTACAACTGGATGAAGAGGTGGGACCTGGATGTGAATCCCTTATGACCATTATATGAGGAGATATATGAGGGCCACAAGAAACTCTTCTATTAGATGTAGACATAACTAGTACATTATGATGTAGAATTAGTCTGAAACTAGGGTGGGGCAATTACCCTCCCTATTCTATTTACGATTCTAGACATTGGATACTAGTAAAGACTGTGAAGAATGAGATGAGACCTCTAGTCGGATCTTGCTCCATCATGTGATATTCCTTATAACAGGAGAGGAAGAGTAGGTGCCACGGGGAAACCCCTAATGATACTCTTACCCTTTTTGAGAAGATTGTTGATAACCTCAAATGGGTTTTATGTGTAAGACACAAGTTCGGTCTTAATATGAACCCTATGATCCTTAGACATTGGGAATTTATAGTTTAGACCACATGGTATGGTATATGAAATTTTATCTTTCCTATAAGTTTCTTATAGTTATACCTCTTTCATGGAATACTACTTACCTTATCCAAAAACATAAAGGACAACCTGCGACCACCTCATCGGACCTCGAAGGTGTCAGTCTGATCTTTTTTCACGTTCCAACCTTTTCCTCTCTCCTGCTTCTTCTATAGGGTTGCATATGTGATGATTTTCGATGTGTAGTTGACGGGCGTCATGACTTATGTTTAATAGAACCCAAGTCATCAAGTAAAGATCAGGCTTGTCGATTGTCAGTTTGTTTATGCTCGGAGATCATGTGCAATACACCGATATATATTAAACAGATCATGAAACTTTCATTCTAACTATGACATTGCTACTCAATAATACCGAATATATGTTTTCTACACATGCAAAGCCCTGCGTCAACTATAGTACGTCCTAAAGAGAGACGCTTCAAACAAGTATACAGCTTCGCATGCCGGTAGGGTCTCTGCCGCTGGAATTTTTTCCAATACCATCCAAAGTCCTCACATCAAAGAATACATTCGACTTTTGCCACAAGGGGATCCAATTTCTGGATATGGATGTTAAGAAGCCCAACGAAATCCTACATGCTTTAATATAACCATCACCAAAAAGAAACAAGAAAGCATTAAAGGAATGAACTCGATTTAATACGACAAAGCAATATATTTATGACCAGCCGGCCACCTGGTCCCCCGGCTTGTTGGTCTCCCGACCAATAGTCTAAATCAGCTAGATATACCATAGTATAACTACTTGAATCCAGCTGCTGGAGAAAGACCACAGAAGTACTCGGCTTCATCACTAAAAAACCAGCAACGGCTCCATCCCTGATTGAATCAGGACTTAGGAAGCATCCGACAAATTCCTACAAATAGCCAGCTTCTCCTAGTCATTCGACAATGATGTTTTAACTCCAGCAATACCTTCAAGTTAAGCAAACAGACTGCATAGCAACTCATGGCCCCAGCCCCATCGTTCCTACTGGTCCTAACGACTGCCATCATAGCCACAACCTTGCTCTCTATCTCGCCGGCCTCGGCAGCCAAGTGCCACCCGGACGATCAGAAGACGCTGCTGGCCATCAAACGGTTCTGGAATAATCCCGATGACCTCGCCTCCTGGGTGCCGTCCAAAGACTGCTGCAACGAATTGAACGGCTGGAACGGCGTGGTGTGCGACTCTGTGAGCGGCCGCGTCATCACTCTATCCATCCCCGGCCAGAACATCACCGGCATCATCCCTTCCGCTGTGGGCGACCTCCCAAAACTCCAGGCATTGGACATCAGCAAGTTTCCCAGCCTGACGGGTCCTATCCCCTCGGCGCTCGTTCGGCTGCGGAGACTCGCATGGCTGAGCCTCAACGGGAACAACCTCACTGGACCCGTCCCGGCGTTCCTCGCACAGTTCCCCAAGCTGTGGTACATAAATCTCGAGTTCAACCGCCTGACTGGTACCATTCCCGGCGCCCTTGCTGCGCTCCCCAAGCTTCACCACCTCGACCTTGGACATAATCAGCTGACCGGCGGCATCCCACTCGAGTTTGGGAAGCTCCTAGCTGGAACCCTCCTCTGGCTTTCCCACAACAACCTCTCTGGGCCTCTGCCTCTGGCTCTCGGCAATGTGGACTTCACGGCCATCGACCTGTCGGCCAACCAATTTTCTGGGAAGGCCACGTTCCTCCTTGGTCAAAGCAAGGTGAAACTCAACTACATCGACCTGTCCCGGAACATGTTCGAGTTCGACCTTGGCCGGGTTGTCTTTCCCACCAAGCCACCGCTCCGTACTATCCTCTTCAGTCATAACAGACTATATGGAAGGATTCCCAATCAGTTGAGTGAGTTGGCCAATCTGGAAAGCCTGGACCTCAGCTACAACCGTCTTTGTGGAGAGATCCCCGTTGGTGGCAACCTGGACAGGTTTAAGGCCGAGGTCTACGCACAGAACCAATGTCTATGTGGGAAGCCACTACAACCGTGCAAGTGACATGTATGTGTATGAACAATCCCGCCTCATAACAAGGGAAATGAGTAGGCCCTTCCTCTCGTTGACTCACTAAGTTCGGGACCATATAAAGATTAGCATAAGAGGCATTTCTAAGTGCCCTATTACTTGGCAAGTCAATATTTGTTTGCTGCGAAATATAGAGAATCGTGGATTCAAATTACTAATACATTGTAATTTACTGCAATTTATTTTTAATTATCGTTCTATATAAGAAAGTCAGCGGAATGGGCTATATGCAATTTTTTGTAATATCTTTTAGAATTACAAATTGATCTTTATGTGCATAAATTAAACTTTTGTCTTTTAAAAAAGCTGTATACCACAACTCATGTATATTACATAAGAAAACCCACAGAGGGGTCTATGTACTTTTTTCATTATTTTTAGAATTACAAACTAGTCGCTGCATCTAAACTTCACTTTATACTTGTTAAGATTATATAATATATTAGAAGACTCATCAACAATATAAGAAAAACGTGGAGGAGGTTGTTTGATTTTTTCCCCTTATGTTTTGTAATTATAAAGTGGTTTTGTTTTATTTACTATTTAGATGTATATACTATACAAGAAGGCTCATCTATGCTATATAAAAAAAGTCCGCAAAGGGAGTTGTATGCAATTCTTGCCATTATTTTTTAGAATTATAAATTGGTCCTTGTGTGTAAACTATATTTTTTATTTACTTTAACACTTATATATCGTATAAGAAACCTTATCTATACTACATAAGAAAGCCCATGGAGAGGGCTATCTTCAATTTTTTTTAATATTATTTGAATTACAAACCGGTCCATGTGTGTGTAAGTTATGCTTTTGTAATTTTTAAAATTATATACTATATAAAAAACCCATGTATGCTATATAAGAAGTGCTCACAAAAGGAGATGTGTGTAATATTTATATTATTTGTTGTTATTACAAAATGGTCCTTGTGTGTGTAAATTATACTTTTGTCTTTAATTTTTAAAATATATACCATAGAAGATGACTCATATGCACTATACCAGAAATCCCACAGTGGGTTGTGCAATTTTCTAGTTCATCTGTATGAGTTGGATGTAGTATGAAGGGAGTTTGATAAATTATTTCGATTCACTTTTTAAAGTAGTAAATTGGTCTTTTACAATATTTATGCCTATCTATACTATATGTAAGAAGGTGTTGAAGAACTTGGATATATATATTTATTTGATTATCTATTTACATTTTGATATTACTTTATTGTAATAAAGTAGATGTGCATAGCATAAGTTTATGTGTAGTATTTTTAATGGGCCGTTTATGTATCTGTGCAAGTTTATTCCTAGTATTTTTAATGGGTCATATATGAGTCCATGTACGTGAACTAGCTTATATGACTCAATGTGAAAGTGATTTAGATGTGGCTAATCTAGCCCAAATTATAATTTAAATTGAATTTGATTGTGTGTTTGGATCTTTTTAAGTCTTTTCTCAATTCTTTGGAAAAAAACTAGGATTTAGTTAATAAATAATCTTCATATAAACCCATATTAGAAATGAACAATATATAAGAAACCAATTAAACTTAATAAATATACACTAAAACTCATTTATGATGTGATGCAAATGATTTAGATGTCGGCATATACTATATTCCTCCCCTTTTTTGCTGCATACTTTAGGAAAGGGGCATCCATAGCATTGCATTTATGTCACATGGAAGAAGTACTGCCATGTGGGTTGTGTTGGGCACAAATATATTAATATTTCACATTATCATAAATATGCCTCTCATAGTATCTCCCTCCTAAAGGACTTGACCAAACACATCTTCTCTACTTAAGGATGGATAAATTTAAACTCACAAACTCCACTATCAATAGGTGTGGCCCAAATAGTTTGATGGGAAGTTGATTATAATGTAGAAGTTTGGAAAAACCTAATAACAAAACCCTCCACTTGATTCTTCAAGACATTTGTTGACACCACCTTAAATTTTTTGTATGATAGCCTAAATTCGACAAAAATAATAAAGTTGATGTTCTTGAGGGTGTGCTTGAAACATGTTCAGTAATGCATGAATATGAGGAGTTAGAAAGCAACACTATTCTAGGTATAATGTCATACCTTAATATAACATGTATATCTATATTTTTCTACAAACTTGTTTCCACATGAATACTAGTAGAGAATGGGACATTATATAGCTGGAATGTGGGTGTTGAGTATAATCTTTGTAGTTCCATAAGCTTGAGTAGGGATTGTGTCATAGATTAAAGATTGGTGGTTCAACAATGACAACTAAAAATCTTCATTTAATCATATGAACCAATTTCATGGATAAATTTACTAATGACATTGTGATTGTTAAGTTTTCATTTCCTTGGACAACCCCAAAAGTACACATTACTTGCAAGTTTTTGTTATAATTAAGAAAGACTAGCATTTATAATATGCTATGTCAATAAGTGTCATATTTTCATCAATCTGAAGATAATTATTACTAAAAAGGTGAAAGATTTGATTATATAATGAACATGGATAGCCCTTACATAGGAATAGGGGTGTCTTCCAACAACCCCAGTTACATAATGTAGGACTAATTATAAACAATATAGGCATTATGGACATATTTATTTGTATTATATGTAACACTTACCCTTAAACTATTTCATAGGTATCTATGTTTTTTACAAGAGAATTTGACTTAACAGCCATTGAAGGACTTGATGAAGAAATTTCCAAGCTTGTCATGTGAATAGACTCAAGTTAGTTTGATAGACTTGTCTTGAACCTTTTCTTTCAAAAAGTGATAATTAACTTCTATGTGTTTCTTTCTTTTATGAAAAACATGTTTGTAAGAATTCTGAAGTGAATATGGATTATCACACTACTGGTCCATACCTTAGGTCTTAATCAACTCAATTCTTCCATACAATTATTCACTCAAAAAAATCTCAATAATGACATGGGACACAAACCAACATTTGGATTTTGCACTAAAGAGGGTATTGAAAGTTCTTTTCATGAGTTCTAAGGAGTCAAAAGTTCCTCTCAAGAAGACGCAACAACCACTTATACACTTACAATTTAAAGCATCCATTGTTTAAGATCTATAACGACAGTCAAAAAGTAATGCCCATGTACTTAATTAAATAGATCCAACATTACAACATAAGTATTGGTAAACAAAGAAACCAAAGAAAGAAATTTTGGGCCGCTTGAAGTTGATTAATAGATCGAAACAATAAAAAATATAGCATCGGTTTTAATAATAGAAAGATGTGATAAAATAAAAATCAAAAGTAGATTTTTCTTTCACATAAATATGTAGCATCATTTCCTTTTATAAAACTAGCACTTTAAATTCAATTCTATCAGTAAAAAATCAATTACAAAGGTCTTGTAGTGTCAATTTTCACATATAAACCTTGCATATTTATGGCCTAAGACTATTTAGCAACCAGACATTGTAGATTCTCTTATCAGCCAAAATGTTTATTGTAGACACTTCTAGCACATGTTCTTTTATAGGTAATTGAGTCTATAAGCCTAGCCACAACTTTTTTTTCTAATAAGCGACGATGTAATGTAGTTATTTACACAAAAATAGTGGGTTAGGGACCTAACATTTCAATAAAATAGTAGGCCATGTGCAATCATGTAAAACATGCACTAAAACATACGAAAGCTAAATTTCATTTGTGGCTACATTTATATTCACATCATTAGATTGACTTACCATCTTATCCATTCACTTTATAGTATATCTATCTATTATATATTCATTTTGAATAACACATCAACTTGCATTCACCTGTTACATGCACCAAATGACACCAATAATCATTTCCAGTTTAAGTGATCCTCTTTTTAAATCATACAAAGATTCACAACTTACAAATACATACAATTTTCACATACCATAATAATTCACAAAAATTACAAAGATTCACAACTTACATATACATACAATTTTCACATACCCATAATAATTCACAAAAATATAGTAGTACATTAAAAAAATTGTAATGCATTTATAGCTTAGAGTTTCAGCTACATAATCATGCAATATCAAATTTAAAGTCAACTTGTACAACAAAACTGTCTACCCTATTTTCCCATATAGAATCTAGAAGCATCTAGATTCTCCATTGTGTAATTTTTGGTTTTAAAGTCTTACAAAAAGAGTGTATATAATTATATGATAATATTATGTAAATGATGATTCAATTCAAGTAAAATTATAAACTTATAATCCTAGTCTTTGTTACCTGTTGTATATCTAGGATGTCATTTGATGTTTTTTTGACAATGACATATATATATACTCTTCATAACATAATATCTAAATGCCAAGACTGTTCTTATAAAAGGCAATAAAACTCAACAAATATCTAAAATATTAATAAATAAAAATGAGTAGAGTTGGTGCAAGATTTTAAGCCATAAAACTACCATAGTGGTCTTATAAGTTATTGATTTTATTTTTTATATGCAACTCCTATTCCTTCAAGGAATTTTTTATACCCATAAAAGTAAAATAAAAAAAAGTTGACGATGCATCTATATCATGATGAAAGCATTAATAAATCTTTTGATGAATAAAGATTTATACTTCCTCAAGATCTGTCAATTTTAGTTTTTGTCCATGAAACAAGTCACCAAATGCGTCAAGATAAAGCACAATCATTAGCTTGTGGCTATCACCAACATTTGCCAATGCTTTTTGCTAAGTAAGAACAAGGAAACCTAAAAAGGAATCAGGTCCCATTATGTAGGAGATTCATGAGTTAAAATTACAAGTTATGAAAAAGAACGAAATCATACAAACTTACATTATATTAAAAGAAGATAGAATGAGGTCCTTCCCCATACTAAAATAAATAAATAAATGAAGATAATAAATATTGAAATGCATATTTATGATCTTTTATAAACTACAAATTAATTGAGGAACTAGAAATGCAATCATTGCTTATTTGATAATATCAGGTCTTCACATATAAGCAGTTGTAAGAACAAATGGAACTAATTTATATATAGAAAAGTATTAAAGAAAAATATTCATATGGACAACGTATTATATTGATAAGCTCTCATCATATCCATCCTTCTATTTTGGAAGTATATTAAAAATCATACTAAAATAGATCTACATTATCTTGATAAGACATTATTGTCTAAATCTTGTGTCATTCATGAAATGTCAGGGTCTTTTCTCTCTCTGGCTCGCTCTTACCATTGCTCTCTTTTTGTAGGATGCAATGGTAGGAGCAAGCTGGCAGCAGGAAGAACTGGAACTAGCAGTGGAGTAACTAAGGTCTCTGTCACTCGCCACTAACACCATTTCATTCCAATTAGTAGAATGAAATGGCAGGAGTGAGCTGCAGGGAAAGGTTGCTAAGGGTTCAGAGTATAAATGAGCGGTAGGCAAGCAAGCAGAAAACTTGTCTTGTTAACGAAGCAGAAGCAGCAACCGAACCAACAACCTTGTTTTCATAAATGAGGCAGGTGGTTTAGCAGCAACAATAACAACATTGTTTCTTAACGAGAAGAAGGTTTTTGCCTGTCGGTTCGGGCTTTGCGGGCCGAACCTATGCTTGTTGCTTTTTCTGATTTGCTGTCAAGCGGGCCCATCAAAGCAAAGCCCCTTTCCAATTAACCCGGTGATGGGTCAAAGTTGAGCTTGACCCTCATTCCTAGGGTTGCTTCATCAGCATAAGGAGTTTCACATTGCAAAAGGGTGGATTTCCAGATGGAAATGGGATGATTTCGCTCTAAAAAGGGCTTTTTTCCATATCTCAAAACCCCCAATTATGCATTTTTCACAATCTCAAAACCCCCAATGGTTCTTTTTTCCCGATCTGAAGGAAAATGATATAAGTGATATTCAAACACCTATAGTCAGATATGAAAGTCAAGTCACAAGCGCAATATCGGGAATCTATTCTTAGACTCTAGGGTAGAGATTGTGAGTTGGGCACCTCATCACTTAGAGAAAACTAAGTACATTCTCGGGGAGTGGCTTCCTCATACTTGTCCAATAACCTACTTATTCTCGTCAGCAGCACAATTCAACCAAACCCATGGAAGGGGACTGTTTGACTCCAGCGGGCAGGATGGATGGGTATAGGTCCCAAGAGAGCACCATAACGGATGAGGGCTAAGCCCTCAAGTGGGATGGGGATGTGGAATATAGTGCAATTCTTATTGTGATGGGAAATATCCCCCGGGCATATTACCTAACCGACTATGATTTGTAGGTCCTTAGAGACTGATAGGATCTCACTAGGATGTGGATGCCCACGTCTGTCTCAACCCAAGGCTCTTTTTCCATGCCTGCCTCTCTGATGGATTTCAAGTTTTGAATTTGGTCAAGGTTCCTACGACATTCTCGACCATACATATCACTATATTTGACCTTGGTTTATATTTTTCTAACCATCAACATAGGCCCTTAGATTGAATCCATAGAAATTCAAATGTATGTATGGAATGAGGGTAGGTATATGGTTTGAAGGATGGAACATAAAAGGCTCTATTATGTTTTTGTATTTGTTAACATTCCTCAAAATAATCAACTACATATATTGACAAATACATAACATTGAAAAATACAAATGTAATAAAATTTTGTCAAACATTCCCATAGGTAACCAGGTCTTGATCTGCCCCAGCATGGAGCCTTTTGATTCTCCTACTATATTGTGTACAAAATGAGGTAGGTGTTCCACCAAATACTGGTAGCACATGGAAAACATATTCGATCATTTTGAGAAATATAATAAGTGAAGATATACAATGACCTCTTTTAAAAAATAAAATTCAATTTCTATAACACAAGTAAGCATTCCATACCTATATATAACATATATAGTATTACATTTATAACACAACATAAAGTTGGATTTGTATAGTATTATATCATTAAGAACCTTACATCAAGCTAGTCTGATGAGTCCATGGGAGTACCCCTACGACCTTTGCTGCCTCTAGTATATTTTTGTACCTCATCTTTGAGTGGTATGATGTTTTTTTAGTTTGAAGAGATTGAGAAAACTGAAATTTCATCATATATTCATGTATTATCTATTTTATAATCTCTTATACTTGATTTAATCGCACTCAACCTTTTAATAGATATATGTTCCATTTGAGAGGAGCCAAAATAATTTCATCCCTACACGAAGTCCTATTCCTCTAACACAACTCATATACTCTTAGGTACCTAGGGAAATTATCGTTTCATCCCTTTGATCCAGATGGATGAACTTTCATTCCTTTTTATACTCATGGAGCTCATGCTAACTACAATCATTGCAATTATTCAATAAAACCAAATAACTAGAAATGAAATAAACATGCATCGTTAGGGTTGAACTTCATTATTTTTTATTCCTCTTGGTTTGTGAATTTCCCTCAAACAAAATTTTCTAGCATATGTCCTCTTATTGTAAAAAGTGGTACCCTAGAGGGGATCCACTTCTTAATTTTTTTAGGAATAAACTCATCCAATCGAAACACACATATATGTATGATGCCAATGATTTTTTAATTTCTAGACTATGATGAAACAATCAGAGTCATTATCTAGAAAAGGAAGAAATTGACAATTTCAATATTATTCTCATTACTTTCCTCACCTCAGTGGTTGTATTGCAAAAGATAAAGATAGTTCTAATCTATTACTAGGATCAATGTACAGGGAAGCATGTCTATCCCAATTTATCATTAAAAGTCCACTGTTCAAGATCATTTTTGAGTCATCATTCTCTACAACACCTACACCTAGGTGGTTTTGGGAATAACACACAGTAAGGAAAAGACAAAAATACGTATAAGTAATCATTGTGTTTTTGCATAATAAAATATTAGAAAATTTATATGGCAACCAAAAGAGGGTTCCCATTCAAAAGGGTCATATTCGAAAGTAGGTAAGATCATTTAAACTAAGAAAGAGAAAAAGACATTTATGCATAAACAAAATGAGAGATTATACATAGTATTTCCATTATTCAATCACTATATCCCAAAATAAAATAACTACAAACAAACAAAGCAGACTAAAGGTAGCTAGTGTAGGACCAAGAAACCATTGTTTATTAGGCCAAAGGTCAAGCAAAAAGGAACTCCCTAGGTGGAGAGACACACCCTTGTACATTAAACAGGTGGAAAGAAACACCTCGGGGGGAAATATGCACCCTATAGTTATCCATAGACAACAACATTAGTTATCTAAGTCAATATCACATGCAAAATAGGAAGGCAATACATATGTCCATTAATCACATTAATAAGATTATTACATTGAAGGAGGGGTTACTAGCCCATTATAACATGAATAACCATATTTGAAGACATTGCCACTTAAAAACAATAAAATTTTAATAAGAAATATTAATTTCAAGAGATGCCTTACTATTGGAAAAATTATGCCCAAGTCATAAAAGTAGCAAATTTTGTATATAGACAATGAATACCTTATATTCACAACTAATAGTTAACTAAATATATAAGCATGGCCCACAAATTTAGATTTCATCCTAGAATAACATTTGGTAAATCAGTCAAACAAAAGAGAACATATGTTTAGATTCCTAATATAGTAAAATGTATAGATCTTAAACTAATTTTGGTAATCTAGAGGTATATTAGGGTTTATATCATACAAAGTGATCCTATCCATTATATATATATTTTACTACTAATGTCCATTTTTATTCAGATAAGTTAAAGTATGTCTATGCTATTTATATGTGCGAGTATTGAAATGCATTCTTCCAATTTAGGTTTTGTAATGGCATTATTTACTACCATTTGTCTCCCTATGATTTCTAACATCATATTTAGCATGCATATTAGTATGTATACATATTATAAAATATAATTCTTATGTATTCAATGAGTATATTATTATTTCATAGATAGAAAATTGGAGGTAGAAATCGTTGGACTTAGCCAACATGTCATACAAAGTTATACGTATAAAGATATATTCTTATACATATTTTGAAAAAACTAGGATTTTTCTCTGTCCTCTGTCTATGCACACTTGAATGCATAATGCACTCAATTTGAATCAGTGACCTCCCTAGTCATCAATTGGATGTGTTGGAGTTATATATTTCTAAATTGTTGAGATATGTTGATAAATTATAAGATGAACTCATTTGTAAAAGGTTGAGTGATAAATAAACTTTAAGGATGGATCTGAATTTTAGGAACAACTGAATATCTTGATATAGATTTAAATTATTTTCTATGAAGAATAGGAGGAAATTTTGGATCCAATGGTGACTATTTTACCCAAATCTAATAATCATGGTGAAAGATATGGCCTTTGCAATTTTGGCTCTTTTCTAGCATTTTCACCTTTTTTTTCCTTCTTTTACTCCTGCTTTTCTTTCTTGGGCCTCGACCTTTTCATCTCTTGCTCGATCCTGGTTCATGCCAAGGACTTTACTGAGCCCAAGCACAACCGCAACCTCAAGCAGGAGTCAACTGCTAGAGTGGTGTCCATGCCCCTACTTCGCCACCCCCACGAGCTTGTTTGACTTCACCCCTACTCTTAGATGTTGTTTTCATTTTCGAATGAGGGGTATGGGACACCCATATGGTCTTGTCGACCATTGTGGTCATTGAAAGGGAAGACCATGGGGTCTCAACCCTCTTTCCCTCTATAAAATCATCCTTTGAGTTCATGAGCCTCCTTTACACCACCCTATCAATGTTTCCTACTTGCTTGAGCCCTATTTCTCCCTTATTAATTTGCTCTAGAGAGCTTCTTGTTTAGGCACTACCACAGGGACTACCTTTGGGCATTTTTCCCCCAGGCACCCGGACCCCCTTATAAAGGCATCCATTGGGTCCATGTCAATGAACCACATGCTTGTAGGCCAGCCTCCCTCCCATCATGCTTCATCTTCGATGAAGGATGCCACTGTGGCATCATTGCACACAACCCCCACCCTCTTGCGGGTAGACTCTAGTGAGGGTGATAACCCTATGACCGTTGATCGACGCCAATGGTCCACGATGCACCTAAGATCGAATAAACTAGATCGAAAGGGTCTCTCCTCTCTATAAACTTCTCTTTTGTTGACCTGTCAAAGAACAACCCCTGACTTATGCCCCACTCATGTGTGATCCCATGACCAAGTTCCAATATGAGAGTGCCACTTTATCTCTCTCATGGTATAATATCTCTCCCTCTCTATTTTTATGCTAGATCTTGCAAAATTTATAGAAAATCATTTGCAACTCAAAATTGGACATGTTATGTATGAAATTTGATCTACTCGATGCGATCAATCCATGAACTTTGTTTTAAAAGATAATTCCTTCCGTAGCTCTTGTTATGTTGAAAATGGAATCAAATGCATCTCTTTTACATGTTTAATGGTGATTTATGCTCAACCATGATTGTATGATGAATCCACTTAACTTTTATGACCCTGATCAGTTACATATGCTATTTTGTACTATTATAATTGAACTTGATCATGCTTGGTCCTTTGAATGCCTCTAGTTCATGATATGGACCATGAAATGTGTATCATTTGAACTCTAATGATAATTATCATTATTTTGATGCTCAACTTGATTATTTGCACTCCAAATGATCATGTTTGATCTAGATCAGTACATTTTCATACTTTGATAACCTAAATGACTTATGGATAAATATTTCTCACTATCATGACCAAGTGAACTAATCATTACATGTAATGTGACTTAATGTTAATGCTGCTAAAATTGGGATCTAATCATGTACAAATCTCACCGTAATGGTCACCCTTTTTATTTGATGCTTCAAATCAATAACTTGTTGATATGTATGACACTAAATCAATATTGATCACTAACGTACTCTAATGATGACCATCTTGCATGGTAAATGACTCTTATGACTAGTGTGAAAATGTTGATACTCATGTTGATGTATCCTATGTGAAACTCATGTTTTCTATATTAAGATCATGAAAACCTAAGTTTGAGATCCCTGATCTTGTGAGTATGTTTCACCCTAAGTCAAAATGATAGATGTTGTCATATGTAACTTGATGATGAATATTGCATGAACATTAGAAATGTCAAAATCAATCATTGAGAAATATGGAACTTAAATTAGGTAAAACATCCACCCTTGATGAATATGATTAAGGTGACCTAAGTGTTGTGATGTTGATATAGTCACACTTGCTTGTAATGTCAGGATCTCTTTGGTCAACTCTTTTCAAATATTTAATCATGTTGTATAATGCTAGTTTGCTCATATCAAGGTACACTTTATCCTCCTATTGGCTAGACTAGTGGTATGTATGAAATATAAATGCTTGGATATGTACACTTGTTTGAGCTATTATTCCCTATTACTTCTAAGTTTTTGTCTTGATTACATATGTTGAAGAAACTTGAAAATATAATGATAGATGTCTATTATACAACCTTGTGCACCTTCCTATATTCTCAGGGTAAGGGCACAAGGTTGGGTTTCCTACTTGAGTTATCATGTTAGGGCAGACCATGTTTATACAAGGGTCAACTCTTAGCAATGGCCTTGAGGTCCTTTATGAATATGGTTAACTCTTGACATTTAGTCTTGTAGTCCCTCATGTTGACATTGGGTAGCTAATCTTGAGCACCCTCATGGACCCCTTCCTTTGAGATGCTAGTCAAAGGACTTATGATATTGTTGGTATAATGGAAATGAACATAACATGCTTGCATGTTAATAATAAAGTCTTTAATCATGTTGTTGCTTCATTCTTATTATTTACTTTATGCTTTTTCCTAGCAATATATGTTGTTAAACCTGTGACTTTATATGTTTGCCAGCGTACTCAGCACAGTTGTGCTGATGTGTACCCATTTTATGATTTTAGGTAAGAGTTATACCATGAATCTATAATGATGATCAATGCTTCCACACTTATGATAACCTGCTCATACTCTGATGATATATAATGACATGTAAATGGAATACTCATGGTTTATATATGGGACCTAAGATCTTATCTTGCATTAGTTTAGCATTCTTTTATGCTTTCTTATCTCATACTTTAGTTGTTGCTTGTGTTTTTATTCATGCATATGTTATGTGATCTATCCTATAGACAAACACTCAGGTCCTCTCGCCTATGGCTTTCTATCCATTAGGGGTGAGGATTTGGGTAACAAATGGTTCTGTGATAGATGGTATCAGATTAATCACATATCCTCTATGTATGTTTAATAACCCACTTACTCGTATGAACCATTGGGAAAATATAAGTCCATAATGGTGAAGCAGAGGTGTCTAGGAAGGTCACTACATGGGGGCTAATGCACCTCCTATCTTCCTAGATGTAGTGGTTGGGGTCTCCCTTGTATACCTACTTGGCTGAAGTGAATCCAAGATAGGATTAAGTATTTTTCCCTAAAAAGCTTAGAGAGTCTTCTGGCATCTCATCTCTTCACTAAGGACTACCCCAAACCACCCATTAGATGATTATTAGATAGTTTCTCATCTCCTCATGTGATCTCTCTCATGAAAACTAATCACATGACCTCTCAATTATGGGAAACTTATGTATGGGGAAATTATAATTCGAATAAATTTGTGAATTTTGATTAATATGTAAATGATTCCATGATCGGACCTTAATTTGAAAAACTCAATTATGGTTAATGAAAGTACTTTTGAAGCTAAGTACTCATGTATAATATCTCAGATCATGTAAATTCAATTTTTACTAAATATGAACTATGTGTTTACTATGTTTGAGGTAAATGATAATGATCCTCAATATGATGATATAAGGAGAAATTATGTATCATACCTCATTGTTGATGAGGTCCCTATTGATTAAGTCTATGTTGTCCCTATTGTTGATTAAACCTCAAACGTGATTAAGAAAACCTTTCCCCTATTTGTTAACATGTATCATGATAATGCTTTGAAATGACTATGACTTTGGACTCTCAAAATCATAATGAAAAAATCAGGACAAGAGGCAAAATCCCCTATTGATTATAATACCTCATTGTTAAATTCAATTTTTAATAATATAACAAATATGAGGTCTTGATCATACTCTATACATCTCAATTGTTGAAATATCCTATATTGGCTTCTCTATTTTCATGTATACCCCCTTACTCTTAATTATGAGGAGAAGGGAATGATATTATGACCTCAAATGCATGTAATATCGAACAATGGTTGCTCTATGATGATTAATGATCTTTGATCTAATGACCTTATGAAATACAAATCGATAATTAATGCTCGTTCTAATTTGATAGACTTGATACTTCATGATTAATGAGGATAAATGTGCTAGTTTAGGGTGGTAGTTTGTTTCGTAACTCCTCTAACCTGGGTCACATCCCTATTATGATTGTCTCTAAATTTTCATCTTGATGATTATTTAGAGTTTGGAAGGGTAACCCCTGCTATACAATTTTGATCTCTTGACATAAGTCTCTAATAGATCAAATCTTATTATGATATTGAAACTCGATATTGAATCTTGATTTGATGATGATCTTGAAATATGATGATATTGACTATAGCTTGTGGTTAAGTTTTCTAGAAGTACCTAGGTTTAGATCATTCGTCAATGTTGAATACCATGATAATGACATTAATGTTGATATCACAAAATGTTGCTCGATTGTTGCTCAATTGTTGTTTATGGATTAATGATCCCACCTATTGTCTAATTTGGAATCTTATACCCTAGCTTCAACATTTTGGACCTATGACTTTTTTTGCCCAAAATAATGACTCTCAATATTGATTTGCAAAATATTGACTAATGATGACTCATCTCAATTTTGATTTGACTCATGTGATCACCCTATTTGGATCTTGAGTTCACCCTCGACTTATGATTGATGACTTTCATGTTCCCACATCTCAAAAAAATCAAAATGATGATCATGTTGATTTTCTCGATTTATGACTTAGGTATAAGGTCTTATGTGGATTAGGGTGGGACCTTACATTGATTTTGAGCATGAAACCATGATATTAGAATATAGTGATTGTCTCAAATGTTGAAATACATAGTCTCAATCAAGGATGTATAGCCCCACCTAGGGCCAACGTAGTAGCTAAAACCCTAAATATTGGGATTGAAAGTCATGCTTTACTCTTGAATCAAATTGTCCTATTCTTTTGGCTTACTTGGTGATCTCACCAAACTTGTGATCTTTTGATGATCTATTGTATCAAAGTAGTACAGTGGAAGTGTGGCTATGTTAGGACTTTGATGTTTGGTATTTTGATATTGGAATAACATTTATTCTATAAATATGATGTTGTTATATGTGGTTTATTATTTTGAACAAGATATGGAATAAAAAGTCCCAATGTTGTTTGAGGATTTGCTTAAATTTTGGGGACAAAATTCCTTTTAAGGTGGGGGAGGATGTAACAACCTAGATTGTTCTCTCTCCTGTAGCTATGCATAATTTGACTCATAATGCTTTCAATTTGAATCAATGACCTCCGTAGTCATAAAATGGATGTGTTGGAGTTATATACTCTCAATTGTTGAGATATGTTGATAAATTATAAGATGAACTCATTTGTATAAGGCTGAGTGCTAAATTAACTTTGAGGATGCATTTGAATTTTTGGAACAACTAAATATTTAGATATAGATTTCAATGATTTTCTGTGATGAAGAGGAGGAAATTCTAGATCCAATGGTGAAAAATTTACACAAATATGATAATCGAGGTGAAAGATATAGCCTTTGCAAGTTTGACTCTTTTCTAGCCTTTTCACCTTTGTTTCCTTATTTTACTCCTCCTTTTCTTTCTTGGGCCTCAGCCTTTTCATCTCTCGCCTGAACCTGGACCAGACCATGGACATTACTGAGCCCAGCTGGAAGCCCCCCCAGTCATTCGATTGGGCACCCACAGATCAGGGGATGATCAGACGGTTGGGGAGTCGTCCCCAACCTCGACCAGGAGTCAATCACTACAGTGGTGGCCATGCCCCTACTTTTCCGCCCCTATAAGCTTGTTTGACTTCTTTGGCACCTTGTTTTCTTCAAAAATTCCTCGAACACGCTCCAACAACCTCACCCCTACTCTTAGATGTTGTTTTTATCATCAAATGAGGGGTATGGGACACCCACATGGTCTCGCCAACCATTATGGTCATGGAAAGGGAAGACCATCGGGTCTCAACTCTCTTTCTCTCTATAAACTCATCCTTTGAGTTCACAAGCCTCCCTTACACCTCACTATCAATATTTCCTACTTTCTTGAGCCCTATTTCTCCCTTATTACTTTTCTCTGGTGAGCTTCTTGTTTGGGTGCCTCCACGTGACTCTCTTAGGGCATTTTTTCTTCAGGCACCCTCACCCCTATAAAGGCCTCCACCAAGTTCGTGTGAAAGAACCACATTAGGGAGACATGCTCATAGAGTCTGAAGATGCCTCCCTACCAACATGCTCCATCTTTGAAAAAGGATTCCACCGCAGCACTGCCATACACAACCCCCACCCTCTTGCGGGTCGACTCTAGTGAGGGTGATGACCCAATAATCGTTGATCGATGCCAATGGTCCATGTTGGACCTCAATCGAACAACCCAGATCGTAAGGGACTCTCCTATCTCTCAACTTCTCTTTTGTTGACTTGTCAAAGAACAACCCTGGACCCACGCCCCACTCACGTGCGATCCCACGACCAAGCACCAATCCCAAAGTGCCACATTGCCTCTCTCATGGTATAATATCTCTCCCTCTCTATTTTTTATGCTAGATCTTGAAAATTTCATAGAAAATCATTTCTAACTCAAACTGTGATATATTACATGTGAAAATTGATGTAATCAATGATATCTATCCAATGGACATTATTTCAGAAGTTAATTCCTTTTGTAGCTTTTGTTATGTTGAAAATTGCATCAAATGCATCTCTTTTACAATGTTTAATGGTGATTTATGCTCAATCATGATCATATGATGATTACACTTGACTTTTATGACACTGATCAGTTACATATGATATCTTATACTATTTTAATCAAACTTTATCATGATTATCCCTTCGAATGCCTCTAGTTCATGATATGGACCATGAAATGTTTATTATTTGAACTCTAATGATAATGATCATTATTTTGATGCTCAACTTGATTATATGCACTCCTAATCATCATGTTTGATCTAGATCAATAACTTTGCATGCTTTGATAATCTAAATGACTTATGTATGGATCTTTCTCACTATCATGACTAAGTGACCTAATCATGACATGTAATGTGACTTAATGCGCATGTTGCTAAAATTGGCATCTAATCCTATACAAATGTCACCCTAATGGTCACCCTTTTTATTTGATGCTTCAAATTAGTAACTTGTTGAAATGTATGACACTATATCAATATTGATCACTAGTCTACTCTAATGATGACCATCTTGCATGGTAATGACTCGAAATGATTAGTTTGACAATGTTGATACTCATGTTGATTTATCCTGCTCGAAACTCATGTTCGCTCTATTAAGATGATGAAAACCTAAGTATGAAATCATTGATCTTGTGAGCATGTTTCACCTTAATTCAAAATGATAGATGATTTAGTATGTAACTTGATGATGAATATTGCATGAACATTGGAAATGTTGAAATCAATCATTGAGAAATGTGGAACTTGGATTAGGTGAAACATCCACCCTTGATGAATATTTTTAAGATGACCGAAGTGTTGTGATGTTGATCTAGTTACACTTTCTTGTAATGTCAAGATATCTTCAAAGGACACTTTTCAAATATCTAATCATGTTGTATAATGCTAGTTTGCTCATATCAAGGTACGCTTTATCCTCCTATTAGTCAGACTAGTGGTATTGAAATTGCTTGTATGTATGAAATATAAATGCCTGGCCATATACATTTGTTTGAGCTATTATTACCTATGCCTACTGTGTTTTGATTTTGATTACAAATGTTGAAAAAACTTGAAAACATAATGATTGATGTCTGTTATACAACCTTGTGCAACTACCTATATTTTTGGGGTAAGGGCACAAGGTTGGATGTCCTACTTGAGTTGCATGTTAGGGAAGACCATGTTGATACAAGGGTTAGCTCTTGGAAATGGCCTTGAGTTCCATTATGAATAGGGTTAACTCTTGACATTTAGTCATGTAGTTCCTCATGCTAAAATAGGGTAGCTAATCTTGAGCACCCTCATAGACCCCTTCCTTTGAGAAGTTGGTCAAAGGCGTTATGATATTGTTGGTATAATGGAAATGAACATAAAAGCACACTTTCATGTCAATAAAAAAGTCTTTAATAATGTTGTCACTTCATTCTTATTATTTACATTATGCTTTTACAAGCAATATATGTTCTTAAACCTGTGATTTTGTATGTTTGCCAACGTACTTAGCACAGTTGTGCTCATGTGTACCTACTTATGATTTAGATAACATGTACACCATGAATCTTTAATGATGATCAATGCTTCCGCACTTATGATAATCTGCTCGTACTCTGATGATATATAATGACATGCAAATGGAATACACATGGTTGATATATATGGGACCTAAGAACTTGTTAGGTATTAGTTTAGCATTCTTTTATGTTGTCTTGTCTCATACCTTTGTTGTTGTTTGTGGTTTTATTCATGCATATGTTATGTGATCCATCCTATGGATGGACACTTGAGTCCTCTCGCCTTTATCTTTCTAGCCATTATTGATGTGTTCTTCTATAGTTGCAATTGTGGTAGTGGTGGGTTTATATGGTGGAGGAAGGAAGGAGTGGTGTGGTTAGGTTAGTTGGATGCTGGCTGACAATGTATTGTGATTTTAGGTTGTAGGTTGTAGGGAGGAAGATGATGATTTCTGACATTTTGTAGGGGGGAAGGACGAAAGAAAAGAAGGTGGAGAAGTGTGTATGTTAAATCCATGTGTGAAGGAAGCCATTGTATTTGTAGGTGATGGAGTTTTTTTATGGTGACGCAAGTATGTTGGTCCAGTGCATCATCCATTTCTAGAGCACAACCTCAGGCCGATGGAGAGAGAAACTATTAGAGGTAGTTGGTTGCATCTAACCTAATAGAGACCTGTAGGACATGTTGTAGGGCCTTTTTGCCATGGACACGACTAGGCGTCAGGCTAGAGAGAAGGTTGTCAACTAGTGTTTGAAGTGCTTGGAAAGGAAACGATGATGGGGGATAAATAGGGAAGGGTGTAGAGTTTTTCATCAAGGAAGAGGAAGAGAAGGAGAAGAGGGTGGGTGAGAGCGACTAGTGGGGGAAACAACACCCAGTGGGAAGACACACTGGTAAAGCATCAAAGACATGGCTTCAAGAAATTACAAGGGGAATAAACAATATCTTAGATTTTATATGAAATCGTAAAAGCGTTGATATGTTTTAAGGTTTGTGAATTTAATTAATTAAATGAGGAATGCCCAATTAAGTAGAGATTTGGCCTATAGATTAAACAATATGTGAAAAAGTCAATTGTAGAAATAATTTCACACTTAAAACTCTATGATATTTTCTCATTTTTGTAAGTTTAAGACTCAATAAAATGTATTTAATTCCTTTCTTAATCAATCTAATACATTGTATTAGATTGATGGATTCATCATCTAGTCCTAAGATGATTTTATACTAACAAAGAAGGGTAAAAAGTAATTAAAATTGATAAATTTTATGGTTATCCTCCATTTGTAGACTTCATTACTTAATTCTTCATTACCCAATTCAAAATGTTAATAATTTAAACATTGTATTTTCTTGGCTCTAAATACTCCAAATTAGTCTAATTCAGGGAAAAATGATGTAATAATAACATAATATTTTGGTGGCGCAAGCCATAACCGCGTGCCCTAACTGATGGTTTTGCATGTTCTTTACACACCTTTGTTTTTAATATTTATGGATAGTCTAATTAATTCAAAATATAATTTATGTTATAAATGATTTATAAACTATAATAAAATACTTTGAATTATGAATTCATTTGACTTCCTAACTGCAAAAATTTGGTTCCATGCCTCATGGTCAAGATAAGTGACAAGCTTCTTCTTAGTTTTATTTGTTATATTTTCTCAAGTGAGATTGATGTTAAAATTATTCTGTATCTTGCCGCACTATGATAACACCATTAACAACTAACTTTTTCACCTAGGTGAAAGAGGCCCTACAACGTAGTAATACTACTTCTAGAATTAGCAATTTGAAATTTAAAAACTTAATATTAATTCATATATCTCACAGACATGTCCTTCCACAGAAGGTCTTCATGGCATATTCAACTTTATGCCAAGATTATGTTTATATTGGTACCTTCTACATGCAATGATCCCTAATCATGAATGAAAGTACTAGCTTTTTCCCTGATAAGTTCTCATGTATCATGAAATGGAATGGCTAACTTCTCTCCTGTGACCCTAATCTTCTATAATCTATGTATGAATGTAGGACATTAGTATGTTATCCACTACTAAATACCTCCTTGGCATAAGTCTTCCCAACACTAGCCTCTGAGAACCAGTTTCCCCAAAACTAGCCCCATCTAGGTGCTCAGGCTCACAGTTCTCTTGGTTAGAGGTCATTCTATATCATCCTACAAAATAGTGATAGTATAAAAATAAGTGAAGGAAATATATACATATATATTATTTATAATAAAAACATAAATTAAAATTACATAACTAAGAAGTCATCTATTCTTGCAACATCTAGTAAAAAATACACACCTCTAGTATTGGTCAGATCAATCATTAACTGATATCCCTTCTTCTTATAATGTGTTATAATCAATGTTAGCTTAAAAATGTGCACTTTACAAAACAATTGAGAATAGACTAGACTGATCTTACTTGTCATGGTACTTAGCTTCATCCATAGGATCTGCAATAAATTACCTTTTCTCATGAAGAAAGACACATGACTTTCCATTTGTCATGTAATCAATATATAATACTTGCTTCTCATGTGATGCCATTATTATGGCTCATCCTTCTTGCCAATCTTTTTAAAATTAACTTATTTTAAACCCAACTTATCTATCAAAAATGTATCACTATCAACCCACTTACACCTAAAGGTGGGAACTCTAAACTCTATGTAGTGAAATTCTCATATGTCTTTGATGACATCCCATAGACTCTTATTCTTTGCACTAGAAAAATACAACCAATACACTTGAAGAGTGACCACAAAGTTTTGGAGTATGCTACTTTCTTATTGACATTATGTGTAGTACATAAAATTCTTTTATACCATACCCTTCATTTGATATGACAATATTTTTTTTGTTTAAAAGTGATCCATTATATGTTTTTAGCAACATCATTAGGTTTTGAGATAGTTAAAAAACACTTTATATTAAAATCACCTAATAAACATTTTTGTATCCACTTGATTCTTCAAGACATTTGTGGACACCACCTTAAAGATGTAGCTAAGACAACTTTTGTATCCATAGTTGAACTTAATAAGGTTGATGACTCTCTTAGAGATGATTATTGGATCATTGTTGTGCAAGAAGAACTAAATGAATTCACCAAGAATGATGTATGTGATTTGGTTCCTAGACCTAAAGATAAAACCATTATCGGAACTAAATGGGTATTTTGTAACAAGTTAAATGAAGTCGGGGAAGTTGTTAGGAACAAAGCTAGATTGGTTGCTCAAGGGTATAATAAAAAATAAGGAATTGTCTTTGATGAAACCTATGCTCCAGTAGCTAGACTAGAATCAAATCAAATGTTATTATCTTTAATTGGACTTAAAAACATTAAACTTTTTCAAATGGATGTTAAAAGTGCATTTTGAAATGGTATAATATAAAAGGAAGTTTATGTTTCTCAACCTCCTAGTTTTAAAGATCCAAAATATACTGATCATGTTTACTAATTAAAGAAGGAACTATATGGATTAAAACAAGCCCCTAGAAACTAGTAGGAACGTCTCAAAAATTATCTTTTTTAAAATGACTTCTCTATGGGAAAATCGGATCCTACACTATTTATGAAAACGAATTAATCAGATTTTTTGATTGTTCAAGCATATGTTAATGATATTATTTTTGGATGCTTCAAATGAATCACTTTTCATACAATTTAATGATATTATACAAAAAGAATTTGAAATGAGTCTTATGGGAGAGCTAACATTTTTCTTGGGGTTTCAAATTAAACAAACTCCTCCTGGTGCTTTCCTTAACTAAGAAATATATGCAAAAGAACTATTGGAATGATTTAATATGGAAAATTGTAAACATGTATGTACTTCAATGGGAACCTCTGGTAAAATTGACAAAGATGAGGTGTATGATCCCATTGGGAACTCCCTATATAGAGGTATGATTGGCAATTTATTATACTTAACTTGATCTCGACCAGATGTTATGTTTGTCATTGGTTTATGCATGATATTTTAATCGAATCCTATGAATTTTCATTTGATCATTGTCAAAATCATCTTATATTATTCAAATGGTATAGTTGACTATGGCATTGGTACCCACAAGATCAACCATTTGACCTCAAGGCTTGCACTAATGCTAACTATGTTGGTTGTCGCCTTGATCACAAACATACTAGTGGCAGTTGTTTCATGCTTGGAAAATTGCTTGTATCTTTGTTTAGTAAGAAACAAAATATTGTTGCATTATCTACCACTAAATCAAAATATATGACAGTTGGCTCATGTTGCACACAAGTTTTATGATGCAACAATTTTTAAATGATTATGGATGTTCATTATCTTCAAATCTAAGTTTTTTTTATAGCACAAGTTCAATCAATTTAGCTCATAATCCTATTTTACAAAGTCGTGCTAAACATATTGAAGTAAGACAACATTTTTTCATGATCATATTGCTAAAAATAACATATGTCTTCATCATGTTGATACTAAAAATCAATTAGTTGATATTTTCATAAAACCCCATGCATAAGAACAACTTAGAGTAAGATAAGAATTGTTCGTATTAAAGATGTATATTTTGATCTCTTTGCTCAATGAGCTTATTGCATACACAACTAATATTAAAATTTCATATTTATCTAAAATGATTTAGTATCATAAACCAGAAATACTTAGTTAACCTCAATCCATCCTCATTGCAAATTATTTCTCAAAATGTCAAACTTGGTCGACAAAATATTAGACTGAGAACAAACTTGGTCAATGAAATTTTTGACCGGGTATCTTTCAGTGGGACCTTCAGTCGACTATTCGCACCTCATTTAAAGAACATTCTAGTCACTGATGCGGGTGATATTTTTTGAACCAGACGTCCTTCGATCGAAAAAATTCTCAACCAAGATAATGACTACGACAAATATTTTCAAACAAAATGTAGACCTAGCTAGCTATTATTATTATCGTTGCAATAGAGCTATTGTAGACTCAGTCGATGAGTTTATCGACCAAGAAGGGGTCTGTTTATCTATAAATAGCCACCACTCTTCACAACTCATAGAGTACTCTTCTCTTACATCATTTGAGAATTTCTTAGAGAACTCCTTCAACTGCTTTCATTCCACTATCTTCACTACATCTTCTTACAACATGTTCTTTCTCAACTACTTAAAGATGGAATCCTCTTTAGCCTGCAGTGGCACGAAGTAAGTGGCATACAAGAAGAGATGTTCCACCTTGGCGACTCAAGCACCGACGGTCATCAATGGGATAACCTTCAACGATGCTGGTGCTGGAGAGAAATACTTGTGGCTCACCTCCAAGATGCATCTTCCTTGCCGTCCAGTGGAAACAAATGACTTCTTTGAGCTCCTCAACCTTCCCCATCTCTTCAAAGTCTAAAAACTACATGAATTTCTCACCCTGTCCATTTTGTCTTTGGTCTGCACAAGATATCCATGAGTTTTATTCCAACCTCATTAGGGACACCGATGATCGTTATTCCTTCACCTCCATCGTTCATGGGTTATCTTTTGGCTTTTTTGAAACTGATTTTCTAGAAATGTTAAACATAGACGTCCCCAAATATGATGAATTTGTAGATATCACCACTGGAAATCCAATCAACAAGATCTCCATAGATCCACAAGTTACAATAAGCCTTAGTGAAATAAAAACATATACCATTCCAAAAGAACAAAGGGGTACTTACTGTATCACATCTCTAACCCCTAAAGCTAGGATAGTGAATCTCATCATTAGTCACGAAATCTATCCTAGAAGTAAGAAAATTGAAATTCCTCATTTTAGATTGATTCTCATATATGCAATCTTGAAAACGCACCCCTATCAATTTTATTCGCATTATTCTCTCCAATATGCTGGATTTTAGGCACTCACCAAATGCCGCTTTTTTTTTGCTAAATAATTCAAAATTCAATCGCAAATCCTTATAATAATTAGGCTATAACCTTGATAGGCGTCCCCAAAGAATAACCCAAAATACTATTGACAAAATGGGAATAGACTTTGGGCACAAAAGGGCTAGAGCTGAAGAAATCACATCCTATGAAGACATTACTCCACCTTCTTGATCCCTACCTAGTTACTGTTGAAAGACTTGCAATGATATCTCTTTTATTGAGTAGCCTATAATATTGGGAGACACTTTGACTACAACCACAATGCAATGTCCTTCTTAACCAGAAAATGTAATCCTTGACCTCAAATACTTCTAATAATTATCTATATGCCTCATACCCCAGGAGTATCTATCCATTCAACCCATACATCAACTACACTCAAGTCCCACCTCCACCATCCACCGAGCTTACCCATACTTAATACTCCACCATGCAATTCCAAGATATGTTTTTTCCATTTATGCTTTAACATATCACCCACCTTTCTTGAGGCGTATGCTATTGCCAAGACTGGTGCATTACAATGGGGAACTGTAACGACCCCGCCTCCCGGTAACCCCCAATTAAGGGAGACCCGAAGGTCAGAGCCATTAATCAATTTACAAGATCAAAGGTTCAACATATAATCAACAATAATTATGAAATTCTACTAACTAAACTGGAATTGGGTCCAAAAATTAAAACTTTACTTACCTTTATAAAACTTGGAAATCTAACTATCCACATCTTGAATTACTCTATCTAATCCTCCTTGCACTTTATTTCTTAATTTCACGATGTGTCACTTTATTGTTTATGTTTTTTAGGATTTTACCTAAAATGCCGACAAACAAAACATCGATCAGCAATTGTTGGTATGTGGAGGCAACTGAAAATTTCACAATTAAGTCTAACAATCTAAATATTGCAATCAAGATAATTAGCAAGTCAATTTACATTTTCCATGTGACCATCCCCACCGCTTTTGCCCTAACCCTGGAATTGACTTTAAGGCCACCTTCTCAGTCCCGATCATGGTGCCTGGGAGTCACCTCTCATGGTGCTCCATAGTCATGCCTCATTGACCACCTTCTCATTCCTGAGCTTGATGTCTAGGGTCACCTCTCATGGTACCCATTGGTCTACCCTCCTGGGCCTGACCTTTATGGCATCTTCCATCAGGGTGGCATGTAGTGCAGGAATAAACATTTAAATTAAATTGTGATAGTCATAGTCACTTTATAATTGCAATATGAACATCCAAACAGTTTAGTTGCATTCAATGTGATTAAGCATCTGGGAATCCATCGGGAAAATAAAGCGGTTATTCATAATTAACCACATTCCTGTTATGTAGACTTGAATGCAGGAAAACTCAATCAATCAGGAATCAAGCAAGCACACACACAATTTGTTCCTAAAAAAGGCATTCAATTTATTTATTACTACTCATGTCATCATGATTCATTAATTCTAATGGTTTCCTAGGTTATTTGCCATTTTTAGGGTTTTGACCATAATTAGGGTTTTATTTCCTTTTTATTACTTTTACCTTACTTTTTTAAAATATCCCTTAAACCCTAATTATCTTGTCATTAAGGTCCTAAAGATCAGGTTTGGACCATATAAACCTTAATTTTTAGATTCCAATATCTTTTCCTTTCTTCTTCTCTAATTTAGGGTTTCTAAACATTTAATCAACATATGGAGTTACAAACCTTAAACTTGTAATTCTATTATCAAAACAGGTTAATAACCATCTAAATCAGTAAATAAGTTAACCATACTCGAATTAACTTAATTGCAAGACTAAGTATATCTTTTATCGACAATTAGGGTTTTTATCCACAAATTAATCCTTTTTCTTATACAAAAGATACGCTTTTACAAAATACAACGATTTAGATGTCTAAACTATTTTTAACATATTCCTCATATTTTTCTGATCATTTTTCATGATTGACTTTTCTCATCTGAGCTTTCTAGCTCTAGATACGATTTTTATAAGAACAACCCTTTAATAGATTCTTTGCTATATTTCTAGAAAAGGTAGGACCGCCCGATCTACGGGCCTTGGATCCACTGAGGATCCAACGGCCCTAGGGAGCGCGCCCTGCTTTTACAAAACAAGGGAACAAAGGACGAAAGTGTCCTTACCTATAAAGAGGACGCGGAGGGGCAGAAGAGTAAGAAGACCTGCGAACATCTTCTTCTTCCTCGCGTCGAGCAGCAGATCCAAGCAGTCAACTCGAGGGTTGACTTCGAGCTCTGGACCTCCTGCGAGCAAGCTGATGGTATAGGGAGCTCCGTCTCCCTCAGCCGAAGTTGACCAGGGGTCCAATTCCCTACCCGAGCCTTGCCAAAGCCTCCGCCTACTCGTCAGACTCCGGCGGTGTTTTCTGGGGTGTCGAGGGTACTGGTCAAGGTCGTGGGCGAAATTGAAAGCATGAACTCGATCCTTGCTCTCTGCCGCAGCGATTGGACTAGGGAAAGGGGATGCCGGTGCCTTCTATCACCCTCCCCCTATTTATAGGGTCGAGGCAGCGTCTTACCCAGTTGGGCGTTTCCTGGTTTGGTGACAAAACCCACTCAAACCAGGGATGAATCCCTTCGGCTTG
Organism: Alisma plantago-aquatica; assembly: GCA_963693085.1. NCBI lineage: Eukaryota > Viridiplantae > Streptophyta > Magnoliopsida > Alismatales > Alismataceae > Alisma > Alisma plantago-aquatica. The sequence continues at coordinate 1,476,112,214 of OY856409.1, read as the reverse complement.
CTTTCCCAAATCCAATGGGAGAGTTTCCCTATTTGCTTATGCACTGGATTCTCGAGAATCTAGGATGGAAAGTCCACCCTGTATCCAACAGAGTCCCAGTCCTAACAGGACTTAGACGATGACCCTTGGCTGTTGGATTAAGATCCAACATACCTCCTCGCTTGCGTTCACAACAGAGGAAAGATAAGTCCAATTAATTTAGATTTAATTCCCAAATTGCAAATATCTTGCAAAATTGATATCTCCCAAACCATAATTCGTATTTATCTCAAATTTTAAGGGAACGTTCCTTTTATTATTTCCTAGTTTTGTACAAAATTTGGGAAACAAAAAGAAAAGGATGAGAAGTCTTTCTTCTCTCCCAACTTCTCTCATTAATTAATCCAAATTAATTTATATTCCTATTCCTTTTGCCATTATCTTAATATTTTGGGTCCCTAGGACCTCAAGGAAACCCAAAGGCACGGATTCCCACATTGGGGAATATTGGTTTGCCTTTATCCTCTTTTACTTATCAATTCCTCATTATTTCCCCTTTATTAATCAATCTTTTTTCTTTTTAATTCCCTTTCTTTTCAATTGGGATCAATGGCCAACAAAGCCCACAATCAATCAATCAAAGCCATTTCCACAAAATCTATCACAATTCAAAGAAAAGGATCTCATTTATTCATTAAAAGAGAAATACTCTTTAAATTATAATTTCAAGAAATTGAGGTTATAACATCCTCCCCTCCTTATAGGAATTTTGCCCCTATTCTTGGCTATAGCTCCGAGCAGTCGGATTTTCAAAAACACATGATCTCCCACAGTGAAATGCACATCAGTCTGCTTTGCATCAGCATACGACTTCTGTCGATCCTGGGCTCTCTTTAGCCTTTGCTTGATCAAAGACACTTTATCAGCATACACTTGGAGCTCATCTGACCTCAACAGGGTCCTCTCACCCACATCATCCTAGTGAAGTGGTGACTGACACAGTCTCCCGTACAAAGCTTCATATGGAGGCATCCTAATACTGTCTTGGTAGCTGTTGTTGTAGGCAAACTCTGCTAACGGTAAGTATTGATCCCATGAACCACCCCAATCGAGCACACAAGCTCTCAACAGATCCTCTAAAGTCTGGATCGTCCTTTCTGACTGACCATCTGTTTGGGGGTGATAAGAAGTACTAAACTTTAACCTGGTACCAAGTTCCTCTTGAACCTGCTTCCACAACTTGGAAGTAAACTTGGGATCTCAATCAGAAATGATTGATCCCGGTATGCCATGCAAACGCACTATCTCTCTAATGTACAACTCAGCTAGGTCTGACACCTTAGTTGTGGTCTTCAAGGCAAGGAAGTGTGCTGACTTGGTAAGACGATCTACCACGACCCATATCGCATCATGACCTCTCTTGGTCTGGGTAGACCCACCACAAAATCCATGGTGATCTTCTCCCATTTCCACTCTAGAATCTCTATTGACTGTAAAAGTCCGTCGGGTCGCTGGTGTTCAGCCTTCACCATCTGGCATGTAAGACAACTGGCCACCCATGACGCAATGTCTTTCTTCATTCCTGGCCACCAGAAAAATCGATGTAGGTCCTTGTACATCTTAGTAGTTCTGGGGTGCACTGTGTATTTGGATCCATGGGCCTCTTGCAGAATACGCTCCTTTATTGGTGAATCCGCAGGAACCCAAATGTGATTCTCAAACCTAATTCCCCCATCCACTCCCACAGATAGATGAGTCTATGGCTTCATCATCAAACCATTCATCTGGTCTAGCTCTCCACTAGTCAACTGTGCAGCTACGATCTCACTCAGCAACTCAGATTGAATCTGGATATTATCCAACCGAACTCGGTCCTCTAACGGTTGTGGAGTCCATTCCACAAGTTCCTCCAAACTCTTCCACTGACTGGACAAAACAGCTACACACTTAAGCTGTTTCTGGCTCAATGCATCAGCCTTGATATTCACCTTACCATGATGGTAGGTGATTGTGAAGTCATAATCCTTCATGTACTCCATCCATCGTTGTTGCCATTGGTTCAGGTCTCTCTGTGTTAGCAGGTATTTCAAACTCTTATGGTCGGTGAAGATCTTGAAGATAGCACCATACAGGTAATGCCACCATATCTTCAAAGCATGGATGATAGCAGCTAATTCCAGGTCATGTGTCGGGTAATTCACCTCATTTGGCTTGAGCTGTCGGGAAGCATATGCAACCACATGCTGATCCTGTTCCAACACACAGCCAAGTCCCATCTTGGAAGCATCGGTAAATACCATGAAACCCTAATTGCCAGAAGGCACAGTCAACACATGAGCGGTAGTCAGCTTCTCTTTCAATTCCTGGAAGCGAGCTTCACATACGTCAGACCACACGAACTTCACATCCTTCCGGGTCAACATGGTCAGTGGCAAAGCAGGCTTGGAGAAATCCTTGATGAAGCGACGATAGTATCTGGACAACCCCAAGAAGTTGCGAATCTCGGAGGGGTTCTTCGATGCCGGCCAGTCTCGAACTGCCGATACCTTGGCTGGATCTACGGTGATTGTTCCTCCTGAGATGATGTGTCCCAGAAACATGACTCGATCCAACCAAAACTCACATTTCGAGAACTTTCCGAAAAACTTATGCTTTCTCAGGATATCAACGACTCTACCCAGGTGGTCACGGTGTTGGGCCAGGTCATCAGAGTACACCAAAATTTCATCTATGAACACTATTACAAAAGAGTCAAGGAAAGGTTGAAAAACATTGTTCATGAGGTTCAGAAAGACACTAGGTGCATTGGATAATCCAAATGGCATGACCACAAACTCATAGTGGCCATAACGGGTTTTGAAAGCTGTTTTGGGTATATCCTCACTCCTCACTCTCACCTGGTGGTATCCGGACCTCAAATCAATCTTGGAAAAGACTTGAGCTGATTTGAGTTGGTCAAACATGTCATCTATCCGAGGCAAAGGATACTTGTTCTTAATGGTTCCTTGGTTGATCATTCGATAGTCAATACACATCTGAAGCGACCCATCCTTCTTTTTCACAAAGAGGACTGGTGCTCCCTAAGGTGATGTACTGGGTCGGATAAAACCTTTATCCAAAAACTCCTGTAACTGGGTTTTCAACTCGAGCAACTTTGTAGGGGCCATTCTATAGGGTGCCTTAGATATAGGGTTAGTCCCAGAAGCTAACTCAATGGAGAAGTCTGCTTCCCTTTTAGGGGGAATCCCTGGCAGATCATCTGGAAACACATCTGTATACTCCTGAACCACCTCTATATTCTCTAAGGATTGCCCCTTAACCTCAGGTGTGGTAACTATGGCTAAGTAGGCTCGACAACCCTTGGATAGCATCTGTTCAGCTTTCAAGGCGGACACATAAAGGCTGGTTGTCGCATCTTTCCTTCCTCGAATGGTGAAGTATGGATAGCTGGTTTTCCTAATGAGAATCTTTTTTTTCTCTACAGTCAATCTGAGCTCTGTAGGTGGAAAGCCAATCCATACCGATGATCACATCAAAATCATTCATATCAAGGAGGATAAAGTCAGTGGGAAGCTCATGGTTCAGATACTTTAGTGGCAAGACCGGGGCTTTCAAAAGTGAGGTATAAATACGACCACTCAATGTTGTGACATCCAAAACATAACCCAAATCCTTGATATCCAAACCAAGCATAGTTTCCAAATTTCTCGAAATAAAAGTATTAGTTGAACCAGAATCAAAAAGTGCTTTTACATTTTGTCCCATGACTTCCAGCAAGCCTACAAAGTTATTCCATATCAGAAGCTATTACATGGTCTACTGAACAACAAGGAAAAACTCTATGGGTTATTACCCTCAATCAACTTATTAGCATTCGCTTGTGCTTCTTCATTGTCGATGGCGAACACTCTAGCTTATCTCCTCTCTCCAGCTGGTGGTACTCCGATTGGGGGTGTTGCCGCTACGGGTTGTGCTGCCACGGGCTGTGACCCTAAAGGTCCCCTTGGGTCAGGCTGAGGGCAGTTGGCGATGAAGTGTCCTTCTTGGTGACATCTGAAACACACCTTCTTCTCAAAGCGTCACTTCCCAGGGTGTGTTCGTCCACAGGTGCGACACTACGGGAGGCGACCACGGGGCTTTCCTTTGTGCCCTTGCTTGTTCTTGTTGTGGTTGCATCCTTGTCCCTTCTTGTGTTCATTCCTCTGCCCTTGAGCTCCTTCAGTGAAACCCAAGTACCCTCTAGATTGGTTCTGTGCAGGAATCACTGTCCTTTCCATGTCTAAGGCGATGTTGTAGGCTTCAGTGAAGGTCTTTGGCTTACCAGCCATCACATGAGGCTTGATGGCAGGGTGCAGACATTCCATGAAGTGGCCCACCCTCCTCTCTTCATCCAACATGTGTCTGAAATGTTCCAGGAGGCGGAATCTGTGACCAAAGTCTGTAACTGAAGAGCTTCTTTGAGTCATGCTCATGAACTCTCTTTCTTTCTCTTTCTTTGCTGAGATGGAGAGGAATCTGGCAGTGAAGATGGTCTTGAAGTCAGTCCTTGCCATCAGTTCCTCACTTAGGTCTCTTCCTGTGATATGGTTCTCCCACCATATCTTGGCTGCACCCTCCAAAAGGTGAGTAGCAAACAGAACCTTCTTATTCGGCTGCACCTCGAGCATACAAAACCCATTCTCGACTGCAAGTAGCCAAGATTCGGCCTTGTCGACTACTTCTGACTTGTCTTCACCCTAGAACTTCTTGACGTTCATCTTGACGAAGTCTAGGATGGTGGCTCCAAGTCGAGGACGAATAGGAAGTGGCTCACCATTCTCAGCTCTAGCTATGTCTCTAAGGGCTAGGGCACGCATAGCTTTAGTCAATTGCTTTTGTTGTTCCATCCAAACTGCATCTGTTGTGTGAACCACCATGGCTGGTCCTTGTTCACTGGGTTGGTCTTCTTCCATCCGGGCTTCCTCCTCGAACCTATGACATTCCTCATATTCTGGTCCTCTCCCTTGCTCTTGGTTGATGCCGGGCATTGGTTCGGGGTTTGGGGCCTCATGCTCCGCTTCTTCAGGCCTCTTTCTCTTCTTAGAGGTCTTTCCCCCATGGTTCTGCTTCCTCTTCTCTGAGGATCCATAATCCTTATGGGGTGGTCCACCACCACTGGTGGAAAAAGGGATAGCCACGACTTTTGTATGGGCCATCTACATAAGTACACAAACAACTTTTAGTTTATCATTAAACTAATTATACTTATGTCGATGATATCTCATTATGTATCTTTTATTAAATTGGATGGAGGATTCCTTAATCCTTAATTTACTTACCCATGCCACATGACGGTGAGGGAGAGAGAGAAACCCTAATCCTTAAAATCCTTAAAAGAATTTGAGTTGAGAAGGGATGAACGAGATGAGAGAGTCCTAAATGTATCGTATTTCAAGTCTTATCCTAAGACATCATCCATGCAGTCACATGATCCAGGAGTCCTCGTATTCCGACTAGCGGTGCGGAGGAAAATTTTTCCATCCCCCAGATGTGATCATTTTCTAGACACCTCAGTCTTTTGGAAAATCCTCTAATAACTCCCTTGGTTCTATGGAATTTGTAAAATTTAATAATTATTAATGATTAGATGGAGAACCTACGCTCTGATACCAATTGTAACGACCCCGCCTCCCGTTAACCCCCAATTAAGGGAGACCCGAAGGTCAGAGCCATTAATCGATTTACAAGATCAAAGGTTCATCATATAATCAACAATAATTATGAAATTCTACTAACTAAACTGGAATTGTGTACAAAAAATAAAACTTTACTTACCTTTATAAAACTTGGAAATCTAACTATCCACAACTTGAATTACTCTATCTAATCCTCCTTGCACTTTATTTCTTAATTTCACAATGTGTCACTTTACTGTTTGTGTTTTTCAGGATTTTACCTAAAACGACGACAAACAAAACATCGATGAGCAATTTCTGGTATGTGGAGGCAACCGAAAATTTCACAATTAAGTCTAACAATCTAAATATTGCAATCAAGATAATTAGCAAGTCAATTTACATTTTCCATGTGACCTTCCCCACCACTTTTGCCCTAACCCTGGAATTGACTTTAAGGCCACCTTCTCATTCCCGAGCTTGGTGCCTGGGAGTCACCTCTCATTGTGCTCCATAGTCATGCCTCATTGACCACCTTCTCATTCCCGAGCTTGGTGTCTAGGGTCACCTCTCATGGTATCCATTGGTCTACCCTCCTGGGCCTTACCTTTATGGCATCCTCCATCAGGGTGGCATGTTGGTGCGGGAATACACATTTAAATTAAATTGTGATAGTCATAGTCACTTTATAATTGGAATATGAACATCCAAATAGTTTAGTTGCATTCAATGCGATTAATTATCTGGGAATCCATTGGGAAACTAAAGCGGTTATTCATAATTAACCACATACCTATTATGCAGACTTGAATGTAGGAAAACTCAATCAATCAGGAATCAAGCAAGCACACAAACACAATTTGTTCCTAAAAAAGGCATTCAATTTCTTTATTACTACTCATGTCATCATGATTCATTAATTCTAATGGTTTCCTAGGTTATTTGCCCTTTTTAGGGTTTTGATCATAATTAGGGTTTTATTTCCTTTTTATTACTTTTACCTTAATTTTATCAAATATCCCTCAAACCCTAATTATCTTGTCATTAAGGTCCTAAAGATCAGGTTTGGACGATATAAACCTTAATTTTCAGATTGCTATATCTTTTCCTTTCTTCTTCTCTAATTTAGGGTTTCTAAACATTTAATCAACATATGGAGTTACAAACCCTAAACTTGTAATTCTATTATCAAAACACGTTAATAACCATCTAAATCAGTAAATAAGTTAACCATACTCGAATTAACTTAATTGCAAGAGTAAGTATATCTTTTATCGACAATTAGGGTTTTTATCCACAAATTAATCCCTTTTCTTATACAAAAGATACACTTTTACAAAAATACAAAGACTTAGAAGTCCAAACTATTTTTAACATATTCCTCATATTTTTCTGATCATTTTTCATGTATTGACTTTTCTCATCTGAGCTTTCTAGCTCAAGATACGAATTTTATAAGAACAACCCTTTAATAGATTATGTGCTATTTTTCTAGAAAAGCTAGGACTGCCCGATCTATGGACCTTGGATCCACTGAGGATCCAACGGCCCTCAGGGAGCGCGCCCTACTTTTACAAAACAAGGGAATAAAGGACGAAAGTGTCCTTACCTATAAAGAGGACGCGGAGGGGAAGAAGAGTAAAAAGGCCCGCGAATGTCTTCTTCTTCCTCGCGTCGAGCAGCAGATCCAAGCAGTCAACTCGAGGGTTGACTTCGAGCTCCGGACCTCCTGCGAGCAAGCTGGTGGTATAGGGAGCTCCGTCTCCCTCGGCCAAAGTTGACCAGGGGTCCAATTCCCTGCCCGAGCCTTGCCAAAGCCTCCGCCTACTCTCCGTACTCTGGTGGTGTTTTTTGGGGTGTCGAGGGTACTGGTCAAGGTCGTGGGCGAAATCGAAAGCACGAACTCGGTCCTTGCTCTCCGCCGCAGCGATTGGACTAGGTAAAGGGGATGTCGGTGCCTTCTATTACCCTCCCCCTATTTATAGGGTCGAGGCAGGGTCCTGCCCAGTTGGGCATTTCCTGGTTTGGCGACAAAACCCACTCAAACCAGGGATGAATCCCTTCGGCTTGCTTTCCCAAATCTAATGGGACAGTTTCCCGATTTGCTCATGCACTGGATTCTCGAGAATCTAGGATGGAAAGTCCACCCTGTATCCAACAGAATCCCAGTCCTAACAGGACTTAGATGATGACCCTCGGCCGTTGGATTAAGATCCAACATACCTCCTCGCTTGCGTTCACAACAGAGGAAAGATAAGTCCAATTAATTCAGATTTAATTCCCAAATTGCAAATATCTTGCAAAATTGATATCTCCCAAACGACAACTCATATTTATCTCAAATTTTAAGGGAACGTTCCTTTTATTATTTCCTAGTTTTGTACAAAATTTGGGGAAAAAAAGCAAAGGATGAGAATGCTTTCTTATCTCCCAAGTTCTCTCATTAATTAATCCAAATTAATTTATATTCCTATTTCTTTTGCCTTTATCTTAATATTTTGGGTCCCTTGGACCTCAAGGAAACCCAAAGGCACGGATTCCCACATTGGGGAATATTGGTTTGCCTTTATCCTCTTTTACTTGTCAATTCCTCATTATTTCCCCTTTATTAATCAATCCTTTTTCTTTTTAATTCCCTTTCTTTTCAATTGGGCTCAATGGCCAACAAAGCCCACAATCAATCAATCAAAGCCATTTCCACGAAATCTATCACAATTCAAAGAAAAGGATCTCATTTATTCATTAAAAGAGAAATACTCTTTACATTATAATTTCAAGAAATTGAGGTTATAACAGGAACTCTTGTGAAATATTATTGCATTACACCTTTCTATGGGAAAGATCCTAAGGTGGATGTGATCCTTGATTCAATCAAGTGACATTTTTTGTAATTATATGCCTATCCTTATGTACTTCTTTTTTAACAACAAAGATATGTAATAGTTTCTTTTATCAATGAATTGAGCTTGCTTAGGCCTTCTTCATGATTATTGTGGATAAATTTTACATTTTTTCTTTAAGCATCATATTAAGGGGGATTATTCAACTAAGGGGAAGTGTTCTTTTACTTTTTTAAATGAGAAAGGGGGATAAATAATATAAAAGCAAAACTTAATTCCTTGAGTTTTAATGATTTTTTAGTGTGTTTTTGAGTTGATAGACACATTGCCATAAATTCATTGTTTCACTTTACGTTGAGATCTAGATGATATATTCCATAATCTCTATTATAAATGTGCACACATTTTTGTGACACTCAAAGAATATCTCACCAAGGTATGAAAATTTCATTTTATGTTTTTGCTTATAGAAATGTTTGCCATCTATAAAAGGGGGAGATTGTTCGATAAACTGGACATTGGCACATCTTATCTTTTGATGATGACAAACATTTCTTATTTGTAGATTTAACATACTATCTAAGTTTTAGCTACAAAGTACATGTTGAAAAAAATTGATTAAGATTGGTGTATCAATTACTTGAATTATTTCATATATGTACTTATTTGTGATACAAATGTATAAGTTTTTTGAACTCATGTAATATCAAGCTATCGACCAACCCCACCTATCTCAAACCTATTCATATGTCTAAAGTAAGTGTCTAGGGTAGGTAGGTCACATTTGGATATATTTTCCAAAATTTGTAAAACTCGGGAATTTTTCGGTCGAGTAACTTGTCAACCGAGACTCCATTGGTCAAAGAATTTGTCGAGCGATATAGCCCCGATCGAGGACTCAGAGCATCAAAGATACCTTTGTAAATTGATAGTTCTGAATTATACTTGGTCAAAAATATTGTCTACTGAGTCAATCCCGATTGAAGATTTTTGGACTGAGGATTGATCATTTATACCTGTCGACCAAGAAGTTAGAACGACAATTATCCTTTAGAATCAAATCTGACACTTTGATGAAATCTGTTCGAAGAATTTCTTGACCGAGGCACATCTGGTAGAGAATTTCGTCGACCGAGATGGGTTCTTGAATAGTAATTTTATTAACAAATACATTATCCATTGCACCTACATTGACTCAACTATACCAACTATTACTCATCCTAGAACACTCTAGATACTCCCCTAAGTTGTCCTAGCCACTTATAATCCATTCCTATAACTAGTAGTGGTCATAGGACACCCTATACACAACTTGCACACTTGAGATATAATATTTGAGCAATAGTTGAGCAATCTTGAGCTATTGCAATCCATTTGCAATCTTTTATAGCTTCCAAATTCTTATCCTAATCATATCTCTCCAACACCACCATCCATCATTGCCTAATCCATAGTGGTATTGGTCCATAAGCTTGATGTAGGACATTGTGAGTTACATTGGTGTTCTCTTTTCTCCAATCTTCTTTCTCTATTCATGAACTATGGTGGGACTACTCTAAGGACAGGAGGTTGTTTGGGATCTTGTAGGTGAAGAAGGAGTTTTCATACAGGTACTCATCTGTGGTTGTTAAAGAAGAGGAGGTGTTGTGGTGGTCTTCCAATCATTCGTTAAAGAAGAGAAGATTGGTGCTCTTCCGTCATCCATCTTAGAAGAGGTTTGTGTGGTGCTTCGATGTCCGGTAAAAGAAGAGGAATTAGTTACATCAAGTACTTTTGTAATTTGTCCAAACAATTACTCAATAACTCTGTTTGTTCCAAAATCCTAGTTGGAAACAATTAGGTAGTGTACGGACATCTTAGAAGGAACCACTCTAAATCTTGTCTTCATTTAATTGCATGTCCTTTTTTCATTTTATTTTTTCTTTAATTTTTATAAGGATCTGTCCATCCCCTCTAGGTTTTCACTTACTTATGCCAATTTTTTAATTTAGTTCAATGTCTAGAAAATGAGTCTATAATCATCAAAAACAAAGTTAGATAAGAACAATAAAGTAGTAGATATATTAGCAAAGGCGATATTACTTTCATGGATCCATTTGACACTACCAAAATGGATATTGTGAGTATGATTGACAAACTTCTTATGAAATAGCATTCCCCATGAGCTCCTAGATGTTACACAAATACAGTAATGAGATTAGATATCAGATTAAGAAGAGTGTGTGCTCTAGAGCTTAGAAAAGTAAGGTTACTGCATGAGTTGAGTTACAAAATGAATATGTGCATGATAACCACTCATGGTTTCCTTACAATAAAAATATGGAAGGTTTCTTCTCATTCATACTTTGAATGATGTGTAATGGAACAAGATACATACACTTAAATGGAATTTTTACTCGTATAGGTGCTTAATGGGGAAGCTACCTACCTACAACTGGATGAAGAGGTGGGACCTGGATGTGAATCCCTCATGACCATTATATGAGGAGATATATGGGGGCCTCATAAATGGATTATAGTCACTAAATCATAAGTATATATAAATAAGGTATATCACCTTGTTCTCTAATGAACACCTCATCATAACTTGATATATTAATTAATTCATTAATATTTAATGGGTTACATCCTATTCACTAAAATGCATATAATGACTCAAACATGGTAATGAATAATTGGATTCACGTAAATATTCATAAAATGCCTATTGTGAAGTAAAATATGTATAATTTATAATATGAAGTGTAATGGACGAAAATGATTAATGATGTCATTAATATGAGTATGAAAGATGATACAACAATGTGTAAAATGAACATAATTTGGAATTATTATAGGCTTAATAACTTGTTGGATAATATTAACTTTTTCTAAAAAATAATTTGTTATAATTCTACATGATAGTTTTAAGAGGATAATGGAGAATGAATTCAAGTTATTAAGGTTTTTGACCTAATACATTAATTAATGTTGAAATGGCTTAGTAAACCCTAATTGTGCTTAAAACCCTTGATGAGGGAAATACACATGATAAAATATTGAGATATAATTGTTTTGAATAAAATGTGGCACAAATGATAGTATAATAAATATGATACCTCTTCATGATGTAGATTATATTAATAAGGAAAAAATGTTAGTTTAAGTTTAATAAAAGGTGATAGGTTTTGTGGAAACCTTAGTAACACCTGACTTGCGTAGATTTTGTGTTGTACCCTAGATTAAGTGTTTTAACCTAGTGTTTAAGGTTGGGAAGTTGCACACCCACCCTCTCTTTCCTCTTGTTGTGATTTTGGGGACGAAATCCTCTTTCAGGGGTGGTGTGTTGTAACATACTGAAATTCAGGGTCTTCCCTACAATTTACCCACTTTTGAGCTATTTCTTTGCTTTCTAGTCCATTTGGACCTTTTTCATAAATTTCCCTTGTTTTATATTCTTTTTGGACCCCTTGTGCAATTTGAGCACAATTCAATGTTTAAAATCACCTTTTTCCCTCATTTATGATAATGAAGGGGTGTTTGCACAAATAACCCAATTAAGGAGATATGTGAAGGTTAATAATGTAATTTGGTCATTAAGGATGGAAATAAGTAGATAATATTAATTTGGAGCTTTTTGGATAAATATATTAATAATAATAACCAATTGAATTAATTATGAGTATATTAACCTCTTTACTTTCTCTCTCCTCCAATTTGATGATAAATGTGTGAAAACATATTTAAAGGTTGATATTTTTCCCTTAATACTCATATATATCTATCACCTCGAATTTGACTCACTAATTGCATTAATATAGTCATTTCATAATAATTCACACCTTTTAATGTGTTAAAATACACTTTAATGATCAATGTATTTATTAAGGGCCTTATTGGATATAAATACGAAATCTAATTATATAGCATCGTTCTAAATGCTAACATGAACCTATGGTCCAAATTTGGTGGCTTTTGGAGTTCATTTGAGCCCTCAAATTGATTTTATAAGCTTTTATTATAGTATGACTATAGTGCATTAATCGATTTCATTTATTTCTTTTGTAACACTATGGTTCTGTTCATTTCCCTTTTTACGCGACCCGGTCCACGGTGGATACTCATCTGACGGCCGATGATCGTCCTCCCTTTGATCTGATGGTCCGCCTTCATCTTCTTCCTCTGTCGCTGCACGGGCCTCTGAGCAGCCCTGACTGGCGGGTTCTCGCGGGACCGTTCTTCCTCTATGATCGATCGTTTCACATGATTCTAAGCCCATTGGCTCCGTCTCCCGCCACCAGTTCGAATGAGCCCTAGCTCATTGTCTTCTTTGGTCCGGTTGCAAAATGCCCAACGTGCCTCCTCGTTTAGTCTCCACCATGGCCACGCAGAGCGACCTTCACCCACTCTCGCGCCTATTTAAGGCCGAGTCAAGCACCCTCGGCCCCCTAGATACCTTCCTCTCCTTTCAATTTCTCCCCAGGTTCCCTCTAGCTACCCGACCTACTTGGTCTGCTTCCCAGGAGATGGCGAGCAACATCTCGAAGCTCCGATCGCCTCAGTCAAATCACAGGCTAGGTAACCATCCTTAGCCTCCCTTCTTTCTATTCACCTTTCGCTTTGGCTCGAGCAGCCCCCGACCGTCGTAACCTGTAGAGACGTCGTAGATCAGCCGCCGACACCAAGTCTTTTTGAGCTTTGGTGCTCCTCTGCCCGCGGCGAGGCGTGGTTTCGAATCCTCGTGCCTCCGCGAATGTTTTTACGGCCTTAGCCAGTGGTTTCTTCTTCGTTCTCACTGGGTTCTCATTCACTTTTGCTCCCTTGTTTCCCGACTTTCTTTGGCTTGCTTTTCTGGTTCTGAGGTATTCGCCCTGTGGCCAAGGTTCCTCTGTCTTCGCCGGACCTCGAAGGTCCTTTTTGCTTGTTCCTTGTGCGAGGTTTAGCTCTGTGAGGCGAGTTGAGCAAGGAGCTCGAGCTCCTGCTTGCGCCCTGACCTTGGATGGAAGAAGCTAGGTCGTGGAATGACCAAGAGGGTCACCCACAGGCAATGTAACGAATTGCAACGCAGGGGGCAATCTCATCATTTCACCTTGGGTTTTGTTCCCCGCTTGCAAAGGTTTGGTTACATGCAAATGAATGATCTGCCCTTGTAGTTTTAATTGCTTTGGTTTGACGACCAGGGGTAGTTTGGTCATTTCACCTGTTAATTACGTCGATTTACATTTGATTTAAATACCTGTCACACTATAGTTTTTCTGCATCCTGATTGGTCGATTTTACTTAATTCATAGTAAATCGATCTATTGTCAGAAAAATGCAAATAAATAGTCAATGGAAAGGATTTTTCATGTAGAACCTGATTTTGTGGTTTTTGAAGCCTGATTCTAAATGATTTTTCAAAGTTTTCCTTGAATTCATTTAAGTATATAAAATGTTCTAAAATATATAATTAATTCATTTTAACTCCAATTTATAAAATAAAATATGTTTATGAATAATCAGTTGGTCTAGATTTTGAGTCACAAATCGACCTTTGGTTTTCAAGGTAGAAAATTAGGGTTTTTCATATACTTTATGCCTTAATACATTCTAATGCATATGTAATGGTTACAACTAGGGAATATGGAATGGTGATACAATCAACTTGGTGAATGTGATGGTAAATAAATAAAACAGGTATGTGGATCCTGTTTGTGTATGTGAATCATATTTATGTGAACATCTATGATGAATGTGAAATGAATGTGGAATGTAAATTGTGCAATCAACCTACTCTTCAGTTGGGATCTTATCCAACCCTACAAACATTTTGTTCTAGCCTTGATTTCCTCCTAAATGCCTTTATTTGGATCTTTACTTATTTTATTCTTCTAATTCCATTATGGCTCATTCAATTGAATCATGTGAATCATGCTACTACATATGTTGCCTCCTTTACTTGGAAATGCTTAATCTTGTTAATGCCTATGTTGGCTCATCTTTTTGAAATATTTGGAAACATTGTATAGTGTTGTTGCTTTGTTGGCTCCTTTATTTCTTGGAGTTCTTGGATAATGTTGTTGCCTATGATGGCCCATTTATTGAGATTATTCTTTGGGTTTTATTCCCTTTTTACATTGTTGCACTGTTATTACTTCTCACTACTGCCAAGTGACTATTTAAGCATGATGTATTTTAGGCCAAATGACAATGTAGTGTACATGAGTACAAACCACCCATAGGGCACTGAGGTTTTAGTCCTCCTATCGGGCACTGGGGTTTTAGTCCCCCTGCCATTTTATATATTAGGCACGGGGGTTTTAGTCCCCCTGCCACTTTTTAGGCACTGGGCTTTTAGTCCCCCTGCCATTGGTGAGGTCCGGTAGGTGCCTCACCCTACATTGAGATGAGTTTGTGTCTTAATATATTCATGCTATGTGATTGTTATTGTGGTAATTGTATATGGCAGTTCTCTTATTCTTATTTGGATATCTATCTCGTTCTCTTAAACTCTTGTAGCATAGAGAATCCTTTATTATGCAATGTTGTTGACTATTACTTGTCCAATTCTTTTTTTTATTGACACATACCTTTTATCTTTCTCTTGTTGGATGACCCCAACCATCCGGGTTAGGATCAGAGTGTGCATGGAAGCTTGGTGGACCCAAGGCTAAGGATAAGATAAGAAGAAAAGGAACCTATAGTTGGCTTGATCATAGTTGTTTTTATGTTTGAAGTTGTTTTTGTTTGGAGACAATGTTGTATTAGTCTAGTCTTCCTCTACCTAGATCCTATGCTCATATAAAGTTGTACTCCCTTTTGGGAAAAATTTGTAATGTACTCTTTATACATTTTGAATAAAGTCAAAATTTAATTCTTCCGCTGCCACACAATTGGTGATTTGTTTATCATGTTTAATAGTAGAGACTTGGTCTTTACAGCATGGTATCAGAGCATCAAGGTAGTCAGATTCTTGACTAATTCAAAAATTGTCTCCCTAGAGTATATAATTTCCCTTTAGTTAGTTTTTCACCTTAGAGTTGACCTAGCATGAAAGTTTGATTTAGTATCATAATAATAATTAATTAAAAATAAAACTTGTCAACTTTTTGGTGAATTGTCTATTGAGAAGCTACTAGAGCAATAAGTTGAAGTGATGGTGTCTAGAAAGGGTCAGAGCTTGGGGGCTGGCAATATTTTCCTCCGCCCCACTAGTTAGGTAACGAGGACTCCTGAGCTCATATGACCTGGCCTGGCCTGATCTAATACAGACAGCTCGACATAGTCTATCTTTGGGCATGTTTCCTAATTTTTGAAAACCTTAGGAAAACCCTAAGTGATGATTTGATCTCTTACACAAAAATCATCCTTAATACCTTATACTCCTATGTTTAGGGTTTAGTGTACCCTATGTTACACCCTGAAGCTTGGTTAGTAAATCCTTTTAGTGTTGAGTTTTATGTACCTTTTACCCTTAGTTTAGTTTGACTTAGGTTGACCCTTTAAAGGGGTAGGATGAGGGTAATGGTGTTAGTACCCTATTTGGTTTTGCAAATCTGATTTCGAGGACGAAATCCCTCTTTAGGGGGATGGAATCCCAATTGAAAGCAAAATGAAATACCTTTAGAGTTAGAAACCCTATCCATGTGGACATATGTGCATAATAACTTATGTGAACAAGAATTTACCAAACACATTATACTTGTAATTCAACTTGTTTGTTTATACACACATGAATATGTAATAAGTCATATAGAGATAATTCATATGTTTGAACCATCACATATTATTGATGCACATAATAAACAAGTTACTAATGGTGAATATACATAACGTTGGCTATGCCAACCTAATGGTAAAATGTGTATGGATAATGCACCCTAAGGATGCTTTAATATGTAATGATCATGTTAACCTAAACCCTAATATGTAATCATCTAGCCTTGACAACAAATGCATATATATACCCTTAATGCCTTTCATGATACATTAGTGACATTAGGTGTCATCATCACATAATATACCTTAATGCACATAAATGGATTATAGTCACTAAATCATCAATATATATAAATAAGGTATATCACCTTGTTCTCTAATGAACACCTCATCATAACTTCATATATTAATTATTTCATTAATATTTAATGGGTTACATCCTATTCACGAAAATGCATATAATGACTCAAACATGATAATGAATAATTGGATTCACATAAATATTCATAAAATGCCTAATGTGAAGTAAAATATGTATAATTTATAATATGTAGTGTAATGGACGAAAATGATTAATGATGTCATTAATATGAGTATGAAAGATGATAAAACAATGTGTAGAACGAACATAATTTGGAATTATTATATGCTTAATAACTTGTTGTATAATATTAACTTTTTCTGCAAAATAATTTGTTATGATTCTACATGATATTTTTAAGAGGATAATGGAAAATGAATTCATGTTATTAAGGTTTTTGGCCTAATACATTAATTAATGTTGAAATGGCTTAGTAAACCCTAATTGTGCTTAAAACCCTTGATGAGGGAAATACACATGATAAAATATTGAGATATAATTGTTTTGAATAAAATGTGGCACAAATGATAGTATAATAAATATGATACCTCTTCATGATGTAGATTATATTAATAAGGCAAAAATGTTAGTTTAAGTTTAATAAAAGGCTATAGGTTTTGTGGAAACCTTAGTAACACCTGACTTGTATAGATTTTGTGTTGTACCCTAGATTAAGGGTTTTAACCTAGTGTTTAAGGTTGGGAATTTGCACACCCACCCTCTCTTTCCTCTTGTTGTGATTTCGGGGACGAAATCCTCTTTAAGGGGTGGTGTGCTGTAACATACTGAAATTCAAGGTCTTCCCTATAATTTACCCACTTTTGAGCTTTTTCTTTGCTTTCTAGTCCATTTAGACCTTTTTCATAAATTTCCCTTGTTTTATATTCTTTTTGGACCCCTTGTGCAATTTGAGCACAATTCAATGTTTAAAATCACCTTTTTCCCTCATTTATGATAATGAAGGGGTGCTTGCACAAATAACCCAATTAAGGATATAAGTGAAGGTTAATAATGTAATTTGGTCATTAAGGATTGAAATAAGTAGATAATATTAATTTGGAGCTTTTTGGATAAATATATTAATAATAATAAGCATTTGAATTAATTAAGAGTATATTAACCTCTTTACTTTCTCTCTCCTCCAATTTGATGATAAATGTGTGAAAACATATTTAAAGGTTGATATTTTGCCCTTAATACTCATATATATCTATCACCTCAAATTTGACTCACTAATTGCATTAATATAGTCATTTCATAATAATTCACACCTTTTAATGTGTTAAAATACACTTTAATGAGCAATGTATTTATTAAGGGCCTTATTGGATATAAATACGAAATCTAATTATATAGCAAGTTCTAAATACTAACATGAACCTATAGTCCAAATTTGGTGGCTTTTGGAGTTCATTTGAGCCCTCAAATTGATTTTATAAGCTTTTATTATAGTATGACTATAGTGCATTAATCGATTTCATTTATTTCTTTTGTAACGCTATGGTTATGTTCATTTCCCTTGTTACGCGACCCGGTCCATGGTGGATACTCATCTGACGGCTGATGATCATCCTCCCTTTGATCCGATGGTCCGCCTTCATCTTCTTCCTCCGTCGCTTCGCGAGCCTCTCAGCAGCCCTGACTGGAGGGTTCTCGCGGGACCGTTCTTCCTCTATGATCGATCGTTTCACATGATTCCAAGCCCATTGGCTCCGTCTCCCGCCGCCGGTTCGAATGACCCCTAGCTCATTATCTTCTTTGGTCCGGTTGCAAAATGCCCAATGTGCCTCCTCGTTTAGTCTCCACCATGGCCACGCAGAGGGACCTTCACCCACTCTCGCGCCTATTTAAGGCCGAGTCAAGCACCCTCGGCCCCCTACATACCTTCCTCTCCTTTCAATTTCTCCCCAGGTTCCCTCTAGCTACCCGACATGCTTGGTCTGCTTCCCCGGCGACGACGAGCAATATATCGAAGCTCCGATCGCCTCAGTCAAATCACAAGCTAGGTAACCATCCTTAGCCTCCCTTATTTCTATTCACCTCTTCACTTTGGCTCGAGCAGCCCCCGACCGTCGTAACCTGTAGAGACGTCATAGAGCAGCCGCCGACGCCAAGTCTTTTTGAGCTTTGGTGCTCCTCCGCCTGCGGCGAGGCGTGGTTTCGAATCCTCGTGCCTCCGTGAATGTTTTTACGGCCTTAGCCAGTGGTTTCTTCTTCGTTTTCATTGGATTCTCGTTCACTTTTGCTCCCCTATTTCCTGACTTTCTTTGGCTTGCTTTTCTAGTTCTGAGGTCTTCGCCCTGTGGCCAAGGCTCCTCTGTCTTCGACGGACCTCGAAGGTCCTTTTTGCTTGTTCCTTGTGCGAGGTTTAGCTTTGTGAGGCGAGTTGAGCAAGGAGCTCGAGCTCGTGCTCGCCTGCTCGGGCCCTGACCTTGGCTGGAAGAAGCCAGGTCGTGGAATGACCAAGAGGGTCACCCACAGACAATGTAACAAATTGCAACGCAGGGGGCAATCTCGTCATTTCACCCTAGGTTTTGTTCCCCGCTTGTAAAGGTTTGGTTACATGCAAATGACTGATCTGCCCTCGTAGTTTTAATTGCTTTGGTTTGACGAGCAGGGGTAGTTTGGTCATTTCACTTGTTAATTACGTCGATTTACATTTGATTTAAATACCTGTCACACTATAGTTTTCCTGCATCCTGATTGGTCGATTTTACTTAATTCATAGTAAATCGATCTATTGTCAGAAAAATGCAAATATATAGTCAATGGAAAGGATTTTTCATGTAGAACCTGATTTTGTGGTTTTTGAAGCCTGATATTAATGATTTTTCGAAGTTTGCCTTGAATGCTTTTTAAGTATATAAAATGTTCTAAAATACCTAATTAATTCATTTTAACTCCAATTTATAAAATAAAATATGTTTATGAATAATCGGTTGGTCAAGATTTTGAGTCACAAATCGACCTTTGGTTTTCAAGGTAGAAAATTAGGGTTTTTCATATACTTTATGCCTTAATACATTCTAATGCATATGTAATGGTTACAACTAGGGAATATGGAATGGTGATACAATCAACTTGGTGAATGTGATGGTAAATAAATAAAACAGGTATGTGGATCCTATTTGTGTATGTGAATCATATTTATGTGAACATCTATGACGAATGTGAAATGAATGTGGAATGTATATTGTGCAATCAACCTACTCTTCAGTTGGGATCTTATCCAACCCTACAAACATTTTGTTCTAGCCTTGATATCCTCCTAAATGCCTTTATTTGGATCTTTACTTATTTTATGCTTCTAATGCCATTGTGGCTCATTCAATTGAATCATGTGAATCATGCTACTACATATGTTGCCTCCTTTACTTGGAAATGCTTAATCTTGTTAATGCCTATGTTGGCTCATCTTTTTGAAATATTTGGAAACATTGTATAGTGTTGTTGCTTTGTTGGCTCCTTTATTTCTTGGAGTTCTTGGATAATTTTGTTGCCTATTATGGCCCATTTATTGAGATTATTCTTTGGGTTTTATTCCCTTTTTACAATGTTGCAATGTTGTTACTTGTCACTACTGCCAAGTGACTATTTAAGCATGATGTATTTAAGGCCAAATGAGAATGTAGTGTACATGAGTACAAACCACCCATAGGGCACTGAGGTTTTAGTCCTCCTGCCGGGCACTGGGGTTTTAGTCCCCCTGCCATTTTATATATTAGGCACTGGGGTTTTAGTCCCCCTGCCACTTTTTAGGCACTGGGGTTTTAGTCCCCCTGCCATTGGTGAGGTCCGGTAGGTGCCTCACCCTACATTAAGATGAGTTTGTGTCTTAATATATTCATGCTATGTGATTGTTATTGTGGTAATTGTATATGGCAGTTCTCTTATTCTTATTTGGATATCTATCTCATTCTCTTAAACTCTTGTAGCATAGAGAATCCTTTATTATGCAATGTTGTTGACTATTACTTGTCCAATTCTTTTTTTTATTAACACATACCTTTTATATTTCTCTTGCTGGATGACCCCAACCATCCAGGTTATGATCAGAGTGCGCATGGTAGCTTGGTGGACCCAAGGCTAAGGATAAGATAAGAAGAAAAGGAACCTATAGTTGACTTGATCATAGTTGTTTTTATGTTTTAAGTTGTTTTTGTTTGGAGACAATGTGGTAGTAGTCTAGTCTTCCTCTACCTAGATCCTATGCTCGTATAAAGTTGTACTCCCTTTTGGGAAAAATTTGTAATGTACTCTTTATACATTTTGAATGAAGTCAAGATTTAATTCTTCCGCTGCCACACAATTGGTGATTTGTTTATCATGTTTAATAGTAGAGACTTGGTCTTTACACATGGATCCATTTGACACTAGCAAAATGGATATTGTGAGTATGATTGACAAACTTCTTAGGAAATAGCATTCCCCATGAGCTCCTAGATGTTACACAAATACAATAATGAGATTAGATATCAGATTAAGAAGAGTGAGTGCTCTAGAGCTTAGAAAAGTAAGGTTACTGCATGAGTTGAGATACAAAATGAATATGTGCATGATAACCACTCATGGTTTCCTGACAATAAAAAGATGGAAGGTTTCTTCTCATTCATCCTTTGAATGATGTGTAATGGAACAAGATACATACACTTAAATGGAGTTTTTACTCGTATAGGTGCTTAATGGGGAAGCTACCTACCTACAACTGGATGAAGAGGTGGGACCTGGATGTGAATCCCTTATGACCATTATATGAGGAGATATATGAGGGCCACAAGAAACTCTTCTATTAGATGTAGACATAACTAGTACATTATGATGTAGAATCAGTCTGAAACTAGGGTGGGGCAATTACCCTCCCTATTCTATTTACAATTCTAGACATTGGATACTAGTAAAGACTGTGAAGAATGAGATGAGACCTCTAGTCGGATCTTGCTCCATCATGTGATATTCCTTATAACAGGAGAGGAATAGTAGGTGCCACGGGGAAACCCCTAATGATACTCTTACCCTTTTTGAGAAGATTGTTGATAACCTCAAATGGGTTTTATGTGTAAAACCCAAGTTCGGTCTTAATATGAACCCTATGATCCTTAGACATTGGGAATTTATAGTTTAGACCACATGGTATGGTATATGAAATTTTGTCTTTCCTATAAGTTGCTTATAGTTATACTTCTTTCATGGAATACTACTTACCTTATCCAAAAACATAAAGGACAACCTGCGACCACCTCATCGGACCTCGAAGGTGTCAGTCTGATCTTTTTTCACGTTCCAACCTTTTCCTCTCTCCTGCTTCTTCTATAGGGTTGCATATGTGATGCTTTTCGATGTGTAGTTGACGGGCGTCATGACTTATGTTTTATAGAACCCAAGTCATCAAGTAAAGATCAGGCTTGTCGATTGTCAGTTTGTTTATGCTCGGAGATCATGATGCAATACACAAATATATATTAACCAGATCATGAAAATTTCATTCTAACTATGACATTGCTACTCAATAATACCGAATATATGTTTTCTACACATGCAAAGCCGTGCGTCAACTACAGTAAGTCCTAAAGAGAGACGCTTCAAACGAGTATACAGCTTCGCATGGTCTCTGCCGCTGGAATTTTTTCCAATACCATCCAAAGTCCTCACATCATAGAATACATTCGACTTTTGCCACAAGGGGATCCAATTTCTGGATATGGATGTTAGGACTTACCGACTTGGGAGATCTTAAGAAGCCCAACGAATTCCCACGTGCTTTAATAACCATCACCAAAAAGAAACAAGAAAGCATTAAAGGAATGAACTCGATTTAATACGACAAAGCAATATATTTATGACCAGCCGGCCACCTGGTCCACCGGCTTGTTGGTCTCCCGACCAATAGTCTAAATCAGCTAGATATACCATAGTATAACTACTTGAATCCAGCTGCTGGAGAAAGACCACAGAAGTACACGGCTTCATCACTAGAAAACCAGCAACGGCTCCATCCCTGATTGAATCAGGACTTAGGAAGCATCGGACAAGTTCCTACAAATAGCCAGCTTCTCCTAGTCATTCGACAATGATGTTTTAACTACAACAATACCTTCTAGTTAAGCAAACAGACTGCATAGCAACTCATGGCCCTAGCCCCATCGTTCCTACTGGTCCTAACGACTGCCATCATAGCCACAACCTTGCTCTCTATCTCGCCGGCCTCGGCAGCCAAGTGCCACCCGGACGATCAGAAGACGCTGCTGACCATCAAACGGTTCTGGAATAATCCCGATGACCTCGCCTCCTGGGTGCCGTCCAAAGACTGCTGCGACGAATTGAACGGCTGGAACGGCGTGGTGTGCGACTCTGTGAGCGGCCGCGTCATCACTCTATCCATCCCCGGCGAGAACATCACCGGCATCATCCCTTCCGCTGTGGGCGACCTCCCAAAACTCCAGGCATTGGACATCAGCAAGTTTCCCAGCCTGACGGGTCCTATCCCCTCGGCGCTCGTCCGGCTGCGGAGACTCGCATGGCTGAGCCTCAACGGGAACAACCTCACTGGACCCGTCCCGGCGTTCCTCGCACAGTTCCCCCAAGCTGTGGTACATAAATCTCGAGTTCAACCGCCTGACTGGTACCATTCCCGGCGCCCTTGCTACGCTCCCCAAGCTTCACCACCTCGAGCTCGGACATAATCAGCTGACCGGCGGCATCCCACTCCAGTTTGGGAAGCTCCCAGCTGGAACCCTCCTCTTGCTTTCCCACAACAACCTCTCCGGGCCTCTGCCCCTGGCTCTCGGCGATGTGGACTTCACGGCCATCGACCTGTCGGCCAACCAATTTTCTGGGGAGGCCACGTTCCTCCTTGGTCAAAGCAAGGTGAAACTCAACTACATCGACCTGTCCCGGAACATGTTCGAGTTCGACCTTGGCCGGGTTGTCTTTCCCACCAAGCCACCGCTCCGTACTATCCTCTTCAGTCATAACAGACTATATGGAAGGATTCCCAATCAGTTGAGTGAGCTGGCCAATCTGGAAAGCCTGGACCTCAGCTACAACCGTCTTTGTGGAGAGATCCCCGTTGGTGGCAACCTGGACAGGTTTAAGGCCGAGGTCTACGCACAGAACCAATGCCTATGTGGGAAGCCACTACAACCGTGCAAGTGACATGCATGTGTATGAACAATCCCGCCTCATAACTAGGGAAATGAGTAGGCCCTCCCTCTCGTTGACTCACTAAGTTCGGGACCATATAAAGATTAGCATAAGATGCATTTCTAAGTGCCCTATTACTTGGCAAGTCAATATTTGTTTGCTGGGAAATATAAAGAATCGTGGATTCAAATTACTAATACATTGTAATTTACTGCAATTTATTTTTAATTATCGTTCTATATAAGAAAGTCAGCGGAATGGGCTATATGCAATTTTTTGTAATATCTTTTAGAATTACATATTGATCTTTATGTGCGTAAATTAAACTTTTGTCTTCTAAAAAAAATGTATACCACAACTCATGTATATTACATAAGAAAACCCACAGAGGGGTCTATGTACTTTTTTCATTATTTTTAGAATTACAAACTAGTTGCTGCATCTAAACTTCACTTTATACTTGTTAAGATTATATAATATATTAGAACACTCATCACAATATAAGAAAAACGTGGAGGAGGCTATTTGATTTTTTCCCATTATGTTTTGTAATTATAAAGTGGTTTTGTTTTATTTACTATTTAGATGTATATACTATACAAGAAGACTCATCTATGCTATATAAGAAAAATCCGCAAAGGGAGCTGTATGCCATTCTTGTCATTATTTTTTAGAATTATAAATTGGTCCTTGCGTGTAAACTATATTTTTTTATTTACTTTAAAACTTATATATTGTATAAGAAGCTTTATCTTTACTACATAAGAAAGCCCGTAGAGAGGGATATCTTCAATTTTTTCATTATTATTTGAATTACAAACCGGTCCATGTGTGTGTAAATTATGCTTTTGTAATTTTTAAAATTATATACTATATAAAAAACCCATGTATGCTATATAAGAAGTGCTCACAAAAGGAGATGTGTGTAATATTTATATTATTTGTTGTTATTACAAAATGGTCCTTGTGTGTGTAAATTATACTTTGTCTTTAATTTTTAAAATATATACCATAGAAGATGACTCATGTGCACTATACCAGAAATCCCATAGAGGATTGTGCAATTTTCTAGTTCATCTGTATGAGTTGGATGTAGTAGAGTCTGATAAATTATTTCGATTCATTTTTTAAAGTAGTAAATTGGTCTTTTACAATATTTATGCCTATCTATACTATATGTAAGATGGTGTTGAAGAACTTGGATATATATTTATTTGATTACCTATTTACATTTTGATATTACTTTATTTTAATAAAGTAGATGTGCATAGCATAAGTTTATGTGTAGTATTTTTAATGGGCCGTATATGTATCTGCGCAAGTTTATTCCTAGTATTTTTAATGGGTCATATATGAGTCTATGTACGTGAACTAGCTTATATGACTCAATGTGAAAGTGATTTAGATGTGGCTAATCTAGCCCACATTATAATTTAAATTGAATTTGATTGTGTGTTTGGATCTTTTTTAAGAATTTTCTCAATTCTTTGGAAAAAACTAGGATTTAGTTACTAAATAATCTTCATATAAGCCCATATTAGAAATGAACAATATCTAAGAAACCAATTAAACTTAATAAATATACACTAAAACTCATTTATGATGTGATGCAAATGATTTAGATGTCGACATATACTATATTCCTCCCCTTTTTTGTTGCATACTTTAGGAAATGGGCGTCTAAACCATTGCATTTATGTCACATGGAAGAAGTACTGCCATGTGGGTTGTGTTGGGCACCAATATATTAATAATTCACATTATCATAAATATGCCCCTCATAGTATCTCCCTCCTAAAGGACTTGACCAAACACATCTCCTCTATTTAGGGATGGATAAATTTAAACTCACAAACTCCATTATCAATAGGTGTGGCCCAAATAGTTTGATGGGAAGTTGATTATAATGTAGAAGTTTGGAAACACCTAATAACAAAGCCCTCCACTTGATTATTCATGACATTTGTTGACACCACCTTAAATTTTTTGTATGATAGCCTCAATTCGACAAAAATAGTAAAGTTGATGTTCTTGAGGGTGTGCTTGAAACATGTTCAGTAATGCATGAGCATGAGTAGTTAGAAAGCAACACTATTCTAGGTATCATGCTCATACCTTAATATAACATGTATATCTATATTTTTCTGCAAACTTGTTTCCACATGAATACTAGTAGAGAATGGGACATTATATAGCTGGAATTTGGGTGTTGAGTACAACCTTTGTGGTTCCATAAGCTTGAGTAGGGATTGTGTCATAGATTAAAGATTGGTGGTTCAACAATGACAACTAAAAATCTTCATGTAATCATATGAACCAATTTCATGGATAAATTTACTAATGACATCGTGATTGTTAAGTTTTCATTTCCTTAGACAACCCCAAAAGTACACATTACTTGCAAGTGTTTGTTATAATTAAGAAACACTAGCATTTATAATATGGTGTGTCAGTAAGTGTCATATTTTCATCAATCCGAAGATAATTATTACTGAAAAAGTGAAAGATTTGATTATATAATGAACATGGATAGCCCTTACATAGGAATAGGGGTGTCTTCCAACAACCCCAGTTACATAATGTAGTACTAATTATAATACAATATAGGCATTATGGACATATTTATTTGTATTATATGTAACACTTACCCTTAAAGTGTTTCATAGATATCTATGTTTTTTACAAGAGAATTTGACTTAACATCCATTTAAGGACTTGATGAAGAAATTTCCAAGCTAGTCATGTGAATAGACTCAAGTTAGTTTGATAGACTTGTCTTGAACCTTTTCTTTCAAAAAATGATAATTAACTTCTGTGTTTTGTTCTTTTATGGAAAACATGTTTGCAAGAATTCTGAAGTGAATATGGATTATCACACTACTGGTCCATAGCTTAGGTCTTAATCAACTCAATTCTGCCATACAATTATTCACTCAAAAAATCTCAATAATGACATGGGACACAAACCAACATTTGGATTTTGCACTAAAGAGGGTATTAAAAGTTCTTTTCATGAGTTCCAAGGAGATAAAAGTTCCTCTCAAGAAGACACAACAACCACTTATACACTTACAATTGAAAGCATTAGTTGTTTAAGATCTATAACGACAATCAAAAAGTGATGCCCATGTACTTAATTAAATAGATCGAACATTACAACATCAGTATTGGTAAACAAAGAAACCAAAGAATGAAATTTTGGGTCGCATGAAGTTGGTTAATAGATCGAAATAATAACAAATATAGCATCAGTTTTAATTTTAGAAAGATGTGATAAAATAAAAATCAAAAGTAGATTTGTCTTTCACATAAATATGTAGCATCATTTTCTTTCTTTAAAACTAGCACTTTAAATTCAATTTTATCAGTAAAAAATCAATTACAAAGGTCTTGTAGTGTTAGTTTTCACATATAAACCTTGCATATTTATGGCCTAAGACTATTTAGCAACCATACATTGTAGATTCTCTTATCAGCCAAAATGTTTATTGTAGACACTTCTAGCACATGTTCTTTTATAGGTAATTGACTCTATAAGCCTAGTCACAACTTTTTTTTCTAATAAGCGACGATGTAATGTAGTTATTTACACAAAAATAGTGGGTTAGGGACCTAACATTTTAGTAAAATAGCAGGCCATGTGCAATCATGTAAAACATGCACTAAAACATACAAAAGCTAAATTTCATTTGCGGTTACGTTTATATTCACATCATTAGATTCACTTACCCTCTTATGCATTCACTTTATAGTATATCTATCTATTATATATTCATTTTGCATAACACATCAACTTGCATTCACCTGTTACATGCAACAAATGACACCAATAATCATTTCCAGTTTAAGTGATCCTCTTTTTAAATCATACAAAGATTCACAACTTACATATACGTACAATTTTTGCATACCCATAATAATTTACAAAAATTTCAAAGATTCACAACTTACATATACATACAATTTTCACATACCCATAATAATGCACAAAAATATAGTAGTACATTAAAAAAATTATAATGCATTTATAGCTTAGAGTTTCATCTACATAATCATGCAATATCAAATTTAAAGTCAACTTGTACAACAAAATTGTCTACCCTATTTTCCCATATAGAATTTATAAGCATCTAAAGTTTCCATTGTGTAATTTTTGATGTTAAAGTCTTACAAAAATAGTGTATATAATTATATGATAATATTATGTAAACGATGATTCAATTCAAGTAAAATTATAAACTTATAATCCTAGTCTTTGTTACATGTTCTATATCTAGGATGTAATTTGATGTTTTTTTTTACAATGACATATATATATACATATATATATATATATATATATATATATATATATATACTCTTCATAACATAATATCTAAACGCCAAGACATTGTTCTTATAAAAGGCAGTAAAACTCAAGAAATATCTAAAATATTAATAAATAAAAATGAGCAGAGTTGGTGCAAGATTTTAAGCCATAAAATTACCTTAGTGGTCTTATAAGTTATTGATTTTATTTTTTTATATGCAACTCCTATTCCTTCAAGGAATTTTTGTATACCCATAAAAGTAAAATAGAAAAAAAGTTGACTATGCATCTATATCATGATGAAAGCATTAATAAATCTTCTGACGAATAAAGATTTATACTTTCCCTAGATCTGTCAATTTTAGTTTCTATCCATGAAACACGTCACCAAATGCGTCAAGATAAAACACAATCATTAGCTTGTGGCTCTCACCAACATTTGCCAATGCTTTTTTGTATGTATGAACAAGGAAACCTAAAAAGGAATCAAGTCCCATTATGAAAGAAATTCATGAGTTAAAATTACAAGTTATGAAAAAGAACGAAATCATGCAAACTTACATTATATTAAAAGAAGATAGAATGAGGTCCTTTCCCATACTAAAATAAATAAATAAATAAAGATAATAAATATTGAAATGCGTATTTATGATCTTTTTTAAACTTCTAATTAATTGAGGAACTAGAAATGCAATCATTGCTTATTTGATAATATAAGGTCTTCGCATATAAGCAGTTGTAAGAACAACTGGAACTAATTTATATATAGAAAAGTATTGAAGAAAAATATTCATATAGACAATGTATTATATTGATAAGCTCTCATCATATCCATCCTTCTATTTTGGAAGTATATTAAAAATTATACTAAATAGATCTACATTATCTTGATAAAAGACAATATTATCCAAATCTTGTATCATTCATGAAATGTCAGGGTCTTTTCTCTCTCTGGCTCGCTCCTACCATTGCTCTCTTTTTGCAGGATGCAATGGTAGGAGCAAGATGGCAGCAGGAAGAACTGGAACCAGCAGCGGAGCAACTAAGGTCTCTGTAGCTCGCCCCTAACACCATTCAATTCCAATTAGTAGAATGAAATGGCATGAGTGAGCTACAGGGAAAGGTTGCTAAGGGTTCATAGTATAAATGAGCAGTAGGCGAGCAAGAAGCAACCTTGTCTTGTTAATGAAGCAGAAGCAATAACCAAACCAATAGCCTTGTTTTCATAAGCGAGGTAGGTTGTTTAGCAGCAACAACAACAACATTATTTCTTAACGAGAAGAAGGTTTTTATCTGCCGGTTCGGGCTTTGTGGGCTGAACCTATGCTTGTTGCTTTTTCTGACTTGCTATCAAGCGGGTCAGTCAAAGCAAAACCCCTTTCCATGTAACCCAGTGGTGGGTCAAAGTTGAGCTTGACCCTCATTCCCAGGGGGGCTTCATCAGCATAAGGAGTTTCACATTGAAAAAGGGCAGATTTCTCGATGGAAATGGGATGATTTTTCTCTAACAAGGGCTTTTTTCCCTATCTCAAAACCCCCAACTATGCGTTTTTCACAATCTCAAAACCCCCAACGATGCTTTTTTTTCCGATCTGAAGTAAAATGACGTAAGTGATATTCAAACGCCTATAGTCAGATATGAAAGTCAAGTCATAAGAGAAATATCGGGAATCTATTCTTAGACTCTAGGGTAGAGATTGTGATTTGGGCACCTCATCACTTAGAGCAAACTAAGTACATTCCCGGGGAGTGGCTTCCTCATCCTTGTCCAGTAACCTTCTTATTCTCATCAGCAACACGATTCAACCCAACCCATGGAAGGGGATTGTTTGACTCCAGCGGCAAGAATGGACGGGTATAGGTCCCAAGAGAGCGCCATCACGGACGAGGGCTAAGCCCTCAAGTGGGATGGGGATGTGGAATATAGTGCAATTCTTGTTGTGAAGGGAACTATCCTCCGGGCATATTACCTAACCGACTATGATTTGTAGGTCCTTAACGACCGATAGGATCTCACTGGGATGCGGATGCCCACATCTGTCTCAACCCAAGGCTCTTTTCCATGCCTGCCTCTCTAATGGATTTCAAGTTTTGAATTTGGTCAAGGTTCCTATGACATTCTCGACCATACATATCACTATATTTGAGCTTGGTTTATATTTTTCTAACCATCAACATAGGCCCTTAGATTGAATCCATAGAAATTCAAATGTATGTTTGGAATGAGGGTAGGTATATGGTTTGAAGGATGGAACACAAAAGGCTCTATTATGTTTTTGTATTTGTTAACATTCCTCAAAACAATCAACTACATATATTGACAAATACATAACACTGAAAAATACAAATGTAATAAAATTTTGTCAAACATTCCCATGGGTAACCAGGTCTTGATCTACCCCACCATGGAGCCTTTTGCTTCTCCTACTATATTGTGTACAATATGAGGTAGGTGTGCCACCAAATACTGGTGACACATAGAAAACTTATTCGATCATTTTGAGAAATATAATAGGTGAAGATATACAATGACCTCTTTTAAAAAATCAAATTCAATTTCTATAACACAAGTAAGCATTCCATACCTATATATAACATATATAGTATTACATTAATAACACAACATAAAGTTGGATTGGTATAGTATTATATCATTAAGAACCTTACATCAAGCTAGTCTGATGAGTCCATGGGAGTACCCCTATGACCTTTGATGCCTCTAGTATATTCTTGTACCTCATCTTTGAGTGGTATGATGTTTTTCTAGTTTGAAGAGATTGAGAAGACTAAAATTTCATCATTTCTTCATTTATTATCTATTTTATAATCTCCTCTACTTGATTTAATCGCACTCAACCTTTTAATAGGTATGTGTTCCATTTGAGAGGAGCCAAAATAATTTCATCCCTACACAAAGTCCTATTCCCCTAACACAAATTGAATACTCTTAGGTACCTAGGGAAATTATCATTTCATCCCTTTGGTCCTGATGGATGAACTTTAATTCCTTTTTATACTCATGGAGCTCATGCTAACTACAATCATTGCAATTATTTAATAAAACCAAACAACTAGAAACAAAATAAACATGAATCGTTAGGGTTGAG
Organism: Alisma plantago-aquatica; assembly: GCA_963693085.1. NCBI lineage: Eukaryota > Viridiplantae > Streptophyta > Magnoliopsida > Alismatales > Alismataceae > Alisma > Alisma plantago-aquatica. The sequence goes on along the minus strand of OY856409.1, from coordinate 1,476,081,147 downwards.
CTTCATTATTTTTTATTCCTCTTGGTTTGTGAATTTCCCCCAAATAAAATTTTCTAGCATATGTCCTCTTATTGTAAAAATTGGTACCCTAGAGGGGATCCACTTCTTAATTGATTGAGGAATAAACTCATCCAATTGAAACACACATATATGTATGATGCCAATGAGTTGTTAATTTCTAGACTATGATGCAACAATCAGAGCCATTATCTAGAAAAGGAAGAAATTGACAATTTCAATATTATTCTCATTACTTTCCTCACCTCAGTGGTTGTATTGCAAAAGATAAATATAGTTCTAATCTATTACTAGGATCAATGTATAGGGAAACATGTCTATCCCAATTTATCATTAAAAGTCCACGGTTCAAGATCTTTTTGAGTCATCATTCTCTACAACACCTACACCTTGGTGGTTTTGGGAATAACACACAGTAAGGAAAAGACAAAAATATGTATAAGTAATCATTGTGTTTGTGCATAATAAAATATTAGGAAATTTATATGGCAACCAAAAGAGGGTTCCCATTCAAGAGGGTCATATTAGAAAGTAGGTAAGATAGTTTAAACTAAGAAAGAGAAAAACACATTTATGCATAAACAAAATGATAGATTATACATAATCTTTCCATTATTCAATCACTATATCCCAAAATAAAATAACTACAAACATACAATGTAGACTAAAGGTAGCTAGTGTAGGCCCAAGAAACCACTGTTTATTAGGCCAAAGGTCAAGAAAAAAGGAACTCCCTAGGTGGAGAGACACACCCATGTACATTAAAAAGGTGGAAAGAAACACCTCGGGGGGAAATGTGCACCCTATAGTTATCCATAGACAGCAACATTAGCTATCTAAGTCAATATCACATGTAAAGTAGGAAGGCAATACATATGTCCATTATTCACATTAATAATATTATTACATCGAAGGTGGGGTTATTAACCCATTATAACATGAATAACCATATTTGAAGACATTGCCACTTAAAAATAATAAAATTTCAATAAGAAATATTAATTTCAAGAGATGCCTTACTATTGGAAAATTTATGCCCAAGTCATAAAAGTAGCAAATTTTGTATATAGATAATGAATACCTAATATTCACAACTAATAGTTAACTCAATATATAAGCATGGCCCAGAAAGTCAGATTTCATCCTAGAAGAACATTTGGTAAATTAGTCAAACAAAAGAGAACAAATGTTTAGATTCCTAATATAGTAAAATGTATAGATCTTAAACTAATTTTGGTAACCTAGAGGTGTATTAGGGTTTATATCATACAAAGTGAACATATCCATAATATATCTATTTTAGTACTAATGTCCATTTTTATTCAGATAGGTTAAAGTATGTCTATGTTATTTATATGTGTGAGTATTGAAATGCATTCTTCCAATTTAGGTTTTGTAATGGCATTATTTACTACCATTTGTATCCCTGTGATTTCTAACATCATATTTAGCATGTATATTAGTATGTGTACATATTATAAAATATAATTCTTATGCATTTCATGAGTATATTAGTATTTCATAGATAGAAAATTGGAGGTAGAAATCGTTGGACTTAGCCAACATGTCATACAAAATTATACGTATAAAGATATATTCTTATACATATTTTGAAAAAACTTGGATTTTTCTCTATCCTCTATCTATGCACACTTGAATGCATAATGCACTCAATTTGAATCAATGACCTCCCTAGTCATCAATTGGATGTGTTGGAGTTATATATAGCTCAATTGTTGAGATATGTTGATAAATTATAAGATGAACTCATTTGTATAAGGTTGAGTGCTAAATAAACTTTAAGGATGGATTTGAATTTTAGGAACAACTTAATATCTTGATATAGATTTCAATTATTGTCTATGATGAAGAGGAGGAAAGTTTGGATCAAATGGTGACTATTTTACCCAAATCTGATAATCATGGTGAAAGATATGGCCTTTGCAATTTTGGATCTTTTCTAGCCCTTTTCACCTATTTTTCCCTTCTTTTAGTCCTCCTTTTCTTTCTTGGGCCTCGACCTTTTCGTCTCTTACTCGATCCTAGCTCATGCCAAGGACCTTGCAGAGCCCAAGAACAACTGAGGTTGGGAGCATCCCCCAGTCACTCGATCGGGTGTTCACGGATCAGGGGTCGGTCGGACGGTTGGGGAGTCATCCCCAACCTCAAGCAGGAGTCAACAACTAGAGTGGTGTTGATGCCCCTACTTCGCCACCCCCATGAGCTTGTTTGACTTCACCCCTACTCTTAGATGTTGTTTTCATTGTCGAATGAGGGGTATGGGACACCCACATGGTCTTGCCGACCATTGTAGTCATGGCAAGGGAAGACCATGGGGTTTCAGCTCTCTTTCCCTCTATAAAATCATCCTTTGAGTTCATGAGCCTCCTTTACACCACCCTATCAATGTCTCCTACTTGCTTGAGCCCTATTTCTCCCTTATTAATTTTCTCTAGTGAGGTTCTTGTTTAGGCACTGCCGCAGGGACTGCCTTTGGGCGTTTTTTCCCCAGGAACCCTCACCCCCTTATAAAGGCATCCATCGGGTCCATGTCAAAGAACCACATGCTTGTAGGCCAGCCACCCTCCCATCATGCTTCATCTTCAGTGAAGGATGCCACTGTGGCATCACTGCACACAACCCCCACCCTCTTGCGGGTAGACTCCAGTGAGGGTGCTGACCCTATGACCATTGATCGACGCCAATGGTCCACGGTGCACCTAAGATCGAATAACCTAGATCGAAAGGGTATCTCCTCTCTATAAACTTCTCTTTTGTTGACCTGTCAAAGAACAACCCCTGACTCGTACCCCACTCATGTGTGATCCCATGACCAAGTGCCAATATGAGAGTGCCACTTCATCTCTCTCATGGTATAATATCTCTCCCTCACTATTTGTTATGCTAGATCTTGCAAAATTTATAGAAAATCATTCACAACTCAAAATCAGACATGTTATGTATGAAATTTGATCTACTCGATGCGATCAATCCATGAACTTTGTTTCAAAAGCTAATTCCTTCCGTAGATCTTGTTATGTTGAAAATGGAATCAAATGCATCTCTTTTACATGTTTAATGGTGATTTATGCTGAACCATGATTGTATGATGAATCCACTTGACTTTCATGACCCTGATCAGTTACAAATGCTATTTTGTACTATTGTAATTGAACTTGATCATGCTTGGTCCTTTGAATGCCTCTAGTTCATGATATGGACCATGAAATGTGTATCATTTGAACTCTAAAGATAATTATCATTATTTTTATGCTCAACTTGATTATTTGCACTCTAAATGATCATGTTTGATCTAGATCAGTTCATTTGCATACTTTGATAACCTAAATGACGTATGGATAAATATTTCTCACTATCTCGACCAAGTGAACTAATCATGACATGTAATGTGACTTAATGTTAATGTTGCTAAAATTGGCATCTAATCAAGTACAAATCTCACCGTAATGGTCACCATTTTATTTGATGCTTCAAATCAGTAACTTGTTGATATGTATGACACTAAATCAATATTGATCACTAACGTACTCTAATGATGACCATCTTGTATGGTAAATGACTCTTATGACTAGTGTGACAATATTGATACTCATGTTGATTTATCCTACTTGAAACTCATGTTTTCTATATTAAGATCATGAAAACCTAAGTTTGAGATCCCTGATCTTGTGAGTATGTTTCACCCTAAGTCAAAATGATAGATGTTGTCGTATGTAACTTGATGATGATTATTGCATGAACATTGGAAATGTCAAAATCAATCATTGAGAAATATGGAACGTAAATTGGGTGAAACATCCACCCTTGATGAATATGTTTAATATGACCTAAGTGTTGTGATGTTGATATAGTCACACTTGCTTGTAATGTCAGGATCTCCTTGATCAACTCTTTTCAAATATTTAATCATGTTTTATAATGCTAGTTTGCTCATATCAAGGTACACTTTATCCTCCTATTGGCCAAACTAGTGGTATGTATGAAATCTAAATGCTTGGATATGTACACTTGTTTGAGCTATTGTTCCCTATTACTTCTATGTTTTGGTCTTGATTACATATGTTGAACAAACTTGAAAATATAATGATATATGTCCATTATACAACCTTGTGCACCTGCCTATATTCTGAGGGTAAGGGCACAAGGTTGGGTTTCCTACTTGAGTTTTCATGTTAGGGAAGACCATGTTTATACAAGGGTCAGCTCTTAGAAATGGCCTTGAGGTCCTTTACGAATATGGTTAACTCTTGAAATTTAGTCGTGTAGTCCCTCATGTTGACATTGGGTAGCTAATCTTGAGCACCCTCATGGACCCCTTCCTTTGAGATGCTGGTCAAAGGACTTATGATATTGTTGGTATAATGGAAATGAACATAACATGCTTGCATGCTAATAAGAAAGTCTTTAATCATGTTGTTGCTTCATTCTTATTATTTACTTTATGCTTTTGCCTAGAAATATATGTTGTTAAACATGTGACTTTATATGTTTGCCAGCGTACTCATCACAATTGTGTTGATGTGTACCCATTTTATGATTTTAGGTAAGAGGTACACCATGAATCTATAATGATGATCAATGCCTCCACACTTATGATAACCTGCTTGTACTCTGATGATATATAATGACATGCAAATTTAATACACATGGTTGATATATGGGACCTAAGATCTTTTCATGCATTAGTTTAGCATTCTTTTATGCTTTCGTATCTCATACCTTAGTTGTTGTTTGTGTTTTGATTCATGCATATGTTATGTGATCTATCCTATAGAGAGACACTCGGGTCCTCTCGCCTATGGCTTTCTATCCATTAGGAGTGAGGATTTAGGTAACAAATGGTTCCGTGATAGATGGTATCAAATTAATCACATATCCTCTATGTGTGTTTAATAACCCACTTAATCATATGAACCTTTGGGAAAATCTAAGTCCATAATGGTGAAGATGAGGTGTCTAGGAAGGTCACTACATGAGGGCTAATGCACCTCCTATCCACCTAGATGTAGTGGCTGGGGTCTCCCTTGTATACCTACTTGGCTGAAGTGAATCCAAGATAGGATTAAGTATTTTTCCCTAAAAAGCTTAGAGAGTCTTCTGGCATCTCATCTCTTCACTAAGGACTACCCCAAGCCACCCATTAGATGATGATTAGATAGTTTCTCATCTCCTCATGTGATCTCTCTCGTGACAACTAATCACATGACCTCTCAATTATGGGAAGCTTATGTATGGGGAAATTATAATTTGAATAAATTGGTAAAATTTGATTAATATGTTAATGATTCCATGATCGAACCTTAATTTGAAAAACTCAATTATGGTTAATGAAAGTACTCTTGAAGCTAAGTACTCATGTATAATATCTCAGATCATGTAAATTCAATTTTTACTAAATATGAACTATGTACTTACTATGTTTGAGGTAAATGATAATGATCCTCAATATGATGATATAAGGAGAAATCATGTATTATACCTCATTGTTGATGAGGTCCCTATTGATTAAGTCTATGTTGTCCGTATTATTGATTAAACCTCAAACATGATTAAGCAAACCTTTCCCCTATTTGTTAACATGTATTGTGATAATGCTTTGAAATGACTATGACTTTGGACTCTCAAAGTCATAATGAAAAAATCGAGACAAGAGGCAAAATCCCCAATGGATTATAATACCTCATTGTTAAACTCAATTTTTAATAATATAACAAATATGAGGTCTTGATCATACTCTATACATCTCAATTGTTGAAATATCCTATATTGTCTTCTCTATTTTCATGTATACCCCCTTACTATTAATTATGAGGAGAAGGGAATGATATTATGACCTCAAATTCATGTAATCTCGAACAATGGTTTCTCTATGATGATTAATGATCTTTGATCTCATGACCTTATGAAATACAAATCGATAATTAATGCTTGTTCTAATTTGATAGACTTGATACTTCATGATTAATGACGATAAATGTTCTAGTTTAGGGTGCTAGTTTGTTTTGTAACTCCTCTAACATGGGTCACATCCCTATTATGATTGTCTCTAAATTTTCATCTTGATGATTATTTAGAGTTTGGAAGGGTAACCCCTTCTATACAATTTTGACCTCTTGACATAAGTCTCTAATAGATCAAATCTTATGATGATATTGAAACTCGATATTGAATCTTGATTTGATGATGATCTTGAAATATGATGATATTGACTATAGCTTGTGGTCAAGTTTCCTATAAGGACCGAGGTTTAGATCATTCGTCAACCTTGAATACCATGATAATGACATTGATGTTGAAATCACAAAATGTTGTTCAATTGTTGCTCAATTGTTGATTATGGATTAATGATCCCACCTATTGTCTAATTCAGAATCTTATACCCTAGGTTAAAAATTTTGGACCTATGACTTTTGTTGCCCAAAATAATGACTCTCAATATGGATTTGCAAAATATTGACTAATGATGACTCATCTCAATTTTGATTTGACTCATGTGATCACCCTATTTGGATCTTCAGATCATCCTCGATTTATGATTGATGACTTTCATGTTCCCAAATCTCAAAAAATTCAAAATGATGATCATGTTGATTTGCTCGATTTATGACTTAGGTATAAGGTCTTATGTGGATTAGGGTGGGACCTTACATTGATTTTGAGCATGAAATCATGATATTAGAATATAATGATTTTCTCGAATGTTGAAATACATAATCTCAATCAAGGATGTATAGCCCCGCCTAGGGCCAACGTAGTAGATAAAACCCTAAATATTGGGATTGAAAGTCATGCTTTACTCTTGAATCAAATTGTCCTATTCGTTTGGCTTACTTGGTGATCTCACCAAACTTGTGATCTTTTGATGATCTATTGTATCAAAGTAGCGCAGTGGAAGTGTGGCTATGTTTGGACTTTGATGTTTGGTATCTTGATATTGGAATAACATTGATGCTATAAATATGATGTTGTTATATGTGGTTTATTATTTTGAACATGATATGTAATAAAAAGTCCCAATGTTGTTTGAGGATTTGCTTAAATTTTGGGGACAAAATTCCTTTTAAGGCGGGGGAGGATGTAACAACATAGATTGTTCTCTCTCCTCTGGCTATGCATACTTTGACTCATAATGCATTCAATTTGAATTAATGACCGCCGTAGTCATCAAATGGATGTGTTGGAGTTATATATTGCTCAATTGTTGAGATATGTTGATAAATTATAAGATGAACTCATTTGTATAAGGCTGAGTGCTAAATTAACTTTGAGAATGCATTTGAATTTTTGTAACAACTAAATATTTTGATATAGATTTCAAAGATTTTCTATGATGAAGAGGAGGAAATTCTAGATCCAATGGTGAAGAATTTACACAAATACGATAATCGAGGTGAAAGATATAGCCTTTGCAAGTTTGACTCTTTTCAAGCCTTTTCACCTTTGTTTCCTTGTTTTAATCCTCCTTTTCTTTCTTGGGCCTCAGCCTTTTGATATCTCTCCTGAGCTTGGACCAGGCCATGGAAATTACGGAGCCCAACTGGAAGCCCCCCACCAGTTATTCGATTAGGCATCCACAGATCAGGAGCTGATCAGACGGTTGGGGAGTCATCCCCAACCTCGAGCAGGAGTCAACGACTATAGTGGTGGCCATGCCCCTACTTTGCCACTCCTACAAGCTCGTTTGACTTCTTTGGCACATTTTTTTCTTCAAAAAATTCCTCAAACACGCTCCAAAAACCTCACCCCTACTCTTAGATGTTGTTTTTATCATCAAATGAGGGGTATGGGACACCCACGTGGTCTCGCCAGCCATTTTGGTCATGGCAAGGGAAGACCATGGGGTCTCAGCCCTCGTTCCCTCTATAAAATCACCCTTTGAGTTCACAAGCCTCCCTTACACCTCACTATCAATATTTCCTACTTTCTTGAGCCCTATTTCTCCTTTATTACTTTGCTCTGATGGGCTTCTTGTTTGGGCACCGTCACGTGGACTGTCTTTGGGCATTTTTTCTTTAGGAACCCTCACCCCTATAAAGGCCTCCATCAGGTCCGTGTGAAAGAACCGTAGTAGGGTGGCATGCTCGTAGATTTCGAAGATGCCTCCCTACCATCATGCTCCATCTTCGACAAAGGATTCCACCGCGGCACTGCCACACACAATCCCCACCCTCGTGCGAGTCGACTCCAGTGAGGGTGATGACCCAATAACCGTTGATCGATGCCAATGGTCCATGTTGGACCACGATCGAACAACCCAGATCGCAAGGGACTCTCCTATCTCTCAACTTCTCTTTTGTTGACTTGTCAAAGAACAACCCTGGACCCACGCCCCACTCAAGTGCGATCCCATGACCAAGCACCAATCCCAAAGTGCCACATTGCCTCTCTCATGGTATAATATCTATCCCTCTCTATTTTTTATACTAGATCTTGAAAATTTCATAGAAAATCATGTGTAACTCAAATTCGGATATATTACATATAAACATTGATGTACTCAATGATATCTATCCAATGAACATTGTTTCAGAAGCTAATTCCTTTTGTAGCTTTTGTTATGTTGAAAATTGCATCAAATGCATCTCTTTTACAATGTTTAATGGTGATTTATAGCTTTTGTTATGTTGAAAATTGCATCAAATTAGTAACCATGATCATATGATGACTCCACTTGACTTTTATGACACTAATCAGTTACATATGCTATCTTGTACTATTTTAATCAAACTTTATCATGATTATCCCTTCGAATGCCTCTAGTTCATGATATGGACCATGAAATGTGTATCATTTGAACTCTAATGATAATGATCATTATTTTGATGCTCAACTTGATTATATGCACTCCTAATCATCATGTTTGATCTAGATCAATAACTTTGCATGCTTTGATAAACTAAATGACTTATGTATGGATCTTTCTCACTATCATGACTAAGTGACCTAATCCTGACATGTAATGTGACTTAATGCGCATGTTGCTAAAATTGGCATCTAATCTTATACAAATCTCACCCTAATGGTCACCCTTTTTATTTGATGCTTCAAATTAGTAACTTGTTGAAATGTATGACACTATATCAATATTGATCACTAGTCTACTCTAATGATGACCATCTTGCAGGGTAATGACTCAAAATGATTAGTTTGACAATGTTGATACTCATGTTGATTTATCCTGCTCGAAACTCATGTTCGCTCTATTAAGAAGATGAAAACCTAAGTATGAAATCCCTGATCTTGTGAGCATGTTTCACCTTAAGTCAAAATGATAGATGATGTAATATGTAACTTGATGATGAATATTGCATGAACATTGGAAATGTCAAAATCAATCATTAAGAAATATGGAACTTAGATTAGGTGAAACATCCACCCTTGATGAATATTTTTAAGATGGCCTAAGTGTTGTGATGTTGATCTAGTTACACTTTCTTGTAATGTCAAGATCTCTTCAAAGGACACTTTTCAAATATCTAATCATGTTGTATAATGCTAGTTTGCTCACATCAAGGTACGCTTTATCCTCCTATTGGCCAGACTAGTGGTATTGAAATTGCTTGTATGTATAAAATATAAATGCTTGGCCATATACATTTGTTTGAGCTATTTTTACCTATGCCTACTGTGTTTTGGTCTTGATTACAGATGTTGAACAAACTTGAAAACATATTGATAGATGTCTGTTATACAACCTTGTGCAACTACCTATATTTTTGGGGTAAGGGCACAAGGTTGGATGTCCTACTTGAGTTGCATGTTAGGGAAGACCATGTTGATACAAGGGTTAGCTCTTGGAAATGACCTTGAGTTCCCTTATGAATAGGGTTAACTCTTGACATATAGTCATGTAGTTCCTCATGCTGAAATAGGGTAGCTAATCTTGAGCACCCTCACAGACCCCTTCCTTTGACAAGTTGGTCAAAGGCCTTATGATATTGTTGGTATAATGTAAACGAACATAAAGCACACTTTCATGTCAATAAGAAAGTCTTTAATAATGTTGTCACTTCATTCTTGTTATTTACATTATGCTTTTGCAAGCAATATATGTTCTTAAACCTGTAATTTTGTATGTTTGCCAACGTACTTAGCACAATTGTGTTGATTTGTACCTATTTTATGATTTTGATAACATGTACACCATGAATCTATAATGATGATCAATGTTTCCACACTTATGATAATCTTCTCATACTCTGATGATATATAATGACATGCAAATGGAATTGACATGGTTGATATATGGGACCTAAGATCTTGTTAGGTATTAATTTAGCATTCTTTTATGATGTCTTGTCTCATACCTTTGTTGTTGTTTGTGGTTTTATTCATGCATATGTTATGTGACCTATCCTATGGATGGACACTTGATTCCTCTCGCCTTTATCTTTCTAGACATTAGGAGTGATGATTTGGGTAACAAAGGGTTCTGTTCCATATTTATTTCCCATTTATACAAAATTGATCAACCTATACAAGTTGTTCCATATACCCATATATATTTTAGATTATATACTAATACATATACATGTATCTCAGGCTTCATGGCTACCTAAACTTACACTAGTATCTAGTATGTTTAAGTAAATTATACTAATTATTAGGGCATTATAGTTACTAACATGCATGCACTAATATGAGTTGATTGATCAAATACTTTAGGTTGTCATCTTATCACGCTTTATATATATGACAGAACATTTTTATTATCTAACCTATGGTTCAACCAGCAATTATTGGATAACAATTTCAATTAACTTGCAAACTTCCTATTATCTGTTTATATAAAAACCAAAGAGTAACTTAGACTATAAAGTTAACATACCTATTATATTGGTGTAGATCACTATTATTCTTATGTCATGAATAAAAACCTTAAGAACTAAAATTATAAGCAATGGTAGATTGACCTACATGTTTATTAATTTAGGATAGATTTGTATAGATTCATCTTCATCTTGAGATGCTAGAGTTATGAAGAGTTCTTGTCCAACCAACACGCCTCTCATACTAAGTACCCATGGATCAACTACATCATGCCATCTAACTCTTGTTGTTTGCAGACTCACATCAGGAATGATCCATCATCAAGGTGCATGAAGAAGGTGAAAGTCTCTCTAGTTCCAACTAGACTCCCAAAGTAGGTCAAAGATGTTTTAGGTGTTTTCTACATAGAGATGACAAGTGGTCAGTGGAATTTGATAACACCTAGCTCTCTTCATTTGCATTCTTATATCAGAAATGATCCATCTTCATGGTGCATGGAATAGGTGGAAGTCAATCCCTTTCCATCTGGACTCCTAGAGTAGGATAGATACATTATAAGTGGTTTCTCTTATCCTAGATAAAATAAGTGGACAATAGAATTAGTCCAAGAGAGGACTAGGTGATGGAGATCACCATGCTATTTTCAAAGAATTTGAGTTGTAAATCTATCGAGTACATGGCCTCCTATATGTGATGTGTTCTTCTATAGTTGCAATTGTGGTAGTTGTGGGTTTATATGGTGGAGGAAGGAAGGAGTGGTGTGGTTAGGTTAGTTGGATGCTGGATGATAATGTATTGTGATTGTAGGTTGTAGGTTGTAGGGAGGAAGATGATGATTTCTGACATGTTGTAAGAGGGAGGGACAAAAGAAAAGGAGAAGGTGGAGAAGTGTGCATGTTGAATCCATGTGTGAAGGAAGCCATTGTATTTGTAGGTGATGGAGTTTTTTTGTGGTGACGCAAGTACGTTGGTCCAGTGCATCATCCCTTTCTAGAGCACAACCTCAGGCTGATGGAGAGAGAAACTACTAGAGGTCATTGGTTGCATCTAACCTAATAGAGACCTATAGGACATGTTGTAGTGCCTTTTTGCCATGGACATGACTAGGCTTCAGGCTAGAGAGAAGGCTGGCAACTAGTGTTTGAAGTGCTTGGAAAGGAAATAATGATGGGGGATAAATAGGGAAGGGTGGGGAGTTTTGCATAGAGTAAGAGGAAGAGAAGGAGAAGAGGGTGGGTGAGAGAGACTAGTGGGGGAAACAACACCCAGTGGGAAGACACACTGGTAAAGCATCAAAGACATGGCTTCAAGAAATTACAAGGGGAATAAATATTATCTTAGATTTTATATGAAATCGTAAAAATGTTGATATGTTTTAAGGTTTGTGAATTTAATTAATTAAATGAGGAATGCCCAATTGACTAGAGATTTGGCCTATAGATTAAACAATATGTGAAAAAGTCAATTGTAGAAATAATTTCACACTTCAAACTCTATGATATTTTCTCATTTTTGTAAGTTTAATACTCAATAAAATGTATTTAATTCCTTTCTTAATCAATCTAATACATTATATTAGATTGATGGATTCATCATCTATTCCTAAGATGATTTTATACTAACAAAGAAGGGTAAAAAGTAATTAAAATTGATAAATTTTATGGTTAATCCCATTTGTAGACTTCATTACTTAATTCTTCATTACCCAATTCAAAATGTTAATAATTTAAACATTGTATTTTCTCAGCTCCAAATACTCCAAATTAATGTAATTCAGGGAAAAATGATGTAATAATAACATAATATTTTGGTGGCGCAAGGCATAACCACGCGCCCTAACTGATGGTTTTGCATGTTCTTTACACACCTTTCTTTTTAATATTGATGGATAATCTAATTAATTCAAAATATAATTTATGTTATAAATAATTTATAAACTATAATAAAATACTTCGAATTATGAATTCATTTGACTTCCTAAATGCTAAAATTTGGTTCCACACCTCATGGTCAAGATAAGTGACAAGCTTCTTCTTAGTTTTATTTGTTATATTTTCTCAAGTGAGATTGATGTTAAAATTATTCCTTATCTTGCCACACTATGATAACACCATAAACAACTAACTTTTTCACCTAGGTGAAAGAGGCCCTATAATGTAGTAATACTACTTCTAGAATTGACAAATGAACACATAATTTGAAATTTAGAAACTTAATATTAATTCATATATCTCACAGACATGTCCTTCCATAGAAGGTCTTCATGGAATCTTCAACTTCATGCCAAGATTATGTATATATTGGTACCTTCTACATGCAATGATCCCTAATCATGAATGAAAGTACTAGCTTTTTCCCTGATAGGTTCTCATGTATCATGAAATGGAATGGCCAATTTCTCTCCTATGACCCTAATCTTCTATAATCTATCCATGAATGTGGGACGTTAGTATGTGATCCACTACTAAATACCTCCTTGGTAGAAGTCTTCCCAACACTAGCCTCTGAGATTTAGTTTCCCCAACACTAGCCTCATCTAGGTGCTCAGGCTCAGAGTTCTCTTAGTTAGAGGTCATTCTATAACAACCTGCAAGATAGTTATAGTATAAAAATAAGTGAAGGAAATATATACATATATATTATTTATAATAAAAACATAAATTAAAATTACATAACTAAGAAGTCATCTATTCTTGCAACATCTAGTAAAAAATACACACCTCTAGTATTGGTCAGATCAATCATTAACTGATATCCCTTCTTCTTATAATGTGTTATAATCAATGTTAGCTTAAAAATGTGCACTTTACAAAACAATTGAGAATGGACTAGATTGATCTTACTTGTCATTGTACTTAGCTTCATCTATAGGATCTGTAATAAACTACCTTTTCTCATGAAGAAAGACACATGAGTTTTCATTTGTCGGGTAAACAATATATAATACTTGCTTCTCATGTGATGCCATTATTAATGGCTCATTCTTCTTGCCAATCTTTTTAAAATCCACTTATTGTAAAACCAACTTATCTCCAAAAATTTATCACTATCAACCCACTTACACCTAAAGGTGGGAACTCTAAACTCTATGTAGTGAAATTGTCATATGTCTTTGATGACATCTCATAGACTCTTATTCTTTTCACTAGAAAATACAACCAATACACCTGAAGAGTGACCACAAAGTTTTGGAGTATGGTACTTTCTTCTTGACATTATGTGTAGTACAAAAAATTCTTTTATACCATACCCTTCATTTGATATGACATTAATTTTTTGTTTAAAGGTGATCCATTATATGTTTTTAGAAACATCATTAGGTTTTGAGATAGTTAAAAAATACTTTATATTAAAATCACCTAATAAACATTTTATTATGTTCTCTTGAAAGTCACACTGAATTATATGGAGGATATTGTCTATTGATCAAACTGCTGTGTTTAAGATATACATACCCACTTCCTAAATGTTGTGTAAAATGTTTAAGTGTACTTCTTTGCATATATTACCACAATTCCTTTAACTTATGTTGGTAGAGTCATGTTTCCAAATAAAGTACAAATGTGAAGGGACTTTGGATTTCAATAGTTTTCATTTCATTTTAGAAAATAATTGCATAAGTCCATTACCTCCATAGTTACATAACCCTCAATAGTACTCCCTCCAGGTCAATAAATATAAGACCATTGCCTTTAACAACACATACATACCATTCAAAAGGATACATGGAATGTAAGAAATTTGTGCCCAACACATTCACCCCCTAGTTAAATGAAAACAAGATGAAACATGATATCAAAAAATAAATAAGGAAATACATCTCAATTTAGAACATGGTAACAATCACTTCTTGTTGCAACTTATCAAAACTATCATCATTTATAACATTGCTTCATATTTAGTGAAAGAAGAAACTAGTCCTTGTGACTAAAAACTTGACAAGCATTGGAACTAAATATTGAATATCCACAAGCATAATCATTTGCATTAGGATGTGGCAATAATGAGACTGAATACTTATCAGCTTCAGATCCTTCATTGATACCAATATACAATATTAGACGAGTGTCCATATAATACCATAACATTTTGCAAAAACTCACTAAAAGGTCATTTCCCCCATCTTGACTAAAATTGTAACAAGCAACATGTAAATATGTACGATGACCATGCATAACTGCTACATTTAATTCTTTTCTTATATCCAATTCTTGTAAATACAATTTGGGTTTGATGCCATGTATAGCCTTTCCTAGGGTACTCAATAATGTTACACTGACCTTGTCACTTACATTTTTCTCAACATATATGACATCAATACAATACTAATTATAAAATAAATACAATAAGGAAGATACAGGAATATTGACCCCATCTTGTATATAGATTAATCACATGTGGAAATACTACAAGGTCTCTTATAAAATATGTTGACAATATCTTTTACTCTTTGACAGACATCCTTCCTTGGTATAGGCTTAGGACATCCTTAGTTAATCCAATAAAAGTTTTACACAACTCTCGATAAGTATGCACCTCTGGGACAAATCTATGATAACTGAGAAATATGGTCTTTCTACTATATTTTATTTGTATTGATTAGTTATTTCCTCATGTGTAGGGCATGATTTTGATCATTTTTACATTGTATCTGGAAAAAAATCATGTATGCCAGGAAGTCATTATTTATGCAAAACAACATATATTTAAAATTAAAGGTCTCTGAAGTGAAGCATCATATGTCATAACCTCTTGTTCCTAAATTTTATTCAAGTCATCAATCATATCTTAAAAAAAATGAACAATATCATTTCTAGGTTGCTTGGACTAAAGAATTAACATTGACAACATGACATACTTATTTTTCATATGAAACCAAGGAGGAACATTATCTCTCCCCTCTTTGTGGGTTCCCCAACCCTTTATAAATTTGCCCTTAGGGTCTAATATAATCTAGGTCATAAACACATGGAATATTCCATTGATAGACAAACTTGTTTCACCACCCCATCATAGACATCAGGGGATGCTCACAATGTGCATGACATCTATCTAGATGAATTGGGCTTTTACTCCTTGTTAATTACCTTACTCAGAAGAAGGGTTTCATTCATGAAGGTTGAAATTTTGCTCATGTGGAACACAAAATATAAGAAACTAGGGTTTCTATATTAGCAACACCACAAAGAAGAAATTCAAATATGGAACATTATGACTATATAGATTTGGTCTTTACAATGGTCATGTATGGAATATCTTGCCTAGAAAAGCACATCCATTATTGTAACTAATTCCAATATTCTCTAATAAGGTTAGAGAGATATAATTTCATCTTTTTTACATAGCTCAAAGGAATAATACTTCCTTTTTGCTCTCCTAAAAAGTGTGTTCCCCTATTTTTTACTTTTTGAAATAAACTATACACTACATCAAAAGAAAGAAAGAAATATTGAGGTTCTATATGGTAAAAAAAACTTAAAAAATATTCAATAAAAAAAATCAAGGGAAGCTATATAGCTAATAGAGTAACAAATCTATGATTATCTATAAATTATCCCATTAGTTTTCAAAATCATCAACATAGTCTTCAAAATCCTTATTTCCCCTCTTATTTCATTATTGTAGGAAACCAACATAGAATGAATCTTTTCCTTTTTGGTGTTTCTGTGAACCATAGACTGAATATTTCTATCACATGTGTTGAAAAACCTTATGGACAACCCAATATTCTTGCAATATATATAGCTTCACAATAAAAAAATAGAGTTTCGTTTCAAAAAGCAATGAAAAAAGCTAAGGATGACCAATACATAATAAAAAATAGAGAAATATTTCATCCATTCTCATGTGTTGTTTCAAGAAAACTTTTCATACCCACAATCAAATAAATGGTGATTTACATTCTCTACTTCAAATCTAGTTAAGATGTATATAGGGAAATATGAAACCTCAATTGTGTAAATGATCATGAGTATTCATCTTGTTAGTTAGAATTCTCTAGCACATCATTTTTGTCACGCCCCACACTAAAAACCACGAGATTACTCAAAACTAAACAAAAGAACAATACTAAATAAGAGAATTACCGAAAATCACTAAAAATTTAAATTGATTGCACAAGGCACCAACATCAATAAACATGTGACATAAAGATCCATAACCTGCCATCTATTATATATCTCATAAAATGTCATGCTTACAACATGTTCCATAGACATGCCTATCACACATGACATATGTTTCTCTTTCATATACATGTACATCTACCAACTATATACAACAAAAGGGCACATAAGCCAAAAACTCATATCCATATCACGACTAGAAAAATGCATTGAACTATCCCCAATACCTGAGTGTACACGGGCAACTCTAGGACTCTGACACCAAAAGACCAACAAGTAGCACACTCAACCTTGTCAACTATTGATATTGTGGCTGCTCCACCTTAGCTGCACGATCTCTACATCCTCATGTACGACCACCTAAAGCATGTGGGAAACCCATGAGGTGAGAGCAAATGTCCCAATGAGAGATATAAATCTTCACCAATACTATTAAAGCACAAATAAAGAAACTTAAGAATAGAACTAAAGCTACATATACAATAAGTAGATTCAATTACTAATATAAGAAGGGAAGTTATTATCATCTAAGAAGATCAGGTAGCTATAACATAGCAGTACGCCATTTTATAGCTAAAGGGTAATATGAAGAACATGTATATTTTCTACCAACCAATCTATATAGAAGTAAATCAAGGCCTCATCCAACATATTCATATTTCATCCTAAGCAAGCATGATACATAGCTAATTACATATTATAATTACTGCTCTGAGGATTTAAGTTGTACCACCCAAATCCAACTAACCAATACTAAGTCATAATTGGTGCCATACAAGGTCAATGGAAGAGATAAAATCCACGACCTCACCAAACCTCATGGTCAGTACATGAGTGCATAGTAGAGACATACCAGTCAACTACAAAAGTGACTTATAGTCAATAGAAGGATCGACTCACGCATGGTCGTCCACATATAACAACACCTACCCCACCTTGGTACAGAAAACGATGCTAGAAGAATAGGCTCACGTATGGCCGTTCTAACAAGAAGGAGTGGCTCACGCATGGCCATCCATATCACAATGAGATCGGCTCATGCATGACCATCTCACACAACCTATAATTGTGGATACAAGGAAATACTTGACTTGCACCCCGCATATTCAAATATATGCACTTTGAGTAAAACGTGTTTCACCAATCCAAGAATTAAGACTGACACTGGAAATGATCTATGGAATAGGGAAACCTACATGGATTACATTTCACCTATTTAGTCATGCAATTAAGTATTTTCAAGCATCAACCAAGTTACAACATACAAAACCATAACAAGCATTACAAAGATAAGGGCATTGTACAAATTTTAAAGATATAAAACTTATAAGGTGTGAATTGGTCAAATGATCACCACATACCACCTATAGCACTTCCATTTACACTACTATCATCACTATTACACTACCACTCAAGGCTATCACTAATGTCACATCACTATGGGATAACAATCCCTTAATCATAGCATTGGAGGGTATCACTTCACAATAGGCATCAAGACATCACTAGGTAATAGGACCCATTCACATCATTCTTGTATCACAAGTATTTCAACATGCTTCATAAAGACATACTCAACCTATGCCACATCATACTTATCATATCATGAACTAGCTATGATATCCAAGTGCATATAAAATGCATGGTTAGAAATTGATAAAAGAGAGGAAACATCCTGAATCCATGTTTCACATCACATGCCTCAAATATTCATAACCATCAACATATCATACCCAAGAAATGACATGCATTCAACCTACAAGGTTAGGGTTTCAAAAATAAAGTGATAATATCATAACAAAATTGTCATTCCAAGAAAGAGAAGCAAACATGTCACATTACTCATCATTAGGATTAGGGTTTTCCCTCCATAGCCTATTAGGGTTTGAAGCTAAATTCAAATATCAATTCTATGTTCACCATCTCCCACCATATTGGAGAATCCTTAAGGTTAAATAATTTGATTAGGGTAGATTTAAAAATATACAAACTGCATGTCATATGGCTTATATATTACTCATATAAGATGTCTACATGTGTCCAAGCATAACCCCTCAACCACCATCAAGCCACCCATTAGTCATAGGTATCAACCACACAAGCAAATAGGTCACAACCATTCAACCCACAACATGTCACACCGATGACACATAGGGTGTCTAGGGAGCAACATCCCTCAATCTTGACCACCTTAATTTCTCAACCCATCTAGGGTTAGGGTCCCAACCACTGACAAGGTTGTCATGACTTCGAGAAATATGGAAACATGTCGCCACCCAAGACCACATGTCATGACCTCTCTTAAGGGTGTGTCAAGGCCAAAAATAATGCAAGGTCAAGTACAAAAACGAAGGCAACCACCTCATCAAAAAGTGTCAACATGACCATCAATCCAAAAGTGTCACGACCTCCATCAACATTAGGTACAACATATCAAAAGGTAAGCATATTGCCCAAGATTGACTATGGTTGTGAACAACATAGGGTAGATATCTTGACCACCCTAAGAGATGATGTTAGGGTCTCAAAATAGAACAAGGCTAAGGGAAAACCATAATCATCATGAAGGAAAAGGCTCATGCAAAATGATCACCATAAACCCTAGGTCATACATGATGATACCACATTGAAGGATCTCATCTAAGGGAGAGGAAACCATGGTTAAGGTAACCAAAATAGAAATTAAACTTTTCTCATCATCTAGGTACACTAATGACATGCATGTGAGCAAAACAAGGTTATAAGGATAGAGGAATATCATCATAACACCACAATCATCAAAATCAGGTATATGAAATTAGGGTTTTGGATTTCATCCGAACCAAGCTAGATAATCACCACCAAACAAGTTCTAGAGATTATCATCATCTACTATCATGTTACAGGAATGTTTTAAAGGGAGAATAAATTAGCTTGCATGTATAAGAGAGTACAATTAATAGAGAGGGAAAAGAGTTATATAACCTGCCTTAAGTTGATCACCACCAAGAGCTCCAAACTCCAAGATATATAGCTCCAAGACACCATCTAAAGGTTGAAGAAGCTTCACCAAAAGCTCCACACTCAGCCACAAGAGAACCTCTAGAAGAAGAAGACACCAAGGTCAAAGCTAGGCCAAGGAAATAAGAAAAGAAGCTCTTGGTCAAACAAAAAAGGAAATGAAGAAAGAGAGGAGAAATCCTCTCTACACTTGAGTCTACCTTATCCAAACATGGTCTATGACCCCTGTGATGAGGAGTTTCTCTCCCAAAATGACCACCGTGGAAGAACCATGGTCTAGGGTCGAGAAAAGAGAGGAATATGAAGGTACGAGATAAAAAAAAACATCAAATTAGGATACAACCACTTACCAAGGATGGAAGATGATCTAGGATCACCGCCACCATGGAATGTAACAGGAGATTAATCCCCCAAGCTCCTAGGACAAACATCCTTGTGCCACCAAGCTCCAAGAATAATAAAAGAAGGAGGAAGAAGTTATATGGTCAAAATGGGTTGCAAGAGAGTAGAGATAAGGGGTTTTATAGATGGAAGATGAAAGAAAGAGAAAGGGATGAGGTGTCAACATACTAAGGATCCCAAGGGACACTTGTCCTCGCAAAAGACCAACATGCACTCACATGCAACCACTTAAATATGACGTTCAAGAAATGGTGATACACTCTAGGTAGTGTATCTACCACTATGAACTCCCACATGGTCATGGTCACATCCATCCTCAGGTGCACCTCCCATGGTCACAACACCACCCATTACCATCTCCTCTAGGTCAAGACAAGGTACCACCATCAACCCTAGATCGAGACAACACATGATAGGTTATCCATCTTGACCCAAGACCTTGCTAAACTATATAGGTCGCAACTCTGCACTCTATAGGAAGTGTCTCGACCGTGACCCCCTCCAAAATAGGCCTAGGTCGTGATTCATGGTCGAGACAACCCAACATACTTCATGAGTTGAGACATCCAACATGCATGGAAACCCTAATCACCCTTAAGGTATCAACTCCACAACCAGAGCTCAAACAAGGATCCCTGCCCATTCTCTCTCCTCTTGATTATGTTAAGAAAGAGAGTGAACACCCTAGAGGTGGTAAATTGCACATCAACCCCCTATATTGGGTAAATTACAATTTACACCAAAACTAGCACAGAAAGTGAAAACAACATCCAAACAAGATCAAACTTGAAACTTGAGCTCTCCATAAGCCCTAATTACATCTCAAAAGATTAGAGAAAGGTTCTAAGAACATGATTAAGCCAAGGCAAATAGGGTTACCCCAAAACTCAGGACAGTGGTCTTAAAAGCCATAAATCCCTAATAATTGCCCCTAAAATCCAAAGCGAAATGGGATGGGTACTACTTCTGCATCCCTATCTCAAGCCCCTACTAAGGTCAACCCAAAATTGATATAAAACATATGCAAATAGATTAGAATGAAACAATTTCATCCGAGCCATCTCAACTCATGAGTCGACCTCTCGTTCTGGATGACTCAAGGCATAAAGTCGAGTTGTCACTTGTTTCCATCCTTGTCCCCCACTGGCTTATCTAGAACTACGATGCATGTCCATGTCCTCGTCCTCCACCATTGTTGAACTATTGTCTTTGCAAGCCCTGCTACCTATGCCTTGACTACTGGGTCACCTCATCATCTTCCACAGGGGAAAATAGTGTAGTATGGCCAACCTATCCACACTTATAGCATGTCTTGTTCTCATACCAAGGCCTAGGCGGCCCTATCATAGACACTAAGGCAACACTCTAGGCTTAGGTAGGGGAAAACTATTTCTCTTGGTCTTACTTGGTGACCACTTTGTCAGTGTACTAGACATCTATTGTGCTGGTGGTGCTGACAACCTAGGCTCCTTAAAGACACCCAATGACTGTCCCTGGTACTCAACATGCCTCTTCCTAGCACTCTTCACTTTCTTCTCAACAACATACCTCTCTATCCTTTGGACTGGCTCCACAAATGTAGCAAAGTTCTCTATTCTTTCTAAGGCTGATGCTGACGTCATCAACTCTGCACTCAAGCCTTTCTCGAAATGTTTGATCCTCTCCTATTCTGTCACATCCATGTGAGGGCATAACCTTAACAACTCCATAATTCTTGATTCATACTCATTGTTCGTCATGGATCACTGTCGAATCCTCTCAAGCTGGATGATCATCTCATTAAGGTACATCCAAAGAAAGTACCGACTAATGAACTCACGTCAGAATGCCTCCCAACCGATCACAACATCTGACCACTTTTCCTCCTCTATGGCCCACCAATGGCCAACACTCCCTTTCAAGAGGTATACTACATGTTTCACTATATCAACCTCTAAGATATTAATGATCTAGAAGCCTTTCTCTAGCTATGTTAACTAGAGATATGCATCTGCTGGATCTACCGTATCAACATATTCCATAGCTCCAACTTGCCTCAACTGTTCAAACATCTTCCCTGAGGCCTAAGGTTCCACATTGGGGACTGCTGCTCTCGTTTGAGAAATGGGCATTCTATCCGTCATATGTGTAATTGTGGCCATAAATTATCCAAACAATGACTAAAAAGTGAGATTGGCTATAGGGTCTATCTGGGGCATCTCAAGCGCCCTCTCCTCAACATCCTACCTCCTTGCACATCCACCTGGTGCAGCAACACCACTCTTAGAAACATGTTCTTCATGTTCTCCAACCATCTTTTCAACCCTTCTTCTTCTTCTACACAAGTAGGAGTCACTACAACACAAACTGTAGGACACAAGAACAGACACAAACTTTAGTCCTAGGTCTTTGTAGACTTAGCGAATCTAAACCTCTAATAAAAACCAAACTGTGATGACCCGCACCACAAACCATGAGATTACTCAAAACTAAAAGTGAAAATAATACTAAACAAGCAGATTACCAAAAAACACTAAAAATTAAAACCAATTGCACAAGGAACAAACATCAAAAAACTTGTGACATAAAGATCCATAACATGCAAAATCTATTATTATCGCATACATCATGCGTACAACATGTTCCATAGACATTCCAATCACACATGATATTTGTTTCTCTTACATATACATGTACATCCGCCAACTATATACATCAAAAGGGAACATAATCTAGAAACTCATATCGATATCATGACCATAAAAACACACTATAATATCCCCAAGACCTAAGTGTACATGGAGGACTCTAGGACTCTAACACCAAAAGACCAACAAGCAACATACTCAACCTTGTTAGCTATTAATCTTGCAACTACTCCACCTTAGCTATACGATATCTACCTCCTCGTGTACAACCACCTAAAAGATGTACGAAACCCATGAGGTGAGACCAAACATCCGAGAGAGAGATATAACTCTTCACCAACACTATTAAATAACATGCAAAGAAACTAAATAACAGATATAAAGCTACATCTACAATAGCAGATTCAATCATTGATGTAAGCAGAGAAGTTATTATCATCTAAGAAGATCAAGTATCTATAATAGAGTAGTAGGACATTTATAGCTAAAGAGGAATATGAATAACATGTATATTTTCTATGAACCAAGCTATATAGAAGTAAAGGAAGGCCCCATACATTATTTTCATATTTCATCCTAAGCAAGCATGATACACAACTAATTATGTATTTTAATTACAACTCAGAGGATTTGAGTCATACCACCCAAATCTAACCGACCACTACTAAGTTGAAACCAGTGCCATACAAGGTCAATGGAAGAGCCAAAATCCACGACCTCAACAAACCTTGTGGTCTGTGTATGAGTGGAAAGTAGAGACAGTCTAGTTAACTACAAAAGTGACTTGTAGTCAACAGAAGGATTAGCTCATGCATAGCCATCCACATATAACAACACCTATCCCACTATGGTATAGGTAACGATGCTAGAAGAATAGGCCCACACATGGCCATTCTAACAAGAAGGAGTGGCTCACTCATGTACATCCATAGCACAACGAGATTGGCTCATGCATGGCTGACTCACACAACCTATAATTAAGGATGCATGGAGATACTTGACTTGCACCCCACATATTAAAAAATATGTGCTCTGAGTATCAATCATTTCACCAATCCAACAATTAAGGGTGGCACTGGAAAGGATCTATGGAATAGGGAAACCTACATGGATTGCATTTTACATGTTTAGTTATGACAATTAAGTATTTTCAAGCATCAATCGAGTTATAACATATAAAACCATAACATGCATTACAAAGATAAGGGAATTGTACAACTTTTAAAGATATAAAACTTATAAGGTGTGAACTGGTCACATAATCACCACATACCACCTATAGCACTGCCATTCACACTACTATCATCACCGTTACACATCTACTCAAGGTTATCACTAATGCCACATCGTTATGGAATATCAATCTCTTAGTCATATCACTAGAGGGTATCACTTCATAATTTCCATGAAGCCATCACCAGGCCATAGGACCCATCACATCATTCTTGTATCACATGTATTTCAACATTCTTCATTTGGATTTATTCAACCTATTACTTATCATATCATGCACTAGCTATGATATCCAAGTGCATATCACCTAAATGGTTATAAATTGATAAAAAAAGAGAGGAAACATCCTGAATTCATATGTCACATCCCATGCCTCAAATATTCATAACCATCACCATAGCATACCCAAGGATTGGCATGCATTGCACCCGCAAGGTTAGGGGTTCAAAGACAAGACAGATAATATCATAACATAATAGCCATTCCAAGAAAGAGAATCAAACATGTCACATTACTCATCATTAGGGTTCCCTCCATAGACGAATAGGGTTTGAAAGCTAAATTCAATTAGCAATCCCAGGTTCACCATCTCCCACCATCTTGGAGAATCCTTAAGGTTAAATAGTATGATTAAAGTAGATTAAATATTATCCAAACAACATGTTATATGGTTTATTTATTACTCATACAAGATGTCAACATGTGTCCAAGCGTAATCCCTCAACCACCATCAAACCACCCATTAGTCATAGGTATCAACCACACAAGAAAATAGGTCGTGACCACTCATCCCAAAACATGTAGCGCCTGCGACACATAGGGTGTCTAGGCCAAGACATCCTCAATTCATGTCTTGACCCATCTAGGGTTACAGTCCCATCACCCACAAGGTTGTCACGACTTTAAGAAACATGGCAACATGTCCTGACCCAAGACCACATGTTGTGACCTCTCTCAAGGGTGTGTCATGACAAATGTAAGGCAATGTCAAGTCCCAAAAACTAAGGCAACCACCTTACCAAACACGTGTCAACATGACCATCAATCCTCAAGTGTCATGAGCTCCATCAACATTAGGTACAACATATCCAAAGGGTAGCATCATTCCCAAGATTGATTGTGGTCGTGACCAACATAGGGTAGGTGTCTCAACAACCCTAAGGGATTATGTTAGGGTGTCAAAATAGAACAAGGCTAAGGGAAAACAATAATCATCATGAAGGAAAATGCTCATACAAAATGATCACCATAAACCCTAGGTCATACATCATGATACCACGTGGAAGGATCTCATCTAAGGGAGAGGAAACCATGGGTAAGGTACCAAAAATAGAACCTAAACTTCCCTCATCATCTAGGTACACTAAATTAATGCATGTTAGAAAAACTAAGGTAAAAAGGATAGAGGAATAGCATCATAACACCACAATCATCAAAGTCAGGTATATGAAATTAGGGTTTCAGATTTCATCCAAACCAAGCAAGATAATCACCACAAAGAAGTTCTAGAGTTTATTATCATCTACTATCATGTAAGTGGTACGTTTTAAAGAGAGAATACAATAGATTGCATGTATAAGAGAATGCAATTAATAGAGTGGGCAAAGAATTATATAACCCCCCTTAAGTTGATCACCACCAAGAGATCCAAACTCCAAGATCCATAGATCCAAGCACACAATCTAAAGGTTGAAGAAGCTTCACCAAATCTCCATAGTCAGCCACAAGAGAACCTCAAGAAGAAGAAGACACCAAGGTCAACTTTATCCCAAGGAATGAAGCAAATAAGATCTTGAACGAACCTAAGAGGAAAGTAAGAAAGAGAGGAGAAATCCTCTTCACACTTGGGTCTACCTTGTCAAAACATGGTCTATGAACCTTGTGATGAGGAGTTTCTCTCCCAAAATGACCACCATGGAAGAACCATGGTCTAGGGCCGAGAAAGGAGAGGAATATGATGGTAATAGATCAAAAGAAACATCAACTTAGAAGACAAGTACTTGACAAGGTTGTAAGGTGAGTAGTACCACCACCACACATAAGAGGAGATTGATCCCCCAAGCTCCAAGGATGAACCTCATTTCTCCACCAAGCTCCAAGAACAACCAAAGGAGGAATAATATAGATGGAAAAAAAGGGTTGCAAGAGAGAAGAGATGAGCAATTTTATAGATAGAAGATGAAAGAGAGCGTAAGGGGTGAGGTGTCAACACACTAAGGCACCCATGGGACACTTGTCCTTGCAAAAGGCCAACATGCAACCACATGCAACCACTTAAACATGGTATGCAAGACATGGTGATACACCCTAGGTAGTGTCTCAACCACCATGGACTCCCACATGGTCATGGTCATGGACATCCTAGGGTGCACCTCCCATGGTCACAACACCGCCCATCACCATCTTCTCTACGTTGAGATAAGGTACCACCATCAACCCTAGATTGAGATAACACATTCTAGGTCGTCCATCTTGACCCAAAATCTTCCTAGACTATCTAGGTCACGACCCTACACTCTACAGTAGTTGTTTCGACTGAGATACCATCCAAGCCAGGCCTAGGTCGTGACTCATGGTCAAAACAACCCAACATACTTTATGGGTCGAGACATCCAACATGCATGGAAACCCTAATCACCCTTAAGGTGTCAACTCCTCAACTAGAGCTCAAACAAGGCACCCTCCTATTTATCTCTCCTCTAGATGATGTTAAGAAAGAGAGGGAACACCCTAGTGGTGGTAAATTTCACATCAACCCCCGTACTGGGTAAATTCCAATTTACACCAAAACTAGCATAGAAAGTATAAACAACATCCAAACATGCTTAAACTTGAAACTTAAGCTGTCCATAAGCCCTAATTACATAGCATAAGATTAGAGAAAGTCTCTAAGTACATGATTAAGATAAAGCATACACGATACCCAAAAACTCAATTTTATATCTATTTGGGGTAGATGACTTCCACCTACACTTCTCCCAATCATATCAGGGTTGTTCCTCTTGAAGACATACCAAAAATATTTCATTTAAATTATCTCCTTGCCATCAAAAAAAGAAAATCATCTTCAAGTTGTAGATTTTTTGTGGACACATTTATAGATTCGACAATCCTTCTACATTTTCTTGAGTCAGGGGATATTCAAACCCTATGATGGTTAAATTCAGATTGAGAAAAATATTTTCCTTTGCTCAAATTTAGAACATCCTACTATCCAA
Organism: Alisma plantago-aquatica; assembly: GCA_963693085.1. Taxonomy (NCBI): domain Eukaryota; kingdom Viridiplantae; phylum Streptophyta; class Magnoliopsida; order Alismatales; family Alismataceae; genus Alisma; species Alisma plantago-aquatica. The sequence continues at coordinate 1,476,053,733 of OY856409.1, read as the reverse complement.
AACATGGTAAAAAAACTATGATTGACCTAATAATATATCCAAATGAGGGTACTTGTCCCCTTTTAAACAATAACATGTACTAGAGGAATCATATATTTCTAAAATAAAGAAGTTGCCTCTAGGAATTAGTACCAGTCATCCATATTGTATATATTTTAAGTATATTTTGTGGACCCATTTGACCCACAAGTTATCTTTCTTCAAAACAATATTCTAGATGGTCTTTGGTCACACATGAATTACTAATATCAACAATGTTTCTAAACTTGTCAATATTCATAGCTCAAAGAAACATGGATAACTTTCCTTTAATGAAATGCAACATCGTATTTATTTAGGAAGATCCCCCAAGAGAATGCTTAGAATATCATGTATATTCTTTTCATCAACAAATTTACTAGACAAAATAATACTTTTTATCACTCATAATCATACCAATGATATTGCTCAAATCCTTATGAATTTTTGTCAAAACAATGTTGATTCATATTCAACATTCGAGAAAAAAATATAATATCATTCACAATAAGGGTATGAGGTAATCATCAATTAATACACCATTCATCATACTGGAATACCATTCCATAGAAAGAACAAAAACATATGGGGATAGTATCTCTTTTTCAAATACCCCTAGAAGGAATGAAGGCATCAGTTATAACACCATTTATCAAAACTCTAAAGTTGATACCATGAAGGATGTAAGTGACCAATTAATAAATCAATGGGGATATTCATTTTTTTTAGAATAAAAATAAGAAAGTGTTGAGTTTCGGCCGACCAAAAAAAAAATAAGAAAGTGTTAGTAAACTGAAACATAAGCCTTTATGATATCCATTTCCACACACACCTCAAGAGTCAAAGTTTTCATAATATTGCAATCAAATCATTTACCAAGAGTGTAGAATAGAAATGTGTATGCCTTTAAAATGGGTACTTTGAGATCGGTCAATGATGAGGCACAATATTTTGGAGCAAATTTGATAGAATCTGAATAATAATCTTGTAAAACATGTTGCATAAGGATATAGGATGCATGTTATTCATTTGAATAGCCTCTTAGACGAAGTAACATGAGGGTCACAAGTTTCTACAAAATAATTGGGAATTCTTCAACTAGAGAAATTGTTTAGGACTCCAAAAATTACATCTCCCCCTATAGTGTGTCAACATACATTACAAAAATGATAATTGAACCCATTTGGGCCAAGGGCCTTTCCCCTATTAGATTCTTTGACCACTTTCTCTATTTGATCATTGGTAACTATCTTATAGAGACATAAAAGAAGATTTGAACACTGGGGGAATTTAATAATGGGCTTTCCCTATTTGATTCTTCCACCACTTTGCTTATAAATTGAATGAGAAATAATAATAATGCCACAAGAATGAGGAAAAACATATAGAAAATGTGAGTTTAAAATAGCTCTATCTATTTTGGACATAACCAAATTACTAACCTCTTGCCTATTATCCCATGTCTACATAGATCCAATATATTTATATATCATTAAGATAACATCTATTAATAAAATCATTAAATTTTTTCACAAAAATATAGGGTAGGTAACAAAGGTAAATATAGGATAGGTAACAAAGGTAAATATAGGATAGGTAACATCTCTAAATAGAGACTCTTATACATTGAAACCTCCATTAAGAAAAAAAGGTAAATCCCCATGTATATCTTTATTATGTCTGAGATAAGACCAAATAACACTTTGTTTGACCTCTTCATCATGGCCGTAGATCTTGAATAGACAGAAGAGCTCACTAGAAGTGGTAACATCAAAATGAATAAATTGTTCATCCTCAGATAACTTGCTAACATAAATGTTATTATTGATCAAAGACACAACTATCCTCCACAGAGCATGTGATTCATGGTTTAGGAACCATTTACAATCAATAATAATGTTGTTTACAACTTTGAGAATCTTCCTAAATTTCACTTTAGTTTCAAGAAGACAAACCACAATAACATTATTCTCTTATCTGGCATCCTTTACATATTTTTGGTGTCCTGGTTTATTGAACCCACAAACGTTCCAAGAGGTAATTTTATCATTTGAAATAAGATCCTGAGATCTATTTATTGTCCTCAAAATAACCAAATCATCTAGATTTATCATCTCAAACCTGCTAGGAGACTAAGATCTACACATAGACATTTGAGTAGGAACCTTTGAGAAAACCTTAGGTGGGCTAAAAGGGGGAGGAAAATTTCCTCCTTGGGTTAAACAACTTTTTTGACCCACATGCTTGTGTTTTCCCTCATATACATTCACTTTATCTGTGTTGACTACCACCTAAATGATAAGAAAATCCACTTTCGAGGTGTACTTCAAATACAAGTCAGTTCCATCTACATTTGTTTTGGAAGCCAAACTTTTCTTGACATGTTTATTAACACAAGCGCACTAATCACTTCCAAATAGATTAAATTCACTACATATAATTAGGAAATATGGGACATGAGTATTAGGACTTGCATTCTAGCAAATTCAAGCTATTTGAACTTTTTGGTGAGTAGATCTACATTAATTTGAGTACCTGAAAACTCCCAACAATGTTGAATCTCATTATCCCAAACTCCAACCAAAGATCATATATTCTGAACTATATTGGTATCTATGATACTTTGAGCTTCTCATGAGATTCATTGCACTCCCAGTTGAGAATCATTGCATTTCCTGCTACTTCTATTGATAGATTTGCAATTGCCATCTTTGTATCTTCAGGATCTATGAACTTGATGACAAAGAAGTCATCACCACAAAAGTGAATTTCAAATTCATATCTAGTTTTCTGGATCACTCTCAAGTGGGTATGAAAATTTGATTAGTGTGGTTTAAGATCCACAACATAGTTTGTCGTGGTATTATGCCGTTTATCCACATTTTACTCTGCATAGCCATGGTGTATCGTATCAGTCCATTGACAATTTCTTGCTCCATTGCTTCAACCTACTATAACATTCCTCTCTATGAGAGAATGAATCTTCCCAAGACATAGGATAAGAGGAAACTAGGACTTGAATTTTTTAGTTCCATTCTCATTAATATGACAAATTCTCAGACAGTTTCTCCTAGTTATCGAATCTCTTCTCATATGAATCTCCCTTATCTCCCCTACATCGAATCTTATGTGAGAGGCCATAATAACCAAGAGTCTTGCTTGACATAGACTTGTTGGAGGAAAATCATCATTTCTCCACTGCCCTCAAAAAGTCCAAAGACATAATACTTTCCAACTATGGTCAGAATTACAAAAAAAAATCATCCTTTATAGATTATCACGGGGAAATTTCACAAAATGGATCCACAAAAAATATAAGGAATCATGAAAATAAATTTTCAAATATATATTCGTAGACCACGCAAGGACAAAAAACATGTTCTGAATCTAGTTTCTCAATCAAAAGTGTATATTTATCCTTATAATCATAAAGGATATTTTTAATATGATTATGAAACCTAGAAAATGAATTAATATTTCCTTATCTAAACATGTTCATCAACTCACCTAAGGATATATAGAAGAGAGAAGAAACATCCTAACCTTTGCAAGACAGAATGTTAAATCTATCCAAAAACCTAGCTCAAGGTAGAACCAACATTGAAACAATCATTCATAGAAATTGAGTTTGGAAGGTATGATGAGGAAATACAAGGGTCAAAGTATCATTATTGAATAGAGGATGGGTCTAAAATGAAAATTATAGAAAACACCAACCTTGTCATGGATCCTTGTACCATTAGCAAAACCAAATGTATCTTAGAAAGAATTTCCATGAAAGCTCAATCTTGAAAATCAATCAAATCCAATCATCTAAATTTACTAGGTAGAGCCTTCGATAGTTGGGAAACAAAATTTTTTATAATGATATACAAAAATAAGGGGCATATATATTTGTCTAGATGAATAAACAAAATGATCTATTTTAGCAAGCTTTGTTGATTTCACATCTTCCTGGTCAAGGATCAATCTATTTAGAGAAACACCATCAATATCATATGTCAATGGGATAGCATCATCAAAGTGGTGCATTAAATGACAACCCAAATGATTAGTTTCTAGGCGTATCGGCTTGACTAATTTTTCATGATTTTAGTCTATTTCTTTAGCCAAAACTCAATCATCAAACACAACAAAATCAAAGTGAGTGCAACAAGCCAAACTATAGGGCCTTTGACAACTCACACATTTTTGTACCAAATAGGCTGATTTGATGCCCTAATTATTCCGGACTCATATAAGATTACTATGTTCTATTTAACAATAACTCTAGCCAATTTTAAAAATACATTTGAAAAATCTTCAAGTCAAATGAATTTTAGGTCAATATTCAAGAAGCATAGATATAAGTATTCAAGATCTTTGTCAGGTATACTTACCATATTTTAATTCTCAAAATATATGTAAACATTAATAAGAACCAAGTTAACACAATTCCATCAATAACATGGTTAGAAATGTATGCTAATTATAACGTTCCTACCATTATAGCCAAAAGGGATGCATTCATATCATCTTAGGTTACATGCACCTTTAGGAATGCATTAAACATGTGAGTTTACATAAAACTTTAGTTCAAGACACAATACACTTAACCATTCATTCTATCATGAAAATTAGGTTTACTATTCACATTTTCCACTTTCATTAGTTCCTTACCTAAAGTTAGGGTTATTATTACTTAGTGCATTGTCATTCATCTTCATATATGATTTTATGTTAACAGTTTAACTTTGATTCCACCTTGAAATTAGGGATGTAGATTAACTTAGATAAGAAGAGATTTGGCTAAGAAAGAAGGATAATCTCAAGTCTAAGGTTAATATGGGTTTTGTGTCATCAAGTTTTATGGTTTTGTGGATCTATCTCAATAGTAACTCTCTTGAGAAAACATCCTCAATAATTTTGAATTTATAATTTAATTATAGAATATTCAACTACCAATTCTCAATGTCCCCCCCCCCGCCAAAACACCGTCCTACATCATTTTTGTCTACTACTACTTTGGAAAATTTTCCTTTCATGACATTTGTATATACATTATACTTCTCCCATCAAAGGTTGGGTGTTTTCCTTACCAATTTGATAGTACATTTGGTCACCGCTTCTATTTCTCACATGTTAATATTTATAAAGAAACATGTTCAATAAGTATATAGTTTTTTTCCCTATATATTTTTACATTATAGTCTTTTCTACTCGTATATGGCTTCAAATCGTATATTGAATACTGCACTTGCACAGTTCATATTTTGTCCTCATTTAAGATAATTTCCAAACTTTGAAATCAAAATTTGAGGGTTGCATTTATATGTTAAGGGAGGTATAATGTGATTAACGTATGTTTGAATGAGGGTATAAGTATATGTTAATACTTATTTTGATGGTTCAACAGTCAGTTGACTTATTAGAAGTAGCCTGATCGAGTTCCCTGAATATTGATTTCAACTTGACGTTTAGGGGTTTGCAAAAAAATTTAAGTGACCTCTTAGATTGCATTTCAAATTTTCAGTTGATCTCTGTGGCATTGTCCATCACTGGTTTTTGATTGGTCAAACAAAACGTTGATATGTTGATTGATTTCTTACTCCAACATATTCTCAACAAGTTAGAGTTTATAAACATTAGCCAATGTGGCTTTAAAGGTCCAGTGACCTTAGGAAGGTTGACTAGATTGTTGACTGAATCAAGGCACAAATACTTGGACTCTATCCAATTGCCCTCCATTGATAGATAATTGGATATGTGGATTTTTTCCTTTATGATGTACTTAAAATGAGGGATATCTGATGAATGACTTCATCAAAGAAATTTCAACATGAAAAAATATATCTAGTGCTACCAAATCAGAGGTAAGATATAATAAGTCTCTAGGAGATACCCTAAAATTTGGATGCTATCAAGATTTCCTACCAATGATTTGTTATCTAGATTCAAGTCAAGATTTCCAATCTATCACTCTAGTTTAACATGCATATTGTAGTTTTACTTTTCTCTCTAGAATTGTGGGGACTCATTTCTTTAACTAACATCCTTTTCTTATACTAGCCCTAGATCTTGTCTGCAAGATGATTCCTTGGTTAAAACACCCATTTTACTGAAGGAATCAATCAATCACAATTTGAAGTAGAGATATCTATGTGCTAAATGAGGTGGGCTTTCTTGTGTAGTGGATGTCTTTTATTGATTGTAAGCATGTGCTTTTGCACTTATGTTCATGTGTATGCAATTGGTGATGATATGATGTATACATTTTCTATGTATATGTTTTAAATCTCTCCAGTAGAGGCATGTCGGTTTCATGTATGGAGGCCACTGGTTTAAAGACCATGATGCAGGACAAGTCCCACATCCAGATCTAAGTGCCACTTCTAGATCCTAGTGTCACATAAAATATTAGGATAATTAGTTATTTTATTATGTTTCTCTCTTATTATGCAATTATTTCAATTGTAGGACCTAACTGCAATATTAGGGACATACTTATAAGTTCTTAATTAATTAATTTTTCATTCCTGTTTTGGTTTTATCTGAAGTGTAAATAAGCCAATTCGGGCCTCCCGTGTGTTATCTATATAAGACCATGCTAGGAGGCTTTGTCCAGTAATTTTGAATGATATGAATTAGTTTTTTTTTTACAACATGGGTTGCATCAGGTCATGTACCTAGATGGAGTTCCTCTTTGTTCACAATTTGTCACCAAAATTAGCAACCAGAGACCATATTAGAGGGTGGGACACATCAAAATAAAGCATGTGTGTGTGATGAGAATAAAATATGCATGGCCATCAATTTATGAGATGAAAATATGGTAGAGACTACTGGATAATAATCTATTATGTGATGGAAATTAAATTCTAGTTTAGTGAACATGTAGAGATATTACACCTATAGAGATGAAGAGAAGAAATAAGGTCTAATTTTTTTTTCTAATTTATGTCATCATGTATGGTTGAAGAGACCAAGGATCACGGAGAAACAATGACAAAGCAAAAGGTGTGGGATAATATGTAAAAGAATTAGATTCATACTCAAATTTAAAAGGTTTATTTCTACGAGATTGTTGCATATTACAATGTAAGGGTGTGTATATATATATATATATATATATATATATATATATATATATATATAATTGGTAAATTCATACATAGATACATATACATATATTCATATATCGCCGACAAGCAGTGGCTCAAGTGGTCAAGCACAATGTCACCTAACAAAGGGATTTGGGTTCGAATCCCAATTGTTGCCTTCATTTATCATAGTCCTAGGCGTTCAGCCTCTACCACATGCATTGGAGAGGGGGAGAGAATGCCTCTCTAAATCCCATATATTCATATATCCGCACACAAAAAAACACCCATACATGCATATATATGCACTCAAACACAACAAACACACACATATATATGTAGGTTTGTGTGTGTGCATTTGTTTGAGTATGTATGGATGTATTTTATTCTCTATGATGGTGCATTCAAAGCTAGAATCAAATCATTTATAAGTGTTACAACTTTTCTCTATGAAACAGATAGGATTCTCATGTTTTCATGCATGCTTTTGCTAAATAATTTTGACATTGACCACTAAGGTTGTATTTGAATGTCTGGAAATCTTATCCATCATGTATGATGCGATGATTTTGAGTCGCATTTGTAGACCGATTTCATATGTGTTTTGTGCCTTAATTACTCATTTTCATGGATATTATTGCATAATTCACTTTATTTGGTCTCTGCCATCATTTTATATCAAATCCCCTTTATTTCATTATTTTAAGCATTATTGATCATCTTATCATAAATCGTGTGGATTTATTTGGTCTTGTTGTACAATTTCAGGAAGAACAAGTATCTACATCCGTCGATACCATCGACGGGTGTCGATACCATCGACCAAGCCACAGGTTGTCAGCCGAGAAGAGCAATACAGAGTCGATACCATCGACGCCCAAGTCGATGGCATCGAGATGTCTCCAGGCTGCTAGCGAGGATTAAGTCGATACCATCGACGGATGTCGATGCCATCGACACAAGGAGAGCTACAGCGTCGCTAAACGACAACAACCGACGCTAAAGGAGTCGATACCATCGACACGCAAGTCGATGGTATCGAGATCACCACAGGCGCTCAGAATAAAAGAAAGGAAAGCTGCCGCTAATCCGCTGGGTCGATACCATCGACCCGCGTCGATGGTATCGACGCCGGCAGATATGCGTTGGATCTGTTTTGATATCAATCGGACGGCTGTCATTATTTGACGACCTAATTAGGGACTTATACCTAATGACGGCCGCCCAGACAAAAAGGGGGGATCTGATATTTGGATTGCACGAGTGCCGAGGAGGAGAGAAAGGAGAACGGAGGCCGAGAAGCTCATACCGGGTGATTCGGACGCTGCCGAAGACAATTTCCACCACCGACAGGCGGGGGAAGCTGTGTTCTACGCCAAGGATCCACCGGTTCTTCTCCGTTCAGGGGTTTTCCCATCTATTTCACGTTTTTCTTATGAATTCCCCAATTTCTACCATGTATTTGTGTAAGATGAACATGAGAGGCTAAAACCCTCAATCTTTAGGACCGGGAGTAGCCCGGGGATACATTGTATGATGATTTTATATTGATAATTCATATTTTTCTCTCATATCCGTGGTATAAATTCGTTTTCTCTATTGCTATTGTTATGCTTGATCACCATAATAGTAAATTAATGCCCTTAATCACTTCGACAGAAGGATTAACGGTTGAAAAGAAACGAATTCTACATTAATTAATAAAACCCTTGACAAAGGAGTTGTAAAATTAATGGTGGGAACTGAGGGACCGATCCTAATGCGCTTAGTTTAGGGGAATGATTACTACGACGGTGGAATCAACCTAAACCTAAGTAGTGAATTACACCACGACAGTGGGTAATTCTCAAAACAGGCCACTACCCGGATAGAGAGAGAAGTGTGAGGAATTATATGAAATCTAATACAATGTTGACCCGCGGTGAAACCGCCATCCTAAAGATATCCTTTTAATTGATTAAATTAACCTTTAATCGATTATTTTCTTTGTTTCATTTTTATTTTCTTTTAATTTCAACAACAAATTCTACTTTGTTAATCGGTCTAGCTGATTGCGATTAGTTAGTAGAAGTCTCCAATAATTCACGTATCCCTGAGTTCGACTCGGGCCTCACAAGGCCTATATTACTCGACGCGTATACTTGCGTTTAAGCGCGTAGTAAAATACACGTCAAGTTTTTGGCGCCGTTGCCGGGGACACGGCGAATTATTGGCACTTTGAGTGCTAAGAGCGGCCACTCTAGGCCACAATTTTTTTTTATTTATTTTAAAACAATTTCAAAAATTCCTTTATTTCTCTATATTTGTGTTGACTCGACTAAAGCATTGTACTGAACCCCTATTTCCATATTTCAGGTGCTTTGCATGGTGCACACGCGTAGTCGAGACTACGTGAATCGCACACCTGAGGTTCCATCTACGGGACCAGAGGACGAGGACAACTACGAGGAGGAACACCACAGTGATATACATTCTGAATCTGAGCCGGAACAAGAAGAAGTAATGGCTGAAGCACAGACAATATGGGAGAAGATCAAGGCGTCTTCTTCCTCGGCATCAAAGGGGCCTATAAAGAAACAAGGGCTAAACATACCTACATACAAGATCGACCCAGCACTGATTAACTTGGTCAAATCCAATGCATTTCACGGACTGAAAAATGAAGATCCAGTGGCACACATTAGTCAGTTTGTGGAGAACTGTGATATGGTGAAGATAGATCGCTTTCCGCAAGATGTGCTTTATCTCAAGTTATTCCCCAGTTCCTTGGCGGGAGTAGCAAGAGAGTGGCTCCACAACCTCGACGACGAGTTTGTTGAGTCATGGGATCACATGGTGGAGGTTTTCTTCGAGAGGTTCTTCCCTCCTGAGAAGACCAATGATATGATCCGAAAGATCCACAATTTCACCCAACAGGCGGGTGAAACTTATTCTGAGACTTGGGAGCGATTCCAAGTCATGTTGAGGAGATGTCCACACCATGGACTAGACAAGGAAACCCAAGTGAAGATCTTCTACTTTGCTCTATCCGAGCACGATAGGAGCAATTTGGATTCAGCCGGGTCCGGATTTTTCTTAAACAACACTGATGATAGGTGCTGGGAGATTTTAAAGAACATGTCCAGAAAACAATCATGGGGTGACCGGGATAAAGTTGAGCATGTTCGAGCGATAGGGGAATCTAAAGCAGTCAAGGAGCTGAATGATAAGTTAGATCTCCTAGCCAAGAAGTTACTGTCTAAGGAAGATGCATCTGAGGATGAGGAAGCCCAGGTTAAATTCATGCAACAACAGGGCTACAGAAACAATGACTATGCATGGAGGAGAGACAAAAAGTTTTCTTGGAAGGATCCGAATAACTTTCTACAAGATCCGGATGCAAAGCCACAACCGAAAGCCGAGGATAAGAACACTGAATTGCTAAGTCAAATGGTCCAGCAAAACCAAGAGATGATGGCCATGTTTGGAAAACAACTGCAATCTCAAGGTGATATTCTAACCAAATTTGGGCAGACGCTGCAAAGCCATGGAGCGCAAATGCGGGCATTGGAGACCACCGTGGCACAGATTTCAAGTGAGGTGGCGGCTATCAAGCACGCCAATCAACAGAAACCAGCCGAGAACGCGAATGTGGTTCAAGCGCACCATCAGGTCAAATACATTTCTGTGGTGAGTAATGAAGAAGAATCTCAGGTGCAAGAAGTTGCAGAGGAAAGGAGAATGACGTTCAATGTGAATGCAACACCGGCAATACCATTTCCACGCACGTACTATGGACTGCCGGGTGGAAATCCTTTCTTCAGAAAATCTGATAGAGTTGTGAATACTGTATCTCCACCTGGGCAAAAAAGAAGAAGTGCAAGTTTGTGCACATGCGGAGACAAAGAAGGTGGAAGAGGAACCACAACAAGCTGCTACTAATGAGGATGACTTGCAAAAGCACACGCCCGAGATAGTGAGTGAAGCAAGCTTAGGGGAGGTACCCCCGAAAGACTCATATGTGCCTCCTCACAAGCGTGTCAATGCGGCAGATGTGTCAAATCGGGACAATCCAAAGCCGAAGAAGGAGCACCGACACTATAGGAAATTCTTGGAAATATTCCGCAAGCTGCATATCAACATTCCGCTGGTGGAGATGATTGAGAAAGTGCCCGCCTACGGGAGGTTCATTAAAGAGATCATCAACAAGAAGAGGCGGATAAATGATGATGAAATTTATTGGTTGAATGAGACGGTGAGCTCGATGATTCATGGGAGTTCACCAAGGAAGAGAAAGGACCCAGGAGTTTTTTACATTCCGTGTTCAATAGGTGGTCAACATGTTTCTAGAGCGCAATGTGATTCCGGCGCTAGTATCAATCTCATGCCTTTGGCTACTTTTCAGAAGCTAGGGTTAAAAGAGATCAAGAAGTTGGCTGCGACAATTGAATTGGCAGATGGGTCGACAGTGAGACCCTATGGAGTATGTGAAGATGTGCTAGTTAAGGTTGACAAATTCGTATTCCCGGTGGACTTTGTCGTCATAGACATGCCACCACTCCAAAGCTGTGAAATTCTTCTAGGAAGACCGTTTCAAGCAACGGCAGATGTCGTGACTGCCTTAGGGAGAGGTACTCTGTCTTTGGGCATTGGAGGAGATCGTGTTGAATTCAAATTACCGAATGATCCTCTAAGTGCAGTTTCCAAGGTGAAGAGATGACAATCGTCACACCGTCTAGCCTAAGACGCTAAAGAAGGGCGCTTGTTGGGAGGCAACCCAACCATTGGTACATTAGGATAGTTTAATGTTAGGTGTAGTTTGCTTGTATTTTGTTTACTTTTTAGTTTAAAAATGATACCTTGATCCGTTTGTTAAATGTGCAGGAACAGGCAGGGTCGATACCATCGACACACTGGTCGATGGTATCGACATGGGTTCAGGTCGACACCAGACAAAATCGCACTGCGTCGATACTATCGACACCCCGTCGATGGTATCGACATGGTCACAGACAGGTCGCAATAAAAGGTCGATGGTATCGACATGACAGTCGATACCATCGAGATCTCTGGAGATTTTCAGAAGAAATCGACTCAGTGAAGTCGATACCATCGACAGGTCTGTCGATGGTATCGACATTTTCAAGTGAAAAAGACGGCGGCCGGACTCGCGAGGCAGTTGCCCTAATCAGCGAGTCGATACCATCGACTTCCGTCGATGGTATCGACGGGCACACAGCAGTGTCGGTGTCAGTTATTTAAGACGGGGTTATTGGCCAAATGAAGTCACATCATCCAGAGCAAATCTAGACCCCACGACCCTGGCAGTACCCACCTCCGCCTCCACAAGAATGATCATGGTATCACTGTTCCACCCTTAAGTTAGTCTTTGACTATGAGGCCATAGTCGGATTCAAGCTTAGGGGGGTGGCTGGAACAGCTCTATCTTTTATCTTTTCTTTAGTTGTTTTTAATTTCTGCTTTGTTATTTGTTTTTGCAATTTTAAGTTTTTATTTAGGATCCACATCTATCTAGTGTAATCGTGGATGTCTTAAAAATTGTCATCTTGCTGTTTTCATGGGAAATTAAGGGAATTTAAAACTTTTCTGTGTCATTTGGATAGCTTTACTTGGTTGTCCTTGGGGAACTTGTTCTATGAAAATGATTGATTATGTCAACTTTGAAGCAATATGTCATACTCACACCCCCATTGACTCATGAAAAGTGGATAGTAACGGTTGTTTGAGCCTAACCTAATCAAATGGTAATGAGACCTTAATCAGATGTAAGAGGAAGCACCCTTTTTACTACTACACATGTCAATAAGGAGGGACACATAATTTTCTTTTAAGGTTCAGTCACTTAATCTTGTGATCATTCCACCCCATTTCCTATAATCCACCAAGAATTGGAAGTAAAGTGCAGTTTCAATTTCTTTGGCGTGCATGGCATGTAGATAGGTTTTGCATTGTTATTTTCATGTTTTTGCATAGAATAATAAAAAATATATAGTGATACATGCACATTACCCTTAGGTGCATGTCATGTAGTTGCACTCACAATTTCATGATTTTCATGCATAAGCACACCATGTATCTCAGTTTTCCTAAATAGGTGATCTAATTTGTTCCATACCCTCGAAATAAAGCAAAGATCTCCAATTGGAAAGAAAATAGCCTTATACATGTATCTCTAAGCAATTATGGATATATGGGCAAAGAAAAAAAAACAGAAGAAAAAAAATTCTGGAAAAAAAATGTTAGAAAAAGAAAGAAAAGGAATAAGAGGGAGAAAGGAATGATATCACTTGTATAATAAAGGGGAATTGAGTACATGATGTGGCTTGAGTAGGTTTCTATCTCATTGTGAGGTAGAAGGTTAGTGCATGCATCATTCCACCCACTTTTAGGCAGTAGGGCATTCTTAATATGCATTTGCACCATTTAGGGCATTTTGTTATATGCATACTGAAACTGTGTAACTCTTCCAAATTCTTCCATGAACCACCCATTCCATCCACCCGTTGCTCGGATTGGTAGTCCACCGTGATTTTCTCCTCACTCATGTGTATAAGGAGGACGGCTTCCATGTAGATGGTAGTTAGGGCGAGCAACGTAGTGTAGGTGATCACAAGATGCACCATGGCTGAATCGGCGAACTTTATTATGATAACTGCCTTATGTGATAGTGTTCATCAGTTTGAAGGATAATCTCTTTTATTGATGGTTATTGTCGCCTGTAGGGTAATTACTGTTCTGTGATTAGGAAAGGCCGGTTTGAGAACGTTCAGTGGGAGTCATGTGGGATGTGGGGTGATGTGTTGATTGTTAGTTGACATCTGCAATTCTATTCTAAGGATTAGTTGCTCGAGGGCGAGCAATGTTTAAGCTTAGGGGAGTTTGATGCGATGATTTTGAGTCGCATTTGTAGACCGATTTCATATGTGTTTTGTGCCTTAATTACTCATTTTCATGGATATTATTGCATAATTCACTTTATTTGGTCTCTGCCATCATTTTATATCAAATCCCCTTTATTTCATTATTTTAAGCATTATTGATCATCTTATCATAAATCGTGTGGATTTATTTGGTCTTGTTGTACAATTTCAGGAAGAACAAGTATCTACATCCGTCGATACCATCGACGGGTGTCGATACCATCGACCAAGCCACAGGTTGTCAGCCGAGAAGAGCAATACAGAGTCGATACCATCGACGCCCAAGTCGATGGCATCGAGATGTCTCCAGGCTGCTAGCGAGGATTAAGTCGATACCATCGACGGATGTCGATGCCATCGACACAAGGAGAGCTACAGCGTCGCTAAACGACAACAACCGACGCTAAAGGAGTCGATACCATCGACACGCAAGTCGATGGTATCGAGATCACCACAGGCGCTCAGAATAAAAGAAAGGAAAGCTGCCGCTAATCCGCTGGGTCGATACCATCGACCCGCGTCGATGGTATCGACGCCGGCAGATATGCGTTGGATCTGTTTTGATATCAATCGGACGGCTGTCATTATTTGACGACCTAATTAGGGACTTATACCTAATGACGGCCGCCCAGACAAAAAGGGGGGATCTGATATTTGGATTGCACGAGTGCCGAGGAGGAGAGAAAGGAGAACGGAGGCCGAGAAGCTCATACCGGGTGATTCGGACGCTGCCGAAGACAATTTCCACCACCGACAGGCGGGGGAAGCTGTGTTCTACGCCAAGGATCCACCGGTTCTTCTCCGTTCAGGGGTTTTCCCATCTATTTCACGTTTTTCTTATGAATTCCCCAATTTCTACCATGTATTTGTGTAAGATGAACATGAGAGGCTAAAACCCTCAATCTTTAGGACCGGGAGTAGCCCGGGGATACATTGTATGATGATTTTATATTGATAATTCATATTTTTCTCTCATATCCGTGGTATAAATTCGTTTTCTCTATTGCTATTGTTATGCTTGATCACCATAATAGTAAATTAATGCCCTTAATCACTTCGACAGAAGGATTAACGGTTGAAAAGAAACGAATTCTACATTAATTAATAAAACCCTTGACAAAGGAGTTGTAAAATTAATGGTGGGAACTGAGGGACCGATCCTAATGCGCTTAGTTTAGGGGAATGATTACTACGACGGTGGAATCAACCTAAACCTAAGTAGTGAATTACACCACGACAGTGGGTAATTCTCAAAACAGGCCACTACCCGGATAGAGAGAGAAGTGTGAGGAATTATATGAAATCTAATACAATGTTGACCCGCGGTGAAACCGCCATCCTAAAGATATCCTTTTAATTGATTAAATTAACCTTTAATCGATTATTTTCTTTGTTTCATTTTTATTTTCTTTTAATTTCAACAACAAATTCTACTTTGTTAATCGGTCTAGCTGATTGCGATTAGTTAGTAGAAGTCTCCAATAATTCACGTATCCCTGAGTTCGACTCGGGCCTCACAAGGCCTATATTACTCGACGCGTATACTTGCGTTTAAGCGCGTAGTAAAATACACGTCAATGTACTTCTTCCTAAATTTTCAGTAGTGATACTATGAAAGGATTACTCCACAATGACCAGTTCTCACATTTTATCAAGGTAGCATACTTACAAAAAAGAGAGAGTTTTAACTTATATGTATATACATATACATATATGTATAATAGAAAGACAACATGATGCATGGAGTTCTTTGCATGAACTTCAATTAAGTCCCAAGCCTACTCAAACGACATCTAAATGGTCCTCGATATGTGTGTTATCTATTCTTTGATCTCTCTAGTAGTGTGACATAGAATGATCTAATAAAATGGCAAATGTAGACTTAGTGATGTTGTTAGTCTCTTACTAGGTTGTGGAAAGACTGCAAGGTCTCATGTAACAACTCCTTTTCATTCTTCCAAATGAGGTGGTGGGTCAATCAACTTATTTTTGTGCCTACTTTATTGTAATATGTTTTGTGGATCTTAAATTTATCTTGTGCTCTCATGGAACAATTCATTTACTAAGTTTCTTGGGTGGAGGTAAACTTACCCTATGGATATGAGAGTATGACCATATATCTTTCATGAGAGTATGTCAATGTGTAAAATACGACCATGTCTATAAGAATGTATACAAATTTTTAAAATCACCTTTTCAATTGAAATTAGTCACTCTAAAACATCTTTCTTTTTTGTTCAAATATCTCATTATTTTAAGTATTCACAATTTTTTCATAGGAACACGATTTTCCCACTTCTCCTTACCCTCCATGTTTTACATGTGTAAGAGGGTGCTGATAAAGACAAAGTATTGTTGTTGTTGGATTCAGAAATTACATATACCCTTACCCCCCACATGTGGTGGTAAGGGAAAGATTAAGCCCTTCCCTTCCACATACAACCCCCCAATTGACAACGATACCCTTCTAATGTGTTCTTTATTTCACATTCTCGATCCATATACCAAGTCAAGCTTCCACGTCATACATATAAGTGACTCTAATAAATTTCACCGGAACCCAATGTAGGCATCTAAATACATATGTCATATAGCATGATAGCACCAAGGGAGCTGACAACATACAAATTTTGAACAAACGATATCGGGAACAAATAAGCATGATTTTTGTAACGATTCTATGCTAATGTCAACTATTTGATTACAAGATCCAAATAAAAGTCCTAATATAAACATTTATGTCAACTATTTGATTAGAAGTTCTAATAGAAAGTTTTATAAGACAATTTAGATTCTTATTAAGACTTTCCTACTCACTAATACCAAATAATTATTTTTTACATATTCAAAGCATGTACATGAAAATTCAAAAAGGCATGTAAGAGAGAAGCTCCAAATAAGGACAAAGTTTCATATAGCCATGGGGTTGTCATCACTAGAAGTTATCAAATATAATCAAAGTACTCACTTATAATAGCACATATACTAGAAACAAGGCTCCAAGGGCATTCGACTTGTTGGTCTTGCCACCAATAGTCACAATTAGCTAGATATACCGTATTAGAGCTAGTTCAGTTCATTTGTAGGAGGACGACCACAAAGAATTATATGACTCTGCCATTTCCAGCTAGAAAACCAACAACCGCTCCATCTGTGATACAATAGGAACTAGGAAGTATCTAGAAAGATCCTATAAATAGCTAGCATCTCCATGACATTTGATATTGTTCTATATACACCAACCATACCTTTAAGTTTAGAAACACACTATAGGATAGCAGTTTATGGATCCTTCCCATCGTTCCGTCTAGTCCTAATGGCAGTCATTGTGGAAACAACCTTGCTCTCCTTGTTGCCGACGTCTGTAGCCAAATGCCACCCCGACGATGTGAAAATGCTACTGACCATCAAACAGTTCTGGAATAACCCTGATGGCCTCACCTCCTGGGTACTTTCAAAAGAGTGTCGCAATGGAACAACTGGCGCGGCATAAAGTGTGACTTTGTGAAAGGTCGTATCACCACTCTTCATATTGAAATTGATGCAAAATTATGTTAACTGTAGGTTCCGATTGAAGGGATGTGTAATATATTTATTTGTCAAAGGGTGTGTGCAGTTATCAGTGTGTATGAAAGTTTGTGTATAAATTGTTATGTGTAATAGTTGGTGTTGGTTGGCACCAGTGCAAGATGGTTTTGTAAAGCCATATCATCATCTGTAAATTGTACGCGAACTCAGTGTGTTCATGTATTCAATCTTTTGTATAAATAGAGAAGTGAAATCAATATTATGTGTTATGTTTACTCCTCCTCGATGCTATTCAAACAGTGTGCATTACATGTTCCTTGATTTCTTTTCTTATTCTCATGTATTTTCGTGAATGTTGAAGGACACTAAACAATTGACGTCTCGTCTTCTGATTTCTATACGAAATAGTAATTTGCAACAGAAGACACCAAGATGGTTAGACACTTAGTTTGTTAGCGAGAGGTCTCATGATCGAGCCCAAACAACGGGATGAATAGAATGACCAATTTTTTGGAAAAAAAAAATGAACATTGACGGCAAAGCACAGGATAGAAGTTTTCATGTGATCAGTAATTTGCAATTCAATGTTCATCCAACAACTCTACTCTCTTGTTGGTGTTCAATTCTCTGCTTCTATTTCTATTTTTTTTTGTAAAAGTGGAAGTCACTATGAAATGCTAACAATAGATCCCCATTGTAGATCAGTGATTAGTATTAACCATGAATCCCATCATAGTTCTATAAAACAACCTAGTTACAACAACAAAAAGACCATAATCGCCAGCCATTAATAACTTTGAACGTCAATCTATCACAAGATAAACAATCTGATGGTAAATAAATTTCTGCTAGACCTTTGTCAAAAAAGTTAATTTTGAAGAACACTTGCTATTTTTTTTTAATTGTTTATGACATTGATCAAAGATGAGGTAGCATCTATCTTGTGACCCGAAAAACCATCTTATGGTGTTTAAAACTATCCCAGATCTCATCTCATGATCCACACTTGTCAAAATTTAGATTAGCAATTCTTGTTCTCCACGAATTCTAATTCATAATAATGAACTCAATGGCAACAAAATCAACAATAGGAGACAAATCATCGAGAGAGGGGATGGACCCTTGTAGAGAAAGAGGGTAGTCAGGGTTCGCACCAGATGATGATGCTAGATGTGCCACTCCTCCTTTTTCAACAAACTCAGCTTTTAGGTGAAGAAGATTTGCAGTCTGTCTTCCAACATCAACTCTCGGATTAGTCACAACCTTTTGTCCCCCCCCCCCCACATGTCAGCCACCACTCCAACATCGACATTCCCACATCTTTCATTTTCTTTTTATTTTTCTCGACTCCACGGAACATTTTCTCAATTTTCCCTGCCTTAGTAGCATATGTCCTCTTCATGTTGACCATCTTGCACCCTATCTTCTTTGGATGAAACCATGACTGGATGAATTATTAAAGGTCATAAAGAGCATTAGCTTTGGGTTTGTGTACATGTTTGTTGCCTCCGTGTTTGCTCATGAATATGGAGACACCTTTGAGTACAACAATTATGTCCTCTGTGGTCCAGAGGCAGTGAAAAAGATCCTTCTTAGCTGCAGCAGTAGCTGTGTCGGTGGTCTCTATAACATCATTGTTAATAGTAGAGAAAGGCGGAGGAGCAACTGCAGTTGGGATGGTAGCATTGACAGAAGCAAGCTTTGGCTCCTTAATCTTAGACGGAGAAGGAGCAAAAACTACAGACTTGTTCTTCTCCTAGCCGACAGTGGTCTTGCTGACCGTAGGCTTCATTGGATCCGTAAGTTTGGTAGCGGTATTGGGGTCCAACAACTCTGGTTTGTTTTTCATTGATCAGTTCTTTGTTGTTATTTTCAATGTTTTGGTAAAGCCTTTTCGATAATTCTTTGGGCGTGATTCGACGCAATTGCCTTAGCATACGTCGAAGAAATATCTGGCCTTGGGTGTAGATTTTTTGAATTTTTTTTTTTCAAGTGATTAGTACTTTGCAATTCAGTTTGCGTCCAACAACTCTACTCTCTTGTCGTTGTTCAATTCTTCACTTCTAATTTCGACTTTTTTATTAATAAAAGTGGAAGTCACTTTGAAATGTTAAAACGGACCCCCATCGTAGATCGATAACAAGTATTAATAGTGAAACACATCACAGTTTAGTATACCAACTTAGTTACAATAGAAAAGATCATAACTGGCAACCGTTGACAACTTTCAGCACCAATCTATTACAAGATAAAAAGTCATACGGTAAATAAATATCCAATAGACCTTTGATAAAAAAAGTCAATATTGAAGAATAATTCTTGCAAATAATTTTTGTGATTATTTATGACTTAAGTTTAATATTACGGTAGCTTCTATCTAGTCACCCTAGAAATCCATCTCTTAGTGTTCTAAACTATCACAGATCTCATCTTACGATCCATGCTCGTTGGAATTCAGATTAGCAATACATGTTCTCAAGAAACTGTGATACATAGAAATGAACTCATGGCTAGAAAATCATTGATAGGAGATAACTCATCGTGAGAGGGGATAGACTCTTCCAGACAAAGGGGAGGATTGGGATACACACCAGATGCTGACAACAAATATGTGATAAATGTGTTTTCATCATTTTTATTTACATCTTTTAGATATCTTTTTAGGATTTTTTTGTTATTTATTTTCTTAGTTTTATAATTCATTGTATTATATTATATTTTTTCACTTTAAGTAGAATTCTAATTATATTTTATTGAATTTTTTAGGAAATGAGATAAATATTCTTGGAGTTTAATTGCACAATTTGCAGCAATCCTGTAATTAATGTATACTCGTCACCAAAAGTGTCATAACTCTTGCATTCAAAGTCCAAATTGAGTGTATAAGTATTCAATGGAAAGGAAATTTAATTTACTAAAATAACATCCTATTATTGTGACCTCCTTAATACTTTTTACAGGAGCAAAATACGTTTGAAAACGCTACTGCGGGAATCTACATTGAAGATAGTTATATGGTCAAGACAATTAAAGTCAATCAAATTTCTATTGACCAGATCCAGAAAATTCAAAAGGATGGATCCCTATCTTTTTTTCCCTCTTTTTTTTCCCATCTTTTGAGATAGCCTACCCCATGCTTCTCCTATAAAAGGATGGGAGGGGGGATTCTCCATCTTTTTGATCATCTTTTGTATCATCTTTATACGAGATTTCTGAACAGTCTTTCTTGCATTCTTATGTTATTGTGTGTTAACTTATCAATAAAGTTTGGTTTTTACAAGCTAAGTGTTCCTTTCAATTATTGTTCTTACTTTGATCATTTAGATCTAGTTATTTCTTCTTCTTCTTCTCTTCCGTGGACTGGAGCAAGGGGTTAAGCATCGACCATTTCATTATCTCTATCCTAAGGAACTATCCTTTAGTAAGACTAGACTATGGCTAGAACTCTTCTTCCCTCCGTCTCCCTTTTATCCATAGGCTTGAGTGAGTAGTTCTCTATCGAGGCAAGGGGAATAACCCCTTAGCCATATATTTATCATGTTTTCCTTAAAAACGATTCTAGATGGCTTTTGGGTTTGATAACTAATTGATCTATCAAAGTAATTAATTGATTTGATCAAAAGTTAATCCTGATGGATATGACCGAGAAAGTTCAGATTTAGAACAACAAACCCAATCACATAAGAGTTTTGAAATGACCGTGGATCTTCTTCTTTTAGGATGATGAACTAAGAAGTATGGGTACCAGGACCAATAAGCTCATGTGGAGTCCATCTTTAGTGGATTTTATTAATTCACTTGCCTTCATCGAATCCGTCATTTTTAAGGATTAGTTTTTTTTGCCTAGGATAAGATGGTGAAAACCCCTAAAGTCTCAATTTCTATCTCTTAATTCCAATCACCGCTTGTTTTGCTTCCTTTAATTCTTAGTCTTTTCTTTCATAATAGTTTTCATGTGATAACAACAATCATGATTTTCCTTATGACAGGGTAAATTTAAATTCTTGTTAAGTGCATTTTCATTCCTGTAATTATTTCTTAAGTGTTAATCATCAATCCCCAAATTGGACATTAAATTTTTGTTCCAAATCTAAAAATACCAAAAATAAATAACAATGTTCTTAAAAAACAATTGAGTTTAGATTTAACATTCTTAAAAATGTTGTCATTTGGGATCGACCCTTTCTATACTAACCTTAATCGGAAAGTTGAAAAATGACTAAACTCTAAGATAATTATCTTAGTGATTTTAGTGTACTTCGATGCATTAACAATTTGGTGTTGTTGTCAGGGACAACAGATTGTTTTCTCGAGCCCTAAAAAAAGTTTTGAAAAAACTTTTTTTCATTTTTTGAGCCTTCCGAGTAACATTCCGAAAGTGATATCTCCTCTTTCTGGCGAGTTTTCATTTGAGCAGTATGATTTTTCTACACTCGATATAAACTATGTATGCGATGCTCGCCGAACGCCAATTCTACACCGCCATTTTTTACTCTGGAACCAGAGAGGATAAGGATGATTTTAATCGATGATGATGATGATGATTATATCATCTTCAATCAAGTAGAACCAACTTTAGTATGCTGGTAGATTCGCTCCGTGACTGCATCTCTAGTAAGGAGGTCTGGGTTGCATGCCAAGTCGCCCCTACCTTCTTTCTTCTTTCTCAGGATAACTAGATCGCTGACATTTTCTCCTCCAAGTGCACTGATATCCATTCTACACTGCCTTTGGTCGCTTGCTGGGCAATATGGCCACAAAGGAAAGAATTCATACACAACAAGAAGGTGCAACATCTCTTCAAACGGGTCTCCTTCATCAAAGATAGGACTCAAGCCATTATGGCAATTCTGACGTTTCTATCGACGTCCACCAAAGTATGCAGCCATGTCCGGTATCCTCCTACTCTTAGGAGCATCATTATGTTTGTGGATGCCTGTTACAATGCTGATTCTTGTCAAGCTGGGATTGGCATTCATGTTGTTGACAGCCATGGAAGTTTTCTTCTGGGCCACAGGTCACCCAACCATGCCAGTTCGACATTGGACTCAGAGGTTCAAGGTATTATATGTGCTTTGGAACTCTGCAAAATCACAGGATGCCGCGCTCCCACCATCCTATCTGATGCTACCGCAACTATATCCATTACCACAGAGGAAGCATCTGAAATAACCATGTTCTCCCCCCACATACGTCAACTCCAGAGGCTCCAAGAGGATGTCGGCCAGCCTTTCATTTCTCATATTCCTAGGTTGCATAACATTGTAGTTGATAGTATTGCCCACTTTTCTATTCATGCTAGCTCTGCTTTTACTTTTCATATTGATGTGACCCAATGGCTCACTAGTAATATTGATGTTAACTTTGCTAACATTTGGCCCACAGTTGAGAGTGGGATGAATACAATCTGATCTCTACGTCTTTTTGGAAAAAAGAACAAACTTCAGTACCAGAAGCTCCACCAGTCACGTCCATTGTGGATGTTAATCTAGTTGATTTGAATGAGCAATCTGCTTTGTTTGAACCCTTTTTGTGTAATGAACCGCCACCCTTAGAAGAAGTCCAATGTGAAGTAGTTGAGATTCCACACAACCTTGATCAGGATATGGATAGGTGTTTTACATAAATTAAGGATGCCACAAATGACAAACTTTCTTTAGCTAGGGCTGCAGATGTATGGGGCCCTGACTATCCATATAAGTCAGAAAATGAGTGGATGGAGGCCTATGTAGATAAATTTATGAATCAAGAATCTTTTCACAAAAAGGTTAAAGACTGGTGGACTCAAAGAACGTCCCAACAAACTAAGGCTCCACCACCTTCCTCGATTGTAGGCCCATATTTGGATGTTTACAATAAACATCCCATATTGGTTGAGCCTATTGTGACCAATATACCATCACCTCCCCATGATGCACTGATGGATTCTTTTGAAAGGCTTCCTCATCAAGAGCACTATGCCCTCACTCAACCACCTCTTTTTTCACATCTGGTTGAACCTGATGAGGTGATTCCACCACCGCAAGAACCTTACATTCCACCGCTATATTGTGAGACGATCCCTTCTGAGCCCATTGAGTTGAGCACATGTCCTATAAAGGACTCAGAACTCCCCTCCAGCATAGTAAAGAATCCTGATGACTCCATAGACATCCATGTTGATGGGATCTTTTATGAAGAAGAGATGGACAATTCCCCAATAGAGATGGAACAACCTGGCTTGATCATTTTTTGATAATTATGATGATAATTATGCCATATGTGAGTTATCCACACCAAATCCACTGGCTTCCATTTATGTGGCAAAGGATTTAGATGCACTTTGTTACATAATCCACCAGGAAGACATACATCTCCATGTGATTGTTTACTCAGTTAACAAACTAGTTCTTCCAATATTGGCACCCACTCCACTACATGTAGATCTAGGCGGCAAAAAGATGCTCAAGCTAGATCCTCTACACGATCTTCCAAATCTGACACTAGATTTGTTACCCAACTGGCACCCACCAATCTCACACAATCCACATTCATCTCCAACACCACTTTCACTGCTAAAGGAAGATATGTGGATCCTACTCAAAGGACTGCGAGGTGACAAGCAACATCATTCATTAAACCTCTTCAAGCTTCCATGACCACCCATCCATTGGGTGTACCATGAAGATCCTCTATTCAAAGCCCCAACCATCATCGACATTCCCTTCAAATGGACATATTTTGAGCTACCAGGGCCTCCTGGTGAATCCAAGATTTTTTTCCCTCCTTCTCAGGTTTGGGTTTTTCTCAGGATGAGAAAAAATCTAAGTTCGGGGTGGAGGTGAGTGGTATGTTTCTGCTTTCCCCCCTTATATTTTCTTTTCAAAATCTTGTTTTCCTTTGTTTTGCACATAGTTGCTTCTATATTTTCTTCTTTTATGTCCATTATCTAGTCAGCTATGTTTTAGTTGCTTTTATTATAAAAAGGCCATTACCTAGTCAGCCAATTTGAATAGATGTTTATCATTTTAACCCCTTGAATTTAGTAAATTTTATTGCAAAATATATTACAAATTGCCATGTTTGAAACCACCGTGTCACCTAGGACCCCTAAATAACATCACTCCTTGGAAAAGTTGGTAAGTCATAAGGAATTGATCATAAACAAGCATAATTTTTCCCTATATTTAAGTAATGGATTATCTTATTATAAAATGTGTATGATGTGATTTATAGGAATACTCTAGCTAGAGCAATGTCACTCTCTGATAAAAATATATGAAAGAAAATGTTGAAGTTATAAGCACAAGAACATCTCTTCATTCCCTCTATTTTTTTTCTAAAAAAGAGAAGCAAAGAATCACCACAGGACAAAAATCAAGTCTGGGGTGGCATGCTTCCCAAAATAAAAACTTCATACCCCACAAAGGGGTGTACTATCAAAAGATGCCAACAGTGCACATGAAAAGAAAATTGTGACCAATGTAGCCACAACTCCACAAATTCATAACCGAAGTCGAATAGAGGAGGGATCAATATTTTTTTCATCACTTCTTTCTCTATTTTCACACCCCCCAATTTCATCTTGTTCTTGTACAAAAACTTACAAAAAAAATTGAGAGAGTCAGAGTGAAAGTAAGATGAAGCCTATTTTTCTACAAAATCTCATTTTTGAAGCAAGATGTGATAATTGTTTGATAGGGAATATAGAACTTTATGTTAGTGGTTCTAGGAAATTGGGTCACTTGGCCAAAAATTGGAGGAAAGGACTATAGTGATATTATTAAGGTGAGGATGGTATTTTGGAAGTATAAATTGGAGTTTATTTGTAATCTAATTTGTTTGAGAACAAGCAAAGATTCAAGTCTGGGGTATTTTGATAAATGTGCTTTTATCATTTTAATTTACATCTTTTAGATATCTTTTTAGGATTGTTTTGTTATTTCTTTTGTTAGTTTTATAATTAATTGCATTATATTATATTTTTTTATCTTTAAGTAGAATTCTAATTGTTTTCTTGGATTTTTTAGGAAATGGGATAAATATTCTTGGAGTATAATTATACAATTTGCAGCAATCGTGTAGTTAATATATAAATGTCACCAAAAGTGCCATAACTCTTGCATCTAGAGTCCAAATTGAGTGTAAAATTAATCAATGGAAAGGAAATTTAATTTCCTAAAAAAATATCCTATTATTTGGACCTATTTTATGCTTTTGAGGGGAGATAAATACGTTTAAAAATGCTACTGAGTGAATCTACATTGAAGACAGTTACATGGTCAAGACAATTAAAGCCAATCAAGTTTCTATTAACCAGATCCAGTAAATTTAAAAGGGCGGCTCCCTCTCTTCCCCCTCCCCCCTTTTTCCCCCTCTTTTGAGATAATCCTATCCCATCCTTCTACTATAAAAGGTAGGGGGTTCTCAATCTTTTGGATCTTCTTTTGTATCATCTTTGTACGGGATTTATGAGCAATCTTTCTTGCATTCTTATGTTATTGTATTCTATTCAACAATAAAGTTTGGTTTTTGTAAGCTAAGTGTTCCTTTCAATTATTATTCTTACTTTACTCATTTAGATCGAGTTATTTCTTCTTCTTCTCTTCTGTGGACTAGATAAAGGGATTAAGCGTCTGCCATTTCATTATCTCTAGCCTATGGAACTATCCTTTAGTAAGACTAGACTTTGGCTAGAACTCTTCTTCCCTCCATATCCCTTTTCTCCACAAGTATGAGTGAGTAGTTCTCTATCGAGGCAAGGGGAATAACACCTTAGCCATGGATTTATCAACTTTTTCTTAAAAATGATTCTAGATAGCTTTTGGGGTTGATAACTAATTGATCTGTCAAAATAATTAATTGGTTTGATCAAAAGTTAATCTGGATGGATATGATCGTAGAAGTTTGGATTTAGAATAATAAATCTAATCACATAGGAGTATTGTAATGACTGTGGATATTCTTCTTTTAGGATGATGAACTAAGAAGCATGAGCATCATGACCAATGGGCTCATGTGGAGTCCATCTTTAGTGGATTTGTATTAATTCACTTGCCTTCATCGAATCCATCATTTTTAAGGATTAGTTTATTTTTGCCTGGGCTAAGGTGGTGAAAACCTCTAAAGCCTAGATTCCCATCTCTTGATTCTGATCATCGCTTGTTTTGCTTTCTTTAATTCCTAGTCTTTTCATTCATAATAGTTTTCTTGTGCTAACAACAATCTTGATTTTTCTTGTGACAAGGCAAATTTGTATTCTTGTTAAGTGCATTTTCATTCCTACAATTCTTTCTTAAGTGTTAATCATCAATCCCCAAATTCGGCATTTAATTTATGTTCAAATCTAAAAATACCAAAAATAAATAAAAACGTTCTTCAAATATAACTGGGTTTAGATTTAACATTCTTAAAAATGTTGTCCTTTAGGATTGACCCTTTCTATACTAACCTTAATTAGAAAGTTCTAAAAGGATTAAACTCTAGGATAATTATCTTAGTGATTGTAGTGCATTTTGATGCATTAACAACGTGCCACTCCTCATTTTTCAACAAACTTAGTTTCAAGTGAAGAAGCTTTGGATTATGTCTTCCAACATCATCTCTCACATTACTTGTGGCCTTTCGTTTTCCTCTTGACATGTGAGCCACCACATCCAATGTCTTATTTCCCCCGTCGTCCATCTTCTTCTTCTTCTTCTTCTCAATTGCACGAAGCATTTTCTTGATTTTCCCTACCATGCTAGAGTATTTCCTCATCATGGTGACTAGCTTTCTCCCCATCTGTTTCTGGATGAAACCACGAATGAATGAATTCTTTAATGAGTCAAAAAAGGCATCAATTTTGTATTTGTGTATTGGTTCGTTTCCACCGTGTTTTCTCATGAATATGGACACTCCTTTAAGTAAGGAAATTTCTTCCTCTAGGGTCTATAGGTAGTTTAAAAGATCCTTCTTAGCAGAAGCATTAGTTGTGTCAGTGGTCTACACCACATCATTGTTGGTAACAAAGAGAAGATGAAGCGCAACTATGGATGTGGTGGTAGCACTAATAGAAGCAAGCTTTGGCTTCATGATCTTTGATGGGGAAGGAGTATAGATTATAGAATTGTACTTATTCTGGCTGAGACCGGTCTTGTTGGGCATAAGCTTCATCAAATCTATTAGTTTGGTAGAGGGGTTGGTGTCCAAAAACTTTGACCCCTTGTAGTTATTTAATTCTCTTATGTTATTTCCAATATTTTGGTATCAGAGCATTGTCGGTCATTCTTTGGAAATTATTTGACGTGATTTCCTTAACATACGTTGAGACAAATCTAGCCTTGGGTCCATATTTTTGAAGAAATTGTTTCTGAGTGATAGTACTTTACAAGTTAGTTTGTGTCCAAAAACTCTACTGGTGTCCAACTCTCTACTTATATTTCCTACATTTTTTTATATAAGTGGAAGTCACTTTGAAATGCTAATAATACATTGTCATTGTAGATCGATAAGAAGTGTTAATTGTGAATCCCCATTACAGTTCAATAAACCAACTTAGTTAAAATAGTTAAAGATCATAACCTACAAGCATTAACAACTTTTAATGTCAATCTATCGCAAGATGAATAGGTAGGTGGTAAATAAATTTCTGGTAGAACTTTGATAAAAAAAAAGTCAATCTTGAAGAAGAACGCTTGCTAACAATTTTTGTGATTGTTTTTTAATACAATCAAAGATGAGGTAGTGTCTATCCTATTACTAGAGAAATCCATCTCTCTATGTTTGAAATTATTCCATATCCCATCTAACAATCCACAGTCATTATAATTCAGATTAACAATTCTTGTTCTCTAGGAATTGTGATTCATAAAAATTAACTCATTGACAAGAATATCAACAATAGGAGACAAATAATTGACAGAGGGGATGGGCTCTTTCAAAGAGAGAGAGGGCAGCCAGGGTTCTCACCAAATGATGAAACTAGATGTTCTGCTGCTCCTTCTTCAACAAACTCTAATTTTAGGTGAAGAAGCTTTGGACTCTTTCTTCCAACATCATCTCCCACATCAGTCACATCCTTTTGTTTTCCTCCCCACATGTGAGCCACCATATCCAAAATTGACTTTCCCACATCTTCCATATTCTTCTTATTCTTTTTCTCCACTATGCAAAACATTTTCTCAATTTTCCCTACCTTGATATTGTATTTTATCTTCATGCTAACCAGCTTGCTCCCTATCTACTTTGGTTGAAACCATGGATGGATGAATTCTTCAAGGAGTCATAAAGAGTATTGGTTTTGGGTTTGTGCACATGTTTGTTGCTGCCGTGTTCGCTCATGAATATGGACACACCTTTGAGTACAATAGGTTCATCCTCTGGGGTCTAGAGGTGGTTGAAAAGATCCTTCCCAGCTACAGCAATAGCCTGTCGGTGGTCTCTATCACATCATTATTAATAGTAGAGACAAGGGGAGGAGAAATTGCATCTAGGGTGGTAGCATTGATAGAAGCAAGCTTTGGCTTCTTAATCATTGATGGGGAAGGAGTAGAAACTACAGACTTGTGCTTCTTCTGGCCGATAGCGATTTTTCTGGGTGTAGGCTTTGTTTGATCAATCAATTAGGTAGCATTGTTGGTGTCTAACAACTATGGTATCTTTTCATTGATCAATTCTCTACTGCTATTTCCAATATTTTGGTATTAGAACCTTGTCTTTATTTCTTTGGGCGTGATTTGACATGATTGTCTTAGCATATGTGGAAGATAAATCTGGCCTTGGATGTAGATTTGTTGAAGAATTTATTTTCAAGTTATCAGTACTTTGCAATTCAGTTTGTGTCCAACAACTCTACTCTCTTGTCATTGTTCAATTCTTCACTTCTATTTTCAACTTTTATATTTATAAAAGTGGAAGTCACATTGAAATGTTAAATAGAAACCCCATCGTAGATTGATAATAACTATTAACAGTGAATCTTCATCATAGTTTAGTATACCGACTTAGTTACAACAAAAAAGATCATAACTGGCATGTTCATAATTTTCAACATCAATCTATCACAAGATACATAGTCATAGGTTAAATGAATTTCAAGTAGACCTCTTACAATAAAAGTCAATCTTGAAGAATAATGCTTGATATCAAATTTTGTGATTATTTATGACTTAAATCCAATATTAAGGTAGCTTCTATCCTGTCACCTTGGAAATCCACAGTCGGTGTTTGAAACTATCCCATATATCATCTTACAACCCTTGCTCGTTGGGATTCATATTAGCAATGCTTGTTCTCAAGGAACTGCAATACATAAAAATGAAATCATTGCCAAGCAAATCCACGATAGGAGATGACTCATCGAGAGAGGGGTAGACTCTTCTAGAGAGAGATGATGGTTGAGGTTCGCACCAGATGATGATGACAAATGTGGCACTCCTCCTTTTTCAATGAACTCATATTTTAAGTGAAGAAGCTTTGGAGCCTATCTTCCAACATCATATCCCACATCATTAACAACCTTTTAATTTCCTCTTGACATGTGATCGACCACATTCAATGTCTACTTTCCCACGTCGTCCATCCTCTTCTTCTTCTAAGCTACACAAAACATTCTCTTGATATTCCATGTCTTGGTAGTATATTTCCTCTTCATGGTGACCAACTTGCTCCCCATCTGTTGTTGGATGAAACCACAGTTGAATGAATTCTTGAAGGAGTCATAAATGTCATTGATTTTGGATTTGTGTATACGTTTGTTGCTATCGTGTTTTCTCATTAATATGGACACTCCTTTGAGTAAGATGAGTTCATCTTATGGGGTCCAGAGGCCGTTCAAAAGATCATTCTTATCTATAGTAGTAGTTGTGTCAGTGGTCTATACCACATCATTGTTGGCATCAGAGAGAATAGGAGGAGTGACTATGGATGGGGTGGTAGCACTGATAGAAGAATTATTTGGCTTCATGAATTTTGACGGGGAAGGGGCAAAAACTATAGAATTGTGCTTCTTTTGGTTAACAATGGTCTTGTTGGGTACAAGTTTCATCAGATCTATCAGTTTAGTAGAGGGCTTCATGTCTAACAACTCTGATCTCTTGTCGTTGTTCAATTCACTAATGTTATTTCCAATGTTTTGGTATTAGAGACTTGTCGGTCATTCTTTGGGTGTGATTCGACACGATTTCCTTAACATACATCAAAGACAAAATTTTCTTTGGGTGTAGATTTTTGAAGAATTGTTTTTCGAGTGATTAGTACTTTGCAATTCAGTTTGTATCAAACAAATCTATTGGTGCTCAATTCTCCACTTCTATTTTAATTTTTTTTTATAAAAGTGGAAGTCACTTTGAAATGTTAGCAACAACTCCCATCATAGATCAATAACAAGTGTTACTTGTGAATCCCCATCACATTCTAGTAAACCAACTTAGTTACGACAATAAGAGATCATAACCGACAACCATTATAACTTTCAACGTTAATCTATCACAAGATGAATGGTCAGATGGTAAATAAATTTCTAGTAGACCTTTGACAAAAAAGTCAATCTTGAAGAAGAATGCTTGGTAAATATTTTTGTGATTGTTTGTGACTTTGATCAAAAATGAGGTAGCATCTATCTTGTGACCCAAGAAATCCATCTATCTGTTATTGAAACTATCCCAGATCTCATCTAATGATCCATACCCATCAATATTTAAATTAGCAATATTTGTTCTCAAAGAACAGTGATTCATAAAAATTAACTTATAGGAAAGAAAATCAACGATGGGAGATGACTCACTGAGAGGGAGGACAAACTCTTGTAGAGAGAGAAGGTGGTTGGGATTCACACCAGATGATGAAAGGAAATGTGTCTCAACAAATTCAGCTTTCAGGTGAAGAAACTTTGGAGTCTGTCTTCCAACGTCATCTCGTGCATTAGTCGTGACCTTTTGTTTTCCTCCCCCCATGTGAGCAACCACATTCAATGTCTAATTTCCCATGTCATCCATCTTCTTCTTCTTTTTCTCACCTGTGTGAAGCATTTTCTTGATTTTTCTTACCATGGTAGTGTATTTTCTCTTCATGCTGACCAACTTGCTCCTGTAATTGTTGCTAGCTGAAACCATTACTGACTAAATTTCTCAAGGAGTCATAAAAGGCATCAGTTTTGGATTTGCATATAGCTTCATCATCACCATGTTTTCTCATGAATATGGTCATGAATTGAGTAAGGTACTTTCATCCTCTAGGGTCTAGAGGAGGTTAAAAAGGTCCTTCTTATCTAGAGCAGTAGTCGTGTAGGTGCTATCTACCATATCATTGTTGGTAGTGTAGAGAAGAGAAGGAGATAATGGGATTGAGGTCATAACATTGATCGAAGAAAGTTTCTGCATCTTGGTCTTAGATGGGAAGGAGCAGAAATTACAGACGTGTGCTTCTTCTAGCCAACAATAATCTTACTGGTTGTAGGCTTTGTCAGATTCATTGGTTTGGTAGTGGGTTTGTTGTCCAAAATATCTTATATCTTATTTTTGTTCAATTCTTTATTGTTATTTCCAAGATTTTGGTATAAGATCCTTCTCAGTCATTCTGTGGGCGTGATTTGACATGATTTTCTTAGCATACATCAAAGGTAAATGTGGTCTTGGGTGTAGATTTTTGGAATAGTATGTATTCTAATGATCAGTACTTTGGAATTCAGTTTGTGTCCAACAACTCTACTCTCTTGTCATTGTTCAATTCTCTGCTTCTATTTCCAACTTTTTCTATAAAAGTAGAAGTCATTTTATAATTTTAACAACATATCCTCATCGCATTAGTAACAAGTGTTAATCGGGAATCCCCATCACATTTCAGTAAACTAACTTGGTTACAACAAAAAAGATCATAATCGACAACTGTTGAAAACTTTTAGCATCAATATATTAGAAGATGGATAGTCAAATGGTAAAAAAGTTTCTAGTAGACCTTTGACAAAAAAATCGATCTTGAAGAATAATGCTTGATAATGATTTTTGAGATTGTTTATGACTTTAAACGAAGACAAAATAACATCTATCTTGTCACCTAGGAAATTCGTCTCTCGGAATTTGAAATTATCCCAGAACTCATCCAATGATCCACGCTCATTGGGGTTCAGATTAGAAATGCTTGTTCACAAGGAACTCTGAATGATAAAAATGAACTCATTAAAAAGAAAATTAATTATAGGAGATGACTCACTTAGAGAGGGGAAAGACTCTTCTAGAGAGAGAGAGGGTAGTGGAGGTTCACACCAGTTGACAACAACCGATGTGATGCTCCTCCTTTTTCACAGACCCAACTTTTAGGTGAAGAAGATTTGGAGTCTGTCTTCCAACATCAACTCCCACATCAGTCGTGAAACTTTATTTTCCTCCCAACATGTGGTCCACCACATCCAATGTCTACTTTCCCATGTCGTCCATCTTCTTCTTCTTCTTTTTAGTTGCTCGGAGATTTTTCTCAATTTTTCTTGCCTTGATAATGTACTTCCTCTGTATGCTGACCAACTTGCTCCTCATCATTTCCTGTCTGAAACCACAACTATATAAATTCTTGAAGGAGTCATAAAGATTATCATTTTGGATTTGCATTTACTTTTTTTTGCCATGTTTACTCATGAATATGGACTTGCCTTTGAGTAAGGCAAGTTCATCCTCTGGGTCAAGAGTTGGTTGAAAAGATCCTTCTTAGTTACAGTAGTATCCACATTGGTGGTTGGGGTGGTAGCACTAACAGAATCAAGCTTGAGCCTCCTGATCTTGGGCGGGGAAGGAATATAAACAACAAAGTTGTGCTTCATCTGGCGGATAACGGTCTCATTCGGTGAAAGCTTTGGATCTGGAAGTTTGGTAGTGGGGTTGATGTTTAACAACTCTGTTCTCCTGTTGTTGATCAGTTCTCCATTGTTATTTCTAGTATTTTGGTATTAAAGTTTTCTCAGTCATTCTCTGGGTATGATTCAACGTGATCGCCTTAGCATACCTCAAAGACAAATCTAGTCTTGGGTGTAGATTTTTTTAAGAATTATTTTTTAAGTGATCAGTACTTTGCAATTCAGTTTGTGTCCAACAACTCTACTATCCTATCTCTATTTGATTCTCCATTTCTATTTCCAACATTTTTTTATAAAATTGGAAGTCATTTTGAAATGTTAACAATGTATCCCCATTGTAGGTGGTAACAAGTGTTAACTATAAATCCCCACCATAGTTTAGGAAACCAACTTAGTTATAGAAAAAAAAGATCATAACTAGAAGTCATTGATAACATTGTGCGTAAATCTTTCACAAGATTAATATTCTGGTGGTAAATAAATTTTGGGTAGACCTTTGAAAAAAAGTCAATCTTGAAGAATAATGCTTGTTAACAATTTTTGTGATTATTTATGACTTTTATCAATGTTAGGGTAGAGCCTATCTTTTCACCATAAAAATCTATCTCTTGGTGTTTTAAACTGTCCTAGATTTCATTT
This sequence comes from Alisma plantago-aquatica, assembly GCA_963693085.1. Taxonomy (NCBI): domain Eukaryota; kingdom Viridiplantae; phylum Streptophyta; class Magnoliopsida; order Alismatales; family Alismataceae; genus Alisma; species Alisma plantago-aquatica. Next base: position 1,476,019,747 of record OY856409.1, on the reverse strand, counting down.
TATGATCCATATTTGCCGAGATTTAGATTAGCAATGTTTGTTCTCAAACAACTGCTATTCATAAAAATGAACTCATTGGCAAGAAAATCAAGTTTAGGAGATGACTCACCAAGAGAGGGGATGGACACTTTTAGAAAAGAGGATAGTTAGGGTTCTCACTAGATGATGACACTAGATGTGCCACTCCCACATTTTCAACAAACTCAACTTTCAGGTGAAGAAGCTTTGGAGTTTGTCTTTAAGCATCATCTCCTGCATCAGTCACTTCCTTTTGTTTTCCTCCCCACATGTGAGCCACCACATACAACACCAACTTTCCCCCATCTTCCATCTTCTTCTTTTTATTCTCAATTGCGCGAAACATTTTCTCAATTTTCCCTACTTTGGTAGTGTATTTCCTCTTCATTCTAACCATCTTACTCCCCATCTTCTTACAGAAGAAACTGTAGCTGAATGAATTCTTCAAGGAGTCATAAAGGACATTGGTTATGGGTTTGTGTACTTGTCCATTGCCTCTGTGTTTTCTCATGAATATGGAGACACCTTTGAGTAAGGCAAGTTCATCCTCTAGGGTGAAGAGGCAGTTCAAAAGATCCTTCTTACCTATAGCAGTAGTCGTGTCGGTGGTCTCTATCACATCATTGTTGGTAGCAAAGAGAAGAGGAGGAGTAACTGTGGCTAGGGTGGTAGCATTGACAGAAGCAAGCTTCATCTACTTGACCTTAGATGGAGAAGGAGTAAAAACTATAGAGTTGTGCTTCTTTTGGTCAGGGTTGGTTCCACAATTTCAATCTCTTATTGTTGATAAGTTCTCTACTACAATTTATAGTATTTTGGTATTAGAGCCTCATTGGTCATTCTATGGGTGTGATCTGGCATGATTTCCTTAGCATATGTCAAAGACAAATTTGGCCTTGGGTGTAGATTTTTTGAAGAATTTGTTTTCAAATGATCAATACTTCGTAATTCAGTTTGTGTCCAACAATTCTACACTCTTGTTGTTGTTCAATTCTCTGCTTCAATTTCCAACATTTTTTATAAAAGTGGAAGTGACTTTAAAATGTTAACAATGGATCCCCATCGTAGATCAATAACAAGTGTTAGCTATTAATTCCCATCACAATTTAGGTAATCAACTTAGTTTCAATAAAAAATATCGTAACTGGAAGTTGACAATAACTTTCAATGTCAATCTATCACAAGATGAATAGTCAGATGGTAAATAAATTTCCGATAGACCTTCTACAAAAAGTCAATCTAGAAGAATAATGCTAGCTAACAATTTTTGTGATTATTTATGACTTTGGTCAATATTAAGGAAGTGTCTATCTTGTCACCTTAGAAATTCATCTCTCGATGTTTGAAAGTGGCCTACATCTCATCATATGATTCGTTCTTGTCGTGATTCAGATTAGCAATTCTTTCTCTCAAAGAGCTACAATTCATAACAATGGACTCATTGGCAAGAAAATCAATGATAGGAGATGATTCACTGAGAGAGGTACAAACTCTTCTAAAGAGAGAGAGGAAGGCTAGGTTTCACACTAGATGATGACAACAAATGTGCCACTCCTTTTTCAACAAACTAAACTTTCAGGTGAAGAAGCTTTGTAGTATGTCTTCCAAGATCATCTCCCACATTAGTCACGTCCTTTTGTTTTCCTCCCGACATGTGAGCCACCACATTCAATGTCTACTTTCCCACATCATCCATCTTCTTCTTCTTCTCAGCTGTGTGAATCATTTTCTTGAATTTCCATACCTTGGTAGTGCATTTCCTCTTCATACTGATTGATTTGCTCTGCATCTATTCCCAACTGAAACCACGACTGAATGAATTCTTCAAGGAGTCATAAAGTGTATCAGTTTTGGATTTGCATTTAGGTTCTATGCCGCAGTGTTTGCTCATGAATATGGACACACCTTTGAGTAAGTCCAGTTCATCCTATAGGGTCCAGAGTGGTTCAAAAGATCCTTCTTAGTTGCAGCAGTAGTTGTGTTGGTGGTCGCTAACATATTGTTGTCAGTAGCATAGATTAGAGGAGGAGCGACTGTGGTTGGGTTGGTAGCATTGATAGAAGCAAGCTTCAGCTTCTTGATGTTGGAGGGGAAGGAGCAGAAACTATAGACTTCTACTTCTTTTAGATGACAATGGTCATGCTAGGTGCAGGCTTTGTCAGATTCATCAGTTTTGTGACCCCCCGCCATCACACAAACAACAAGATGACACGTGAAAATGTGCAAAACTTCATATTACCGAAAGACACAGGTTAATTAAAACCGATTGCGGAAGGTATACATGAGAGAACTTTTGCATCCAAATCCTACAGAGAAACATGTTATATAAACATTCACAAGCCTTGTTATGGGTCTGCAGCTTATCAGAACTAGTTGTACTGTTAGCACCAGGGTTCAATACCTGTTAATACATACATAACAGCCACGTACAGCCAGTAGCAGGATATACAAAAATTACAACAGCTAGACATCGTGAAACGTCGTCAAACACCTCCGAGGACCTGAGAGTACAAGGATGACTCTAGGACTCTACTACAAAACCACCAAAATAGCAGCATGTCCATCTCTTGCCTTCTACTACTCTTCTTGCTACTCGGTCGCAACCTCATGACCACCACCACGTCTAGAGCGATCACCTAAAAAGGGTGTAAACTAGCGAGGTGAGACACACATTCCCAGTGAGAAGCATAACTCCCCGTCGAAACTATAAAACCTCAAAAGGTTAAAGCAAAAATAGCAGATAACTGATAAAGCGTGTAACAAGAGCAGCATACTGAGCAAAGCTATTATTACCATCAAGCTTACTAAGATATGCGAGAGGCGTATAACTAAGTATTTCTTTATGGAACATGATTGACAAGATAAGCTTTATAAGAACATATCACAAGATATAAGGATCATATACGTATCTGCAAGGTATAACTAGATCAACTATTTAAGCAAGGCCTCAATCAATGTACCATATTTTGCTCTAAGCAAGATATGTTATTCGGCTGGATTACATTTTTATTATGCCCAGAGGAAGTGAGCCTTCCCTGCTCAAATCCAACCATTGGTTGCGAAGCCCAATCCGGTTCCATACAAGGTCTAAGGAGATCTGGACTCCATGACCTCACCTTCCCGTGGTTAGTACACAAATCATCAAGCAAGACCGCAGTCTTATGCTTATAGGGCCTCAGCCTCTGGGTCATCTCCGCAAGCTACCCACATATACATCTGAGCCATGAACACATCATGCTCATCATCACATATCCTGAGACATGGGTTTGTTCACCATGCTCCATATATCCTGAGTCTGCAACCACAGTTGCACTCAAACCCTCCTACTTTAAGCTAGGGGAAACCTCACGTATACAACAATATGCGCTCCAGGTAATCCCGCAAGATAAACCTGTTTCACCATCACCAAATATTGGCGGTGATGGATCTATGGCCAAGGCAAACTACATGATATGTTCATATATAATAAATAGTATATTTTAAACCAATTGTTGAGGCAACCAAAGTATAAACATAGCCTTATAGAATTACATCATCAAGGCCATCATCATACTATCCTGGGATCTCAATCCCTCATTATAACAATCAATACCCCTCAAGGCATCATATCATGCATCAACATTCTGGGAACGCATCCCTTAACTCATCATCAGAGGATAACACTTCAACTAGGCACTCAGCCTTTATCAGGTCCTCAGACCTATCAACCTGTTATCTCATTAGCAAGGATTATCATCTGATTGTGTTAGTCAAAGCACATATTTCTCATAGCTCTCACCAGACTATTGAATCCACATAGTATACCTGAATGGTTAGTATAGGCATTCAGAAAGATAACTTTAAACCATCATGGATTAATAAGATTATTATACTATCCAGTATAGAACAACATCCATGATTATAAGCTTTATCATTCATAGTATTATTGTCAAACATGAGCTTATATATTATGCCTTATACTTGTGACCATATACATGTGTCACATGAACATATGTATCAACATCATATCTTTCCAAACATACCTGGTTCACAACCTATCATCTTATCTCATCATCATAGCTGCAGGATTCAAGGTGATTACATCATAACACTTGTATTATCATTATTAACAAAGAACTATCAATTATATACATTCCAGGTTATCAAAACCTTCACCAAAGCTCTGACAATCCTCACTATAGGTATGGCGAGCAACACCAACCCTCACTAAAGGGTGCATCGACCATGGTTCCAACCCCTTAGAGCACTTGTGCACTCATATCGACCAACCACACTTCAACCTATCGTCCACCCAACTCACAATGTGTTGGGCAACCAGATATAAGAATGGATCGTGCATCATCAGTAGGGGCTGTCGGCCAAAGGCATATTATGCACAGGGACTAGGGTTAGGGTTAGGGTTAGGGTTAGGGTTCCTCTATCGGCTAACCCTCAATGTTGACCATATCGGCCAAAGGGTATAACGCCCAAGGCGCCTCTATTGTGCAAACATTTCCATGTCATTCAAGGGTCATCCATATTGGCCAGGGCACCCATGTCGTCCAAGATACCATTTAGGGCATGGACATACTGGCTACTCAACCAGCATATCGACCAACACCACTAAGGGTCTCTAAACCACCATCATCTCGGGCACCACAAGACTACTTCATACCTCCAAAACCCATCACAAGGTGTGTCGTGAAGATCACACATCAAGGTGTATCGCCCAAGCTTCAACTCCAAAAAGGGTATCGGTCAAACCCAACTAGGCATATCGGCCAAAGGAACAACACCACTTAAGGTACTTACTAAGATTCCTCAACACCACCATATCGAGCACCAAACCAACAAACTCCACTAGGTGTAACGGTTAAGGGTACACCCCAAGACAAGGTGATCGAGCAGCACTACTCCAAGGTCATATCGTGCAAGGCACAACCCAACATGGTCCTCTTCAACCTCAAGCACAAGGGCACCAAACGCTAATTGATCAAGAAGATCGGCTCACCTCTCAACAACCAAGAGAGAGGGGTTTTGCACAACCTCTATTACAAATCGGGAAACCACAAGGACCAACCCTGAACATAGGTCGACACATTTCCAAGAGCTCACCTCTCAAATCCATGGTGAGAGGAGGGTGTTTCCCAAGCAACTAGTATAGGCTCACCTCTAAACTTAAATGAGAGAGGGGTATTTCCCACATCACTAGAGCTCGAACTCACTTCTCATAAACCAAGGAGAGAAAGGGGTATTGCCCCAAAAGAAACACTAAACTATGGTTTGGCCAACTAGGTGTAAAGGCATATATACCATCAACAACTTCATGCTCACTATATCCAACAACATGTACTAGAGCAAGAAACATAACATACAATGGCCGAACATCCACATATATGAATCATGCAACATAGATAAGGTAGTATAGCTAGGGTTAGAAGTTATGTAACCTACCTTAAGCAAACTCCTCAAGCTCCAAAGCTCCAAGCTTCAAGCTCCTAGGTCCAAGCACACCACTTTCGTCCACCTCAACAAAAGAAACAAGAACCATAACCACCATGGCTGAAGATTAGGCAAGATGGAGAAGAAAATGCTAAGGAGAGAGAGAAGATGGTTACCAAAGAACAAGACCCACCTAGGGTTCGGCCACCAAGATAGAGGAAGTAGAAGAGATCTCCACCAAGGGGAAAGGATCGACCACCAAACTCTCCAAGGAAGGTGTGCCGTGCACACAAGGAGGGAAGAGCAACAAAAGAGATAAAGGTTTCCCAAGGAAGAGAAAGGCAAGGCATATATAGATGAGGGTCAAGGTTAAACCAAGGAAAGGTGTCACCTTATCAAGGGACACTTGTCCACACATTTTACCACCTTGCAAAACACATGCACAAGCCATGCCACCACTAAACCAAGTTTCGGCCACATGTCCAAGCTAGGGTGACACAACCAAAGCAAGGAGGTCAAACAAGGTCAATGGCCGACACACCACCACCACCTTGGCCGACACACCCATGAACGATACCCCATGGCTAAAACAAGGCATCCTTGCCAGATACAGGGCTCAACCAAGCAAGGAAAGGCGCAAACAAGGGAAAACAAGGCCCAGAAGAGCTTCAACAAAGCCAAGACAACTCAAGGCACGAGCCCAAACCTTCCTCTCAACTCAAGAGGAAACAAAGAGAGAGAAAGACATCTCTCTAGGTGACAAACTTGCTCTTCAACCCTAACTCAGGTTATTTTTCAAGTAGCACCTCCAACACTCAACTAAGTACAAGCAAACCCTAATCACTACTAAAGGTGATTAGCAAGCAACTAAGCACAAGGTTTAGGAAAAACAAATAGGGTAAGCCCAAAACGAAAGTCAGGGTCCTTATAAGTTTGGTAGAGGGTTTGATGTCCAACAACTTTGATATCTTTTTGTTGTTCAATTCTATGTTGTTGTTTATAATATTTTTGTTATCAGAGCCTTGTCAGTCATTCTTTGCATGTGATTCGAAGTGATTTCCTTAGTATACATTGAAGAAAAATCAAGAATTGGGTGCAAATTTTTTGAAGAATTTATTTTCAAGTGATTAGTAGTTTGGAATTTAGTTTGTGTCCAAAAACTATACTCTCTTGTTGATGTTGAATTCTCTGCTTCTATTTATGACTTTTTTTCATAAAATTGGAACTCACATTGAAATGTTAACAACATATCCTCATAGTAGATCGGTAACAAGTGTTAACTATAAATTTCCATCACAATTCAGTAAACCAACTTAGTTACAACAAAAAAAGATCTTAATCGACAGCCGGTTATATCTTTCAGCATCAATATATCACAAGATGAATAGTCAGTTGGTAAAAAAATTTATGGTATATCTCTGACCAAAAAAATCAATCATGAAGAATAATGCATGCTAATGATTTTTGTGATCGTTTATGACTTTGAACATTGATGAGGTAGTATCTATCCGGTCACCTTAGAAATCCAACTCTTATTATTTGAAACTATCCCAAAACTCATCTAACAGTCCACACTCATCAAGATTCAGATTAGCAATGCTTGTTCTCAAGGAACAATGGTTCATAAAAATGAACTCATTGGAAAGAAAATCAACAATAGGAGATGACTCACAAAGAGAGGGAAGAGACTCTTCTAGAGAGAGAGGGAGGTTGGGATTTGCACCAAATGACGATAACAAATGTTGTGCTCCTCCTTTTTCAATGAACTCAACTTTTAGGTGAATAAGATTTAGAGTCTGTCTTCCAACATCATCTACAACATCAGTCGTGGCCTTCTAGTTTCCTCTGCACATGTGAGTCACCACATCCAGTGTATGCATTCCAATCTCGTCTATCTTCTTCTTCTTCCCAGCTACGCAAAGCATTTTCTCAAATTTTCCTACCTCGATAGTGTATTTGCTTTTCATGCTGACCAGCTTGCTCCCCATCTATTGCTAACTGAAACCATGGCTGAATAAATTCTTCAAGGATTCCTAAAGGACATTAGTTTTGTGATTTGTATATAGGTTTGTTGCCACCATTTTTGCTCATGAATATGGACACACCTTTGAGAAAGGAAAACTTGTCATCTAGGGTCCATAGGCAGTTGGAAAGATCATTCTTAGTTGCAGCAGTATCTATTTCAATGTTCTATACTACATCATTGTTGGTAGTAGAGAGAAGAGGAGTGACAACAACTGGGGTGGTAGCACTAACAGAAGGAAGCTTTGGCTTCATGATCATAAATGGGGAAGGAAAGAAAACTATAGACTTGTACTTGTTCTGGTCAACAACAGTCTTATTAGGTGTAAGTTTTGTCAGATCCGTCAATTTGGTAGCGGGGTTGGTGTCCAACAACTCTAATATATTGTCATTTTTCAGTTCTCCTTTGTTATTTCTAATATTTTGGTATCTAAATCTTTTAGGTTGTTCTATGGGTGTGATTCGATGTGATTGTCACAACATGCACCGAAGACAAAACTAGACTTGGGTGCAAATTTTTTCAAGAATTTGTTTTCAAGTGATCAATACTTCACAATTGAGTTTTCATCCAACAACTTTGTTCTCTTATCGTTGGTTTGTTATCCACTGGTATTTCTAGCATTTTGGTATCAGAACCTTGTCGATCATTCGTTGCGAATGATTCCATGTGATTGTTGTATCATACATCAAAGCCAAATATGGCTTTTGGTGCATATTTTTGAAAACATTGTCGTAGTGTGCATCAAAACAACGTGCAAGTTTCTTGAGTATTTTTTAAAATGACAAACAACGATTGAATTTGCAACAAACATTGATTCATATGTTCTCCAGTGACAAAAACTATGAGTTTTGGAGTATCAAGATGAAAATATTTTTCAATTTGCTAGAATTTTGGGATCTCGTAGAGAATTGACACTCTGGCGATGAATGTTCGTAGGAGAAATCTATCATTTTTAAGGAAAATTTGGTTTTTAAATGAGATTTTCATGAAGAATGCAAAGTCTCCTCTTATTACAATATGTCATGATAGACAACATATTTCCAAGGATCATGAATGCTATCAAATCCATAGAGATGTTGAATATTTTGAAGAGGGAGTTTCACAGACACAAACGTATCAATATTGTGAATTTGCAGATGCTCAGTAAATTTTTTGAAAATTTCTCTATGAAAGGAGGAATGGTCCTCCAAAATTTCTTCACATAGATGTTCACTATTACGAACAAGATGTGTACATATGGTGAGAAAATGTCCAACATGAACGTTGTTGAAAAGGCGTTGCGATGTTTGCCCCCCCCCCAAAAAAAATATGATTTTCTTGTTGCTTCTATTGTGTAGTCCAAAGACCTTTTTGTCTAATCTCTTAGAGAATTGATGGGCGCTCTCATGTCACATGAAGATAGAATGAACATATTTTCTAAAAGCAAGGCTGAAAGTGTGTTTCAATTCAAAGTTGAATATACAAAAATGAAGGCATATGAAGGCGGTAAATATGATTCTGGAGGTTCATCTAGAAGCAATAAGGGAAAACATCATGTTCATGATTATGAAGAAGGTGAAGATTATGACATAGAATGTGAAGAATATAATGACAGAGATGAAACACATGATGTCAATGCTCCAAAATTTTACAAGAAGAAATGTTATTCTGTAAAAAAATGGGACATATTGATGCACTACATTGGGAGAAAGTCAAGAACGAATCCAACCTTGTTGAAGAAAAAATTGAAGATAGGTTGTTCATGGAACTTGAACCATTTGATTAAAGCTCTCAAAACTATGGATGAATGGGTATACTAATTCTGATGGCTTGAAATATTTATGTGTGTTTCTCCACATGATGTTTTTAGATTTTGCATCAAGGGGTGTATTGAAATTGATTCAAAATTATGTTAACTATAGGTTCCAAACGGGGATGTGCCACATATTTATTTGTGAAAGGATGTGTGCAATTATCTATGTGTGTGAAAGGTTGTGTATAAACATATAAATCGATGGTGAGAACATCAACGAAAGCATCCCCTAGCCATAGAAAACATCCTAAAACTCAAGGTATTATGCATCAACTATCTCCCCCGTATCACTGGTCCTATCCCCTCGATGTTCATCCATCTAAGGAAACTTGAATGGCTAATATTCAGCCAAGATGACCTCACTAGACCCTTCACCGCCTTACTCAAATAGTTCCCCAAGATGTCATACATCAATCTCGAGTCCAACCAACTAACTGGCACCATTCTCGGCTCCCTTAGTACTCTCCCTAAGCTCCACTACCTCAGAATCCAGCATAATCAGCTAACTAGTGCATCCTAATTGAGTTCGGGAAGCTCCTTGCTATAATCAACCTCCTACTCTCCCACAACAACTTGTTCAGGCCTTTGCCTCTAGTTCTTAGTGTTGGGGACTTTATGGTCGTCTCCTTGTTGGCCAACCAATTATTGGGGGATGCCGCATTCCTCCTTCATAAAAGCTAGGTGAATCTTATCTACATCGACCTGTCGTGGAACATTTTTGAGTTCCACCCTAGCCAGATTGTCTTCCCAACCAAGGCACTTCTGCATATGATCCATCCCAACCACAACTGGCTCTATGGGAAGATCCCTAAGTAGTTGAGAAAGATGGACAATCTAGAAAGCCTGGACCTCAGCTACAGCTGTCTTTGTGAAAATATCTTTGTTGATGGCAATCAAGACCGTTTCAGTCTGAGGTCTACGCATACAACTAATGTTTATGTGGGAAGCCACTACAGTCATGCAAGTGATTGAACATCTTCATCTCAAATCAAGGGAAATGAATAAGCCCCTTCTCCAACTGACACACTGAGATCATGATCATATAAAGATTAGTAGAAGAGATATTATTGAATGTCTTATTTCTTTCCAACACAACACTAGTTTGTTCAAAAATAAAGAATAATGAATTCAAATAACTTGTACATTGTAATTTACTATAATTTAATGTTTATTATCAATTTATATTTAAGAATTTTTGCGGAATGGACTATATGCATGTTTTTATATTTTTTGGAATTACAAATTGATACATATATGTATAGACTAAATTTTTGTCTTAATATTTTATAATTATATACTATACAAGAAGACTCAATTATATTATATAAGAAATTAAGTCGGGCCTTTTTGCTTTTCTTATAGAAATACAAACCCTACCATTAGTGTAAACTTCACTTTTATCTTTATTTTTATAATTATAAACTATATAAGAAGACTCATCTATACAATGTAAGAAAGCCTTTGGAATGGGCTATGTGAACTTTTTTGTAATTACTAATAGGTCCCTGTGTGTAAACTACAATTTTTCTTTACTTTTTAAAAGAATATATTTTACAAGAAGACTCATCTATATAAAAAAAAGAAAAGCCAGCTAAAGGGGCTATATGAAATTTTGTCATTATTTTTGTAAATATAAACCAATCACTTTGTGTGTGAACTATACTTTTGTATTTAATTATTAAAAATACTTTCTAATTAAGAAGTCTCATCTACACTAATTATTAGAAAGACATGAGAGTAGGCTATATGTAATTTTTTCCATTAATCCATAGGATTATAAACTGGTTCATGTGTGTGTAAACTACAACTTTGTCTTTATTTTAATTATATACTCTATGAGAAGACTCATGTTATTTAATATATGCTTACTGAGGGTGCTTTGTTCATTTTTAATTATTTTTTGGAATTACAAATTGATCTGTATGTGTGTGCTACACATTTCTCTTTACTTTTTTTAATTGTATTCCATAAAAGAAGTCTCATCTATACTATATATGAAAGTTCATGGAAGGGGCTATGTGAATTTTTTTTTTCATTTTTTTAGAATTACAAAATGGTCCTTGTTTTGTAAACTACACTATTGTCTTTACTTTGCAAAATTGTATATTATATAAAAATTCTCATCTATAAGATATAAGAAATTCCATAGAGGAGGCTATGTGAAACTTTTTCCATTATGTTTGGAAATTACAAAATGGTCCATGTGTGTGTAAATTACACTTGTTTCTTTACTTTTTAGAATTATATACAATATAAGAAGACTCATCCATATTATATAAGAAAGTTTGTTGAAAAGGCTATGTGTAATTCTTGCCATTATCTATTGGAATTACAAGTTGGTCCTATGTGTGTAAACTATACTTTTGTATTTATTTTTAAATTATATATTATATAAAATGACTCAACTATACTATGTAAGAAATCACATGGAGGACTATGCAAAATTTTTCATTTTGAAGAATTATAAATTGGTTATATAAGATGACTCATTCTGAAAGTGTTTGGATGTGGCTATTCTTGTTTAAGTTATAATTAAATTGAACCCAATCAAGTGTTTGGATCTTCATTTTAGATTTTTTAAATTTATAGGAAAAACTATGATTTAACTAATACTAATGCTTCATGTAAGCCAATTAGAAATGCCCCATATGTAAGAAAGTGATAGAACCTAAAAAATATTCACTAGATCTCATCTCATGATTGGAGGGAAATAATATAAATGCTAGTATATATTGTATTCATCCCCCTTTTTGTTGTATAATTCATGCGCAACACCCCACTTGTAAAAAATATGCACAATCTAGAGAAGAAGCATGAATTGCATTCACTTCAAGGCATGTCACAATCATGATATTCATTACATGTAAATAGAGTTCATATGAAGCAATAAAGTATAAAGAAAATAAATGTCATTCTCAAATACGCAACAACACTGATACATAAACTAATCCAAGGAGCCTCTTGGTGAGGATCTTTTGTAGGTTATGTTTTTTCATCCTCTTTCTCTTTAAAACTCTTAGGTTTCTCTAAAATATTACAATTTACTTTATTGTTAATGTGCATGACCGGTGATACAATAATTGTTGACTTTAAACATGACATGATATTCATTATAGATCTATTGACATTTACCTTCATAAGGCAATTAGAATAATAGATAAGAAACATTCATAGTACTTCATGTACATTGTACATATAACATACAATCAATCAATACTTATGTTTGAAATGCATTGACCGCTTACCTTTCTTGTAGAAAGATCCTAGTTTCTCTTTTTATGTTGAAGAGACTCTAGTAATCTTCTTTGGGTTGATGAACCCTAATTACCCTATTCATAAATATAATTATTATCTTAAGTTCCAACATTAAATCCTTAGCAAACTAGGGTTTGCTCAAAGGGAAACAAAGCCTTAAACTAGGAAATTTGGATTTCTCATTCCAAAATATTTCCAATACATATTTTAACCCATTTTGTTGATAGTCAGTTGATTTACTATGAAATTTTTAATAACTTGCCAATAAATAAATTCATAAAATCCATGTGTGCATTTTATACACTAGCAACCACCTAGTTCAATGACGAGGAGGCATATATATATTGCCCATCTGGTCCGGCCCCAACTCAACCAAAACACACAGTTGGATGCCACTAGGGGTGTAAAAATACCAAAATACCCCAAAATCAACCTATGACATAGCTGAAAGAACACAGAGCAAAATTGACAAAACAAGAACTCCTTTATTCATTATCTTAGAAATTTTAGAATATAACTTATATCAGCTGCATCAACTTGAAATGAAAATTTCATTGAAGTTCAATTTGTTGAAAATCAAGGTGGTAGGAACCATCCCTAATTTAATACGGACTAGGCAAGACAAAGAACCAACTGTAGGTCTATCGAGAGTTTATGGATGGAGTTTCTCCATGAGAGGAATAGTGAGAAGGTGAAATCTCAAAAAAGAGAACATGTGGGACAAACCAGGTTTCTAAAAACGCTCAACATCACAAGGCAGAGATAAATCCAAATAAACCAATCAAAGTGACAAAATGTAGATGGACATCGTCCACAATATCTAAAATGTTGTGAAAAGAGGGAAAGATCCATATATGTGCTTCCAAAAAAATTGATTCCTGGAAAACCTTGGAGAAGGTTTGGGAACACATTATTTGGCATCTACTGGAGTTGCGATGCGTAGAGACATTGGGTTGATGAGCCAATAGAGTACCAGTGGCTTGTGCTTCATGTGGGCAAGTGGAAGGTTGAAGGCGATACTAGCACTCTCTACCAACTATGAGGATGTTTTGAAGGCCTTTGAGGTTCCACATATAGGTCAAGGTCCATGGAAGATCGAGTTGTTGATGGGATCCAAATTGTGGTGAAGCTGGGAGAGCACTTTTCGATCAGATGTTCTAGTGGAGGAAATCCTACTAAAATTGTGTTCACAGATTTAGGGTGTGATAGGGAACATGAAGCAATCCTTTGATCAGGGTGAGATTGACTTTCCTTAAATTTAGAGAAAGGAGGGAGAACACAAACATTGGAGTCAAAGAGGAAGAGAGTCAGGTGATGGGGGAGACTTCACTGCTTGTGACTAGCTCTGAGTCCAAGCATCTGAGTTAGACCTAGACTCTATTTGACAAATGATTAAAAATTAGAACTTTAGGTTAGATGAGATATAAAACATATTTCGATTATAAGATGATCAATAACTATATGGAAACTTAACTAAATCATTAAGGTGATAAACTAAAGTTCAAATGATACATGAATTTAAATACAACATATTTAGAGGGTCTAGAACCATCCCATCCAATTAGATTTAGTCTTTACTACCTTTTATCGATAAATTCTATATATGCCATTATCTTGTTTTAAATGTATTGAAAGATAGGATAAAGTGAAATAATATTTCATTAGTTAGTTATTTGATTAGTTTTGATATTAAGGGTGATAATCCACTCAAGATTTATCATTTTTCATGTTTCTTACCTTTTAAGGAAATTATCTTGGAGGAGAGAGAAAGGGAAGTGACACTAGTTATTATTTTATCTTGAGAGACTTGAAAATTATTAATGCATAAATGAAAAATAAAAGGTATATAAGGTTTCTTTATTTTCCTTAATCCATTATTACAAAACATTTATTTCATGTTTTTTTGTAGTTAGTTCCTCGATTAACTTTTATTTAGAAAAAAACCACATTAAAGAATCAAATTAGTCATAAAACATGGGCTGGTACAACATCCATAACATTTAATATATATCTGGTGGAATAAGTAGTTCCATGTGGGTTGTGTTGAGCATCAATATATCATTGTTTTTCATTTTAATGAAGATGCCGCCTTAATTTTCCCCTCCTAAATGACTTAATTAAACAAATCTCCTTTATTCATGATTGAATAAATATAGGAACACAAAATCCACTATAAGAGGTGTAGCCTAAATAGTATGATGGGAACTTGATTTTAACCTAAATGTCTCAAAAAACCAAACAATAAAGGCCTCCCCAACTTTCTTTGTGACAATTGTTGACACCACCCTAAATTTTGGGTATAAAATTCTCTATTCTCCTGTACAAAAATGACCTATCACGCCACATTTTATGGCGTCAGTTACACAAAATACACTGGTGCCAAGCCAAAGAGAAGTTGGTTCTATACGACAAATATCACCGTATGTGAAGTCCTACCAATCAAGAAAAAGAATGAGTACCACTTTTACTTTAATAGTGATTTACTGTCACAAAAACTGAAGTCTAAAGTTACCCATGAAATACAATTTTCTAGGGGAAAATAATTTCCTTCAAAATTTTCAGAACGGCATCAGTTTTTGCTAAAACAATTGACAAAAGGTTTACGCCATGTCCCCATAGAAAAAATTATCCACTCATTAGTCGTCGGCTCTATAATATAACTTAAGACTAATAACCCTTCATGAGATAAATTTTTTTATGTGGATGGGTCTATGGTGTCAGTTTTTTACAAACAACTGAAGACTAGTTGTTTGTGCACCTTGTCCCTGCAAAAATATTTCCCCTCAATTTGATCCTTCCATCGTCATTTTGTGTTCCAAAATTGACAACTATGGTCCTAACACTAGACCAAATTTTTTGTTTCATATATGTAAATGGACACCGGTTTTTATCACTAGGAACCGATGGCAAAAACACACTTAGCTGTTGGGTTTTTTAAACAATCGACGACTATGAAAAACTTAATCGCACCCTCACAAAATAGACTCTTCTCCATTCTCTATTTCATCGCAATTTCACTAGATTTCTGGCAATTCTGTTGGTCTTCCTCCACTCACTGTCGCCACCACTCCTATTGGTCTTCCTATACTCACCACTGTCATTGGGACCTCCAAGCTTCCTCATCAGTGGAGCTAAGGAGCTACTTTCCACCGCCACATTCGTTGGGTTTCCTCACTATCGTTGCTGCTGAGGAGCTACTCACCGCTAGCTAGAGTTGTGCCATCATTGTCACTTACTCTGGGAGGATGTCGGACCTTGGGCACCTGACATATCCATCGCCTACTTCCCTACTGCTACTGCGCCTGCTTCCCCTACTGTCGGTCGGCCTTAGACTTTGAGGACGCTGGACCTAGTGAGCTTGGGTCAGAGATTCTACTAGTGAGATTAGGTGATATTGCTTCCCCTACTACTAGGTAAGAGTCTCCCTTACACCATGTCACCCATGGCCAACTAATAGGATGTGATTTTTAATCTACATTATTCCTTGTTATTTTGTTTCATAGCTTAATTATTGGATGTATGTTCGTGAATATGACCCTTAAACATGGTTAAGGTTACATATCCACGAAACAAAAATCCAATATTGTAGTTACCTTATTTAAAGCGAATCACTTTTTTATGGTTAGTTATTTATTTCTCTTACATTGATTAGTGTTATATAATTATGATTGCTATATCTTAGTTAGTGTAATTTGCCTTCTAGTTTATTAACCATAATTTCTAGTTTACCTTAACTCATATCTCCCTCCCAAGGTCTTAAATAATGTATTCCTTGATGATGAACATGCATGTACATTGGAGATGTTGAAATCAATTTTATCGAATATGGTACCTAGACTAGGGTATGATTCATATTACCAGATGTTGTTATTGTAAATCAACTCAAATCAAGGTGCCTAATCTAGTTCTCTTAATTAATATTAATGTTTGTTTTCTCTCTTGATTAACTAATCAAAATAGAAGAATGAATTGAATTAAATGATGTTACATGAACCTAGGACATGAACGATGAAACTAGGATCATAGGTATAGGAATGACAACATACATGTATTTTGTTGGCCTAGAAACCAGTCTGAGATTTACTCATTAGGAGTAAATCTTGGAGAGTCCCCGATTTGGGATTGTTCTTGAACACTTAAGCTCACTTAGGATGTAAGTGTATAATGTATATTTGGTTTTCATGATGTTTCATCAGTACATGTCCATTTGTTCTCTAAGTACATATGTTGGTGGGCATTTGCCCATGTACATCGGTTTACATGGAGAACAATGGAGAAATGTTGCCAAAATTTTCTTGAAAATTGAATACACATTATACACTTACTAGTGAGATTCAGTATTCAAGAATGGGATATGTGGTACACACATTTATTATAAGACCCTAAATCTGAATCTTTTAACCCTAAACCCTAATATTTTAATGCTAAACTATAATCCTTGAATATTTATCCCTAAATCTAAAACAATAAACCCTAATAACCTATTTGTAAATCCTTAACTTAATATGTAATCCCTAAACTCTGATATATGCTTGTTTTCTCTTTGATCATAGAATGGATAAATCATGGGTGTCCATTCCAAATTGCTGCACCCTAGAGTTTATTGTTGGTCTTGATTAGTTTATTAGATTTACAGAGGAACATAGAAAACAACCTAGAGATATGTTCTACTGTCCATGTAGGCATTACGGAAACAACTTGAAAGTCAGCACTGGTGATGAAATCAAAAGTCATGTCATGTGCAACAGGATTGTACAAGGCTGTATATAATGGTACTGACATGAAGAGATTTTAAAACTAAAATCATTAGATGTTGATCACAATGCTTGTGTGGAAGAAGAAATTGCCTCCGATGATGTAGATGTGAGAGAATCAGTTCTAATAGACATCGTTGATGAGATACTAGATAGTTGTGGGGTAGAGCACATCGATCCACCTTCAATCTTTAGGAACACTATGCATGATGTTGAGAGACCATTATATACATGTTGTACTAAGTTTACAAAGCTTAGAGCTGTGTTGAGATTGTACAATTTGAAGGCTAACAATAGATGGAGCGATAAAAGCTTCACATCATTGTTGTCTTTGTTGAAAGAAATTATTCCTAAAGGAAACGAGCTTCCAATCTCAACATATAAGTTAAAGAAATTATTATGACCAAATGGGAGTGGAGGCTAAGAAGATACATGCATGCTTGAATGATTGTGTATTATTTCAAAAGGAATATATGAATGAGAAGATTGTCCAAAATGTGGGGCATCAAGGTATAAAATGATGACTTTAGGGAATTCCAAAATTGGTTCTCCTGCCAAGGTGATGTGGTATCTACCTTTAATACCAAGGTTTCAATGCTTGTTTCCCAATTCAATAGATGTAAATAATTTGAGGTGGCATGTAGAGGTTAAGAAAAATAATGATGGGATCCTACAACATGCGTCTGATTTCCCATAGTGGTAAGAAGATTGATTTGTTGTATCCTAAATTTGGTGAAGAAGTCAGGAATCTAATACTTGGGATTTGTACTGATGGGATGCATCCATACATGACATTGAGCAACCAACATAGTACTTGGCCTGTTATGCTTGTTATATACAATCTTCCCCCTGGTTGTGTATGATACATAAGTATGTTATGTTGTCATTGTTGATATAGGGCCCTAAACAACCTGGAAATGATATCGATGTTTATCTTGAACCTCTGATTGATGACTTAAGAAACTCAGGGGTGAAGGTGTGATGACATATGATGCTTCACGTAGAGAGACATTTCATTTGCATGCAATATTGTTTTGCACTACTAATGACTTTCTAGCATATGGGAATTTGTCTGGATACAATGTAAAAGGATCTAAAGCATGTCCTATATGTGAAGAGAACACTAATTCAATAAGACTAAAATATGGCTGCAAAACTGTATATCTCAGTCATGAAAGGTTTTCTCAAAAAATTATCCATACCAAAGGTTGTGCAAAATGTTCAATGGATGGAATGAGGAATGGAGTGCGCCTAAACCTATACCATGGGAGGTTGTTTATGAAAGAGTAAAATACTTTGTCAATGTCTTTGGTAAGAGATCACAATATACCATGCCCACATAAAGTGACAAATCTTTATTCAAGAAGAAGTTAATATTTTGAGATCTTCCTTATTGGAGTTCTTTGGTAGTTAGGCATTGTATCGATGTCATGTAAGTTGAGAAAAATGTCTATGACAGCGTCATTGGTACTCTCTTGAATATACCAGGTATGACTAAAGATGAGATCAAATATAGAATGGACCTACGTGAAATGGGAATAAGGACAAAATTGACAGAAGTCGTTAGTACTAACCAGAGTACATATTTATCTCTTTCTTGTTACACATTGTCTAGAAAGGAGAAGAAAGTTTATCGCGAGTGCTTGGTTAATGTTAAGGTACCACATGGTTACTCTTCAACATCCGTAGATTGGTGTCAATGAAATATCTGAAGCTGATAGGTCTTAAATCTCATGATTGCCACAATCTAATGCAACAAATATTGCCCATGGCAATTTGATCTATACTATCAAAGCATGTAAGGTTTGCAATCACCATACTTTGTTTCTTCTTTAACAGTCTATGCATAAAAGTTATTGATCCCGAGAATCTCGATAAGTTGCAAAGAGAAGTGGTTGTTACCCTATGTCAGCTTGAGATGTACTTTCCTCCTTCAATCTTTGATATCATGGTACATCTGGTTGTCCACTTGACTAGGGAAGTGAAAATATTGGGACCAATTTTCTTGCATTGGAAGTATCCTTTTAAATTATATATTAGCATTTTTAAAGGTGATGTTTGAAATCATTATTGGCCTAAAGGGAGTAATATTGAGGGTTATGTGGAGACAGAGGTTATGAATTTTTGCAATGACTTTTTGAGTGGTAATGACGCTCCTGTAAATGACAAGAATATTGAGGAGTATTCTCGCAAAGGGATTTTAGGAGCACGAATGAAAATAATCAGACGTGAGCTTTTGGAACAAGATCACCTGTATATTTTACACAACATCGACAAAGTGAGTGTTTATATCATGGAACATACCAATTTCATCAAGAAACAATATCCTCAAGCCAATTCAATGTCGCTTGCTAGAGAGCATAACAAGACATTTATTAAGTGGTTTGAAGATAAAGTCTCATATCAACTATCTCAAACACCAAATAATATTGCTGAAAGTATCAAATGCCTCACCTTTAAACCAAAAATGAATGTTATGTCTTATGAAGGGTTTGACATAAATGGGTTCACATATTACACAAAGCGTCAAGATGATAAGAGTGTCGTCCAAAATAGTGGGGTCACCCTTCAAGCGTATTCACTATTTTTTTCTAGTGTGAAAGATAAGAGTCCACGTGAAGCTAAAATGTCATATCACAGTGTCATTGAAGACATATGGGAGTTTGACTGTATAGATTTTAGAATTTCACTCTTTAAGTGTAATTGGGTTGATAACACCAAAGGAGTTATAGTGGATGAATTGGGTTTCACTTAGTGAATTTTGAAAAGATTGGCGAGAAGGGTGAAGCATTCATATTGTTATCATAGGCAAAATTATTATTTTATATCGATGATCCTGCAAATGAAAAATGGTCAGTTGTTGTTCATGGTAAAAGATAGTTCATTGAAGATCCTATAGATGAAGAAGACTACTATGATAAGTATGATGACCCGATTCCATTCTCAATTGGGTTTCCAAGACCAAATATTGAAGCTAATGATGACTTATATATGCACAGAGATCATACTGAAGGAATGTTAATTGATAAAAGATCTCAATGTTAGAGGCATGCTTTTATTTTTTTTAAATGTTTTAATTTTTTTAATGTTAGATCAATGTAAACTTTACAATGTTATATTAATTTCTAGTTATTTTAAAAGTTAAATGTATGATTTTTTTATATGACACTTTTAGATGTTTGACCATGAGTATGATGATCGTGATGACAATTACCATGAGGGTGAGGCGCTGCCTCACAATG
Organism: Alisma plantago-aquatica; assembly: GCA_963693085.1. Classification (NCBI taxonomy): domain Eukaryota; kingdom Viridiplantae; phylum Streptophyta; class Magnoliopsida; order Alismatales; family Alismataceae; genus Alisma; species Alisma plantago-aquatica. The sequence goes on along the minus strand of OY856409.1, from coordinate 1,475,999,242 downwards.
TAATATATCCTATATCTAGCTATATTTATGTTCATTTATAAGTTATATCCTATATGTGTTTTTTGTTAATTTCTAGGTTGAGGATGTACCCCCAAAAAACCTTCTGTCACTTGATGAGAAACAAAAAAAATTGAAAAAATAAGGGGCATCACTATGAAGAACAAGTAACTACAACAAAGGAGCAATGGACCAAAATTGGTTCTGGATTTTGATCATACAAGAAATCCAGTTGGAATGAACTGCAATTCATTTGTTTCATATATTGGGGTTCTTACTCGTATCCATTGAAGTCCAAATGTAGAATCTTGGCATACAATTCCTAGAGTGAAGAAAGACTTAGTATTGAAAGAAATATGTGTGAGATATTATCATTTGTAATTCAATTTTGTAGAATACTACATTTTAGAATACTTTATTAAATATATGAAATTTTGTAGGGTATATTTGAACTAGATGAAAGCCTACATCGTAAAAAGGTGATATAACACTGTGGTAGGGTCCTAAGGAACTATATGACAACTCTCAACCGACTATACACACGAGAGGCTGATAAGATGAAGAAGTCGTCCCTTAAGCAATGGAACTACCTGGACCTGACTGAGTGCAAGGTGTTTGTTTCCAAGAGAAATACTTATGAATTCAAGGTATTTAAGCATCACTCATGGGAGAGAAACTATATACATTCTTATGAATTCACCTTTTCATGATTGACCTTGATTTTTACTAACCAATTTAATGTGATTCCTAACAAGGCTATAAGCGATGCTCAATGAGCAAGGTGTGCACTAAATGTGTTAGATTTTGTGGGACAGAGAAGGCAACGGAAACAAAAAATTTCTCACCACAAACCTATAAAACAACAGATCGTATGAACAACTATGAGATAGGAAAGATGATTTTAGCAAGGTGTGCTTGGTCCCGAGGCTTGCTCAATGATAATACCTCACAGCTAGTGTGGTCTTCAACCACCAAGTCTTGGACGGTGTTTGCACAGCTCCTGGTCTCCACCCAGACTATGGTTAACCATCGTCCTCCTGAATAGCGAAAACCTCCCGCCTCTACAAATAGTCTACAAGGACTACCAGGAACTCTAGTCGCCCTGTCATATAGGCCACTAGAAGGAGTTGTCCCCTTTTATCGGTGTACTAGTCACCGACACACTCTCCCACCACAAGTTGTCATCCTACATTTGTCTTTCTCTCACTGTGCCTCCCTAGTCAGGTAGAACTTTCTTGGGCTCTCTCAGTTACCAAAACCAGAGAGGACAACTTTATAGAGCAACTTATGTTCTAAGTTATCCTATTGAGAAGCCCCCAGTACTCCTCTATATATAGGAGGGGTCAGGGTTCTCAACCCTGAAAGAATACATCCCTGATGTTCTAGGTGGCTATGGGAATACATCTGTGAAAAAATCTATTTGAACAAATGTGTGATCCACATCTGATATCAAGTACCCATGATGAAGAAGTAGTAAAGTTAATCTCTATCATGTATACACATGAAGTAGAGATCTCTATCTCTTGCTTCATCTTCTGTGATTCCTTCAATCCTCTCCATGTTTTGATCACATAAGACATGGATTTCAACATGGCGAGAGAACCAATCTCTCCCTTGCCTTTGTCTTTGGATTCCATTCCACTGATCACTATCATGGAACTATCCTTCTTCTTATCAGCCTCAAACAACACCTTAAGCATACATAGTCCAAATTTTAAGGCCACTGGTGTCTTAGGATTATGCGGAACACTTCTCATAGTCCTTAACCAAATATGGAAATTTGTCTCAATTAATTTTCCCGATTTGAAAGATAATTTCTTTGCCATTTGATTCTATAAGAGAAAACATTCGCATTTTGTCAAAAACTCATTTTTTATTTGTTTTGATTTGAATAAAGTTTGATGATATTTAATTAGGCCTTTAATTAATTACCGCTCCCGCTATTTTTATAAAATTGATAGACCTCACCATTAATTCAGAAGATTGCAGTGTACAACCTTCTAGTGAGTCAAGATCCTAATTTCATCTCAGTGATGGACCATCTAGGGCTGTCACCCACAACTAGATTCTTTCAAGTAGGCAACTTTTTCCAATTGCATCCTATGCAACTGTTGAAATATGTCATGTGCAACTCCTTGCCATGATCACCTCCATGCCTTAAGGTGCTTGATCCGATCTAGGTCACCTTGTTAAGTCTGACCCAAAAGCCAACGCAATGAATATACACCCTACTGGGCAGACCCACATATTTACCAACACACATCCATTAGATAGATGGTGCACCACACTAGGGCGTGCCCACACTTAGTCGATCAAGTTTTTCGTGTGTGTTTTTTTAGAAGGCATCTAAAACTTAATATTTATTGAGGGGTTTGGTTTTTATATACATATACATATCTAATCACCACAATAAATAGTATGTATCATATACATGTTATATCCCACAAGAAAACATGTGAAGTGATAAAGCGATGATTATGGCCATCCTATTATAATTCCTTGAGCCATAAGGAATTGCAGTCATCTAAGTCTACATCATATCCAACAACATGTACAATATGAAATCATGTGTTGTATTCGTTCCGAGTTGATCAACTAATCCCATGACTGATCGACTCTCCTACTGATCGGTCGGTTGGGTGCCACCAGCCGATCATCTGGCTCCTCCAGATGATTGGTTCGTCAATTCATTATGCATCTTCTCAGGCCACCAATCGCTCATCTCGCTCCTTGTGACAGTCATCTCAGTCCACCAGTCGATCGTGTCGCTCCATGAGATGGTTGTCTCGGTCCTCCAAATGCTCATCTGGGCGCCCACTATTCTTCGACATAATAGGAAATAAACTATCCTATTTTGCATATTGCTTTGGGAAACCCCAAGTTACATTCACGGGGAGCAAAGGTGGAAGACAAACCTCAAGTTACATCGGGAATAGGAGAAGGGACTCAGTACACAGAATGAAATGCAAACAACAATAACCAACCAAGCACACATAGGGTTTTATAAGACGTAACCACACTACACATCCACCAAAAATACCATTTTAATGTGACGTTTATCGATTGCATTTATATACCATATCATATATGCATATTTGGGATTTGTTGATTTAAATTGGACATGCATATAATATAGTTAAATATTTGCATCGCATGCAACAAATAAAAGATGCAAAACCAAAAATCGATCATATCGATTAATCCTAGAACATAGAACGTTGACGTGGCTCTGATACCACTGTTGGGTTTTGTGGGACAGAGAAGGCAGTGGAAACAAAAATTTTCTCACCACAAACCCATAAAACAGCATATCACATCAACAACTATGTGATAGGAAAGACAGTTTTAGCAAGGTGTACCTGGTCCTGAGGCTTTCTCAGTGACAATACCTAACAGCTAGTGCAGTTTTCGACCACCTAGTCTTGGACATTGTCTGTGCAGCTCCTGGTTTGCACCCAGACTGTGGTTGACTGTTGTCCTCCTGAATGTAAGAAACCTCATGCCTCTACAGATAGTCCACACAGACCACCGGGAACTCTAGACATCTTGTCCCATCTGACACTAGAAGGAGTCATCCCCTTCTGTCGGCGTACTAGTCATCGACATACTCTCCCAGCACCAGTTGTCATCCTGTAGTTGTCTTTCCCTCGTTGTTCCTCCCTTATTAGGTAACACTTGCTTGGGCTCCCTTAGTTACCAAAACAAGAGAGGAAAACTTTGTAGAGCAACTGATGTTCTAAGTTGTACTATTAAGAAGCCCCCAGTACCCCTCCATATATAGGATGGGTCAGGGTAAAGGTTCTCTTCCCTGAGTAATATGAGACTAAAGTGGGAGTAGAAGGGTCCAGAATTTCCATGAACTGATTGCACTGCGGAATACGATCCGATCATTTCACAAACAAGTTGGTCGGTTGGGAGTGTGAACCGGTCGGTTCACCCAGTGAATCGGTCGTTTCACATTCCTGACTGGCCTATAATTGATTTTCCTCTTTTGTTTCTAATTTATCCAAAGATCAATTCTTGTCTCAATCAAAGTGTACAAGTGAAATGAAAATCTTTCCTCACCAATCGGGACAAACCTACCTCACTCATATGGTCCATTTGAACTGATCAGTTCATCAAGGTAAACCAGTCATCTCATTGACCATGAGATGATTGGTTCACCAAGTGAACTGGTCAGTTGGTGGTCCAGGTTGTACAAAAACCATTCATGCAATTCTCAATCAATCTGACAATCAAATCAGTTGGTTCAACACACTATGATTCTGAGTCAAGTCAATTGATTGAATGTTCAATTGAGTACCTAAATACTTTAGTAATCAATCTAAACATCATTTGTGGAAAAAATCCTCTTCCATGTTAATCCTATGTGTGTGACCCTATTGGTCCCATTTCACATTATCAGTGAAAGTTCATAACCACTTATGACTTCACAAGCAAAGAGCGGTGCCTAGCCGCACATCCGTGCTACCCAAGTGAAAAGGAAAGTTGGAGAACAACTTTCAACCCTACATTCTGTAATTGGTGTTATAGTGAGTGTATAGTTCCTTTGTCACTGATATCCAAATTGAACTTGAGCCATGGATATGTCATCCTGTACAAACGTTCAATCCATGTTTCTTGATCCAGAGTAGACTGTCTGAGATATATGTAAGCTCAATGTCACACATTGACTCACATGTGCATGGTCATGCTTTTCTCAGTCTCACTCATCAAGTGGCCAGGATATCATACTCCCTTAGGAGGGAAAAATCCCATACCTATCACTCACAGTCAAAACCCCATGTGTCAAAGTCACCCAATCATCACCTTTATAACAATCCATATTTCAGAATTGCATTTGATGATGTCAAAGTGTACCCAACAACATGTGTAGAGTGTAGTGATTTCAGGTCTAAGAACCACAGTCACCACCAATACTATAAGAGATGATCCTAACTAACCAAGAATGGTTTCCATGCATCACTCTTATGGTGGGTCCATCCGATACACTATTGTCTAACATGTATCTATGTACTTGGTTTGATATCTTATATCATGACTAACGAGATTCTGTCATCAACCAACACACACTCTAGTCTTATGTGTTATTAATTTCTATGGGTATTTCCACAATAACAACCTACTAGGGACAAAACATGAATGTATACTCTTAACATACATATGATCTTATCATTTAGGTCCTCAACCTGAAGGCAAACATCATTGAGTAAAACAATTCTTTAGACATCTATCATGTTATATCATTATCTCAAAATAGTTAAAACATATAGACAAAAAATTACCTTTATTATTATTCAAATCATTTACAAAGTATCTCATTATAATCATCATATGACTTTCTCTATGGGCATACATACCAACAGAATGTGCATCACCACACGATGGGTCTAGGTGGCTATGCAGCCCTTTGCCAAAAACTACAGACGTCTTCCTTTCAGCAGCCTACTATTCCTAATACTGAGACTGTTGAGTCCTCTACTACCACTCCCTTACCTTTGCATCACCATGATGTGTGGATAGATAGGAGGTAAAATATAAAAGGAGATATAACCAACCACACAACTACTGAGGCAGCTACAAAAATGACAAAATGCAATACTCAGAGCAATTAGTTTTGATGATTGTTATGTTTACTTACCAAATTCTATTGATGATGACTAACAGGAGCTTCACGAGCAGAGGAAGCAAGTCAAGTTCATCCTCGAGGGCACAAGCGATGAATTGATAGTTGCTCTGAGTAACCTAGAGCATCCTGGACGTGCCAGGCTATAGGGTCTAGAATAGGCCTGAGATCGTTCTTTGGGCCATCACAACGCAAAAATGACCAAAAAGGGGACTTTCAAAAGTTGTGGTAACCTATTCTTTTTTTAGAATGTTATTGGAAAGGGAATTCATGAATAAAAAATAATTTATTTTGGCCATGTATAGGTAGATGAGTTAGTTGATAAAAGACTAGATGAGTTAGTTGATAAGAGAGTCTAGGAAGCATTGAACAAGTGGAAGGCATCTCAGGCTGTCACTTTGACAGTACATGTGGCATGCCGCTCTTCCCCTTCGATAGAGGTGGTTGGGAGTGATCCTCTAGAGGTGGTTGAGAGTAATCCTGCAGACCCACCACCTAGCACATCTACTGTATATATTTAACTGACATAGTAGCTAGTATTTTCAAGATGATATTTTTATTTATGTATATAACATACTCTATGTAAATTTGTAGGGGTTGAAGCCATGCCATCCAAAATTAAAAGAATTCATCATTGCAGAGGGTGAGGCTTACCCACGCCTTCTAGGGCACATGATTCATGACACTCCAATACCTGATGGTGTGGTTCGTGTGAGCCCAAGGCTTGTGTTCACTGCTTGGAGGCAGCATCAATTGTCATATGCCCACCTAGATGTTGACACACTTAGTGAAGCAGAAGGTGGACTGGTCTTACGGCCCAAAACAGATGACATCTATACTGATCATGTATGATAAATTTATATTACGTTAATTTTTATATATGTATATACATGACAATTGATATGAAATTATATATACATGACAAAGGGCAGAAACCCGTTACAACTCGTCCTCCTCCACCTCCACCTCCTCCTGAAGTACCTAGTTAGCTTACAAAGGACCTATATAAATCGATAGGTCCTCAATGCAGGGGTATGGGAATATGGATAGGCGAACATCCCAAAAATTATTCTATGATTGTTTTTATTAAGAAGGATGTTGCAGGCCAATCATACGATAATAATATATTTGTACAAAATATTTTGGAATTGTTTCGTTATGATTGGTTGAATACATATATGATAGAACTATGGATATGGTGAGATCTTATTTATATATCTATATACCTTATTTTATATACAGTGATCTATTTTCTTATACATATATATTGATGCATATGTAATATATGTTTTGCAGCCGCTTACATAGGGTTTGAACAAAATTTTCACTTACCAATGTGGGATTTCTAATTCCATCCTTGATCAGACGTGTACATAAAGAACCTTCATCAGTTACCTTATACTGCTCTATCTCTCTTAAATATTTTGGTAAAGCAATGTAGAGTGTGATAATAGCTCCATTGAATGTTGAGTAAGTTTACTTTGCCTATAGTTTGGAGTTAAGAAAATTACATTTTATTATGAATTTTGAGTTATATATTTTTAACTTTCTTATCTCTAGTGGTAAGCATTGGGAGTTATTGTTATTGTCCCCGAGACGTTGGTTGTTTATTATCTAGATCCTGAGGGGAAGGAATTAGACAATTCATGACTCATAATGAAAAGGTCATTATTCATGTGAGAATGTATTTATATTTATATTTGTTAACATCTATTATTACATTACTATCTAGTAATGCAATTTAATGTATTACATTAATGTGTAGGACTTTAAAATATTTAAAAAAAGTTGGAGAAAACATGTGAAAGAAAAAGAAAGTGTTAGTCTGAGAGAATGTGAATGTAGTTTTCTGACTCCCATGCATATATTATTTACGTGTACTATGATTATTTTTATTTATTAACATTTTATATGTTGAAATTTATAGTGTGATGTACAAAACAATGACTTAGCATGTGGATACTATGTGATGCAATATATGGACCTAATTGTCAGATATGTTGTACGTGAAATTGAAAACATACAACATGTATTATATAGTCTTGATCATCATATATAAGTATATTATCATTAGATAAAATGAAAATATCAAATTTATTAATTATATATATACGTCATTCTCTTTACATATGTTTTAAACTAGTGACTTCACTATAGGGAAAAAAATATTCTATGTACATATTTCCTATACGATGGAATAATTGGATGACATACGAGAACAATGGGCAAAATCCTTTGAAAGGGAGGAAATTTTTTATTATAATTGGGGTATGGATGATAATAAAGAATGACATTTCTAAACTTTGTTTTTGTAATTATTTTTTTCTTTGATGACATTTCTAAACTTTGAAAAACAAGCTTATATATACATGTGTGAATGACTTATTTTCTTGAATTGTCTTATTGAAATTTGATCTATATACATGTATGTGAATATGAAGATTAATGAATGAATGTGCTTCTACATGTATTTGGATGTGAAAAGAGATGAATGAAGGAACTGTAGATTGCTACATGTGTGTGAATGTGAAAATAGAGGAATTAAGGGAACTACATGTTTTTACATGTGTGTGAATCATATGAATGAATCGGTTGCGTTTATACATGTGTATGAAACACATGATGTATATATAATCTTGATCATCTTGTTATTGTCAATTTTTGGCATGTTGTTAGCTAAAAATACAAGATGTTATAAACCTACATTCAGGAACTAAATTACATGTTCTACATCATGCTGACCAGCCAGACAGTAGGCCTGCAAGCTGATAATAAAAAATAAAATACTTAGTCATCAGTTATCTAAAAAAGCCGTCAATTAATGTCAACGACATCGGTTATTTATAGAAAACCGACAAGTATGTTTTAACCCGGGCTAATTTTTTTGTTCGAGTGTGGAGATAGGTATCAATTTTCTACAAAAGAACCAATGGCTATGGATCCTACTGGTAACGGTTATTTAAGAAGACCATCAATTATTGTCAACGACGTCGGTTATTTATAGAAAATCGACAAGTATGCTCTAACTTGGGCCAATTTTTTTTATTTGAGTATGGATATAGGCGTCGGTTTTCTAAAAAACAACCGACGACTATGGATCCAACTAGTGTCGGTTTTTTTTTATTACAATGGGGGCTGGCTCTGTGTCATCGGTTTTAGAACTGACGTTGTATGATTCTACCTTTAGTGTCGCCCACTTGGGTGTCGCTTGGAAATCAACGTAAAAAAGTCATTTTAACCGACGTTAAAGGTGGTATATGTACTAGTGATTAGAGAAAAATAGTTAAGTTGATGTTCTTGAGGGTGTTCTCAAAACCTATGTGTAGTTATGCATGGACGTCATGGGTTAGAAAGAAACAATATTCTAGGTATCATGTTCAGTTCTTTATGTAAGAGACATATGTATATTTTTCTACAAAATTTTCTCTCCTTGAACACTAGTAGAGAACGGGACATTATTTCATTAGAATTTGGATACTAAGTGAAAATTCTAGCTTGCATAATCTTGGGTAGGGATTATGTCATAGCCTAACTATTGGTGTTTCAACAATGATTACGACAAGTCTTCAACATGTATAATAGTAAGAACCAATTTTACTCTCATATTTATTAAAGTCATCATTATTGTTAAGTTTGTGTCTTCTTGGACAACCCCAACACTACATAATACTTGTAAATGTTTTTGTCACTAAGAAACGTACACTAGCATTTAAGTGTCATGTTTTTGTCAGTCGCAAGATAGTTATTACCAACACACTAATTAAGTGTAATCACTTGACTATAGTATCAACATAGATAGCCGTTATATACACATTAGTGTGGCTTCCAATAACTCGGTTGCAAAATGTATGACTAATTATTATATACATGAGGCATTATTGACATTAATTTTAGATCTGGTCCAAATCAAGTATATCATGCCCCACATTTGTACTTTTAGAATCATTTATAAATCACTGACTTCGGAAGCACACTCAAATTTATATACTCAATTTTAATTACAAATATGGACAAAATATATAAGTACACTATAATATTATATTTTCCAATTATTATTTGTATGAATTAATTTAGTGAGAACCATACATGGCTGTAAAATTTCAGAACATTGCACATTATATAGAAGGAGTTATGAAATTTGATAACAATTAACTAGTAAGGTTTTAAATTGCAAACTAGGACTAACGAAGAAATAAAGGACAGAGCCCGTTTCCCTCTTCATAATTCCGGTGATCGACTGTTACAAGAGCGGGGCTTCTCCTCTGCCTTTGCGACTCTCGGCGCAGAGATCAGCTGTGACCTCTTTGGCCTTCACCATGTCCTCAACTTCACCATACCCCATCTAATCCCCATCTCCAACATATATCTCCAATCCAATCACAAAGAATTGACATCCTGCAAACGTGCAGCCGCACAACACAAGAACATAATTTACACCAGGTCAAACCAACCCTTGACCATCCACTTTACTCCTAGACATTAATGTATTCCAAAAATAAAGACAATGCTTTAGTCCCATAATGGGAAAATATGATACTTTCCTCCTTCAATATGAGTTCTTGCCCATAGTATAATTGAGGAAAACAAATGAATAAGAGTTTTTCACGCGCATGCTGGGGCAACCCAAATGATCTGGCCTCCCAAACCTTCTTGACGAGACTTTTGTTTTGTTATTTATCACCGTCCTCGTCTTTTTACTAATTCTTTCTTTTTCTCTGTTGTTTTCCTGCTCATTGGAAACTCGTTGCAATGTGATTGCGTGTGCATGCTTCACACCGACACCCGCTGTTGGATCCTGGGAGAATAGCGGCCATAGCCGTCTAGTGCACCGCTCGCGGGCAAGAACCATGGAAATACTATCAAGGACAGTCCATCTTGCTCACCTCAGCCCCTTCTGGTACAATCTTTTATTATTTTAATGCTATTTTGGGACTTATACCTTACTCTGAACAACAAACAAGAGTCCAAGAACTAGCAGGGCACCCGTGATATCTTCATGTGATTGTTGTCGGGATCATCAAACTAAAACTGCAAACTGTTCTTGAACAGTCAGGATGCTTAAATCATCATATTGATCCTCGGTCTAGTCTCCAATTTCCTTACTCCTTCCGCGTCGTGAATTAACCTCCACAAAGACCTACCTGTGTGCTGTCATCCTGGCACCTCATCACCTACTTCAACTAGTTCTGACAGGATCACCGCCGCCCAGATGAAGGAAGGTCAACGAAAAGACAATCCATAGATCCTTGACTACAGGGTGCAACTCCCATATTGATCAACCATGGTCAACGGAACTTTAGCAGTTCAGTAACACCCTATTGAAAAAAAATACGACAGTCTACAATTGAAAGACCAGAAGACCAAGAATTCAGACCATCCCCGACCAAGAAAATCAAGCCTGGAGAATGATCAATGAATATTATCAACATACAAGTCGGGACCTTCTGAACCATGGTTGGTATTTGATTATCGGAACAAATGACTAAGTAGATAGTAGTTAGGGTGGTTTAGGTCTTAAAACCCAGCTGTGTAACTGCCAGATAATTTAGCCGACTATATAGGTACTGGATAACAAGATATTGGTATTTGTAAGAAATAAAATTATGCATCTAGTCACCACAATGTTAGTTTCCATATCAAAAAACTACGAATTGGTACAGGATTGGGGAGGTTTTAACACACAAAACTAATAAAGACAATCAACAAGCTTTTCATATTAGCCGATTATGGAACCCAATCTCATTATAGTCGCTACTAGATTCATACATAGACTCTTATAAGGTAAAACAACAACGATTATATTTGGCTAGTAAATCTAGCCATTAGTAAGATTTCAGATTGTTAAGACCTATGATATAAATATGTGTGTGTACCCATCTACATGCATTAACGTATGTGTCTCGTTTTAGATGTCAGTAATTTCAGTAGATGTATATCATTAACATATGAAACAGTTGAACAAACTAGAATCTTAATATATAATAGGTAATTTTATGGGGGATATGATCAACTCAGATGTATGTATACAACCTTTCAGCACATATATACTTATATCAATGCATCTATGCCAGTTAACTCAGGTCTAAATTTTCGTGGAATTATGTTATTAATACCATATACTATATTGTAGATTAGAGATAGACCGAAGTATACTGCATACATTATGTGGGAATAATATTAAGCTAAAATAGGTTATATTATACCGTGATCAATTCTCATATCATTGCTAATATATATAATATATGAGAGAAAGATTAGGTGTAAGAAATTTTCTTTTATTACTTTAGGTAGGTATGAATTTATGTATTCTACAAAATTTAATATATACATGTTGATTTGAACTATATACAAATTTACCTATTATTCAATCATAAAGATATTCGTGAACATATATTCATATTTTTGAGATCTAGATGATATTATATGTGTGTATAAATCGCCATGTTTATATGAAATTGGGAGATTTAATTGGATTATATATACATATTGTTTCTTGGAAATGTGAATAACTTTGATATACTAAGAATTTTAAAGAAAGAATATGGATGCATTTCAATAGAAATGTTTATTGGAGAAAGAATATAAATGAAAATCCTAATTATGAATTTTGATAAATCAAGAATTTATAATATCAAGATGCAACTAGAGGAACACAAGTATATGTAACATATTGTACACTTATGTACCAGACCTTAATTTAAGGGATGACACTTGTGAACATAGATTAAATTACAACACAACTGGTGTACCATCCTCTCAAATTATTATATAAATGTAATATCTATCAGATAGACATTAATAGGAATAAAATGGGTAATATGCTCAGTTAATAAGATTAGAATCCTAGTGTGATACGTGAAGGAACCTAGACATCATAAGTGTTAGTATGTAAGAGTTACCCTACATGAACATGTGAATTGGATGAAATATATGAAAACGTTAAAAATGGTGTATGGAAAGGTCATTAGGGAAAAATGATTTTCCTAAATGGGAAAGAAAATGCAAAGTAGGAAAGATCTAGCAACATTTAATTCAAGCCAAGTGATAACATGATTATACTACTGGTAGATTCTTGATAGAGCCTTGTTGTGACTGAGCAATATATGGAGCTTTTAGGTACTAGATTCCCTTTGGGTATCTCATATATCAACTTTATTATTGAGTTATTTCTTTTCCCTCTTGTTATTCATGTATCTTGATTGGTGGAGAATCCTAAACTGTTTTACAGCCATTCCTGCCTCCTGAAGGTCACCACCAAAAAAATTATAGTTGTTGGATACGTTAAATATTCAGATGGCACTAAAGTTGATCTAGGAGTTTTGATTCCCTTTTGGCTTTCTCCCCTTAGACCTTCGTCCCACTTGAGGTAGAGTACGTCTTGCTGCCCTATGCACATGTTGTATTGGATTAGTTTCCCCCAGTCAATTTGTTGAAATAACAATTAGGCTACTATGTCATTATCTTATAGATGACTCAATACATGAAAATTTAGCCGTTGAAAGAAATCATATGACAGTGCTTAAATTTGATACTTAAAGTTAATCATCTCATTGCAAATAATATTGAATATTTTGATACCTTGAGTGCTAATAATATTGATTAATTGATAGCTACGTGATATTGTGAAATTATCATCATGAATTCTAAACATTGAAAATATTGATACTTGTAATCCTTATTTTGCTAAACTACGTCCACCAAATAGTCTCCTTCTAGAATTGATATTATAACTAAAATCATACTTTTTATCTATTTTTCAAATAGCGTAATAAGAATACATTACCAAAAATTGATGATCCTTTCTCCTCTTTGGTCCATGTCGTGGATTAGTATCTGTTTGGGATATACATGGACAGGTGATCCATGGAATCTCTTGAAGAGACATGCATGAGTGTCCTCTATTTAAGAGTATATATAATCATAATATTTAAAATTATATTTCATATATATAGCCTTTTGTGATTTTGATTGTAAAGCATGGATGTATCGAAAATGGTTTACACTTATGCTGATTGAATCATGTTAGAAAAAAAATTGACCCAATGTATCGAGTTTATACAACATGATATCAGAGTTATAAACAATATAAACTCATGCATGTATCATGAGAAAATCAGGGTTAGTTAGGAATATGGAGCAATTGATACTTACAAAAATAGTTCACAATAAATTCCTAGTATCATTAACCCAATATTAGGATATACCTAGACTACAAGTAGGAAACACTAACAGCCTAGGATGTGAGGTATGTACCTTAATCTAGAAATTCATGAAACATATACTACAAAAAATTGGGCTATTATTCAAGAACATTTATGAGGAACCAAGAACCGTGAATACTAAATCCTATTTGTGACGACTCACCCCTCAAATACAAGAGTGAATCCCTCAAGCGTGTTTTTAACATAAATAGATATTTTTAGGGGCACTAATCCCTCACAACTTCATTATTCACTCCTAATGCCATGAAAAATAGCTTTTCACAAATTTCCCACCATTGTGTAATATGTTCCCTCCATGCCTAATGTTTATTTTGGCTATCTAAATAACAAAACCAAAACTTCCGTGCTCGCACCCTGTTTCATCGCACCCTCATCATCGCCGCACTCCTCACGCCCTCCACATACGCCCACTCCTCACGTCGATCTGCACTGTCGTCGAGATACTTCTGTAGTGATGAGGGTCGTCGAGATACTGCTGCGGCGCTAAGGCTTGAAGCTGCATCACTGGAGCCTGTTGCCTATGCTAAGGGTTTGTCCTAGGGCCATGTCTTTCTCCTTCGATAACCTTTCCCTGCTTGGATAGAACATTTGATCGGATTACAGGCTTCCACCCGGTAACTGCCTGCTTTTATCTTTCTCCTTCGACAACGTTCTCCCTACTTGAACAAAACATTTGCAAGATCACTATGACCCCAACAGCCTGATCGATCGGATCATAGGCGTCCACCCACTTGGTAACTGCCCTTTTATAATCTACCTATTGGCTTGGGTCTCTCGGTAATTGGTTCTTTTGTATGCTAATGTCGGAAGGAAAGATTTTATTCTCTAGTACAGTTTTATCCGATACAATCTCAGAGATAAACATGCTAGATTCTCTTAAACTTTGAATAACGGCCTTGAAAGGATTTAAAGTAAACAAAATTGTTAGTTTGAAAGCAAAACTTGATTCATATCAAATGTTCATATATAGAGTAGATTGCTGTAACAAGTAGCCATATTACCATAGGAACATGTATATGAGTTAGTATTCCTTTTCTAAGGAGTTTCAATTTAAGGTCTTTATCCGTCCACACTACTCATTCATCAAACCTGTAGAGAAAAATGAAGTAGTGAGCATGCCTCTAGCCATACAAATATTTCCTATTTCATGTCAATATATGGCTTCATTATAGACTCTTGATTAGTGATTAGTTATGAGATCTCATAGGTCGCAACACTTTTATCCAAATCGTCAGTTCTTTTGAACTTATACTTTAGAAGTTGGCGTATATCATCATCAAATGCCCCTTCCTGTTCAAGAGGAGACACTATAGTTATGCCATATGAAAACTCCATGAGCTCTTTACTCAGATTCAGAAAACCATAAGATTTATTAGATGAAGTATCCTCCACAACTGGTGATATCTTATGCACTTCATAAATACTAGACTATGTACTTCAACTTAAACATAAGAATGATGACCCGCATAGTACTTTCGTGTAATATTTTGATGTCTCTATCCATATGCCAATTTTGGTGTCTCTATCCATTAACATGGGGAGAGCTTATACAGATGTCTTCATTTATGAATATCCAGGATGCAAGGCAGTTAGTTATGAAATTTAGAAATGATGTGGCATCGCTCTTTGTGAGGAACCAATGATGTGGCTTGGGGCTCTCGGTTTATAGAACCTGGTTACTAACGATCCAACACAACTGCCCTTTTATAAGATACCTTTTGGTGTGAGCCTCCATTGTTTGGTGGGATCCTAGGGGGAAGAATTCCTCCCTTGAGATGTCATTATATAATAATATTCACAAAATAGCATTTTAGATTATAGGGTTAGTAGAAATTCAGTTTGTTATATGAGGCATGAGACATATTATAGGTTGTGGATAGATATAACACTATATTACTAAAATCTATAGGGAAATATTGAAATAGACAAAGGTTCAAATGTTGGCCATTACTATTCTCAATTAATGTAGAACTCTGGGAGACAGTAGAAAAAAATTTGATCTTTGCTATTGATGTGCTGAATACATGTAGATCTAGCCATCTAGGTATACAAGTATGTGATGATTTTGTGCTCAATGACACCATTTTTCTGAGGGTTATAATCACTATATTTCTTTTGAATAATCCTATGGAGGCATATATGTTTTGAAATCCACATTGAGTAATTATAAGAGCACCATGAGTGTAAGTTGGTAGCTAGGTTGGTATTTGTACTTTCTTTCAATTGAATGGCCTAATTTCAAGTCCCACTCACAACATACTTTTCAGACAAAAAAGAAAGCATTGTGAGTGCGAATGATTTTATGAGGGACACAAAAGGCTCTGAATAGATCAAGTAGCTTGAAGCAGTCTTTTAATACATAGACCTAGGTGACAGAGATTAGAATAATCCATGTAAAAAGGTTAAAAATATGAAATACCAGTTTGGGTAAAATCTGGGTACATACCCCATATATTAGAATGAATTGAATGAAACATTCTCAAACTCCTTTTATCAAATCTCTTGGGAAATATAAAACAATGACGTTTCTTAAGCTTAGGTGACAGAGAGATGAATCATCCATAGAAAGGTAAAAAATATGAAACACTAGTCTGGGTAAAACCAGTTACAAACATCATTTGTTATAGTAGACCAATTTTTATTTATAACAGGGCACCTGTGTGTCAAGTGCCCATCGTTGGTGCTTTGCACCTTGTAAGTATGGACACAACAACAAAATTAATAGCAAAAGTTCCTACAGAAGAAGGAACATATGCTAAAGCAGCAAGAAAGCTTTTGCAGTTGTAGATTGAGTTAGCACGTGTCCCAATGGTATCCTTAGGAACGTCCTAGATTTGTCATGGCTGATCAGCAGCTGTGTCAGATCAATTTTTTGGTTGATAGTTTTTGGACATGTTGCAGTTCTGTATCCCCATGGCAAGTAGTCTGGTACAGCCCTGGGGGCTTCCCAAAAGTGTCAAGTCTACCTAGGTCATTGCTTTGAACTTCTGATCTCAAGATCCTTGAGATCCAGAAGTAGAGCCCTCTACAATCTTTATTTAGAAATGTGATGTGGATTATGTGGTAGACCTTGCTAGTGTAATTTGACCTGCTAGGGATAAGTGCCTAACAATCTAGCTATTCATTTTGGATTTGAGGGACTCAAGCACGCTAGCTTGTGTGCTTTTTTTTATTATGTGATGGATTATAGGAACGCCTAAGTAACGACCTAGATCCTCTATAGTAGGGATAACAAGTGTTGTACTGATGCAGTTCTATGATTGTTTGTAATTGTAGAGAAGAAACACCTAGACTTGGATACTGATATAGATTGCCCAGAGACAATCACAAATTTTATGTGGACGTTTATGATTGTGGTGTCTTGGGATATTGAGGCCTCTTCAAAGAGTAGGAGGCCATATGCAAAGCAAACATGAGGTAAGAGCATTCCATTTTTGGATAGGGAATAGGGGATTCCATTTTTTCCAAAGAATGTTGTGTTGATGTCCTAACAAAGTCTCTCCATTCAAAGAACCGAGATGTATGGGTTGAGAGGGTCTCCCTGGAACACACCCCAGGATGCTTTCATGGGGGCAACAGGAACCCCCTCCAACATAATAGAAGATGATCTAGCTATAATAATTTCCATTGTGTTTTTTATCAACTTTGAAGCGAGACCCACTTTTTGGAGTGTGTCTTGATAAAATTCTAGATCATATGGTCAAATGCTTTTGAGAGATCAACCTTAACTGACATTTGGTTCTTCTTTTCCTTCTTAAACAACATTGCTTGTATAGCTTCTTGAACCAATAGAATGTTGTATGTAATACGCCACCCCAATATGAAGCTAGACTGAGTGTGGGACATCCACTTGTTCATGTAAGGCTTGATTTGTTTCACAATAACTTTGAATATAATATTTAAGAAATTGTTTCTAAGAGAAATGGGTCTGAGGTTGTTACAGTTTTCCACTGTATTTGATTTAGGAATGAGCACAATGAACGATTGAGATAGATTTGGATTAACGGTCTCATTGCTGAAACAATGGATACAATTTGCATTATAGAATGGTGAATATGCAACTTGCTTTTTTCACAAGAACTCGTTGTCGACACCATCCAAGCCTGCTTCCTTCGAGGGATCCATTAAAATAATGCATGTTTAACTTATGCAATCGATGGAAGGTTGCTGAGAGAGGCAAGAAGATTGGGTTCCACTCTAGGGAAGGCACCAGAATAGTGGTGGTGGGTGGTCTCCCAGTTGTAAGGCTTCTACAAGGTGAGGAGGTTGTTGTAGAAGTCACACACATGTTACTACTTCCTGAGTCATTTGTTAGTGATCCATTCACCAACTTGCTTCTAAATTGTGTTGATCTATCGAATCTTCTCACTTTCACATAAGAATGGAAAATTTTAGTGTTGCAGTCCCAACTTTTAGCCAGTTCAGGTGTGCTTTCTGGTGCCAATCAGCTTCTTTGCATTATAGGATACATTGGAGCTTCTCCTGGATTAGTGTAATGCAATGGAGTTCAAAATAGGGGTTTGGGTTAGAGGGCATGGATACATGTAGCTGGTCTATTTTCTTGATGATGGGTGTTCTTTTCTCAGTTGATTAGCTTTGACTTTGTGGCATTCCATTTCATAATGGTGGGCTTGAAGGCGTTCACAAATTCAGAGAACGGGGCAGTTAAATTTACAGTTTGTTGTAATTTTAATGCTAAAATTAGGCTTGAGTATCCAATTGGAACATGTTTGCTAAAATATGGATGGTTGCTGGTAGGCTGGATCCCAATTTTGTTATGCCCTGCAGCTGGGATTCCCTTGTTCAGGGTTCACATACAAGTAACACATTTAGCACCCTAATCTACTATCACTGTTGGTTCAAGTGAAATCAAAGAGTTCATGATAACAAGTATAGGCTGGTAGCATGGTCGTGCTGAGCAGTGCGGCTGTAGTGGTGGCTAGGTAGCACGACCGTGGTCGAGGAGAATGACCATTCGAGTGAAGTGTAAAATCATAGGTTGGATGGGTGAAAATGAAGGTTGCTAGCACAGTCGTGCTGATCAAGGAATATACATACCTAGATAGAATGAAAGGAATATAATCAAGACACTATTTGAATTGCATATATATATATATATTTCTTGTAATGTGTGCTTCACTTATTATATATTTTCCTTCATGTAGATGGATTTTCTAATAGATCATAGTTGGATGTATATTGGGAACAGAGTGCGAAGTGATGTATTCAAGGCAGGGTTATGAAAGTTCATTGAGTTTGCTCTTATCCATTAGAGACCAACTAGACAGGGGAAATTAATATGTCCTTGCAAGGTATGTTTGAACAGATACCTTAAAATAGAGGAGGAGGTATTCTCACATGTATTACAAAAAGGATTTGTGCATAGCTATGATGTTTGGACGTTTCATGGGGAGGTGATTGGTAGGATAAATCCTGTTGTAGCACCAAACATGCCTAGCACCGACAATATGCATCAGATGCTGGGGGATTTGTTTGGTATGGGTGACACAATAAATGACCATTCTACTAAAGCTATAGAGGAACCCACATATGTAGATGCACAATGATTTTACAAGCTACTAAAAGAGGCTGATCAACCACTGTATAGAGGTTGCACAAGTCATTCTATGCTATCATATTTGGTTGCCTTGCTATTTGTGAAGGAGGAATCTGGATGGTCCAATGATTCTTTCACAAATTTGTTACAGTTGATTATTTTAGGATTTCCAGAAGAAAATTTTCTATTCCCGGAGACATACTATGAAGAAAATGTGATCGTGAAGGATTTACAACTTGATCATTCTACTATATATGTATGTACAAATAATTGCATGCTTTTTCACAATGATGCTGCTTCAAAAGAAAATTGTGATACTTGTGGTGCTTCAAGATGGAATGAAAAGCAATATAAAACAAAGGGAAAGAAGGTAGCTGCTAAGTTCATGTATCACTTCCCTTTGATACATCAGTTAGAGAGACTCTATATGTCTTCCTCTGTTGCTAAAGATATGATTTGGCCATCTGAAGGAAAAGGCAAGGATGGTCATATTCATCATCCTTCAGACACACCAGAATGGTTGTCTATTGATGCCAGATATCCAGACTTTGCTGCTGAACCACACAATATTAGACTGGCATTAGCAACATATGGTTTTAATGCATTTGGCAATATGAGTGCATCACATAGCATCTAGCATGTGTTGGTGACACCTCTCAATCTTCCGCCTTGGCTTCTTATGAAAGAACAATTTATTATGATGTCCCTATTAATCCCAGGTCCACATATGGTTGGAAATGACCTTGATGTATACTTGGAGCCATTAATTGAGGAGATGCAACTACTTTGGGAGCATGGAGTCAAAGTTTATGATGCATGTAGAAAAAGGAATTTCACTATGCGGGTAATGATTTTATGGACTATTAACGAGTTTCCATCATATGGTGACTTATCTGGTTGGAGCACTAAAGGTAAGAAAGATTTGGGATGTCCTTGTTGTAATGTAGAGACTGTATCGAAATGGTTAAAGTTTGGGAAAAAGCAATGCTATGGTTTCCATCGACGTTTTCTTCCAATGAATCATCCATATAGACATGATAGGAAAAATTTTGATGGTGAAAAAGATTTTCGACTTCCACCTAAGACACTATATCGAGAAGATATACTGAGGCAATTTGATGGATATGAAAATATCACATTTGGAAAAACGAATAAGCGCAAGAGGCATGGAGATCAAATTCAACCATTACCTCCTGGTTGGAATAAGATAAGCATCTTTTTTCAGTTACCTTATTGGAAGTATTCATCTGTTAGACACAATCTTGACGTGATGCACATAGAAAAGAATGTGTGCGAGAATATTTTAAACACAATATTCGGTGATTCTAAGAAAAGTAAAGACAACTTACATGCTTGTCAAGATATGATGAAAATGCGCATTTGAAGAGATTTATGGCCAGTAGATGCAGGTGATCGCTATTACTTGCCTCGAGCATCTTACACAATGACTAATGCGCAGAAAGATAAGTTCCTATCTGTGTTAGAAAAGCTGAAAGTTCTTGACAGCTATTGTTCTAACATATCTAGGTGTGTTAGAAAATCTGATAGAAAACTTGTTGGGCTAAAAAGTCATGATTTCCATGTTCTTTTACATCAACTTCTACCTGTTGCCTTGAGACATTGCATAAGCTTAGATGTGTACAAACCTATTGCTAATTTGTGCTCATTTTTCAACTAGCTTTGCTCTAACATTATTGATGTGGAGGAATTCAAAGAATTCGAATAAGAAATTGTTGTCACTCTTTGCCAGTTGGAGAGAATATTCCCTCCTTCTTTCTTCATCATCATGATGCATGTGTCCATTCATTTAGCTTATGAAGCCAGGCAAGCTGGATCTGTCCGGACTAGGTGGATGTACCCAATAGAGAGATACTTGAAGAAATTGAAGAAGTATGTCAGAAACAAAGCTAAACTGGATGGTTGTATTGATAGTGGCTATTTAGCTGAAGAAAGTTTGACATTTTGTGCTAGGTACTTGCATAATTTTGAGACAAAACTCAACCGCACTCCTCATAATGTTGATGGATCTCCAATTAGAGTTGGAGTGTCAAGGAATTTTGACATCCACACTTTGGAACAAGCCCATCGTTATGTCCTTTTCAATAAAGAGGAATTGGATGATTACAGAAGGTAAGATTTAATTACGTCCTAAAATTCTTGCTAATATTTGTATATTTGTTGTACATTAATTTAGTCACTTCTTATAAAGCAGTGAACACATGTTTATTCTTCAAGATATGGAACCCAACATTGCCCCACAAACTCCAGAAACAAAACATGCAAAAATGTTTTCTAAGTGGTTGAAAGAGCATGTAAGTCTCAAACATAAATATTGTTGTCACTCTTAATGTTCAAGTTAGTGTAGATTACAGTAATGTTTTACTTTTTTTATGAAGGTAATGCAAATGTGAGAGATGAGGTTGAACAATATTAGCTAGGAGTTGAGATGGTTATCCCAAGGCCCTTGTGCTGAGGGAATGTCTTATGAAGGGTTTTCAGTCAATGGATATCGTTTCCGTTCAAAGAACATTGAAAGTACATGTACTACACAAAATAGTGGAGTGTACTTGTTTACACACACTTCAAGTTATTCAAGTGGTAGAGATAGAAATCCTATAAATGCTCAAGTCATGTACTATGGCTACTTAGAGGAGGTTATTGAGCTAACTTATGGTCCAGGAATCAAAGTTTCGGTGTTTATATGTTCTTGGTATGATGAAAGCACTTCTAATGGTTTGTGAATTGATGAATATGGGTTCACACAAATCAACACTTCAAGGATAAAAAGAAAAGAGGAACCCTTTATCCTAGCTTCTCAAGCATTGCAATGCTTTTATGTGAAGGATCCTAATGTTGATGATTGATGCACAGTGCTGAAGCATCCTCCTAAAGATTATTCTGAAGTACCTCTTATTGAGAATTGTTTGACTCTTTTACAAGTTGAAGCTAATGATGGTGGTGTAACTAATGATGTGTCTTGGATGAGGAGTGACACTGAGGGAACTTTTGTTGATAAAACTATAAAAAAGCATGATGGGCTAATGTTTAGTTCATTAATCTGTCTGTTTTCATCAAATAGTTTTGTTTGCAAGTTTGAGATAATTATGTTTCTGAGAAACTCATTAATTTGGCTGGTTAAACCATGGATTTTTGTGTCCCAAACATTTGTCTAAGCTTAATTACAAGTCATACAATCATTACAAGTGATTACAAAAATTGTTCTAGGTCATTTGGGCCTATTTCCCAAATTGCTCTATTACTTGGCATATTCTTTGCAATTTATTTAGTCTTTTTTCATATACCAGCAAGTAGGACATCATTATAACTCATCATCATTCTTTCTTTTTCAAATGTTGAATATTCACATGTTGGTGTCTCATATTCTCTTACAATTTATTTGTTTTTCAAATATAACTACTACTTTTGTTACAAACATTTCTACACTAATAATCTAATTATTTTTCTTGTTAGTTGAATGATGGCAGGAAGAAGAATCGCTAGATCTAGTTGTAACATCACACCCGTTGAAACTTCTATTGTCCCTCCCTCCACAGTTGTAGAAAATTGTGAGGAAGAACCTACTCTACTTGAAACTTCTGGTGTCCCTCCCTCTATTGAAAATGATGTAACAATTGATGAAAATGTTGAGGATGAACATGAGAATAGGAAGTATGGAAGTGGTCCTGCAAGTGAGCAAAGCCTACTTCCTAAGCAAGGGGAGCCATGTCACAAGGTCCAATGGGATCCCGAAGGAAATGCTATTGGGGAGAGTGGTGCCAAATTGAATCATTATTGTCATATGATAGCAAGGAAATCACACATATGGCATCTAGACTTGAAGTGGAATGAACAACCACAACAAGCTTTTTTATATAGAAAATCATTTATTGAGGTAATCTTTTTCATAAAAAGACCAAAAAATTGTATGAATGTTATATCCAAAGTAATATTTTCTATGTTTTTAGAAATATTTCGATTTAGGCAGTCATCCGAATGCATGGAATCACATTGACGAACATATTAGAAAAGGGATATCAGTGTGGAAGGCACGTGTAAAGAAATATTACTATGAAAAGTACAAGATTGAACCAGAATTGATGATGAAGAAAGCTGAGGAAAATGCTTCCATAGACATGGACCAATTTAAAAATCTTATTAAAGAATGGGGAATCGAGAAGTCCAAGGTACAATGGTTTCGTACAACTTGCATCTATACCTATCTCCTTTTTCTAATTATTTGTTTCTTATGGTTTAGAAAATTTGTGAGATCAACAAGGCAAATAGAGCAAAAAAAGTGATGGATCATACCACAAGATCATAGCCATGGAGTTGCTACCGGGCTGAAATGGTATTATAAATGGACATTTGTCTTTTTTAGTAACACTTGAAAATATTACATGGACAATGATTATGTTATTTATCAAGCGTAGGTCAGTGAAGAACAACCCGTTGCGCCTCTTAACAAATTTTTGGAAAAAGTTAATGACAAAAGCCCACAAGTGGTTAGAAAATAAACATTTTCTTTCCTATCATGTCTACAAAGCTACATACGCTTAGATATCTCAATTTAAGATTTCCTTTTATGATGCTTTATAATTACATCTTGAAATGTCTGATATTGTGGAAAACCAAGTAGGAGACCAAGAAGATTTAGATCCTAGATGTTTTGATAATCTAACACGTGAAGCTTATTTGCAAGTTTTAAATCCTTCTAAAAAGGTTGGGATCTGAGTTCTTGGGATTGGGCACAAAGAGACAGGACATAGGGGAAAATCTGCCCATATAAGATATGAAATGCTTCTTGAGGAAAGTAAAGCAAAGGATGTATGTTGTATTAAAACTAAACTTGAACTATTAGTTACAACTGTTCTATTACATCGATGTTTGTAATTTGTTTTCTATTTCCGGATAAACTCAAGGAATTTGAAGAAATAGTAAATGGATTGAAGAACTCTGTCTCCCAAATAATGACTTGGTATAATCAATCACAGGTAACTTAGAGTCAGTTTCCTATGTGTACCTTAATATATATATATATTTTTTGACATTGTTGATCTATTTGTGCTAGGATGGTGATATTATTGTTGATTGTGCAGCTGAATACCCCAATCGGACTACTGCAAGTGTCTTACACATGCAAAGCGGCACAAATAGGTCAACTGTCGGTTCTTTTCACATACAAGACAATACAAGTGGTGTTGCAGATGTAGGCATGTATCTGAGGCAGAATAATTCAAGAGGGGATGGCTTAGGCAAACTTTCTAGACAAGGCAATTCAAGGGAGACTGGAGTAGGTAGGCTTTCCACACAAGGAAATTCAAGGGAGAATGGAGTAGGCAGGCTTTCCACACAAGGCAATTCAAGGGAGAATGGAGTAGGCAGTATTTCCACACAAGGGGTTGAAAGGGAGAATGGAGTAGGTAGGCTTTTCACACAAAGGGTTGAAAGTAGTTCTTTTGGAGTCATGGCTCCTGTGTAGAGTGCTAGCAATGGACATCCACTACTCTTTCATCCATAGGTACCTCATAATAGCTAAAAATTATTTTCAATATTCATACGCATGAGAGTATTAAAGTGTACACTTTATCAAAAGTTGCAGTTGAAAGTTGGTGCCCTACATTTGGTAATAATCCACAAAGTCATCCTCAAATGCAGAACACCCAAAGCACATTGTCATCAGTGTCTTTCACACCAAGAAATCAGTGTTTAAATGAGGTGAACCTTAACAAATTTCTACGTCAGTGTCTTTTACTACTTCAAAAATCCACATGATGCCTTTGATTGCATCTTCATATTGAACTTTTGTTGATAGAACTAAAAAAAGCATGTAGTTCATTAATCTGTTTGTTTTCATCAAATAAGGTTTTTTGCAAGTCTGGGATAATTATGTTTCTTAGAAACTTGACCTATCAGTCCATTTCAAGTTTGAATAGACACTCGATCAGTTGAGTTCTGGGAAGTGGCAACTCGACCAATCAGTCCATTTTAGGTTTGAACAAACACTCGATCGGTCGAGTTCTGTGAAGTGGCAACTCGACCGATCGAGTGTTTGTTGGGAATTTTAGCAAATTGGATTTGGCTGGTTAAACCATGTATTTTTGTGTCCCAAACATTTTTCTAAGCTTAATTACAAGTCATACATTCATTACAAGTGATTAAAATAAATTTCTAAGTCATTTGGGCCTTGAGTCAACAATATGACATATTCTACTTCGCACTCACTTTGATTCCTTTTTGTATTTGTATTGATAGGTTAGAATTGCTTTTAATGATGGATTTTGACTGAAAATGCAGTTTGGAGTAGAACAAAACTGAAATATAAGGGTAAGTTGTTTGTTATACTATGATTTATGTATAAACTTTAAATTCTATTAATATAATGATTTGTCATTTTTAGGAGAAGAATACTCAAGTACCCAACCGTATGAGGCCTGGCATTGATGAAGAGAACCACACCATTTGAAGGAATATGGAGACATTACAAATCTTAAGAGTTTCTAGCATGATATGTTGATTGTCATCAATCTCAAATTTTAGAATTGTAACAACCCCACCTCCCGGTAACCCCCAATTAAGGAAGACTCGAAGGTCAGAGCTGTTATTCAATTAACAGGATCAAAGGTTCGACAAATAATCAATAATAATTATGAAATTCTACTACTAAACTGAAAATTGGTATAAAATAAAAATTGTACTTACCTTTTAAAAGTTGGGATTTCTAAACTTCTATCCATGGAGATACTAATCTAACTAATCCTCATGTGTACATTATTTATCATTTACTGTTTGTTCTTTTCATTTGTACCTAAAACACCGACAAACAAAACGCCAGTCAGCAAGAAGCTGGTATGTGGGGGAAATAATAATTGTGCAACTATGTTAACAATGTAGTCAACCAAATATCATTTAACATCCAAGATTACGTTTTAAGCAATACTACCCAATCCTTGCCTATCCCCTATCTCTGTACCGTCCCTATAGTGGACATGTATACTACCTCTCTCATATGTTAGATCCTTACCCCCATGGTCCTACCACACAGGTAGCCAATTCCTAGGGTTATGGAGTCGCATGGCCCTACCCAAAGGTAGCCCAATCCTTGACTCATGATGACTTGATGGTCCTACCCCATTGGTATCCATGTACTAAGTCATTCAATGACCTGATGGGCCTACCCCATTGGCAGTCGTGTACTAGGTCAATTCATTAGGCTACAGAGGGGACTAGGATCTAAGCTAGTAGGCACATCTCTTATGTTATAGTCATATTCACATTATAATTTGCATAAATTAAATGCAACCAAAAGTTTAATTCAAGTCATCAATAAAACCTCAAAAATCCTCAAGAAACTAATTCGGGATATTCATAGGCGTAAGCACGTACCTGCCAAGTTGATGTGAGATAGAAATAATCCAATCAACTAATAGGCAAGCAAGCATTCAATAGGATCCTGAAACAATTATACAATTTCCTTTTATTACTCATGTCATTAAGATCTATTAAATCTAGCTCGCTTCCTAGGGTTTCTAGTTCACTTTTAGGGTTTCCATTGCAATTAGGGTTTCCCTTCATCTTTTACTATTTTAAACCCTAATTTAACGCAATTGATCACAAACCCCAATTATCTCAACATCTAATCCTCAGTTTCAGATTTAAGGCCTAATTAACCATTAAATAAGTCCATTAATCCTCTTTTACATTAAAGCTACTATTTTCATCCTTTTAATATATAACAAGATCATTATGTTCATTTATCATCAATTCAGAGTTCATTATGACTGAATTCACATGCGATCTCTATATGTCATTAATTCCATCTTGATTCATTCAAAAACCCTAATTTCTATATTAAGTTTATATATATCCACAATTTAGGAACATTAATGCTCGAAATAGCCTAGGATCATTATGTCTCATCTTTATTCACCACTTTGAATAATTAAAGCTATTATGAGTCGAATTTACCAACATTAGGGTTTCAAGGCCCATTAAAGTATATTTATGCACATAAACTCTAAATTAAACGAGTTACATGCAAAGTTCATCCTTTTTGTTCCTAATGTTCGTTTTTATCATTAACAGGCTAGTATCAACTCTAATCATCCATTAAACCCTATTAAATATATTATTCATCTCAAAATAGGGTTCTTTAAACATTAATACATTAAAGTTGACATCTTCCATTAATTTTCGAATTTCAAGAGGAATCAGGCTTCAATTATATTTTTAATGGATTCCCCTCATTTTTATGAGGAACTTTCATATTTTATGCGTGCTAATCCGAGCTACGAATAATTAACTATGAATTTTGTAAATATCACTTACTTTGGACGAATCATCAAGCGCCACCTCACCTTATGCATGCAACACGGCTTGCCCTTGAGTTTATAACCAAGTTACTATTATGCCCCTGGCTCGGCTACTCTCTTCTTGTATCTTGGAGGGGTAGCTTGATCTAATTGATCCCTGGGTCATCTTCCACCCAGCGCAACCCTATGATGACGCGAACTACAGCGTTTCGCATGTCATCCACCTCCGCCTCGAAGTCCAGAGCTCGCCGGAACCCATCCTATGCTCTCCGTCACTCCCAGTCGCATCCACCAAGGTTTCTTGCCATGGGCATAGTGGCCAGGGACAACAACATTAGGGCTGTGAACTGTGTCTCTCCGCAGATGAGTTGCGGGCGACCAAGGCGAGCGTTCCTCATGGAAAGGGCAACGTTAGTCGTGCATATTGAAGGGGGAACGTATGGACTTTCTTCAAGTTCCTTTTGTGGCTCCAGGGGTCGCATCCCTCCCTGGTTAGGGTTTAAGAAAGAAAACAAGGAAGAAGAAGACAGGGATGAGGAAGGACGACGTGGGTTTCTCACTCTAGACCTCAACCAGGGCTTTACCCCTTAATATAGGGTGGTATCCATGCCCCAGATTGCTTGCCCACAAAGCAATCACAGCTTCCCCTTATAGGAAAGGGATTTTCCTTGCTTTAGAAGTATCCTTCTCTCTCTCTTCATGTACTTTGTGCATTAGATTTTTAGGAATTCGAAATTCCTCTCACCTAACCTCTTTATTCTTTCTTTTTAATCCATAGGCACAAATTTCTATTCTCTTTTAATAGAAATTACTTCCTTTTTAACAAAACCCCAAAATCATGCATTATCTTATATACTCTCATTATCTTCTTTTTTTTCTATTATGGGTATTTTCTCATTCCTCTTTTTATTCATTGGGCTCCTTGGACCCCAAGCAATTATAATAATTCGAAATTCCATCATAAGGATATTTATTATCCTTCTCGATGCATCTAAATGCATTATTTCTTATTATTATGTTGATTTCTTATTAAACTATCCCTTTTTGAGGATTTCTCTTTATTTCTCTTTTATATTCCTCGTTGGTATTCCTTTTATCATTAGGAATCCTTGCAATATGAAATTCCACTACGGATAACTCAATTATACCTCTTTTCACTTGTTTTCCACCTTTTACCATTGTTTTCAATTTCTTTCTTAATAAAGAAATACTTAATTAATCTTTTCTTTTCTTATTGCTTTTCTTTGCAACTTTGGACTCCTTGGAACCCAAGGAACCCAAGAGGATAGAAATCAATCTTCAGATTACATTCTTTTGCCTTCTAGAGGTTTCCACATCTTTCTTTTCTCAAATTCTCAATTATTCATTAATTAATTGAATTCCCTTGACATTGGGACCAATAGCCAATAAAGCCCACAATACAATCATCAAGGCTATTGTAAATGAAATTACATCATTATTTGTCCAATATGAGAGTTTACATTTCTCATCAGATGAACCCAAAAATTGGGGTTGTAACATCCTTCCCCTCTTATAGGAATTTTGCCCTCAAAATTCCACCAAGCAAACAAATAATTCAGAATAAGCCTTTCATATGTCCATCATGGCTCTTATGTGGCTTCACCATTTACATGGTGCTTCCCAAGAACCTTCATCATCTCATATTCTTCCATCTGAGTTCTTTCTTACCTTGGTATATCATACCCTCATAGGTGACTCAAGACATTTCAGCCTCTCAAAAGTTGAATAGGTTCAAGGTTCAGAACATGGCTTGGGTACCTCACATAGTGCTCTAGATCGGACTCATGGAACACATTATTCATCATGTTATCCTGAGGGGCAAGGCTAAACACAACCATCTCCACCAATCCATCTCAAATGGACCCATATATTGGGGACTCAGCTTTCTCAGCTGTAGCTTAGAGGGGTCGGATATTCACATCACATATTCGCCCATAGTGAACTGCATGTCAGTTTGCTTTGCATCAGATTGTAACTCATGTCACCACTGGGCTCTCTCTCTCAGCCATTGCACGATCAAAGCGACTTCATCTGCACACACTGTGGTTCTTTTCTGACCTTCACGAGGCCTCCTTCACCAACATCACCTTAATGAAGTGGTGACTGACACAACCTCTATAAGACTTCTTGCATCCTGATAAAGGCTATGGTGGTTAACAACACATCTTAAGAACTGTCTCTATGTATCACCCTAAATGAGCACACATGCTCTCATTAGACCCTCTAGTCTGGATCATACTAACCATTAGTTAGGGGTGATAAACTATTCTATCATCGAGTTCTTCATGTATCTACTTCCTCCTCAGGGAAGTGAACCTTCAGATTAACCTTAAGAACTCGTATCTCAGTGTATTTGAACCATCTCTCTCTTATAAGTAGTTCAACCAGATCTATCCAGTGACAATACTCTTCCTTTCTCATGTCATCTAGGTAAGGCGATCTACCATAACCCATATTGCATCTTGACCTTCTTTGGTCTAGGGAAGACTTACAAACACATTTATAGTGATGAAATCCCATTCCCTCTCGGGGATTTTTTTTTAACCTCTAAGTCAAAGCACTGGGTTACTGGTGTTCGTCCTTCACTCTTGGCGTGCATGGCCACATGCTACATGCAACATCACATCAAGCAGCCAAAGTGCTATCATCACTTACTATCTTTGTAGTATCACGGTGTTTGGTGATCTTAAAACCATGATTTCCTATATATCACAATTCCTCAAGATCGATACCTTGGAAACCCTAAACCACTCTCAATAGGGTTTTATTACCTTCTTATCCAAAGAAGTGTATCCAGGGTTCTACAAACATACTTCTACCACGTCAAAGACTAGTCCGGCTATCTAAACAACCACTAGTCTTGCTCAACAGATTTCGTTATATCTGAGTGTTAGCCAAACTTATCTATTTTTCTCAACTTAAGGTTAGCCTAACAACCTCAACTTCTTCTAGCTTCTAGCTAAACTAGCCACTATATCTCAACTAGAGCATTCATTACTACTTCTTATCCTTTTTTTTATAATAGAGACGATTTATTCACCTCGCTCTCTAATGCAGGAGAAGACAGAATGGATGTCTACATTGGTGCTCATCTTGAGCCAATCAGGTCCATTAACGAAAAATTAAAGTTTTGTATCGACTGCCTAGCTTGTTTTGGAAGTGCATCAGCAACAATGTTGACCTCCCTTGAGATGTTTCTGATCTGTGCACTTTCACAGGTGCACATGAGGTTTTGGATTCTTTGACTGT
Organism: Alisma plantago-aquatica; assembly: GCA_963693085.1. Classification (NCBI taxonomy): domain Eukaryota; kingdom Viridiplantae; phylum Streptophyta; class Magnoliopsida; order Alismatales; family Alismataceae; genus Alisma; species Alisma plantago-aquatica. The sequence goes on along the minus strand of OY856409.1, from coordinate 1,475,968,261 downwards.
AAGGTTGGAACTTACCAGTCGAACCAGTACTAGAAGTGGCAAGGTTCACCGCTTGGATGGAATCAGACATGATGAGGAAGCTCCTTCAATTCCTCGCCATACAGGTCTCGATGCCATGGAGGATCGCCTGAAGTTCTGCCTCCAGGGCATAGGTACTTTGAAGCTGGACACCGTACCCGTAGCAGCATGTCCCTATCTCGTCAACAATATGAATACCAATGCCATTGATCTTAGAGTGCACGGTAAAGGAGGCATCCACTAGAACATAATGATTGAAATCTGGAGCTCGCTCCTCCATCAGTGCAGCAAATCCATCATGCAGACGGCGTTTGTGATGTACCTTGCAGTTCTCCTGAATTGAAGCTGCGCGGGCAAGAATGAAATCGGCTTTAGCAGAAGATGGCTTAACAAGCCCTGTATGGACTTGTTCGTTACGACACTGCCAGAGGAACCAGCAAGCGACTTGAAGGGTCAGGGATGCTTTGCTGAACTCAGGCGCCACCCTACAAATAGTTGAGATCCACTCATCTTCATTGAGAGAGAAGATGCTATTCTCCATCTGTAGAGCTATCCAGATGGGTTTGCTGTACTTACAGTCCCGAAGACTGTGAACAATAGATTCATTTGCATTGTTGTAGTGAGGGAAGATGGTGCTGGTATTGATGTGTTGATGATGCTTTTCCATGTTAGTAAGAAGTGATTTATGTTAGAGAAGCCACAGGAAGACTTTCAGTCTTGACGGAAGAGAAGATCCCCAAATGTCTTTCCACCTTCCTGGGATGGAACATTCCTTATGTTCGCACAGCCATCTGTAGGTCGATCTAGAGGATAGAGTACCATGTTGTTCTATCGGCCAGCCCCAGGTGTCATGCCCGTTATTGGCACGAGGAGCAGGAATGGATTTGATGTAATTCCAAGTAGAGGAAGGTAGATAATGATGAATGAATTCCCAGTCCCACTCACCTTCTTGCAACTGCATGGAACTAACTTGTAGGTTGTCAAGTTCAGAAGGAGCATGGAAGTCAGGCTGTAGATCTTGAATGGAATGCCCCATTATCCAGTGATCCATCCATACATTCGTGCCAGTACCATCGTTAACCACTTTGTAGCTAATACCTTGTAACAGAAGACACTACTACAGAAACATCATTCAATGTCGCTTTTCTGGGCATCAGTTATTTACAAAAACCGCCGCCTATAACATTCCACGTCGTCTATTTAGTAAATCTGACGTCTATATTCGAAGACCAGCCAGACACGGGTACCGCTTTGTATTCAGCGTCGGCTAGGTAAACTAAACTGATGCCTAAAATCGCCCGCGAAACCAAATTTCGAGCGAAAAGAAAAAGTGTCACATACAACGTTGGTTTTTTAGACACAAACCGACGCCTATGTATGAAGAGAATTTGCGTGAAAAGTGTCACATACAGTGTCGGTTATCCTTTGATAACTGACGCTGATAATGGTTCCCGCCAAATAATTTTAGGGCAAATATTGTTCAATTAGACGTCAGGTTTTACGAGCAACCGACGTTGAAGATGTTTAGGTGTCAGTTTTGTTGACAACCGACACCTTTTATGAACTTAATATCCCTGCGATCACCTAACTCTTCCCCTTTCTTCTGTTTCATTGTGAGAATTTCTCACCCGCTGCTGTTGCTTCCTGACTGCAACCCCCACCCGCCGTTGCTGCTGCTTGTGCGTCGTTACTGCTCCGCCGCCGCTCCCTGCCCTTCTGCGCCGCCATCTCCGGTCCTAGTCATCGCACCCTACGGCTACATGCCTGCCCTACATCGGCGTTCATGGAGCTCTCTGCGCCTGCCCTACACCGGCGGTGCTTTGCTCGACCTCACCTCACCGCCGACCTGTCGACCTCACCTCGCCTCAACCTCGCCCTACTCACTTGCCCAGGTACCTACCGACCTACCCAGGCGGCACCCAGGCGCGCCTAGGTGGCCAGACATTCACATAGGGTCCCAAACCCAGGCGCCCAGCCTAGTTAGGCATCTGGGGTGCCTGGGGGATGCTTGGGCTGCGCCAAGGCACAATGCTGTTGTGTATTTTTTTTTAAATTAAGTTATTTACTGATTTGTGTTTATTTATGTACTGATTTGTATTTATTTATGTATTGTTTCAAGAATTAATTGATCATCTACTGCTTCCCGCCGTCTCCCTGCCTGTTGCCTGCTCACCTACCTGCTTGCCTGCCTACTTGCCTACCCTCCGTCTCGCCCAAACAGAGGTATTTATTTAATCAACATTGTATTTATTTAATCAACATTTCTACTTGTATGATCCTAGTGATTAAAAGCACTCTTTCCTGGTCCCTTCAGTAACTAATGTTCCCTTGAGATGAGTGTTAATTGATCTAGTTTGCTTACTTTCCTTGTAATGCCATCTTTTATGTGCTATGACCTAGTCACCTTTTGAGTATTAAAATGATGCAACTTGTTGTTAAATTTGAATCTATAAATCCTATGAATTGATATCACCCCACAAAATCAGTAGTCACTATTATGTCTTGTACACTCTAGAATCAAGATCTAATACTCTTATGCTATTTTAACACCATGAGACATTTTTTACTCATTCTAGTGGATTATTATGACCTATGATGACCTAACATGAAACCATGCTCTTAATGATATGATTTACATATCTATTATTGTGTTTGTTGGCCTAGAAACCTATCCAAGATTTACTCATTAGGAGTAAATCTTAGATAGTCCCCAGTTTGGGACTGTTCTTGAACACCTAATCTCACTTAGGATGTAAGTGTATAATGTGTATTGGGTTTTCGAGAAAATTTCGGTAGCATTTCCCTATTTGTTCTCTAAGTACATATGTACTTAGAGAACAATGGGGAAATGCTGCCGAAATTTTCTTGAAAACCAAATACACATTATACACTTACTAGTGAGATTAGGTGTTCAAGGATGGGATAGGTGGTACACATTTATTATATATCAGAATGACATCACATGTGTTTGTTGGCCTAGAAAGTGAACAATCATTGTTCTTTATATTACTTATACATTGGTATAAATTAGAATGAACAATCACTAAATTATATACTGTTTGTATGGAGTATAAATTAGAATGAACAATCTTATGCTATTTTAACACCATGAGACATTTTTTGCTCATTCTAGTGGATTATTATGACCTATGATGACCTAACATGAAACCATGCTCTTAATGATATGATTTACATATCTATTATTGTGTTTGTTGGCCTAGAAACCCGTCCAAGATTTACTCATTAGGAGTAAATCTTGGATAGTCCCCAGTTTGAGACTGTTCTTGAACACATAATCTCACTTAGGATGTAAGTGTATAATGTGTATTGGGTTTTCGAGAAAATTTCGGTAGCATTTCCCCGTTTGTTCTCTAAGTACATATGTACTTAGAGAACAGTGGGGAAATGCTGCTGAAATTTTCTTTAAAACCCAATACACATTATATACTTACTAGTGAGATTAGGTGTTCAAGGATGGGATAGGTGGTACACATTTATTGTATATCAGAATGACATCACATGTGTTTGTTGGCCTAGAAAGTGAACAATCATTGTTCTTTATATTACTTGTACATTGGTATAAATTTGAATGTACATGCTGAATGTTAATACAAATGCTAAATGTTTTCCTTTTTAATACAAATGCTAAATGTTTGCCTTTTTAATGACATTTTCAGATGGCTGACCATGATGAGCATGATGTCCATGATGAGCATGAAGTCCATGATGAGCATGTTGTCCATGATGAGCATGGCGAGGATACCAATGTAAGTTCAAAAAACATATCATGTATTTCTATAAAATTCATTATCTTCTAGTTATGTCATATATCCCATATTTCTATATTGGGCTAATTCAGTGTGTTTATTTTTGTCAAATTTTAGGTTGATGATGCACATGTACCCACTGAAGCACTGCAGGAACTTGATGTGCATCACCAAAAAGTTAACAAGAAAAGGGGCATCACTCTGTTGAACAAGTTAATAGCGCTAAGTGGCAGTGGATCCAAATTGGTTGTGGAGTTTGATAATGGAGGAAATGCAATTGGAGTGAACTGCAATAATTGTATAAACTATCTTGGGGTTGTCACTCGAAGCCATTGTGGTGTTAAGTATGATAATTGGCATAAAGTTCCTCAGGCGAAGAAAGACTTGATATGGAAGGATTTATGCGTGAGTTAATATTATTTGCAATTCTATTTTGTAGATTATAAATTCTATTATTTGCAATTCTATTTTTGGATACTAGTTAATAATAATTCTATTTTATAGAATCTTTTTGCATTGTATGAGAAGCTGCATTGTAAAAGCATGATGCAACACACTGGAAAGATGCTTAGGAACTATAGGACAAATCACAACAGAGAATACATAAAAGATGGTGATAAGAAGAAGAAGTCAACCCTTGAACAGTGGAACTTCTTTGACAAAGAAGATTGGGACAATTTTGTTGCTTCAAGAAAATCTAAAGAATTCAAGGTATTAAGCATCACTCCCAATTTAATTAATATACGTTGTATTCACCTATTCAAGATTAACATTGAGTGCTACTAACCAAATCATTAATGTGCATACTAACTAGGCCCTCAGTGAGGCACAAAAAGCAAGGCGTGCACTGAATGTGCATGACCACACTATGGGTCCAAAGGGCTATGCAAGCGTTCACCAAAGACTACAGGCAGAGTCTGCTGCTACTCAGGAGTCCTCTACTATAGGTAGCACACCTCTGCCTCGCCATGATGTTTGAATAGCTGGGAGGCAAAATAAGAAGGGAGAAATAAGGAACCCCGCAACTACTGAGGCGGCTGCAAAAATGGTAAAATACAACTCTTAGAGCAATCATTTGAATATTGATTATTTGTGGTGTTAACTAACCAATTTCTGTTGATGGTGATTTGCGGGAGTTGCACGAGCAGAGGAAACAAGGCATGTTCATCCCTCAGGGCACAAGGGATGAATTGACAGTTGCTCTGTGTAACCCAGAGCATCCTGGACGTGTTAGGGGTGCAGGCGCTGGTGTGGGCATCAAAGCATTCTTTGGTCCATCCCAGTGCAAACCCAGAGCAGGACTTTCACAAGAAGAGGTAACCTATTCTTTTTTAGAATGTTACTACAAAAGGAAATTCAATAATAAGAAGCTAATGTTTCTTTTATCCATGTATAGGAGAATAAGAGAGTCAAGGATATAGTTGCTAAGATGGTCAATGATATAGTTGCTAAGAAGGTCAAGGAAGAAATAGTGCAGTGGCAGGCATCTCAGGCTTCCAATCAGCCTATGGCGACCTACTCTTCTCCTGATGTACAGACTGAGAGTAATCCTATAGACCCACCACCACCTAACACGTCTACTGTAAGTATTGTTTATGACATTGTAGCTAGTCTTTTCAAGATGATATGTATATATGTATAATATTATTTACATAAATTTGTAGGCATTGAAGCCATGCCACATAAAAATGCAAGACAATGTTGTTGCAGAGGCACAGGTTTACCCGTCCCTTCCTGGGGCAACGTTTCACGGGACTCCAATTGTAAGGTCCTTGAACTTACTTAATGAGTTTAATGAGCTTAATTACCATAATTTAATGCTTATAACCCTAATATAACCTTTTGATATGTTTTGAAATCATAAGACAAACTTAAGTTTCAAATTTGGTCCAATTTGGACACTGTTCGAGCAAGTTATGCAATTTTCTGTACATTTTGGACTTTTATGCAATTTACTCAATTGAGGGGCTTTCTTTGCAATTTGTCACATAAATTATGTTCCTTAGTTGTTATATTATCATTCTTGAGATTTTTGAGCCATGGGGCTCCTAGTTGAGCCATGGTTTGAAGGTGTTTTTATCAAGGGTATTTTAGGGTTTTTCCCTTCATGGATGAGCTACCTTTAGTAGCTATCAACTAAGGAATTATGTGATTGGCTGGGAATTTCGCCAAAGGAAAGCCAAGCAGGTCTATAGGGACGGTGGGAGAGCTGCTTGTGTGTGTGCTTATGTATTTTTTTATAATTTATAGCCATGGGCACATGGATATATACTAGAATTGCAACTTTTTCTTTTTCTTAATATTAAAGTGTCATATACTTATCCAAAAGCCCCCAAACGAGCCATTTCCTCTTCATTATCTCTCTCCTTCTCCCAGCTTCGTACTCCCTCTGTTCATCTGCGATTTTTTCTGCCCAAGGAAGAAGAAGGTGGGGATCCTCTTGGAAACAAATTCTAGGGTTGACATTGATTCTCTTTTTGGGTGTATGAAGCTTCCCCCTAGTGATATTGACCTAAAAGTGTAAGTTTTTCCTTATTTCCTCCATTTAATTCTTTGTTCCTCTTCCTCCTACATCTCTCCAGGTCAGAACCATGGTTTTCCTTGGTGAAAGTTCCCCTAGAACTCAAAACTCCTTCCTTCTTGTTTCTTTTCTAGGGTTTTGCTTGTTTGTGAAGAGAATTGCATAGTTGGCCAAGTTCAGATCTGAATCCAAGGTTTCCTTTCCCTATTTACTCGAGATGTTTTCTGTTGGATATCTGACCTACTCTATAGAGGCGAGTTATATAACATTCTTCACTTATATTTCTTATTAGAAGCTTGTTGGTTCATGATTATGCTTGAATGTGATGATCTAAGCATAGAGGAATCATACTTGTTTAGAATTACGAATTTTATGGTGTTTCTTGTTTTATTCCAGTTCTATATGAACCTGTAAATATTTTTACATCCTTTATAATGTGTAACATGATCTGGGACAAGTTGATAGCAACAACCTATGGTGCTATGTACAAAACAAATGATGGTTCAAATTAGGGTTTTCAAGCTACTTCCTTCCCTATCACATAAGTGATTGTCATACTATTCAATCACCAATAATGTTGCTATCTTGGCAACTGATGTTCGTGATCAAGAGTGTCCAATTTATGGTTACAACCTATGGTCACCACCTTAGTTTAGATTTTGACTCAATTAGACATTTAATTATCATCCACTAAGTATTCTAATGATGTTATCAATCGATGATGATATTGGCTTATTATTTGATGATGTTAATTGAATGTATTACTGATCTAGCAACCAATGGTTACTTAATGATCACAAGTAATGGTGTATCAGGTCATCACCATATATGATGAATTAGGAATGTAATTGTAGATTTGACTATACCTTGAACCAATGGTTCCTTGGTTCAATAGATCTAATGGTTAGACCTATACTTCAATTGGTAAACTTGAACAATGAACCTGATCGAATGAATAATATTGGATGCTTTAACATGCAATGGATTAGAATAAATCACATGTTATTATATGTGGGTCCTAGTGAAGATAACTCAATGGTTCAATACCATTAATCGGTAGTCTTACCTTTGCCATTATATAGTTAAATTTGATAAATCAATGTAATGAGTGGATGCGTAACTCCCATGTGATCTAGCTTGTTATACTTAACCTTAATGTAATTATATGATGTTGATTGGTTATAATCAGACCTCTTGAATGATTAATGTGATAATGAATTACACTCTTCTTATGTTGAAACCCCAATGTAGTATTATTTGAATATCATAGTGCCTTGCCATGTTAAAATCTATGGACATACATGTGCTATTGATCTTTTGAGCCTTGTTTAAGGCATGGAATGATGATGATAACCTTACTATGAATAATGTGATGGTCTTAAAGACCTTTGGGAATGTTTGAATCCATGATTGAGGTGAAATCCTCTTCATGTTCCAATAAAGGTTAAAACCCTGGAACTTGTGATAAGATATTGGTATCTTGCAATAGTATGATGATAAGTGTGGTCTGTTAATTTGCAATGAATGATAGATGTGGTAATGTGATTAAGAATTATATCTCAAATGTTTTATATCTTTTGAAGTTGTTATACATATACTCTTGTTAGAAAATAATTAAGGTTTGAATGTCCCCTTGTATGATAAAGCCTTAATGCATTCAATTGGCAGTAATTAATCAAGTGTAACGTTAATCATGTAGAGCCCTATGCCGTAGATCCATCTTCAGTGTCAGAATTTACTGAATGGTGAAACGAGTATTCCGAAGGGAAACTCGGAGTGCATACTGTTGAGTATGCGGGGGTGGCAAGTTGAGGATATATACTTGTCATCCACAATTGCAGGTTATGAAGGATGGCTATGGTCATGCCTCAGATATTTGATGTGATTGAGGACAGCTGTGGTTGTACCTCGGATTAGAGGGTTTTGTATACCCTGTTTTCTAGTGTCGTAACTTGTACCAAGTACGGACTAGTTGTTATCAGTTGACTATATGTCACTGTTGGCAGTTTCACTGGTATGTCACTGTAGTTTACTCGTACTGACCGAGGGGAAGAGATCTTAGGATACCGGCACTCCTAGATATTATACTGAAATGAGTAGCACTTCGCAGTTGTCAGTTGGACTTTGAGTGGTACGACTCAAACTCCCCAGGGCATAATAATAAAAGATATAATACCATCCGTGTAGTATAATTGCTAGGGTTTAATACGTATCACATTGGTTTATTAACCCTTATCTTGTCTTTATACTACATAGTTCTTACATGATGCAGACTTATGACAATTGTACAATTCTACTTGATGTTACAACTTATTTGCTTAAATTCTTATTATGCTTAAACTGTTCAATCTGTTCATATTGTTTATTCAATATCCTAACTGCTCAATGTATTTACTATTAATTAATGTTATAATCAATATATGTTGGAGAGAGTTATATCTCTCGCTGGGACTGGGTCTCACCCGTGGGTCACCACATTTTTTTAGGTGGTCACGGGCAACGAGGTCGAGGTCGTGATGTGGAAGAGAACCAACCTGGTGATCCATAGATTCAGAAGGTTGGTTAGTTGTAGATGTTAGTCATAGAGGTTAGTGGTAGAGTCCTAGTATCGTCCCTGTACTCTCAAGTCCTGGTATGGGATTTGTTTTCTAGATGATATAATTGTATCGACACTAGATTTTGGTATTATGCCAATGTTTGTAAATATATGGCACGTACATGTGAAATATCTTTTGTATGCAGGATGTGAGTAAGGTCTTTGGACCCATATGCAAATGCTTGTTAAAGTATATGAGAATGGAATGATGGACCTTTTATAAATGTTCTAGAGTTTACTTACATTGTTGGAATCAGTTTTAATTGTTTCACATTTTTTACTATGTGATTAATTAGAAGTTGATCGTGTTTTGTGTTTTGAGTAATCTCATTTAGCGTGATGAGGTGTCACACCAATGCCACAGGGCTACATTCGTGTGAGCCCGATACGTGTATTACCCGATTGGAGGGAAGCTACATTGCCATATCCCCACCCGGATATTGATACACTTGCTGAGGCAGAAGGCAGGGTGATATTGTGGCCCAAAGCAGATGTCGTCTACACTACTAAAATTGTAAGATAAATTTACATTACTTTAGATTGTTAATGTGTATATATGAGGTCAACTGATCTGAAATTATATATACAGGTTAAAAAGAAGACACCCAGAGCACCTAGGCCTCTACCTCCACTTCCTGCATTACCAAGTTGGGTTCCAACTGACCTAACATACCTGTTAGGTCCTGCTTGTAAGGGAATTACATGTTGGCTATAGGCACATAATATACATTGCCCTATAATTGTTTCTTTAGAAGCGGATTATGTAGGTCAATCATACAAAAGCTCTTTATTTGTACAAGATATTATTGAGCTGTTTATGTTTGATTGGCTGAATACATCAATGATAGAGACATGGATAAGGTGAGATCTTGTTTATACATCCATATACCTTGTGTAAGATCCGGTGATCTGGTTTCTTATATATTAATGCATACGTAATACATGTTTTGCAGCTACTTAGTCGAAGATCAATGCAAACAATTTGCATTTGATCATGTGGGATTTTTGATTCCATCATTGATTAGTATGGTAGCTAAAGATCCTGATAGTGTTCAACAATACTATATAGATGCTTTTACAATTTTCAGTCAGCAAAAGAAGACGACAATAATAGCTCCATTCAATGTCAGGTAAGTTTACTTTATTTATAATTTGGACTTAAGAAAATTACATTTTTATTGTGGATTTTGAGTTATTAATTTTAACTTTTTTACCTCCAGCGGTAGGCATTGGGAGTTACTAGTTATTGTCCCTGGGACGTTCACTGTTTATCATCTAGATCCTACGGGGAGTACATTGAATACTAAAATTGGACAGGTAATGAGAATGCCATTATTCTGGTGAGAAATATTTCATTTTTATATCTATTAACATCTGTTATTACATTACTATTTAATTATGCAATTTACTGTGTTACATTAACATGTAGGGGTTTAGATGCATTCAAAAATGCTGGAGGAAAGGTCCAAAGGAAAAAGAACCAGCCAATAATTTGGGAGAACGTAAAGGTAAGTTTCTGACTCCAATGTATATATTATTTATGTGAACTGTGCTTAGTTGTATTTTTTAATATTTTTTATGTTTCAATTTATAGTGCGTTAGACAAGACAACGACAGGGCATGCACATACTATGTGATGTGATTTATGAAGATGATTATCCAATATGCCGCATTGGACATCAATACCATACATGAGGTATTATATATAGTCTCATTAGTTAGTATGAAATATATCAATCTTATTTTGATATTATTACTTATATATATACATCATTCACTTTGTAGGTATTTAAAACTGACCAGACTATAGGTAAACGTTTAAACGATGTACATACTCCATATACGATGGAAGTATTAAATGAAGTAAGAGAAGAATGGGCAAAAACCATACACGTAGTGGCGATTGTAAGATATAATTGGGATGCTGATAGCGATGTTGAATGATATTTTGTAAATGAATATTTCTGAATGTTTATACATGTCTGAATGTTTCTTCATGTATTTGAATGTTTCTACATGTGTGAATGTGAGAATTGAATTGATGTCTGAATGTATCTACTTGTGTGAAAAGTATATTTGTTGATTTTGCAGGTTTGTGGCCTGTTTGTAGGCTGATATCAATGGATGTCGTAAACCTGCAGTTCAAAAAATTGAACTGCAAGTTCTCATCCTGCTGACCTGCCACAGCAGGCCTGCAAACTGATAAGAAAAAAAAAATTAAAATATAGGCGTCAGTTATTTATAGAACACCGTCATCAAAGACATACATCGTCGGTTATTGGATAAAACTGCCGCCTAATGTGACAAACAACCCAACCGTGCAGGAAAGCACGACCGTGGCGGAAAATGCGTCGGTGCATAGTACAAAACACGGCCGTGCAGGGAAGTACAGAAATGTCGTATGGAAATATGGCATCAGTTAGGTAGTTGTAAACCGACACAGAAAGTGTCCTAGATGCGCTCTTTTTGTGGTGCGAACCCATTTGGCGTCGGCTTACGATACATAACCGATGCCTATAGGTGCCTTGCTGTCACGTTTTCGATGGCGTGAAACCTTTTGGCATCGTTTAGAAAACCGACGCCGAAGAGTCCGACCTTTAGCGCCCACATAGGCGTCGTTGGAGAACCATCGCTAAAAGGGGTTAAACAACCGACACCAAAGGTGTGTTCTGTAGTAGTGGGAATAATTTTCTTGATGAATCTCAATGCTGAAGAGCCATGTTTTTTTGGTGAAGATACCATTGCGAACGTACTTTTCCTTCATAATCTTGACCCAAAGCTTGTCCGGCTCATTGACAAAGGACCACACGTTCTTGATCATAAGGGCATGGTTCTGATCCCGCGCATCCTTGATGCCAAGGCCACGCAGGTCTTTATTAGAAGTGACTTTTTTCTAGGAGACAAGAGACATCCTATTTTGCCCCCAGGTGCCCGACCAAATGAATCTTCTAACATGACCGTTCAGATCATCACACAGAGATGGGGACAACTGCACAGTCTTCATCACATGCATCGAGATTGCTTGTAGGGTGGATCGTGCGAGCGTGATGCGCCCTGCCAGAGATAGGTGCTTCGAGGACCAGCTATTTATATGGCTGCGTAAAGAGGTAGTGAGATCAGCATGAGTAGATTTGTTAACCCGGTGGTGCAGTGTTGGCACGCCTAAATACTTGCCCAGGTCCAGAGTCCAGGGGATATTGAGCTTCCTACTGATTGCTCGGATAACAGATCGAGGTGTACTGCTGCTGAAGAAGCATTTCGACTTCTCAGGCGAGACAACCTGTCCAGAAACTCTTAAAAACTTGGCAAGGGTTTCCATGACCACGGTTGCCTGGGTTATAGAAGCTTCTCCCATGAGAAGGATATCATCCGCAAACAGGATATGAGAGATTTTTGTGCCCCCTCTCGTGAGGATCATAGGTTTCCACTTGTTATTACCCACAACATTGTTAATTTCTTGGCTCAGCCATTCCATACAGAGAACAAAGAGGTAAGGGTTGATGGGGTCGTCCTGTCGAACACCTTGATTTCCTTTAAACGGCGGAAGGGCTTTTCCTTCCCAGAGAACAGAGGTAGAACCCTTAGTAATGATTTGCATGATGATGTTACAAATATTAGTTGGAATGCTGGTCCTTTGTAAGGTATCCTTGATGAAATCCCAGTTCATGCGATCAAAATCTTTTGAAAGGTCTAGCTTGATACTCATCCAATGCTTTCTGGACGACTGTGTTCTCATAGAGTGAATAGCTTCTTAGAGTAACAGGATGTTGTCACTCATCAGACGACTGGGAAAGAAGGCTGATTGGGATGGGGAAATCCAGTCCTTAGGAAAAGGTTTGATGCGCTCGACCAAGACTTTGGAGAGGAGCTTAAAGCAGCCATTGTTCAGAGAAATGGGGCGAAGGTCATTGCAGCTTTGCGGGGACTTGACTTTGGGAATCAACACCATGCGTGAATCCACCAAACACCCCTCGATGCATTGTGAGGTGAAGATATTTCTAATGGTGTGCATAATGGATCCTCCCACAATGTTCCAGTTGCTCTGTAGGAACTCATTGTAAACACCATCGGGGCCTGGCGCTTTAGATGGTGACATAAGGAAAAGCGTACGTCTAACTTCTTCAGGAGTAGGTAGAGCAGAAAGAGCGGCACAGCAAGCCTGGGCGAGAGGGCGGAAGGTGCCTGTGTATTCGGCCAGATTCCCTGGGTCAAGCCTGAAAGTGGAAGTGAGCAAGTTAGTGAAAAAAACTGACTATTAACGATTGGATTCCTTGTGGGGTGGAAAACCAGATGCCCGCCGTATTCTTTAGCTTGGTGACCTTATTGAAGTGGCGCCACGCATTGACATAAGATTGAAAGAACTTAGTATTATTTTCACCCAAAGTCAGCCAATCGATATGGGCCCTTTGCTGCCAATCAGCCTCCTCCTCAAGAAGAAGTTGGGTGTATCGTTCCTACAGATATATAGACTTATCAGATAGATCAACGCCATTGGAGCCTTGGGAGGAAATTTGGCTGGTGTTGATGCGCTTTAGCAGCTCACGTTTCTCCTTATGGTGTTTATTAATTTGCTTACGGTCCCATTTCTAAGCAACAGGCGTGAAGGCATGTAAAGCGTCAGTAAAGGGGACATTCTTGTTCCAGGCTGGGAGGACGTCGGAGAAAAAACATCGGTCGAGGCACCAGCTACCTCTGGTTCTAAAGAGGTGGGGTGTCTGCAAAGAGGCAGAATTGCTAGAGAGAAGAAGAGGGTTGTGGTCCGACTTAACCTGGGGTAGAACAGAAATGGTGGTGTTAGCATGCGCTTGCAGCCAGTCATCGTTAACAATGGCACGATCAAGGCATTCCTTCACGCAACCCCTATGGAAGGTGAAGAGTTGTCCCAGACTCTTAGAATCAAAAAGGTCGGCATTAAGGAGGCATTCCCTAAAGCATTTGGATGCTGACTTGTCAAAGTAGGAGCCCCCAGCTTTTCAGATTCATCAAGCATCGTGTTTAGGTCGCCCATGATGATCCAGGCTGAGTTGATCGACGTCGAGATTTCCTCCAAGCGCCTCCAGAGGAATATACACTTTGTAGGATTTGGGCTAGCATAAGTCACTATCAGGAACCAATCGTTATTGATTTTACAGTGGATGAATTGTCGATGGCTGCACAAAATCTTGATATTTATACGTGCCTTGTCCCAGAGGAGCCAGATGCCACCGGAGAAACTGATTGCTTCTATGTGATGAGAGGATGTGAACCCAATCTTTTTGATGATCTTGCTTGTTGTTTGGTTACTGTAGTGTGGTTCTAAAATAGAGAGAGCATGGAGTTTGTGAGTGAATTTAAGATCTTTCAAAATGCTAATCTGACCCTTCTTTCTCACTCCTTGTATATTCCAGCTACATAAATTCATGGAGGAGACGAGGAGAACGGTGGGGTTTAGACGATGGCGGTGCACAGGCCCACCGCCTGTGTATTTCTTATAACAGTATCTTCTTCTCCCATACTAGTGTCAATCTGGGAGGGGTCCTCATCATCCGGAAAATTGAGGGTGGGAGTAGCACCATTATTATCTGTTGAAGGGTTTGCATTTGGAGGAGTGTCCAGAGTGCGTCCTTTCTTCCGCACACGGTCCGGGCTTTGGAGTGATTGGTACTCTATCTTGTGATTCCGAAGCAACACGAAGCCACTCCCCCTTGTCCTTGACGGAGCAGAGCATGCCTGGATGGAGCTCTGCCGCTCACTTTGGCGGCCTGGAACTGGAACGATTCCCTGTGCTCCCCGGTGGGAGAACGCCCTTTGCAGAGTTCATCTTCACCAAGGGTGACTGCAGTGTCATCCTTGTCAGCCTCCTTATTCTTCTCTTTGGCGGCTGTGGATGTTTTGGCAGCCGTGGAAGACGAAATTTGTTTCTTAGCCTGCTTCTTTTTCTTCTTACTCTTGACTGTCTCCCATTCCCCTTCCGAGTCGTCATTGTCGGAGACATGAATAGGGACCTCCTCTCCCTGCTTCTTATTTGGCGGTTCCTTTACTGCATTATGGGGAGGCTTGGTTTGTGCTTGCGTCTTGCGCCTTTCCGGTTTTTGGGCATGGATGGCCATGGTGTACGTGACACCAGGTAGGGGAATAGGGGTAGACATAGAGGCGGCAGCCGCATCTTGTGGTGATGGAAGAAACTTACACTCAGTATCGGAATGGCCCACACGTCTGCATCTCCTACAGACGGAAGGCAGGTTCTCATACTAGAGCTTGAAGTGCTCGTTGTTGATGAAGACCGCAGGGAGCAGCGGTTTAGAGGTGTCGACTTCCATTGCAATTCTGGAGAACTTCCCACGGTTGCCTTGCGATGTGGTGGAGTCTATTTTGATGGTTTTCCCGACCAGGTTCCCCACGCTCCACAACAGCTAATTCTGGTACAAGAACACCGGCAGGTCTGTGATCCAGACCCAAACGCTCATCTTTCTTGGAATTGGCTCAGATGGCCGGAACATGGGGGACCAGGACTGCATATATAGGTAGTTGCTGAAGATCGTCCATGGTCCTCCTGTCATGGAGTCTATGTAGTCATCTTCATTGGCGAGTTGGACAACGTCATAGCCATTTTCGAGGTCAATGACCCTGAATGGTTCCCTCAGCCGCCAAAGGTTTTGGATCTTGTTAACCAGGATCTGGAAGCCAACGTTGATCCCTATGGCCTTCACAATAACTGCAAAACGCCATGGCTCCAGGAGTGGTTGGATGACCTCTTGGCGGATCGTGATGGAGGGTAGGACGCCGAAGACATCAATGGAGATGTCCGTGTCTTTAACCAGATCCGGTGATGTTGGGTTCAAAGACGTAAGCATGCCCCTGACACCGCATGTGGTGGCATCTCTATAAGAAACCTTCGCGGCGCCGCCGTTCTGGAGTGGACCTTCCTGGTTGGTTGCCGATCGTGGAACCTCCCCGGTGGTGTTGTGATCTGAGTGTGTGGATGGTGTTTCCTGTTCTGCTGTGAGTGATTGGCCCTCCGGAGGACGGTTAGCATGCACATATCCCCGACTGCCTCGGCCTCTCCCACGGCCTCCATTGCTCCCACTGCCGAACCCTAACTCCATCTTTTTTCTATGCTTTTATTACTACTTCTTATCCTTAGGTGTTAGGTAACATACCCCTCCATGTATCATACTTATCATCTCATCTCAAACTCTAAGTTTGTCTTCATCGATCAACTCTGAGCTCATCCTCATGGTGATCAAACTCAACCTTGGTTATCTTGCAAATTCCATAAAGCTTCTACTAGAAGCATCCTTATAGGATGATTAGCTTAACTCTTTTAGTGTTTGTGAACCATCCATGTATCATTCACTCCACCAAAGTATGTTATCATCTCTGTCCTCATACCTTGTAGCAACATTCCAACTCGCATCATCTTTATCCTTGGTGTATGGCATGCGTACTGTCCCATCTCTTCCTCCCATAACAAGAAGAAATAAGCATTTGGTGGCCGTCCAAACACAAATTTCTTCCTGTTCCACGAGTAGAGATGTTACATCCCACATCGCCAGTACACCTTCAATTCTAAGTTGAAACGTGCAACTTATGTCTCCACATCACAAACATCATGATATCAAAGTTAGTTTCATGGAAAACTGGTCTCGAACCTACTTGGGTCACCACATAATCCTTAGTCATCTCCTCTAGGTCTATAGGGTGCCGGTACTTTTGGGGTTATCCCTTTTCCCTTATGCATCCAGAGAGTGCCCTACTCATCTGTCCTTTGGGTCCCATGAGTTCATAAAGGTGATCAATCTCCTAACCCATGGCCCTCAGACAATGATAGTTGTTACCTCCCAACCCTATGGTCATGTGCAACTAGGGAATTAGGCAACTCCTTCTTCCATCGGTCTTATCCCTACCTGACCCTAGGACAGACTTAGGATTCTATTATAGTACATGTCCAACTAAGAACCTTACCCAAGCCTTCATCATCTCTCTCTACATTCTCGACTGACTTTCATCCCTTCATAGGGGTCATGGAAACCTGCCTACCTTGTTCAGGCCCCATACCAGTTACCTCCATGGTAACACATCCATATACACGTAGAGATGGTTATCTATGGGTCTACAGGTTCATTCTCATGCCATGTATTTTTCACTTAGTCTCTTAAGATCCTATGAGATCTCTTTAGGTTACCTCAAAACCAACAAAACAAGTAAACACCCAACCAAAGGGTCCCTCCCCCAGGATGGGAGGAAACTACAACTCTTGACAACAAGGTCACACCTATCCTTAGGGTCTGCATCCACATGAGTATGCTTAACCCTAGCAAGCTACTAAGTCATAAGAAGACCACCTACTAGACCATACTAGGTCACCCTTGTTCTCATCCTCTACATTAGATCAACTTAGTTGTGAGGGGTTCATCAAACATACCCTTAACTTAAGGGGGTTTCCCTTTCCTCTAAACATAAGGAGTACCATGCTCAAATCTCATTATTATCATTGGGTGCACCACTTCCCCTTTTAGGCCTAGGAACCCTAGGTTCCCCCTTTGGGTATCCTACTGAATTCTCCAACTCTTAACCGTGAATCAAACTTGTCCAAGGTATGCCATGTACTCCCATGATCCTTTTATTTGAGAAACACCTCAGAGTTGAGTCCTCCTCAAGGACAACCAACTAGATACAAGGCCTCACAACTTGTTACTAAACCTCTCCAGGTCTAAGGAATTCTTCTTCCCATCTCAGAAGGTAAACACCTATACCATAGGCACATAGGTACTAGAAGCATCATCCTCTCTCTAGGGTTTGGTTCCTCTAAGGCAACCAAGATATCATCAGCCTCCAGGAATCATGCATGAGGCAACCACTATCATCCACTTAGGGTGCATCATCATCGACTCCCCATTGTTCCTCATATTTCGGGGTTTTAGGCTTCCAACCTTCTTGCCTGGGGTCCTGCTCTCTCTCTAGAGCTAATCCTACAACCAACCTCTCTATAAGAGTTCCTTTCATCATGAAGGATCAAGCTCATAAGAATTCCTTTTCTTAAGTGAAGCCTATGTTCAACATATGTTTACTCAAGATTATCCATAACCCCTTATGCTTATCTCATAAGCCATCCATCATGATCCCTTGTCTAGGGTTTCATCCAACTGTCAACACTACTAACGCACTCTAGGTGCAAGCTATATCCTACTTGCAACAGCCCAAAAGGTTTGTATAGGTTCTTCTCTAACCTCATCCATGAAGGAGATATCCTTCACTCAAACATGCACGACTCTTCCCAGGGTTGGGTTGCTAAAGGTACTCGGTCATCAACTTCTCATGGTTCATATGGCATCCAAGGCATGTTAATCATGACATCTAACTCATCATGTCATCTCTCTCTCTAACCTTCACTTAGGGTTAGGGTTAACATCATCCTCAAAGGATGTGCTAGTTCTCTACTTTTAATGGAGATCTCAATCTCCATAACTAACTCTATTTACTTAACCTCCTTACAAGAAGGTCTATCCTCAGGTTTCTCCTGAGGGCAAAGACAACTCACGTCATACGACCTAAGCATGTATCTATCCTTTAGTTTACGCTTAATCTATTAAGCTTACGTCCATGACATCTTATTTACATTCTTTTCATTTAATTTGGTGGAGGATTCCTTAGACCTTATTAACCTTATATGTTCCTCAAGAGGGTGAGGAGAAGAGAGAAAACCCTAATTCTTAAGGTCCTTATTCTGAATTTGAGTTGAGAAGGGATGAACAAGATGAGAGAGTCCTAAAGGTATCTTATTTCGATTCATACCCTCAGACTTTGGCCATGCAGTCACACAGATCCGGGAGTCCTCATATTTCGACTAGCGTTGCGGAGGAAAATATTGCCATCCCCCGGTCATGATCCTTTTCTAGACACCTCTGTCTTTCGGATAATCCTCTAATAACTCCCTCAGTTCTATGGACTTTGTAAAATTTAATAATTATTAATGATTAGATGAGGAACCTATGCTCTGATACCAATTGTAACCCCCAATTAAGGGAGACCTGAAGGTCAGAGTCGTTATTCAATTAACAGAATCAATGGTCCGGCAAATAATCAATATTAATTATGAAATTCTACTACTAAACTAAAAACTGGTATAAAATAAAAACTTTACTTACCTTTTAAAAGTTAGGATTTCTAAACTTCTATCCATGGAGATACTAATCTAACTAATCCTCCTGTGTACGTTATTTATCATTTAGTTCCACATATGCCACTTTACTGTTTGTTCTTTTCATTTGTACCTAAATCGCCGACAAACAAAACGTCGGTCAACAAGAAGCTGGTATGTGGGGGAAACAATAATTGTGCAACTATGTTAACAATGTAGTCAACCAAATATCATTTAACATCCAAGATTACATTTTAATCAATACTACTCAATCCTTGCCTATCCCCTATCTCTGTACCGTCCCTGTAGTGGACATGGATACTACCTCTCTCATATGGTAGATCATTACCCCCATGGTCCTACCACATAGGTAGCCAATTCGTAGGGTTATGGAGTCGCATGGCCCTACCCAAAGGTAGCCCAATCCATGACTCATGATGACTTGATGTTCGTACCCCATTGGTAGCCATGTACTAAGTCATTCAATGACCTGATGGGCCTACCCCATTGGTAGCCGTGTACTAGGTCGATTCATTGGGCTATAGAGGGGACTAGGATCTGAGCTAGTAGGCACATCTCTTACGTGATAGTCATATTCACATTATAATTTGCATGAATTAAATGCAACCAACAATTTAATTCAAGTCATCGATAAAACCTCGAAAATCCTCGAGAAACTAATTTGGGATATTCATAGGCGTAACCACATACTTGTCAAGTTGATGTGAGACAAAAATAATCCAATCAACCAATAGGCAAGCAAGCATTCAATAAGATCCTGAAACAATTATACAATTTCCTTTTATTACTCATGTCATTAAGATCTATTAAATCTAGCTCACTTCCTAGGGTTTCTAGTTCACTTTTAGGGTTTCCATTGCAATTAGGGTTTCCCTTCATCTTTTACTATTTTAAACCCTAATTTAACGCAATTGATCACAAACCCCAATTATCTCAACATCTAATCCTTAGTTTCGGATTTAAGGCATAATTAACCATTAAATAAGTCAATTAAGCCTGTTTTACATTAAAGCTACTATTTTCATCCTTTTAATATATAACAAGATCACTATGCTCATTTATCATGAATTCATAGTTCATTATGATTGAATTCACATGCGATCTCTATTTGTCATTAATTCCATCTTGATTCATTCAAAAACCCTAATTTCTATATTAAGGTTATTTATCCAAAATTTAGGAACTTTAATGCTCAAAATGGCCTAGGATCATTATGTCTCATCTTTATTCACCACTTTGAATAATTAAAGCTGTTAAGAGTCGAATTTACCAACATTAGGGTTTCAAGGCCCATTAAAGTATATTTATGCACATAAACTCTAAATTAAACGAATTACATGCAAAGTTCATCCTTTTTGTTCCTAATGTTCCTTTTTGTCATTAACAGGCTAGTATCAACTCTAATCATCCATTAAATCCTATTAAATATATTATTCATCTCAAAATAGAGTTCTTTAAACATTAATACATTAAAGTTGACATCTTCCATTAGTTTTCGAATTTCAAGATGAATCATGCTTCAATTATATTTTTAGTGGATTCCCCTCGTTTTTCTGAGCAACTTTCATATTTTATGCGTGCTAATTCGAGCTACGAATAATTAACTATGAATTTTGTAAAGATCACTTACTTTGGACCAATCATCAAGTGCCACCTCACCTTATGCATGTAACACAGCTTGCCCTTGAGTTTATAACCAAGTTACTATTATGCCCCTGGCTTGGCTACTCTATTCTTGTATCTTGGAGGGGTAGCTTGGTCTAATTGACCCCTGGGTCATCTTCCACTCAGCGCAACCCTACGCTGCCGCGAACTGTAGCGTTTCGCGGGTCATCCACCTCCATCTCCAAGTCCAGAGCTGGCCGGAACCCATCCTATGTTCTCCGTCGCTCCCAGCCGCATCCACCAAGGTTTCTTGCCATGAGCGTAGTGGCCAGGGACATCATGATTAGGGCTGCAAACTACAACTCTCCACAGATGAGTTGTGGGCGACCAAGGCGAGCGTTCCTCAAGGAAAGGGCAATGTTAGTCGTGTAGATTAAAGCGGGAACGTATGGACTTTCTTCAAGTTCCTTTTGTGGCTCCAGGGGTCGCATCCCCCCCTTGGTTAGGGTTTAAGAAAGAAAACAAGGAAGAAGAAGACAGGGTTGAGGGAGGAGGACTTGGGTTTCTCTCTCTGGACCTCGACCAGGGCTTTACCCCTTTATATAGGGTGGTATCCACACCCCAGATTGCTTGCCCACAAAGCAATCACAGCTTCCTTTTCCTTACTTTAGAAGTATCCTTCTCTCTCTCTTCATGTACTTTGTGCATTATATTTTTAGGAATTCAAAATTCCTCTCACCTAACCTCTTTATTCTTTCTTTTTAATCCATAGGTACGAATTTCTATTCTCTTTTAATAGAAACTACTTCCTTTTTAACAAAACCCCAAAATCATGCATTATCTTGTATACTCTCATTATCTTCGTATTTTTCTGTTATGGGTATTTTCTCTTTCCTCTTTTTATTCATTGGGCTCCTTGGACCCCAAACAATTATAATAATTTGAAATTCCTTCATAAGGATATTTATTATCCTTCTCGATGCATCTAAATGCATTATTTCTCATTAATATGTTGATTTCTTATTAAAATATCCCTATTTGAGGATTTCTCTTTATTTCTCTTTTATTTTCCTCATTGGTATTCCTTTTATCATTAGGAATCCTTAGAATACGAAATTCCACTAAGGATAACTCAATTATACCTCTTTTCACTTGTTTTCCACCTTTTACCATTGTTTTCAATTTCTTTCTTAATAAAGAAATACTTAATTAATCTTTTCTTTTCTTATTGCTTTTCTTTGCAACTTTGAACTCCTTGGAACCCAAGAGGCACGAAATCCATCTTTGGATTACATTCTTTTGCCTTCTAGAGGTTTCCACATCTTTCTTTTCTCAATTTCTCAAATATTCATTAATTAATTGAATTTTCTTGATATTGGGCCCGATAGCCAATAAAGCCCACAATTCAATCATCAAGGCTATTGTAAACGGAATTACATCATTATTTTTCCAATATGAGAGTTTACATTTCTCATCAGATGAACCCAAAAATTGGGGTTGTAACAAGAATCATATGTATTCATTATTTATATCAGCGTTGAGCACGCAATGTATGGTTAATATTTTACTTCATTAACATAAATTTGTTTGAGGTGATTTAACATTTTGATGTGTCATTTTGGTGTTGAAACTTCTTATGATGTCATGTGACTCTTATAAAAATATTTCTTGAGGTTATATACACAATTTTTTCATTTAAAATTAATTAACATTCAATAAATCAAAAACCAAATCATTTACAGTAATCCCTCAAAAATATATTAATGAAGGTCTTTAGTCCCTCAGAAATGAGATCCAGATTGGCCATCAAAATTGCATTGATGACGACCACATAGCCCCTCAAAAATAATATTAATGAAGGCATTATCCCTTCAAAAAGATATTCTCCAGGACCATCAAGTCCCTCAAAAATGTATTTATGAGAACAAAACATGCCCTCAAAAATGTATTTATGAAGGATAAATTGTCCCTCAAAAATGTATTTATGAAGGCTAAACAGTCCCTCAATATAACATTGTTAAGGGTCAGTTGGTCCATGACAATTGTATTCGTGAGGGCCACTAGTATTTGTCACGTGAGTTCTCTTCACGGACCATTTGTGAGGGCCAGACACAACCATCCTTATTTGTGAGGGCCTATAGAGAGGGGTTTGTGACAGGACTCACTCGTGAATAATGGCCCAATTTTTACTAGTGATATATTGTAACAACCCCACCTCCCGGTAACCCCCAATTAAGGGAGACCAAAAGGTCAGAGCCATTATCCCAATTAACAGGATCAAAGGTTCGACAAATAATCAATAACAATTATCAAATTTTACAAACTAAACTGAAAACTGGTATAAAATAAAACCTTGCATACCTTTTTAAAACTTTGGTAAGCTACTCTATCCACAACCTGGATTCATTCTAACTAATCCTACTTGCACTTTATTTCTTATTTCCACAATGTGTCACTTAATTGTTTGTTCTTTCAATTGTTGTACCTAAAACACCAACAAACAAAACGTCGGTCAACATATAAGAATATATTGGTATGTAGGAACAACCAAAATTTCACAAATAGGGTTAACAATTTAATCATCACAATCAAGGTAATTATCAAACCAATTTAAATCTTCAATGTGTCATTCTCCACCGCTTTTGCCCAAAACCTAGATTACCCCTCTAGGGTTTCTCTTTTGCCATTGTCTTATGGCCACCTTCTCAATCCTGAGCTTGGTGCCTGGGGGTCACCTCTCATGGTGCCCTATAGTCATGCAACATAGACCACCTTCTCATTCCTGAGCTTGGTGTCTGGGGTCACCTCTCATGGTGCCCATTGGCCTACCCTCTTGGGCCTGACCTTTATGGCATCTTCCATCAGGGTGGCATGTAGGTGCGAGAATACACATGTATTTATAATTGTGATAACCATAGTAACTTTATAATTGCAGTATGAACATCCAAACTGTTTAGTTGCATTCAATGCGATTAACCATCCGGGAAACCTTCAGGAAAACTAATGTGATTACTCGTAACTAACCATATACCTATTAGGCCAAATTGAGATAGAATAGTCCAATCAATCAAGACATCCAATCAAGCAAGTGCAAGAATCCTGAAATTACATTCAATTCCTTTTTATCAAAATCTATTCAAACCATCTTCCTACTTAAGGTTTCTATTCCTTTTTAGGATTTCTACCTCTTTTATGGTTTACTTTGTAATTAGGGTTTTACTTCATTTTACTCATTTAAACCCTAATTTCTCATCTATCCTTCATGAAAGTTATTAAGGTTACCTTTTAACAACATATAACCTTAATTTCAGAAACAACACAATTAATCATCAATTAAGTCCACTAAGCCTCTTTTACATTCAAGCTACCATTTTTATACCTTGTATTCCATGACAAGATCATTATGCTCATTTATCATCAATTCATAGTTGATTATAGTCTAATTCACATATGAACGTTATTCATCATTAATTCTACCTTTATCCATTAGAAAAACCCTAATTATTATATTAAGGATATTTATCCACAATTAGGAACTTTTATGCTCGAAATAGCTTAGAATAACCATATCTTAACTTTATTCATGATTTTGAATAATTAAAGACATTCAGAGTCGCATTTACCAAAATTAAGGTTTCAAGGCCCATTAAAGTATATTTATGCACATGAAACTCTAAATTATACCAATTACGTGCAAAGTTCATCCTTTTTGTTCCTAATGTTCCTTTTCATCATTAATAGGTTAATACCAACTTTAATCATCCATTAAACTCTACTAAATATATTAATCATCTCAAAATAGGGTTCCTTAATCTGTAATTCATCGAAGTTGATAACTTATACTACTTTTCGAATTGCATGAGGAATTAGCTTCTATATACATTTTTATTAGATTCCTGTCATTGTTTTGAGAAATTTTATACGTGGTAATCTGAGCTACGAATAATTAACTATGAATTTTACAAATCCACCTACTTTGGCCAATAGGGAGGCGGCACATAGCCTTTGTCCATGCAACGTTGCTGGTCTTTGGAAAACATAACGAAATGTCAGTTTTTCCCTTGATTAAGTTGCAGATTGTTTAGCCCACAGAGGGGAAAGATGGTCCAACGTCACTTTCCTTCTTCTTCCTCCTTGTAACCCTAGCAGTGTCACGATCTGTAGCTCTTCAGAGGTCCGCCCAAACTTCCTGGGGGCTCGAGGACCGCCCCCAGAGGCTGCCCTAGCCCCGCCACCCACTGTCGCGCCTGGGGCACCTCTCAGCTTGAGGCCCATGTGGTTGGTTTGGGCAGAGCCGGCGTGCAACCTGCAGTAGGGTGTTGCAGCTGTGTGGCTACTGCTGTGCTTTGTTTAGGGCATGGTCACAATGGCAATGCAGCTCCCCGACATCATGGAGCATCCAGTTGCCATTGTAACCCATACTTACCGCCTCAAGACTTCAAGATTATGCAGCCCCTCTTAGTTAGGGTTTATATGCCAAAAACAAGAAGAAAAAGAAGAACAAAGGAGGATACATGGGATCTCTCTCCTGGACTCGGCCTAGAGCTCTCTCTCCTTTTATAGATGAGGGTAACAATGCCCTACAATGCCTGCTTATGAAGAAATAAGGTCTTTTCCTACTAGGAATATGATTCCTTCATGAAAAAGCAAGCTTCTATCTCTCTCATATTTCTTTGATATTCCTTCTTCTTGTGATATTAGGATTTTGAAAATCATCCCTCTTATTCTCTTTGTTCTTACTTTTTAATCCATTGGCACAAAATCCTATTTTCCTTTAGCAGAAAATACTTTCCTTTTAGTAATACCACATAATCCATTAATAATGTATTCACATTATCTTCTTATTTTCTATTATGGGTATTTTCTCTTTATTTTTCTTCATTGGGTCTCCTTGGATCCCAAGAAACTCAAATATTTCGAAATCCTTTTTAATGGATACTCATTATCCTTCTAGATGCATCTATATCCATTATTTTCTCATTATCTTGTTTATTTTTTATTAAAATATCTCTTTTTGAGGATTTCTCTTTATTTCTCTTTTATTTTCCTCATTGGTATTCCTTTTAATGTTAGCAATCCTTGGGATACGAAAATCCACCAAGGATAACTCAATTATACCTCTTTTCACTTATTTTCCACATTTTATCATTGTTTTCAATTTCTTTCTTAATAAAGAAATATTTAATTGATCTTTTCTTTTCTTATTGCTTTCTTTTTGCAACTTTGGACTCCTTGGAACCCAAGGAACCCAAGAGGCACGAAATCCACCTTTGGATTATATATATCTACCTTCTCGAGGTTTCTTCATTTTTATTTTCTCCATTTCTTATTAATAATGGAGTTCCTTTTGTCTCTTCCTTGTTATTGGGTCCAATAGCCAATAAAGCCCACAAAACAACCATCAAGGCTATTGTAAATGAAATCCATTTATTCAAAAAAAATTATATCTTTATTTGTTCAAATATGAGAAATCACATTTCTCACCGAATGAACCCAAAAGTTGGGGTTGTAACATCCTTCCCCTCTTATAAGAATTTTTCCCTCAAAATTCCACCAAGCAAACAAACAAATCAGGATAATCCTTTCCTATGTCCATCATGGCTCCCATGTGGCCTTACCCTTTCCATGGTGCTTCCCAAGAACCTTCATCATCTCATATTCTTCCATCTAAGTTCTTTCTTACCTTGGTATATCATACCCTCATAGGTGACTCAGGACATTTCAGCCTCTCATAAAGCTGAATAGGTTCAGGGCTCAGCACATGGCTTGGGTACCTCACATAGTGCTCTAGACCAGACATATGGAACTCCTCACACATTACTTATCTTGAGGGGAAAGGTCGAACATAACCTTCTCCACCAATCCATCTCAAATGGACCCATATATCGGGGACTTAGCTTTCTCAGCTGTAGCTTAGAGGGGTTGGATTTTTACATCACATATTCTCCCACAGTGAACTGTATGTCAGTCTGCTTTGCATCAGCTCGCAACTCAATGTTCCCCTGGGCTCTCTCTCAACCATTGCACGATCAAAGCGACTTCATCTGCACACACTATGGTTCTTTTCTGACCTTCGCGAGGCCTCCTTCACCAACATCATCTTAATGAAATGGTGACCGACACAACCTCCTTATAGAACTTCTTGCATCCCAATAAAGGCTACGGTGGTTAACATCACATCTTAAGAACTGTCTCTATGTATCTCCTGAATGAGCACACATGCTCTCATCAGACCCTCTAATCTGGATCATACTGACCATTAGTATGGGGTGATAAATTGTATTAACATTGAGTTCTTCATGTATCTACTTCCACCTCATGGAAGTGAACCTTTAGATCCTACTCAAGAACTTTTGAACTCACATCATGGTGTAGTTGAACCATCTCTCTCTCTTATAAGTTTTCAACCCGATCTGTCCCTTGACAATACTCTTTCTTTATCTTGTCATTTAGGTAAGGCGATCTACCATAACCCACATTGTATCTTGACCTTCCTTGGTCAAGGGAAGACTTACCACAACATCCATAGTGGTGAACTCCCATTCCGTCTCGGGGACTCTTTATCCTCTATGTCAACGCACTGGGTTACTGGTATTCGTCCTTCACCCCCGGCTTGCATGGCCACATGCCACAAGCAACTTCATCTTAGGCCTCCAAAGTACTACTGACACTTATTATCTTGGTAGTACCATGGTATATGGTGATATTAAATCATGATCTCCTGTATGGTCATGATTCCTTAAGATCGATTACTCAGAAACCCTAAGCCATTCTAAAAGGGGTTTCCACACCTTCCTTTTCAGTGAAGTGCATCTGAGGTTCTACAACCATCCTTTCATTGTATCAAGGACTAGGCTAGCTAACCAAACAACCACTAACTTGTTCAATAGATTTTGTTCCATATGAGTGTTAGCCAAACTTATCTCTTTTCCAACTTAGGGTTAGCCTAACAACCTCTTCTAGTCTCTAGCCAAACTAGGCAGCTATATCTTAACCAGAGCATCCATTACCAATTCACATCCTTAGGTATTAGGTAGTGTTGAAGACATACACTTCCATGCATTCCACTTATCATCTCGTCTCAAACTCAAAGTCTATCTTCTTCAGCACACTCTGAGCTCATCCTATAGGTTATCAAACTCAACCTTGTATCACATGCAAGTTCCCCATAGCTCATGCTACAACATCCTCACAAGATGACTACCTTAATACTCTTGGTGTTTGTAAACCATCCATGTATCATCCACTCCATAAGGGTATGTT
The DNA here is from genome assembly GCA_963693085.1 of Alisma plantago-aquatica. Lineage (NCBI taxonomy): Eukaryota > Viridiplantae > Streptophyta > Magnoliopsida > Alismatales > Alismataceae > Alisma > Alisma plantago-aquatica. The sequence continues at coordinate 1,475,940,350 of OY856409.1, read as the reverse complement.
ATTGTCTCTCTCCTCATACCTCATAGAAATGTTCCAACTCACATCATCTTTATCCTTGGTGTAAGGCATGCGTAGTGTCCTATCTCTCCCTCCCATAACAAGAGGAAATAAGCATTTGGCGGCCGTTCAAATACATAGTTCTTCCTGTTCCAAGAGTAGCGATGGTACATTCCACCTTTCTAGTACACCTTCAAATCTAAGTTGAAACGTGCAACTTATGTCTCTTCATCATGATATCAAAAATTACTTCCATGGAAAATTGGTCTCGAACTTATTGGGGTTTACACACAATCCTTGGTCATCTCCTCTGGGTCTATAGGGTGCCAGCACTTTTGGGGTCATCCCTCTTCCCTCATACATCCAAAGAGTGCCCTACTCATCTACCCTTTGGATCCCATGAGTTCATGAAGGTGATTAATCTCCTAACCCATGGCCCTCAGACAATGATAGTTGTTACCTCCTGACCCTATGGTCATGTGCAACTAGGTAATTACGCAACTCCTACTTCCATTAGTCTTATCCCTACCTGACCCTAGGATAGACTTAGGATTCTAGCATAGTACATGTTCAACTTAGAACCTTACCCAAGCCTTCATCATCTCTCTCTCTGCATTCATGGCTGACTCACATCCTTTCATAGGGGTCATGGCAACCTGTCCACCTTGGTTGGACCCCATATTAGTTACCTCCATGGTAACACATCCACATGCACTTAGAGATGATTATCTATGGGTCTACGAGTTCATTCTCATACCATGCACTTTTCACTTAGCTTCTCACGATCCTATGAGACCTCTTTAGGTTTCCACAAAACCCACAAACTGGTACACACCCTACCAAAGGGTTCTTCTCCCAAGATGGGAGGAAACTAAAACTCTTAACAACAAGGTCACAAACATCCCTAGGGTTTATATTCACATGAGCATGCTTAACCCAGTAGCCACTAAGGCACAGGCAGACCACCTACTAAACCATGCTAGGTCATACTTGTTCTCATCATCAACATTGGGTCAAGATCATACCTTCCCATGTCATCAACTTAGTTGTGTGGGGGGGGTTCATCAAACCTGCCTTAAACGTAAGGGGTTTCTCTTTCCTTTAAACATGAGAAGTACAATGCTCGAATCTATTGAAACTAAAAACTCATCATGAGCATCAGGTACACCACTTCCCCTCTTAGGCCTAGGAACCCTAGGTTCACCTTTGGGTATCCAACTGCATGCTCCATCTCTTAACCACAAATCCAGCATATCCAAGGTATGCCATGTACTCCCATGATCCTTTTATTCGAGCCGCACCTTAGAGTTGAGTCTTCCTCAAGAGCAACCAACAAGGTACAAGGCCTCACAACTTGTTACTAAACCTCTCCAGGTCTAAGGAACTCTTCTTCCTATCTCAGATTCTCAGAAGGTAACCACCTACACCATAGGCACGTAGGTACCAGAAGCCTCATCCTCTCTCTAGGATTTGGTTCCTCTAATGGAAACCAAGATATCATCAGCCTCCAGGGATCAAGCATCAGCAACCACTATCATCTACTTAGGTTACATCATCCTCAACTCCCCACTTTTCCCAGAGACTAGGCTTCCAACCTTTTTGCTTGGGTCCTACTTTCTCTCTCTAGAGTTAACTCCACATCCAGCCTTACTAGAGGTCCTCTCTTCATGAAGGATCAAGCTCACAAGCACACCTCTACGTGGGTGATACCTACGTTCAAGCTTATCTTTGCTCAAGGTTATCCATAACCCTTTATGCTTACCTCATAAGCTATCCCTCAACTCTGGCCATCGACCTACATTCAAGCTTATGTGGGCTTTATGGCCATCGACCTATCGAGAAGTCGATTCTCTGGGGTCGCCATATTCCTCCTTTGTAAAAGCAAGGAGAATCTCAACTGCATCAACATGTCGTGGAACATTTTTGAGTTCGAACTTGGCTAGGTTTTCTTCCCAACCAAGCCACTGTTGCATACGATCTGTCTCAATCACAATAGGCTCTATGGGAAGATACCTAAGCAGTTGAGTGAGCTGGCCAATTTGGAAATCTTGGATACCTACAATTTTTATTTACTTTTTAAGAGAATATACTTTACTAGAAGATTCATCTACATCATATAAGAAAAGCACGCTAAAGGGGCTATAAGGAATTTTTCCATTATTCTTTGTGATTATAAACTAGTCATTGTAAACTATACTTTTGTATTTAATTATTAAAATTATTTATTATTAAAGAAGTCGCATCTATACTAATAATAAGAAAGTCCGGAGAGTGGGATATATGTAATGTTTTCCATTATTCCAAAGAATTATAAATTGGTTCATGTGTGTGTAAACTACACTTTTATATTTACTTTAAAAACTATATACTATACGGCAAGACTCATGTATGCTATAGAAGAAATGCTTACTAAGCATTCTTTGTGCATTTTTTATTACTTTTTGGAGTTACATATTGGTTCCTATGTGTGTGCTATACATTTTTCTTACCATTTTAAATTGTATGCTTTAAAAGAAGTCTCATATGCACTATAAATGAAAATTCATGGAAGGGGCTACATGCACTTTTTTCATTATTTATTGGAATTACAAACTGGTCCTTGGTTCTATAAACTACACTTCAGTCTTTACTTTGTAAAATTATATACTATATAAAAATTCTCATATCTATTATATAAGAAATTCCATAGAGGAGGCTATGTGCAATTGATAACACCCATTTTATGGCTGTTAGAACTTATATTCCATCATTAAAATATCTTCCAAACTCAACTTCGTCTTCATTATGTTCTATTTATCATTAAAAATCATACCCGCTACATTTCTGACAATATCTCTGATCTTTTGAAGGGCTTTCCTATTTTTCTATGAGAAAAGAAGGACAAATGGGCCCAATAAGGCCACCAGCAAAGGATATCAGTTCCCATGTCCTGACTACCCAACACGCTGTAAGAAACTATCACGTGGACTCAGCTATTCACAAGGCACATGACAAGTCACAACCCGCTACGACTTTTACCCATCGTGGTGTCAGCCTGTCACGCCTTACAACATGATACAGTCATAACGTGACATGATAACCCGCCAGTGTTGTAGCCTAATATGACTTCAACCTGTCACAACCAAACACCAAAATTACCACTACACGACACAACAACAAGCCCATCATGCATCACTGCCCTATATGCCTCGATGTCCGACACCACAATAGGCCGACACGGACAACCTGACACAACATAGTCGGCGACAATCGAGACAACCCCATTCAAAGCTCCAGCTAAGGTCATGACTGGCCAAACATGTGGACCAATAAAGCTACAACCTCCACCAACTTGCTGCCTATAAATAGCATCTACAAGCCTACAATGGGACAGGCCGACTTCTAGGGGGAAGCTAGTGCCTAGAGCAAAGAAGCTAGCATGCCGAGTTCCTAGGAGTTTGCGAAGTGATAGTTAGGTGAGCATTCTTCCATCCTGAGAGGGGATGGGAGGAGTTCACTTAGAGATTGTTTCGGTAGCAGCAGGAAACGCCCAATGATCCTTGAAGCTTCTTTAAGCATGTCAGGTTTCTATCTGAGCTCAAACTCAAGACGGTCCACCTAGACAAAACAACTTGACACGAAGAACCTGAGAGCTAGGATATGTCAACCCGACATGTATCTTACCTGATAGACAACTTAACCTGATACCGTCCCTTTGCCCGTCACGGTTGCAACCCGACACGGTCGCAACCCGACATGACTGTATCACATTGAAGTCATATCCCGATATGATCACTACCCGTCATAGTTGCAACCCGATACGATCAGCAACCTGACACAATCGTAACCCAATATAACTACAACCCGGGATCGGGTTAGCACTATCCTGGGCATCAAATGTTGTGCTTATCGATTTCCTAAATCAAGGAGACTGATACCTATCTTCCTAATACAACATTTACTTTCATGCAGTACATCATTGTAACCAAAGTATTATCTCTCTTATATGTTTATTGGAATCTATGGAGCATTTCTCATGTCATTCCATGTATGGCTTTATTCCATTGAATGTTCTCTTTTTAACATCTGAATTCTAATCTCTTCTTTTTGTTACATGCTTTTGACTAGCTATCGAATCGTGTTTCCTATTTTGATTTCTTGGAGAGGGGAAAGTCATGAACTTCTAGAGCTCGGTCTAGTTCGGGTGTATGAGAGTACTTGGGACCAGAGCTGCATCAAGTTTATTTCCCATGCAAGTCTATATCTGGCCCCCTTGCGAGAGGTTTCTAATACATAGTTTTTTGGCACTTTCTTTGAGAGACGAAGGCATCATGTGTAGACTGCTGCCACTTGCTTTGTTAAAAGTTTTTTTTTCTTCATGCTTGCCCAAATGATTGTCCTTTCTCTTTAGTTTTCCTTTATGCAAAACTACCCTAAAAACTGCTAAAACCCAAAATACCTAAGCCCTTATCTTTCTGGTAACTCCCCTTGGAGATAGATTTTAGATTAATTCGTTCAATTCTTTCCGTTTACGCTTTCTTACAACAAAACTTATTCCTTAGCTTTTCGAAGGCCTAGACAAGTAAAACTTAGGTTCCAAAGTGGTGTTCCCCCTCATCCCTGTGTTCAACCTCGAACTGCTACTTCGACCCCATGCTAGTTGTGGGTGTCTTAAACATTTATGTATTATAATTTATAAAAGTCTAATGACCTAGACCTACTTCCTTCTCCTTTTTGGACCTGATGACCTAGACCTGCTTATGTCTCCTTCTTGGACCCACTTTAAGGCTTATTAACTTTTTGATGTTGTTATCGGGGATCAGGTAACAAATACCATTTTACAAACCCAATTTTTACTTGCACTTTGTCAAAAACTTTGTATAGATGTATATAAAGCTATAGATACATATTGCACATATCTACCTCACCACCATTATCTTTTTACATTTCTTTCTTTCAGGTACTTACATCCATTTTCTCCTGTAAGCATGGATGACCAGGCTCCTAAGGCTATATCCCTTTAATCTTTTGTTTAAGGGAGGGAAAATGAGGAAAGGAACCCAGTAGTGGAGCAACCGCTCAATGTGGCAAACTTTGAGCTGAAGCTAGGTTTTCTCCAGTTGTTGCAACACAACCGTTTTGGGAGAAACAACAACAAAGAGAACCCTTCAATTCATCTCACGATGTTCAAGAGGACATGTAAGACTTTCAAGATTAATAGGGTCCTGATAACCTATATCTACACCCAGTGCTTCCCTTTTTATCTGAAGGATAACATACTAGAGTGGTACTCAAGCCTCAAGGATGGGAGCATCCCAAACTAGGAGCATCTCACTAATTCCTTCATAGCCAAGTTCTTACCTATTGAGAGGACTACAAAATGTTAAAACAAGATTAGTTGATTCTCGCAGAAGGTTTTGTAAAATCTACATGAGACGTGGGAGAGATTCCAAGGATATCAGCGTGAATGTCCACACCTCTACTTTTCTTAGCCAAGCTTGATTACCATCTTTTACAATGTCTTGTGTATCAGGGAGAGGAAATCCTTGAATGCTGCAGCAGGCAGTGATTTCTTGGGGCTCAATGCTCAGAGAGCCAGGGAGATCATCGATATAATGGCTACAAATCAACAAGATAGTGAGTATGACAGAGAATCAACAAGTCACTCTATCCATAGAGCATCAAAGGTGATGGAAGCATTATCAGCCAAGCTAGACAAAATAGTGACCAGTGTTCAAACCTTAAAAGAAAAGATCTACAAAAGCAAGGCCCGACAAGAAACAATCAGGAGATGTGTCACTGGTGGAGAGTCTAATCATCTTTATGACTTCTTCCCGCACACAGCTGTGCAGAGTGATCCTGACAAAGAAAGTCCAGAGAATGTAAGCTAATGACACCCCGACCACCTAGGGTTCTCCTATGGGAACACCACTACTGTAAAAAATTCATACTAGCTAATCTGTGGGACCTCTTCTGGTGGCCCGCAGAATCCGCAACGCCAAACTAACTTCCAACAACAAAGAAGTTACTAGAATATATAGCAAAATCAATAGCAGCAGCCATCAATGATGACCGAGTTAAAGTCTTTTGCTAAAAAATAGAATGACTTGAATAAGAAGCTACAAAAAAGTTTAATGGATAGCTCAACATTGCTCAGTCTCATGCAACATCAGATAGGAGGTTTTTCAACCCAGATCGGGGAGCTCCAACATAATAATAAATAGATAGACCACCAGTAAGGCGAGCCTAGCTCAAAGCATCAACCATAATGTGGGACAATTTCCATCCAACACCGAGGCAAATCAATGATGAAATGAAAATGCAAAGATGGCCATCCTGAAATTAGGAGAAATGATTCATTATGTTGATGAATAAAGAGCAAAAGCCAACCATACCACAATACCGGTAAAAAATGTAACACCTGAGGAGCATGTAGAAGTACCTGCCAAGCAAAGGAAAGTAGAAGATAAGGTAATTAGTGATGTGGACTCTGAAGAGCGTCCGAGTAGATATACACCTCGCATACCTTTTCTAGACAAGCTAATGAAGGCCCAATTAAAGAAAAGATATGAGAAGTTTATAGTTGTAGTCAAAAAACGGCACCTCAACATACCTTTCTTTTACTCCATTGAAGAGATGCCCACCTATGCCAAGTTTTTAAAAGATTTGATTTCAAAGAAAAGGAGAGGTGAGTACATCGAAATGGCGAAGTTGGCCCAGATGTCCAGCTCTTTCATGAAGGTAAGTATTCCTACCAAGAAAAAGGACCTTGACGCTTTTGTAATCCCTTTCCAACTTGGAGATAACGTCACCTAAAAAGGACTAGCTGATCTGGGGGTGAGAATCAGTCTCATTATGCTATCTCTTCCAAGAAGATTGCGGCTTACCAATATAGTAAGAACTAATATGAGGATCCACCTAGCGGATCATACCTTTACAAAACCAGTCAGAATGGTATAAGATGTACCCATCAGGGTTGGGCGTTTCTTTATACCATGCAATATCATCCTGATCGACATCTTAGAGGATCATAGCTGCCCAATAATCTTTGAGAGACCCTTCCTAGCGACTGGGAGAACACTCATTGACATGGTGGCAGGGATGATAACCATCACAGTTGGAAGAGAGTACATCAATTTCAACATCGGTGATTGGATGAACACCTCCTCATTCCTTGAATCGTCTTACTTTGTCGAGAGCTACTAACAATTCTGTGATGAGTTAGGAGAGGAGAAGGCTATGATGGACCCGTTAATGTGTGTTTTGGTTAGCGACATAAAAGTGATCAAGGACCCAAAAGTGAAGGAGCTCCTGGACCTTCTGGATGAAACAAAGCCGGCTGAATCTGATGGCCCTGTTGAAACCATGATGTATGCTACACTACAAAGAAATCCCACTAAAGATCTAGAGAGGCAGACCCCGCCCAAGTTAAAGGATCTGTCGAAGGGTCTGGAATATCAATTCTTGGATGAGGAGAGAATGAACCCAGTCATTATCAATTCCATATTAACTGATGAACAAAAAGTGTAGCTGCTAGTTGAGTTGAAGTTATGGAAGAAAGCTTTAGGTTATTCCATTGAATACATCAGGGGTGTAAGTCCCTTAGTGTGAATGCATAGAATACATCTTGAGGAGGATACCAAACCATGTGCACAACCACAGTGGAATCTTAATGAGAAGTTGCGGGAGGTAGTTAGCAAAGAAGTTATTAAGCTTCGTGATGTTGGCATCATCTACTCTATCAGTGATAGCACCTGGGTAAGCCCTATCCAACTGGTGCCCAAGAAAGGAGGAATTACAGTGGTCAAGGGGGACAATGACATTGAAGTCCCAACAAAAACTATTACAAGTGGGCTGATGTGTATTGATTATAGAAAGTTAAATGCTTCCACCCGAAAAGACCATTCCCACTCCCTTTCATCGATCAGATGCTTGAGCATTTAGCACACCACTCGTACTTCTATTGGTTAGATGGGTACTCAGGATTTTATCAAATCTCAATCCACCCAGTCGACCAGGAGAAAACGAAGTTCACTTGCATCTATGGAACCTTTGCTTTTTCGGAGAATGACTTTTGGGCTCTGCAGCGCACCTACAACCTTTCAAAGATGCATGAACGCTATCTTTGTCGATTTCTTGGAGGACAAAATGGATGCTTTAATGGATGAATTCAATGTCTATGGAGGCTCCTTCAAGGACTTCTTGTAGAATATGTCCCTCGTGATGAAGAGATGTGAAAAACAAAGCCTGGCCCTAAACTGGGAAAATTGTCATTTTATGGTACATGAAGGCATCGTGTTGGGACATAAGATGTCAAATAGATGAATCGAAGTAGACCAGTCAAAGGTTGAGTCTATTGCAAAACTGCCCCCCACGCATCTGTGATAGGAGCTCGAAGCTTCTTGGGACATGCCAGGTATTACCGAAGATTCATTAATGATTTCTCGAAGATAGCAAAACATTTATCCAATCTGTTAATGAAAGATGTAAAGTTTGAGGTCACCAAAGAATGGCTTACGGTATTATCTTCCTTGAAAGACGCACTAGTTTCTGCACCCATCATCCAGTCACCCGACTGGAATCTTCCATTTGAGCAGATGTATGACGCCAGTGATTATGTGATAGGCGCAGTCCTCAGACAGAAGAAGGATAAGAAGCACCACATAATCTACTACGCTAGAAAAACGTTAGATGAAGCCCAGATCATACCACAATAGAAAACAAATCTATACATTTGATAAGTTTCATTCATATCTCGTGGGCTCTAAAGTGACTATTTACATAGGTCATGGGGCCATCAAATATCCAATGCAGAAAAAAGATCCCAAGCCTAGGTTACTACTTTGGAAATTATTGCTACAAGAGTTTAATCATGAAATCATTGATAAGAAGGGTACTGAGAATGTGGTTGTTGATCATGTCTCCAGAATTAACATGGAGGATGTCCACCAGCAGCCAGTTAATGAAAGCGATCTACTCTGCCAGAGCAGCCAGCCCAGAAGGACCATGGTATGTAGATATTTGCAATTATCTAGCCTGTAAATAGCTTCCCCAGAAATTACTTATAATCAAATGAAGACATTCTTCTCTAATTTGAAGTACTATTATTGGGACGACCCTCTGTTGTTCATGCGATGTGCCGACAACCTCTATAGGAGGTGCATACTCGAAGATGAAGCCCTGAAAATTTTGAATGAATGTCACTCCTCTCCTTATGTAGGACATCTGGGAGTAGAAAGAACAACAACCATGGTCCTGCAATCAGGCTTCTACTGGCCCTCTTTATTTAAAGATTTCAATGCCTTTGTTAAGGCCTATAGTGAGTGCCAACAGACTAAAAATATTTCCCACAGGAATGAGATGCATTTGTCTGACTAGATTGGAGTTGAGATTTTTGACATCTGGGGAATCGATTACATGGGACCTTTTCCTTCGTCATATAGTTTTTAGTGTATCCTAGTTGCAGTGGACTATGTCTCAAAGTGGGTGCACTACTACAAAACACGCCTTTGGCGTCGGTTGTTTAACCCCCTTTGGCGACGGTTTTCAAGCGACGCCTATGTGGGTGCCGCTAAAGGTCAAACTCTTCGGCGTCGGTTTTATAACCGACGCCTATATGAATTATAGGCGTCAGTTATATATAGTTGGCCGACGTCTATAGGGTTCGTGCCACAAAAAAGGGCACCACCTAGGACACTTTCTGCGTCGGTTAACAACTGAACAAGCGACGCCATACTCCCAGACGACATGGCTGTGCTTAGCTGCACAGCTGTGTTTAGTACTATAGGTGTCGGTTTTATACGAATAAGCGACTCCTTTTCCACCACGGTCATGCTTTCCTGCACGGTCGGATTGTTTGTCATATTAGGCGTCTGTTTTTAACCAATAACCGACACTGTAGGCCTTTGATGATGGTGTTCTATAAATAACCGACGTCTATACTTTAATTTTTTTTTTCTTATCAGTTTGCAGGCCTACTGTGGCTGGTCAGTAGGATGAGAACTTGTGGTTCAGTTTTCTGAACTGTAGGTTTACGACATCCATTGATATCAGCCTACAAATAGGCCACAAACCTGCAAAATCAACAAATATTTTTTCACACAAGTAGATACATTCATACGTCAATTCAATTCTCACATTCACACATGTAGAAACATTCAAATACATGTAGAAACATTCAGACATGTATAAACCTTCAGAAATATTCATTTACAAAATATCATTCAGCATCGCTATCAGCATCCCAATTATATCTTACAATCGCCACTGCTTGTATGGCTTTTACCCATTCTTCTCTTATTTCATTTAATGCTTCCATCGTATATGGAGCTTGTACATTTTTTAAGCGTTTACCTATAGTGTGGCTAGTTTTAAACACCTGCAAAGAGAATGATGTATATATATAAGTAATAATATAAAAATAAGATTGATATATTTCATACTAACTAATGAGACTATATATAATACCTCATGTATGGTATCGATGTCCAATGCGGCATGTTGGATAATCATCTGCATAAATCACATCACATAGTATGTGCATGCCCAACTGTTGTCTTGTGTAGCACACTATAAATTGAAACATACAAAATATTAAAAAATACAACTAAGCACAGTTCACATAAATAATATATACATTGGAGTCGGGAACTTACTTTTATGTTCTCCCAAATTATTGGCTGGTTCTTTCTCCTTGGGACATTTCCTCCAGCATTTTTGAATGCATCTAAACCCCTACATGTTAATGTAACACAGTAAATTGCATAATTAAATAGTAATGTAATAACATATGTTAACAGATATAAAAATGAAATATTTCTCACCAGAATAATGGCATTCTCAATATGTGTCCAATTTTAGTGTTCAATGTACTTCCCACAGGATCTAGATAATAAACAGTGAACATCCCTGGGCAATAACTAGTAACTCCCAATGTCTAGCACCATAGGTAAAAAAGTTAAAAATTAATAAATCAAAATGCACAATAAAAATGGAATTTTCTTAAGTCCAAATTATAAATAAAGTAAACTTACTTGACATTGAATGGAGCTATTGTTATCGTCTTCTTTTGCTGACTGAAAATTGTAAAAGCATCTATACAGTATTGTTGAACACTATCAGGGTCTTTAGCTACCATACTAATCAATGATGGAATAAAAAATCCCACATGATCAAATGCAAATTGTTTGCATTGATCTTCGACTAAGTAGTTGCAAAACATGTATTACGTATGCATTAATATATAAGAAACCAGATCACCGGATCTTACACAAGGTATATGGATGTATAAACAAGATCTCACCTTATCCATGTCTCTATCATTGATGTATTCAGCCAATCATACATAAACTGCTCAATAATATCTTGTATAAATAAAGAGTTATCATATGATTGACCTGCATAATCTGCTTCTAAAGAAACAATTATAGGGCAATGTATATTATGTGTCCGTAGCCAACATGCCATTCCCCTACAAGCAGGACCTAACAGGTATTTTAGGTCAGTTGGAACCCAACTTGGTAATGCAAGAAGTGGAGGTGGAGGCCTAGGTGCTCCGGGTGTCTTCTTTTTAACATGTATATATAATTTCAGATCAGTTGACCTCATATATATACACATTAACAATCTAAAGTAATGTAAATTTATCTTACAATTTCAGTAGTGTAGACGACATCTGCTTTGGGCCACAATATCACCCCGCCTTCTGCCTCACCAAGTGTATCAATATCTGGGTGGGCATATGGCAATGTAGCTTCCCACCAATCAGGTAATACACATATCGGGCTCACACAAATGTAGCCTTGCGGCATTGGAGTCCCATGAAACGTTGCCCCAGGAAGGGACAGGTAAGCATGCGCCTCTGCAACAACATAGTCTTGCATTCTTAAGCGGCATGGCTTCAATGCCTACACATTTACGTAAAGAATGTTATACATATATACATATCATCTTGAAAACATATCATCTTGAAAAGACTAGCTACAATGTCATAAACAATACTTACAACAGACGTGTTAGGCGATGGGTAATACATAGTCGATGCTTGAAGAGTGACCCCACTATTTTGGACGACACTCTTATCATCTTGGCGCTTTTTGTAATATGTGAACCCATTAATGTCAAACCCTTCATAAGGCATAACATTCGGTTTTGGTTTAAAGGAGAGGCATTTGATAGTTTCTGTAATATCATTTGGTGTTTGAGATAGTTGATGTAAGACTTTATCTTTTTTTGAGAGCAAATGGATCGATTCATTACTTGTTATCCATACGACATCTACAATTGGGGAGAAAGATACAAACAGAACATACAAACGTCACGTTCAGTAACCCAAGGGCACTACAACTCATATTGGAATGACAGAGAGACATTTTTGCATTGATTCTTCTTCCTTGAGGCTATCTTAAGCAGCTTTTCCTGAAGAATTCCTTCAACTTGAGCGTTAAGTAGTGGTAGGGGGGCTGGAACAAGACGGTATTCTGCTTGTATATCAACTCAAATGAAGCCATACAACTGAGTAATAAGATCAATCCAGAGCGAGATTTAGCCGTAACCAAGGTTGAATTACCGGAGAAAAACCACAGCCTTTACAGAGTAAGGAGAAACAATCCTTATTCAAAGGAACAAGCAACGCCGATATACGGAGGAACAAGGCAGATAGCCTGCCAGAATCTAGCACCCAAGCAAAAAACCTGCAAGGAAGAAACAAAGGAGGGAAACCCACCTCTCCGGAACCCCAGCGAGGACACCCCCACCAGCCACCCACCTCAGCCTCAAGGCAGATCTGAGCAAGAATTTGCCAGGAGAAGAGCGCCACCACCTTCTACGAGCAACACGACGAAGAGAAGACCCTATCCCAACCAGGTCGCACGGCCGCCGCCCAGGGGGGAGAGATGATGAGCTCGGAGAGGCACCTGCAAAAGGAGACTGGAAAGAGAGGCAAGTCGAGGAGGAGGCCCGGGGGGAGAAGGTGACAGCCCAGCAGGATGCCTGACCCCCTCCCCCAGGCTTGAGCGCCACACGCGGGGGGAGCCCTAGATCTCCATTGTGGTCTCCAGAGCCCTAGACGACAGGGAGCCGCCATTATCTAATATGTAAGACTTTATCTTCAAACCACTAGGTAAAAGTCTTATTATGCTCTCTAGCAAGCCACATTGAACTTGCTCGAGGATGTTGTCTCTTTATGAAATTGGTATGTTCCTCGATATAAACACTCACTTTGTCCATGTTGTGTAAAATATACAAGTGAGCTTGTTCCAACTGCTCACGGCTGATTACTTTCACCCGTGATCCCAAAATTTCCTTTTCCCTCCTCAATATTCTTGTCATTAACAGGAGTGTTATTACCACTCATAAAGTCATTGCAAAAATCCATAACCTCTCTTGCCACATAACCTTCAATAATACTCCCTTCAGGATGATAACAGTTTCGAACATCACCTTTAAAAATGCTCATGTATCGTTCAAAGGGATACATCCAATGCAAGAAAACTGGTCCCAACATTTTCACTTCCCTAGTCAAGTGGATAACAAGATGTACCATGATATCAAAGAACAAAGGAGGGAAATACATCTCAAGCTGACATAGGGTAACAACCACTTCTCTTTACAAATTATTGAGAGTATCAGGGTCAATAACTTTGCTGCATAGACTGTTGAAAAAGAAACAAAGTCTGGTGATTGCAAACCTTACATGCTTCGGCAATATAGATCGAATTGCCACAGGCAATATTTGTTGCATTAGAGTGTGACAATCATGAGATTTAAGACCTATCAACTTCAGATCTTTCATTGATACCAATCTACGGATGTTGGATGAGTAACCATGTGGCACCTTAACATTTACCAAGCATTCACAAAAAGCTTTCTTCTCCTTTCTAGACAACGTGTAAAAGCGGGAGGTAAGTATATTCTTTTATTACCCATTTCATGTAATTCTGTTAATTCTGACCTTATTCCCATTTCACGTAGGTCCAGTCTGGATTTTATCCCATCTTTAGTCTTACCTGGTATATTTAATAGAGTACCAATGATGCTATCACAGACATTTTTCTCAACGTGCATTACATCGATACAATGCCTGATTGTCAAAGAACTCCAATAAGGAAGATCCCAAAATATTGACTTCTTCTTGAATGAAGAATTGTCACTCCGTGTGGCCATACTACATTGTGATTTCTTACCAAATTCATTGACAATGTCTTTTACTCTTTCTTAAACAACATCCCCTGGTATAGGTTTAGGTGCACTCCGTTCATCATTCCATCCATTGAATGCTTTGCGCTTCCTACGATACGGATGGAATTTTGAAAGAAACCTTCGATGACCAAGATATACAGTCTTGCCGCCATGTTTTAGTCTTATTGAATTAGTGTTTTCTTCACATATAGGACACGCTTTAGCTCCTTTGACACTATATCCAGACAAATTCCCATATGCAGGAAAGTCATTAATAGTGCAAAACAACATAGCGTGCAAATGAAATGTCTCTCTTCCTGAAGCATCATAGGTCATCACACCTTCAGCCCAAAGTTTCTTTAAGTCATCAATCAGAGGTTCAAGATAAACATCTATATCATTTCCAGGTTGTTTAGGGCCTGATATCAACAACGACAGCATAACGTACTTATTTTTCATACACAGTCAGGGAGGAAGATTGTATATAATAAGCATGACTGGCCAAGTGCTATGTTGGCTTCTCAATGTCCCGTATGGATTCATCCCATCTGTACAAAGCCCAAGTCTTAAATTCCTATCTTCTTCACCAAATTTGGGGTACAATAGATCAATCTTCTTCTACTGTGGGGAATCAGACGCATGTCGTAGGATCCCATCATTATTTTTCTTAACATCTGTATGCCACCTCAAATTCTTCACATCTTTCGGATTTGCAAACAAGCGTTGAAACCGTGATATTATAGGTAGATACCGAAACACCTAGGTAGGAGAACTAGTTTTGGACTCCCCCGAAGTCATCAATTTATACCGTGACGCACCACATTTTGGACAATCTTTCAAATCTACATAGTCCTTTTGACATAATACACAATCATTCGGGCATGCATGTATCTTCTTGGCCTCCATTCCCATTGGGCACAACATTTTCTTTACCCGGTATGTTGAGATTGGCAGCTCGTTTCCTTCAGGAAGCATTTCTTTCAACAAAGTCAACAATGAAGTGAAGCTTTTGTCGCTCCATCTATTGTTAGCTTTCAACTTATACAATCTCAACACAGCGCTAAGCTTCGTAAACTTAGCACAGCCTGTGTATAACAGTATCTTAGCATCATGCACAATGTTTCTAAAGATAGGAGGTGGATCAGTGTGCTCTACCCTAAAACTATCCAGCATCGCATCAACGATGTCTACTGGAACTGGTTCGTTCACATCTACGTCATCGGAGGCAATTTTTTCTTCCACCCAAGCACTGCTATCAACATCTACTAGTTTCGAGTTTGAAATCTCTCCATGCCAGTGCCATTCTGTATAGACTTGTACAATCCTGTTGCACATGACATGACTTTTTATTTCCTCACCAGTGTTGACTTTCAAGTTGTTACCGCAATGCCTACATGGACAATATAACCTATCTGTAGGTTTTTTCCTATGTTCCTCGGCAAATCTAATAAACTGATCAAGACCATATATAAACTCTGGGGTGCAGCGATTGCGAATGGACATCCATGATCTATCCATTCTATGATCAAAGAGAAAATAAATATATATTAGGACAAGATTAGGGTATACACTTACATCCTATCCAAGATGTACTCCTATTATCTACAATGAATCCGAACTCCATACAAATAGTATATAATTTAGTGATTGTTCATTCTAATTTATACCAATGTACAAGTAATATAAAGAACAATGATTGTTCACTTTCTAGGCCAACAAACACATGTGATGTCATTCTTATATATAATAAATGTGTACCACCTATCCCATCCTTGAACACCTAATCTCACTAGTAAGTGTATAATGTGTATTGGGTTTTCAAGAAAATTTCGGCAGCATTTCCCCGATGTTCTCTAAGTACATATGTACTTAGAGAACAAACAGGGAAATGCTACAGAAATTTTCTCGAAAACCCAATACACATTATACACTTACATCCTACGTGAGATTAGGTGTTCAAGAACAGTCCCAAACCGGGGACTATCCAAGATTTACTCCTAATGAGTAAATCTTGGACGGGTTTCTAGGCCAACAAACACATGTGATGTCATTCTTATATATAATAAATGTGTACCACCTATCCCATCCTTGAACACCTAATCTCACTAGTAAGTGTATAATGTGTATTGGGTTTTCAAGAAAATTTCGATAGCATTTCCCCATTGTTCTCTAAGTACATATGTACTTAGAGAACAAACGGGGAAATGGTGCCGAAATTTTCTCGAAAACCCAATACACATTATACACTTACATCCTAAGTGAGATTAGGTGTTCAAGAACAGTCCCAAATCAGGGACTATCCAAGATTTACTCCTAATGAGTAAATCTTGGACGGGTTTCTAGGCCAACAAACACAATAATAGATATGTACATGTTAGGGTTTCATTAAAATTAATGTTAGGGTTTCATCACAATTGATGTTAGGGTTTAATCAAATCAAATTAGGATGCTACAATTGACAAGTTTAAATCTTATTTCAACATGCATCAAAATTTACTGAATTAGGCCAAACATTACGATTAGAAGCACAAATATATGATAAATATATGCAAGCAAAATATTTGTTCATATCCTAGGATTTACATAAAACATTACATAAAAATTTGTTCATATCCTTACCAACAGCCAGCACGGCTGTGGTTGTGTTGGCCTACCATGGCTGTGCTGTCCAGCACGGCCGTGGTAGGCCAACACAGCCATGGTCGTTCTTGCTGTTGGTAAGGAGCTAGGGAGAAGGAAGCAAAGAGGCTAGCCTACCTGGGGCTAGCGTGGAGAAGAGCGGCGGTGAGCAGCGGCAGCAGTGGCGGTGAGCAGGCGAAGAAGCAGAGGGGCAGGCAGTGGGCAGAAGCAACCGACGGCCGGAGAAGCAGCAGGTGAACAAGCAGCAGCGGCGCCGGCGAGCAGAAGAGCACCAGCACTGAAGAAGCAGAGGGGCATCAACCGAGGTCGGGATTTTGGGAGAGAGGCGGCGAGCAGCAGCACAGGAGAATCATGATGAAACAGGAAGAAATGAGGAAGAGTCGGGTGATCGGGTCTATTAAGTTGGTCAACGGCGTCGGTTATCTACAAAACCAATGCCTAATATGCTTTAGCATCGATTGATAGTAAAACAACGACGCCCAACTAGACAATCTTTACCCTAAATTATTTGGTGGGAACCATTATCAGCATCAGTTATCAAAGGATAACTGACATTGAAAGTGGGACTTTTTGTGCAAATTTTCATTTTTAATAGGCGTCGGTGAATAGTTAAAAAACCGACGTTGTAGGAGACCGAAAATATTTTCGCTCGAAAATTGGATTTCATGGGCGATTTTAGGCGTCGGTCTGTTATAATCAGCCGATGATGAATACAAAGTGGTACCCGTGTCTGGCTGGTCTTCGAATATAGATGTCGGTTTGCATAAATAACCGACGTCTAATATTATAGGCGTCGGTTTTCCTAAATAACCAACGCCCAGAAAAGCGACACTGAATGTTGTTTCTGTAGTAGTGGTGGAAGTCGTGGCCACCACCACTTGTGATGCTATATCTGTGATAAAGCTCTTTACAAAAGTTATCTTCACAAGATATGGAGTCCCCAGAAGTGTTATTAGTGATAGAGGATCACATTTTGCTGAAAAGCAATTTAAGATGTTGCTGAAGATGTACGGGGTTAGGCATAAAGTTACCATCCCTTATCATCCCCAGACATCTGGACATGTGGACGTCTTGAATAGACAGATCAAGTAGATCCTGGAAAAGACTATTGGGAAATCCCACAAAGACTAGTCTACAAAGTTAGACGACGCCCTCTGGGTCTACAAAACAGCCTTCAAGACACCAATCAACACCACGCCATATCATTTAATTTATGGGAAAACATGTCATCTCCCCTTCAATCTAGAGCATAAAGCTTTTTGGGCCATCAAACATCTGAATATGGACCCAACCATGGCCGGGAAGAAAAGATTCTTGTTGATCTAGGAGCTCAAGGAGCTTAGGCTTCATGCCTATGAGAATGTGAGGATCTATAATCAAAGGACTAAAGTCTGGCACAATTCCCACCTGAAGAAGAAGGACGTCAAAGGAGGTGACAAAGTTCTACTTTTTAAATCTTCATTCGACTTTTTCCAGGGAAACTGGAAACTCATTGGTAAGGACCATTTGTGGTAGAAAGGATATACCCATCTAGAATGATGAAGCTTTTAGAAAAGGATGACCCAATGAAAGTCTTCGTAATCAATGGATGTGTGAAACGATTTTATGAAGATGAAGCTTTCACAAGATGCTCTAAACTAGTCCTAAATGATGTTGAAGCTGCACCCGAAAAAAAAGCATGAGCAGGATTAAAGATGTCGAGCTAATGACAAAAACCATAGCTCTCTTTGGGAGGTAGCCCACGTTTACTTTCCTAGAATAGAACTATTATTTCCCTTCCTTGTGAAAAACATTATGAACACTATTGCTATAATATGGTTCAAGTGTGTACACGCGCCACACGCACTGACTCTTGCATTTTCTGGGCCACCAACTTTGTTTTTATTGTCGTGATCGTAATACTAGCTGAGGCTGGAGATTTATGATTTGGGCCAGTGATGTCTTACAAATCAAGAGCTTTCTAATTTCTTTCTTGAATGATCACCATGGTTCTAGATGACTGTGGCGAGGTGGCACCTAAAGAGACTCCATATTAGTTTTTACGCATACTGGGCAAGTGTATTGCATTTTCCCATGAACATGCCGCGCACAGAGGCATATCGGGCACTACACCCATGTTGCCTAAAAAGCCTAGTGTTTACGCAATATCAAACATTTGGTCAAGTGCTCTACCCGATATGATTTTTAGGTGATATCAGTTTATAGTTGAAATCTCATCAAGTTAACTGTGTTGGAAGCAGGATGTATCACCCTTTTTCACTTATCGCTTATACACATGTCCGGTTGCAAGCCTTCTTACGCCCATGTTTCATAGAACATGTATCATCTAGGGTGTATTAGGTTCTGCATGCCGAGTAACATATCACTCTTTCAGTCTCATGACGTGACTTGATCAAACCGGTTTTGCCTTGCTTAAGAAGATGATTTGCGTACATGCGTGACACGCGTCCCCACCTTACTTCTTGCACTGCTCTTTATGGACGGAAATATAAGCCTTGAGATGTTAATCATGATGGGATACCAGCTTTCACTCTCATATCATGTAAACTCCCATATGGCCCAAAACAACCTCTTATCCTGTCCTGGGTTCCCCGCTTACTTCCTTCGTGTGACGTGTTCAGGCTTCTTCTTCCCGATAAGGTAAAACCCTATATCATATAGCATTGTTATGTAGGTTGTATCGCGTAGCTATATCACATAGCCATATCATGCACCACCTAGTTGTACTAGGCTTTGGCCTATCAGTTTACATCTGCATCATGGCCATATGTGATGGACTACACGATATCGAGTTTCAGCTACTCCGAGTCACCGGTATTGGGCAAGGCACTGCCATCGAATGCATATCAAGTTTTGATAGTATCATGCTAAGCGTATTTGGTAGGACCACATTGAATTTCTACATGTCCCCCGCATCGCATCGTGCAAACACATATCGCGTGGAGAAGACACCGATTTTGCTTAATGCTAACCCAATACCTTTCTTTCTTTCACAACCCAATACATGTTTAGCCATATCGCCCAAACCGTATCGGGCTAACCGCTTCATACCAAGTATCACCTCTGTCGCATTCACGTGTCGAGTTGGCCTCTTCTTCTTTTAAGCACCCTAACCTGATACACGATACAATAATGCCACTTAATGTGTTGATTTCTTCACTTTTCAGATAATGGCACACACCAAGGAGACTGTCATCTAGGTCGACAAGCACGGCCAATGGGTCACCTCCGAAGACACCACAAGAGCTACTATAGGGTAGAAGCACCCTAACCCAGTGACGACTCAACCTTCCATTGCTGACAAGAGGCCCCATATCAAAATAGATGCGACATTTCAACCCGCAGCGGCAAAGCTCGTGGCTTTGACCCACTCTCCAGGTTGCTTCACTCCAAGAGATGCGGAGCATCAGCACCAACATATTAAACTGGCGGTGAAGGTCTACTACCTAGCAAGGTTCTAATATGAGGCCTCTTTCTGACAGATTGGGATCTTTGAGAGGTTGAAGAACGTCCTCGGCTGCGTCGAGATCCACAATATTTGCTTCGAATTCTCCAACTTCTACACCGAGTTGACCAAGGAATTCATCTCCTCCCTCCGACAGGTGCCGAATAACCCCAACGAGAATAAGAAATTTGGTGGAGGTGATCAGCTGCATACCCGCTTATACAACACAGAGTACGAGATCACAGAGAAACTACTCAACAAAATCTTCTCCAAAAATGAAAATGAGCAGACACTACTAGACGACGGAGCCAGAATAAGTGAGGATGATGGCTTTGACCCAATGAAGTTGTGGAAGGAGCTAACAGGTGAGTCTGCCTTCAAGCCCAGTAGAAAAGTGGTTGCAGTCCACTCTTGCTTTTGGAGGATCATCCACAAGATACTGGCCAGCCTCCTCTTCAGTAAATAAGAAACCAATAACCTTTATACTGAAGAGCTGCACATGATCTGGTATATAATTGGGGGAAATCCAATAAACTTGGGGTGCTTCCTCATCAACATGCTCTACCCAATCAAAGACACCACCAAAGAGTACAACATGGGAGGCATTATCAACCTGATCGCCATAGGGCTCGGTTATCTGAAGGAACCTCAGAGCCTATCGCAAACTCACAACAATGACAAGATAGATATCAAGTTCCTCACAAAGGGTCATCATTCTAAAGAAAGAGTTTTCCCAGTTCTCCTATAGGTTCGTAACAACCAACATTCTACTCCCGCTTCCAAGCTGCGTCAAGTACAATGCAAAGAAGTTGGTGTTTACACTGACAAAGATCAAGGCTCTGGTAGTCAACCCATCCAACTCAACCTCGCTTGTCATTCACAAGAAAGCATTCACAAAGAAGAAGGGGGCCTCCAAGACTACTCGTCAACAAAAATCCCCAGTGGCCAGCACCAATGATCGCCTCAAGGCCAAAATAGTTGTGCCAACAAGCACATCCACAAGAGAAGAAGTCGCCGTAGCTTAAAAGATAGTTGCACCCACTGTAACATCCATGTTGATCGCAACGACATTGGCCGCACCTTCGATGGTGCACCCAAACACCTCTCACAATAACGAGGATGCCTCATCGAGCTCCTAAACAATGAGCTCAGGTCAATTCAACAAACCTCTGCCCAACTGGCCATGAGGGAGGTTGTCTTATTGGCAGACGTGGCTACTAGTCATGCAACCAATCACCATCCTCAGATGCTGCCACCCTCCCCACATCCCCAAGCTGAAACGGAAGCTACAATGCTAAAGGCACATACACTGTGCACAGAGGCATCGTCTGCACACTCTGTATTGGTAGAATCGCTCCCGTTTGAAGGTGCACATTCCACAGGTCATGCCACCAAAACAAGGAGCCACTCTAGAAGCCATAACTGATTGCCTGCTCTCCCTTCTTTGGGGCACACATTCGGCTATGAGTTTGATAGAATGAGGAAGGTAACTTATAACCACAATACTACTTTTTACTCCCTCACCCGCAAATTTCATCCTTTCCAACAGCGACTGGGAGCACAGTAGGGCCAAATGCTAGCCTTGGTTGGTCTACCCAACCAACTAGAAGCAATGAACTAGACAATGCAGGTCGTGCTCCATCACCTAGATGATATCGAGTCCAGACTCGAGGAAAGGAGCACACACCGTCACTCAATACGGTCGCGAAGATCACCATCACCTCCATCATCTTCATCATCACCATCATCTTCTTCTTCTTCATCTTCGTCATCCTCCTAAAATTCTAGATGGCCCACTGAAGTATTAAAAACACCCAAGGAGGAGGTGACCAAGAAGCCCACTGATGGGTCCCTTAAAGAGAAAGAAAACAGCCACGACATCGACAGCATGCCTCATCCTCTAAGCAACGCCGTGATCGTGCTAATGGCTGAAGCTCACAATGTCATAGAGACAAACAACCCAGAGTGGGGCATGCATCAAATTCCAAAGATCCCAAAGGGTTACAAACTCAACACTGATATCTTACCAGATGTACATGAATTGATAAACCTTATAGGGAGCGATCTAGTAACAACCAAAACGACAGCTCCAATATACCCACTAGCGCCAAACGATGCCAAAGAAGACCTCTCTGACATATGGACGACCCCTCTGAAGGAGAAGATGGTGACCTATACAGCTCTCTGATAGCAAAACCCCCTCGAGGGAAGAACTCAGCAACTGATCAGTTTTCTACACCGCCTAAAATATCAATGTTTGAAATGCCTAACTTCGACAGATGTGCCATAGGTTACCTGACTACTCGTGACCAATACCTTATGAACATGGTGCTTAGACTACAGCTTAATGAGAAGGCTATCATCTTGAACAATGGGTACTTCTCCCTACAACGTCGAGCACTTAAAGGAATATTCTACTCAGAGGGTGTAGTAGGAAAGATCCTCTTTCACATCATTTAAGGTGAATGATAGAAAATATCGTGCTAAAAATAGGTCGGCATCCGATCTACAATGCCACTGCTACCCTGACCGGGAGACTGCTAGTAGGAGCATACGAATCACAACTAGCGGTCGACATGTTGAAACACATTGAAGAACACAATCCTAGACTAGTGCTAGCCCCCCATAAGCACAGGTAGCGTTGGTTCCTCTACGTCACGGACCTATGCTCTCACAACATCACACTCTTTAACTATTGTATAGGGGAGATTCCTCACTTAGATCAGGACTTCATTCATCCTGAAGATAAGCTTCTAAACCTCCTACCACTCCGACTACACTAGGTCATCAAACAAGGTATCAAACACCACAACGATGTTTGGAACTTCTATGAAATACGAGACTTCCCAGTCCAAGAAGATCTGGGAAGTGGTAACAACGATTTCATCGTGCTACGAGCCACGAAGCTTCTAAACATCTTTAGATACATTTTGTAGCTCCAAGACACGAATTTCTACTGGCTGGGGAGCATATACACGTTGTTGGTTATTAAAGATAAGTGCTACTTCTTGGATCCTGAGCTTCCCAAAGATTTCCTAGAAACAAAATATGATGCCCACTCTTTGCAACTAGGCAGCCAACTAAGGGAAGAGATCAAGCTCTCTCATGTCCAATACCATGGTAGGTCGGGCAAGCAACTGTGGGACCTACACATCCTGCATGACAATGACTATGCATATGTTTCACCTATAATCCCAGACTCAACCATCAATAGTTTTGACCATTCAACCTATAACTCTATCTCAAGAATAGGTCAATCACATCCTGATACATCTTGCTGATTCCAACTCTGCAGACGTCATCTATGAAAAGACTCTGTAGTGGTCCCCATAGATGATCTCAGAGACTTAGTCAAAACAGGTGGGTGCTTAGCTATGACAGTGGCACTAGCTTACATCCCTATATTACAAGAAAAGATCGGTCAACTCTACATTGCCCATCCCATGCTGTTCAACGATCTTTGTCTAGCTGACGAAATAGGGGCACATCAACTGTTTCAACAACAAATCCAAGAGAATCTGTTGTGCATCATCTTTCTTCCTATGTTGCACGACAATCACAAGACGCTCATCATGCTCTACACCAACGCTCACACTAGGATTGTCTGCAACAGTTTAAAGGCCCATATTGACTGGCCTATTGAGTATGCTATCGCACCACAAACACCTTTTGAATGATTAGCAAGAAAATTCTACAATGAGGTGGTTGCCATGGTAACACCATATACTGAAGATCCTGGGGAAACCTAGTGCGATTTTTGTTTCTTCCACCACAGTCCACAACAAGTCCCTCTATCAAATGATTGCGGAATATACATGCTCCACTGGATATCCAGTGCGTCAACATTAAAACAAGAACCTGAAATGCTTCATGACCTCGACTACCACAACCAGTGAGGACAATACGTCATGGAGATCTTATCAGTTGAAGGCGCATATATCTCTTGCACCCTCACTGGCGTATAACTACTATTTCCTCTTCCTCTCACCACTCTAGGATAGAGTGTGAGATAGGTTTGGGGGGGGTCTATATAGCATCAGTGAGGGGGGTACTCTACAAATTTTTCTCCTTTCCTTTCCTTCCTTTCCTTCTGCATACTCCATGTATACATTGTATATAAATATTTGACAGTAAGCAATATATACACGCACCCCATCTATTTTTTGAACTTGTAAAAATT
Source organism: Alisma plantago-aquatica (assembly GCA_963693085.1). Lineage (NCBI taxonomy): Eukaryota > Viridiplantae > Streptophyta > Magnoliopsida > Alismatales > Alismataceae > Alisma > Alisma plantago-aquatica. Next base: position 1,475,915,931 of record OY856409.1, on the reverse strand, counting down.
ACTTTATCTTAAATACTTGGTACAACTTCCAATTTGTCTCTCCGCGCCTAAGGTTGTGTACATTTCTGCTATACTCTCTTGAAAATGTAGTCTTAAATGACAAAGACTATAACTACACCAACTTTGAAAAATAATTTTCTCCCAGCTGAGAGATGTGCGTGAGAAGGAAAGAACTACCCAAACAATAAACTCTCCCTTTTCCTACCCACCAAAATCCCAAAAGAGAGAAAAGCCATATGAGAGTCAATAAAAGAATGAGTGTTGTGTCCAAGGAAAAAAAATCACACACACACACTTGTCTTCTCAAAGGTATCCATATTTAGGCATGGTAGATCCGGGGTAGTGGTACATAGGATGTGAAATCACTGATCAAAAGCCAACTGACTTGGACTGCAGGGACCACTTGCCCATTTACGGACCCATAGCTAGATGGCCCGATGAGAAGCAAGAAAAACACAAAAGCCTTAAGCCTTCCTGAATTCCCCACTTTTTACCTCCATGATTCAAAAGTTTGGTGTGAAAGCTAAGTTCAAATAACATGCTCCAAAGTCTCACAAAAACTAAGAGAGATGTTTGATCAATTAAGGAAAAGGAAAAGTCACTTTGCTCATGGTTTGACATAATTTTCATCAGGACATTTCAAAATTCTACTTAACCTTTGTCCAAAGACCACGCTTGACAGTTAAAAGTACTGCAAATGAAAGTTTTAAAATCAATTTAGTTGATTGAGGACAATCAAATTGCTAAGTTTGGGGGGGTTGATAACACCCATTTTATAGTTGTTAGAACTTATATTCCATAATTAAAATAGCCTCCAAACTCAAATTCCTCTTCATAATGTTTGATTTATCATGAAAAATCATGCCCACTGTGTTTCTGACAATATCTCCCATCTTTTGAAGGTCTTTCCTATATTTCTACAAGAAAAGAAGGACAAATGGACCCAATAAGCTCACCAGCAAAGGATATCGGTTACCATGTCCTGACTGCCAAACACACTGTAAGAAACCATCACGTGGACTCAACTATTCGCAAGGCACATGACAAGTCACAACCCGCTACGGGTGTTACTCGTCATGGTGTCAACCCACCACGCCTTACAACCAGAGACGGTCATAATGCGACATGATCACCCGATGGTTTCGGAGCCCAATATGACTTCAACCCATCATGACCAAACATGGACATTACCACCATGCAACACAACAACAAGCCCATCACACATCGTCGCCCGATATGCGTTGATGCCCGACACCACAATAGGTCACCACAGTCGTTGTCTTGTTGACTACCAGTAAGGACAACCCGACATAGCATAGTGGGTGACAACTGTGACAACCCCATTCAAAGCGCCAACTAAGGTCATGACTGGCCAGACACGTGGACCAATAAAGCTACAACGTCCACCAACCTACTGCTTATAAATATCAGCTACAAGCCTACGATGGGATGAGTCGGCTTCTAGGGGGAATCTACTTCCTAGAGCAAAGAAGCTAGTATACAGAGTTCCCAGGAGTTTGTGAAGTGATAGTTTGGTGAGCATACTCCCATCCGGAGAGGGATGGGAGGAGTTCACTTAGAGAACGTTTCGGTAGCAGCAGGAAATGCTCAATGATCCTTGAAGCTTCTTCAACCATGTTGGGTTTCTATCTGAGCTCAAACCCGAGACAGTCCACCTAGATAGAACAATCTGACTCAAAGAACCCGAGAGTCAGGATAGTGTCAACCCGACATGTATCTTACCTGATATGGTCCATTTGCCCATCACGGTTTCAACCCTACACAGTCACAACTTGACACAATTGTATCATGTTTAAGTCATATCCTGATACGATCACTACTCATCATGATTGCAACTCGATACGGTCAACAACCTAACACGATTGTAACCCAATATAACTACAACCCAATATCGGGTTAGCATTATCTCAGGCATCAGCTGTTGTGCATATCAGTTTCCTAAATCAAGGAGATTGATACCTATCTTCCTTTAATATCATTTACTTTCATCCAGTACAACATTGTAACAAAACCGTTATCTCTCTTATATGATTATTGAAATTTGTGGAGCATTTCTCATATCATTTTGTGTATGGCTTTATTTCGTTGAATGTTCTCTTTTTAGCATTACACGCTTGTGATAGGTATCGAATCATGTTTCCTATTTTGATTTCTTCAAGATAGGAAGTCATGAACTTCTAGAGCTCGGTTTGGTTTGGGTGTATGAGAGTACCTGGGACCTGAGCTGCATCCCGTTTATTTCCCGCGTGAGTCTGTATCTAGCACCCTTGAGAGAGGTTTCCAGTACACGGTTGATTGACGCTTTCTTTGAGAGAAGAAGGTGTCGAGTGTAGACCATTTCCACTTGCTTTGTTAAAAGTTTTCTTTCTTCGTGCTTGCCCAGATTATTTTCCTTTCTGTTCAGTTTTCCTTTATGCAAAACTACCCTAAAAATTGCTAAACCCCAAAATACCAAAGCCCTTATCTTTCTAGTAACTCCCCTTGGAGATAGATTTTAGTTTAATTCTTTTAATTATTTCCATTTATGCTTTCTTACAAAAAGCCTTATTTGTTGGCTTTTTGACGACTTAGACAAGTAAAACTTAGGTTCTGAAGCACTATTCCCCCTTGTCCCTATGTTTGACCCTGTTCTAGTTGCGGGCGTCTTAAACATTTGAGTATTATAAATTATAAAAGTCTGATGACCTAGACCTGCTTCCTTCTCCTTTTTGGACCCACGTTTAAGGCTGATCAATAATGTTTTCCATTATGTTTTGAAATTACAAAATGGTCCATGTGTGCATAAACTACACTTTTTTCTTTACTTTTTTTAATTATATACAATATAAGAAGACTCATATATATTATAGAAGAAAGCATGCAGAAAATGTTATGCATAATTCTTTCCATTATTTATTAGAATTACAAGCTGGTTCTATGTGCGTAAACTATACCTTTATCTTTCTTTTTAAAATTGAATAATATATAAGATGACTCATCTATACTATATAAAAAATCATGTGGAGGACTATGAAATATATTCCATTTTTAAGAATTATAAACTAATTAGTGTGTGTGAGCTGGATGCAATTTTAAACAGCTTGGAGGGAGTTTAGTGAGTTATTTGCATTTATATTATAAAATTAAAAATTGGTCCTTTATTTTTTCCTATATAAAATTAAAAATTAGTCAACCTATATGTGTGTGTGTAAATAAACTGGCTTATTTGACTCGTTCTGAAGGTGTTTGTATGTGTCTATTCTTGTCTAAGTTATAATTAACTTGTACCCAATTAAGTTTTTAGAATTGATTTGAAAAACTAGGATTTAACTACTAATAAAGCTTAATGTAAGCCAATTAGAAATGCACCATATGTAAGCAAGCGATAGAACTTAAAAATATTCACTAGAGCTCATCTCATGATGTGAGGGCAACAATATAAATGCTAGCATGTACTATATTCATCCCCCTTGTTGTTGTATAATTCATATGCAACACCCCACTTATAAAAAATACAAAATCTAGAGCAGAAGCATGAATTGCATTCACTTCAATGGGAATTTCACAATCATGATCCTCATTGCATGTAAATAGAGTTTATATGAAGAAACACAGGATAAAGAAAATAATTTTCATTCTCAAATCCTCAAAAACACTTATACATAAACAAAACAAAACATGATAAGTTTCTCATAACAAGAAAAGAAATCTAAGCTAGGTATAGCTGGCACCCCACCATGTCATTGTTTCTGACATGTTTGAAATAAAATTTGCATGTTAGATATCTCTACTCCTCTATTCTTGCTTGTACCTATGTGCATCACGCCCCCAACCATTCACCAAACAATTTAGAAGAGGAATTAAACATATTATATCCTAAAGAGAACATGTCAACTGAAAGAAATTTTAAACTTTAAACATTGAAGAAAAGATAGAATTACTTTTAGATCTTTTTTTATCTTGACTTATCTAAGAACGTCGAAGTACCTCCTATGTTTTAGTGAAGTGCCTCTTCTCTTATGCACTGAAGTATCTCTCATATTTCTCCAAGGAGCCTCTTAGTGAGGATCTTATGTAAGTTATTTTTTATCATCCTCTTTCTCTTTAAAACTCTTACGTTTCTCTAAGATATTACCTTTTACTTTATTCTTAATTTGCAAGAGAGGTGATACAATAATTGTCGACAATAAACATGACATGACATTAATTATAGATCTATTGACTTTTATCTTCAGAAACAATTGGAATAATAGATAATACACATTCATAATATTTCATGTACATTTTACATATATACGTACATTCAATCAATACTTATGTTTGAAGTGCATGGACCACTTATCTCTTTTGGAGAAAGATCCTAGTTTCTCTTCATATGTTGAAGAGACTCTAGTTATGCTATTCGTCGTGATGAACCATAATTATCCTATTGATAATTTTGTTTATTATCTTAAACCCTAGCATTAAATCCTTAGCATACTAGGGTTTGGTCAAAGGAAAACACAACCTTATACTTAGAAATTTGGATTTCTCATTCAAAAATCCTTCCAAACTCATTCTTTTGATAGTCTGTTGATTTACTATATATTTTTGAATAACCAACCAATAAAAAAATTAATAAAATCAATGTGTGCATATTAGACACTAGCAACAACCTATTTCCATGATAAGGTGGCCAATATACATTTCCCATATGCTCCATCCCCCTCTTAGCCAAAACACACAGTTAGCTGCCACTAGGGTGTAAAAATACCAAAATGCCCCAAAATCAACCTATGACATAGCTGAAAAAGCATAGGGAAAATTGACAAAACAAGAACTCCTTTGTTCAGTGTCTTAGCAAGTTTATAATACAACTTAAATTAGGAGCATCAACTCAAATTGAATTTTCAATTGTAGTTCCATTTGTTCAAAATTGAGGTTCTAGGCACCATCCCCGACTATAGACGAACTAGGTAAACTAAAGAACCGGATGTACGTCAATCTAGAGTTCATGGACGGGGTTTCTCCATGAGAGGAATAGTGAGAAGGTCAGAAATCTCAAAAAGAGAACATGTGGGACAACCCAGGTTTCAGGGCACTCTCAACATCTCAATGAAGACTAAACTCATATAAACCAATCGAAGTGATGATATGTAGATGGGCATTGCCCTTGATATCTAAAATGTTGTGAAAAGAGTGAAAGATCCATATATGTACTTCCGAAAAAATTGATTCCTAAAAATCTGTGAAGAAGGTTTTGGAACACATTATTTGGCTTATGTTGGAGCTTTGATTCCCATAGATATTGGGTTGATGAGGCAACATAGTACTAGTGACATGTGCTTCATGGGGGGCAAGTGGAAGGTTGAATCAATATTAAACTCTCTCGGTCAACTACAAGGATGTTGTGAAGGTTTTTGGGTTTGCATATATAGGTAAAGGTCCATGGAAGCTTGGGTTACTGTTGGGATCCAAATCATGGTGAAGTTGGGTGAGCACTTGTTGATCAAGTGTTGCGGTGGAGGAAATTAAGGATGATAATCCATGGAAGATTATCTTGTTCATCTTTCTTGCCATTTTGGGCAAATTATCTTGGAGAAGAACAAGAAGTGATACTAGTTATTATTTTATCTTGAGATGAAAATTATTAACACATAAATGAAAAAGAAAATGTATCTAAGGTTTATTTATTTTCCTTAATTCATTATTACAAATAACTACTATTTCATGGCCTTTTACAGTTAGTTCCATGATTAATTCTTATTTAGAAAAACCCATATTAAAGATTCAAATTAATTATAAAACTTGGGATGGTACAACATCCATAACATTGAATCTATATCCAATGGTATAAGTAGTACCACGTGGGTTGTAATGGGCATCGATATATCATTGTTTAACATTTTAATATATATGCCCCTGTAGTTTCTTCCTCCTAAATGACTTCACCAAACAAAATCTCCTCTATTAATGATTGAATGGATATAAGCACACAAAATCCACTACAAGAGGTGTGGCCTAAATAATTTTATGGCAACTTGATTTTAACCTAAAAGTTTCAGAACACCTAACGACAAAGCCCTCCCCAACATTCTTTGTCACAATTGTTGACACCACCTCAAACTTTGGGTATGATATTATCAATTACAGAAAAAATAGCAAAATTGATGTTCTTGAGGGTGTTCTCAAAACATATGTGTAGTCATGCATGGACATCAGGGGTTAGAAAGCAACAATCTTCTAGGTATAATGTTCATTTCTTAATATAAGAGACATATGTGTATTTTTTCTACAAAATTTTCTCTCCTTGAACACTAGTAGAGAATGGGACATTATTTCATTAGAATTGGGATACTAAGTGAAAATTCTAGTATGTATAAGCTTGGGTAGGTATTATGTCATAGCTTAACTATTGGTGGTTCAAAAATGATTACTACAAGTCTTCAACATGAATATTGGTAAGAACCAATTTTAGGGTCATATTTATTAAACTCATCAGGATTTTTATGTTTGTGTTTTCTTGGACAACCCCAACACTACATAATACTTGTAAGTGATTTTTTCCATTAACAAACGTACACTAGCATTTATTGTATGTCATGTCAAAAAGTGTCATGTTTTTGTCATTCTCAAGATAGTTATTACGAACAAACTAATAAAGTGTAATGACTTGATTACATTATCAACAAGGATAGCCCTTATACACAAATTAGGGTGGTTTCCAATAATTCAGTTAAACAATGTATGACTAATTATAATATATATGAGACACTATAGACATGTTTATTTTTACTTTTAGATCTGATCCAAATCAAATAGATCATATCCCACATTTTTACTTTTAGAATCATTTGTAAATCACTGACTTTGCAAGCACACTCAAAATTTATTTACAAATATAGACACAATATATAAGTACAATATAATCTTATATTTGGCAATTATCATTTCTGTGCATTAATCTAGTGAGAATCATACATGGATTTAAAATTTCATAACATTGCTCATTATGTGGTAGGAGTTATGAAATTTTAAAATAATTAACTAATAAGGTTTTCAGTTGCAAATTAGGACTAATAAAGAAAAAAAGGACAGAGCTCGTCTTCCTCTTCGTAACGCCTGCAGTTTCAGTCTGATGATCCCGACAACAATCACATGAAGATATAACGGGTGCCCTGCTAGCTCTTGGACTGCTGTGGATGTCTAGGAGAAAAGTGGATGGTCGAGGGCTGGTTTGAGGTCACTGGTTGGCATCATAGATGGTGAGACCTGGTGTAAGTCATGTTCTTGTTTGGGTGCACGTTTGCATGATGTTGATCCTTTGTGATTGGGTTGGAGGAGTCATATGGTGGAGCTGGGGATTAGATGGGGTGTGGTGAAGTTGAGAGGTGGTGAAGGCGAAGAGGTAACAACTGATCTCCGGGACCATATTGATCCTCGGACTAGTCTCTATCTTCCTTACTCCTTCCATATCATGAATTAACCTCCACAAAGACCTACCTGTGTGCGGTCATCTTGGCCACCGCATCACCTACTTCAACTGTTTCTGACAGGATCGCCGTCGGCCAGATGATGAAAGGCCAATGATCGATAGATCGTTGACTACAGGGTGCAACTCACAAATGATCAACCATGACCAATAGAACTTTAGCAGTTCAGTAGTAATTCTCTATTGAAAAAATTACGACAGTCTACATTTGGAAGACTAGAAGACTAACTATTCAGGCCGTCCCCGACCAAGAGAATCAAGCCTGGAGAGTGATCAATGAATATTATAAACATACAAGTCGGGACCTTCTGAACAACGGTTGGTATTTAATTATCACAACTAATGACAAAGTAAATAATGAATAGGGTGGTTTAGAGTCTTAAAACCTAGATGTGTAATTACCAGATCATTTAGCCGATTATATAGGTACTGGATAACAACGTATTGGTATTTGTAAGAAATAAAATTATGTATCTAGTCACCACTATGTTAGTTTCCATTTCTAAAATCTACGAATTCGTACATGATTAGGGAGGTTTTAATACATAAACGAATAAACTCAATCAACAAGCTTTTCATATTAGCCGATTACGGAACCCAATCTTTTTATAGTGGCTTATAATTATATTACAGTCTGGAGAGAAATACATTTAGGTTTGACATTTCCGTTTCTTCAGCAACTAGATTCATACATAGACTCATATGAAGGTAAAGATAAAACACCAACGATTATATTTTGGCTAGAGTAAATCTAGCCATTAGTAAGATTTCAGATTGTTAAGACACCTATGGTATAAATATGTGCGTGTACCCATCTACATGCATTAACGTATGCGTCTAGTTTTAGATGTCAGTAATTTCAGTAGATGTATACATTAGTATTGACATATGAAACAGTCGAAGAGACTAGAACCTTAATATATAATAGGTAATTTTGTGGGGGATATGATCAACTCATATATACGCACACAACCTTTCAGCATATACATACTTGGTATCAATGCATCTATACCAGTTAACACAGGTCTGAATTCTGCAGAAATATGTTATTAATACCAGTATACTATATTGTAGATCAGAGATAGACCAATTTATATTGCATACAAAATTGTGGGAATAATATTAAGATAAAATAGGCGATATTAATCAGTTTTCAGATTATTGCTAATATATATATTATATGAGAGAAAGATCAGGTGTAAGAAAGTTTCTTTTATTACCATAGGTATGTATGACTTTATATATTCTACAAAATTTAATTCGGATATGTTGATTTGAACTCTATAAAGATTTACTCTATTATTCAATCATATAGATATTCATGAACATATATTCATACTTTTGAGATTTGGATGATATTATGTGAGTGTATAAATCGCCATGTTTATCTGACAACTAGAAATCTAAGTCCATTATAAATACATATTATTTCTTGGAAATGTGAATACCTATTGACATGCTAAGAATTTTGAAAAAAGAATATGGATGCATTTCAATAAAGATGTTTGTTGGAGAAAGAATGTAGATCAAAATCCCAATTATGAATTTTGATAAAGAAAAAATTTATAAGACTATGATACGACTTGATTAGAGAAACACAAGTACATGTAATGTATAGTACACTTATATACTCGACCTTAATTCATGGATGAAACTTGTGAACATAGATTAAAATACAACACAACTGGTGTACCATCCCCTCAAATTAGTATATAAGTATAATATCTAACAAATTGACATTATACAGAATAAAATGGGAAACATGCTCACTTTATAAGATTAGAACCCTAGTGTGATAAGTGAAGGAACCTTGACATCATAAGTGTCAATATGTAAGAGTTAACCTACATGAACATGTGAATTGCATGAAATATATGAGAACATAAGATAAAAATTTATTGAAAGTTCATGAGGGGAAAATGATATTCGTAAATGGGAAAGAAAATGCAAAGTAGGAAAGATCTAACAACATTTAATTCCAAGCCAAGTGATAACATCATTATACTACTTTGTAGATTCCTCCTGATAGAGCTTTGTTGTGATTGAGAAATCTATGGAGCTTTAGGTACTAGATTCTCAAATTTGAGTTATTTCTTTTCCCTCTTGTATTTCTTGTATCTTGATTGGTGGAGAATCCTAAATGTTTTACAGACATTCCTGCCTCCTGAAGGTCACCATTCATACATTTATAATCTTTGGATACCTTCAATATTCAAATAGCACTAAAGTTGATCTAGGAGTTTGGAATCCTTTTAACTTTGTCCCCTTAGAGTTTTGGCTCACTTGAGGTAGGGTACGTCCTGCTGCCATGTGCACATATTATATGGGATTAGTTGTCACCAGTCAATTTGTTGAAAAAACAATTAGGCTACTAAGTCATTCGCTCATACATGATTGAATACATGGAACTTTAGCCCTTGAAAGAAATGATATGACAATGCTTATATTTGATATTTAAAGTTAATCATCTCATTGCAAATAATCCTGAATATTTGATATCTTGAGTATTAAAATTAATACTTTGAAATTATCATTGTGAATTCTAAACATTGAAAATATTGATACTTGTAATCCTTAATTTGCTAAACTAAGCCCACAAAATAGTCTCCTTCTGGAATTGATATTATAATGAAATCATACTTTGTATCTATTTTTTAAAATAGCATAGTAAGAATATAGTACCAAAAATTATTGACTATAACATACTGAAACTTCGACATATTCTATTTTTGGCCCTTTCCCAATATTTTTCTATCATTTCTATCCTTTTTGGTATCGATGCTTAAATTGTGGAATTTATAGTGGTTTGGTGAACATTTGTTCTACAATTATACCAATGGGAGGGTTTATGCACAAAAACCTCTGTGAAATCTTATTTAAGGATCTAAAATGTAAAATCACCACTTAAGTGGAACAATGGTAAATAAATCCACAAATACCTCAGTGAAATCTTATTTAAGGATCTAAAATGTAAAATCACCGCTAAAGTGGAACAATGGTAAAGAAATCCATGTTAGAATTGTAAGGCCCCAAACCGTACTTAATGTATTGAACAAGCTTAACTATCAAAATTAAGTACACTAAACCTTAATCTGACCTTGTGAGGTGTTTTGATATCATTAGACAAGATTAATTTTCAAGATTGGTCTAATTTGGATGTTGTTTGTGCAAGTTATGCAATTATATGCACATTTTGGACTTTTATGCAATTTATTTCATTGGGAGGTTTTCTTCACAAATTGTCACATTCATTATAATATTTTGATATTCCCTTACCATTCTCAAGTTTTTGAACCATGGGGTACCTAGTTGCACCTTGGTTTGAAGGTAATACTTTCCAAGGGCATTATAGGGATTACCCTCTTTATAAATGAGCTTATCTTCAAAAGCTATCAACCAATGGGGTTATTTCTTTGTTTGAAGGACGGTGGGGATGGCCTAGAAGTCTCCATGGGCTTTTAGGACCGACCTAAGATATACAAGAAGTCTCTATGAGCTATCCTCTTGCATGACCATGAAGCCCTAGGCTAGGGACACATGGAAAGTCCCATAGACACCTCATGCTTGCCCCTTTCTTTATAAAGACATGCCTACCCCTTACTACATCCCAATCCAATTAGCAATCCTCTCCTCTTTTCCCCAACTTAGAGCATTGTTCCTTCTATGTTTGGCCATGATGTTCCAGTCCCAAGGTAAAAGAGGGTGCCTACTTTGGTGAAGAAGGCTCCTAGGGTTTCAAATTTGTTCTATTTAGGAATTCTTAAGCTCCTTCGTGGTGATTTTAACCAAAACTAGTAAGTACCCTCCTTTCCTTGTTTTCATGCTGTTAGTCTTCCTCCCACCTTCTTCCAGGTCAGAATCATGGCCTTCCATGGTAAAACTCCACCTAGAGACCTAAAACATCTCATCTCCATACTCTTTTGTTATGGTTTGCACCTCTAATGTGGAGAAGGTGATCTTTGCTCAAGAAAGGAGATTGTCTTGGACCAACCAGACCTTCTAATCTCAGGATTCTTACTGTTTGGACCGACTTACCTTCCTAGAGGCGAGTTTTGTAATCCCCTACTCATATATTGCTTCCTACATGCTTAAAACTCATGCTTATATGTTTAAAATTGACGATTTCCATCTCTTTTTACCATGTTCTTCTAGGGTTTTGGTTTCTTCTTGTTTTACCTTCTCTAGAAGCTCTAGTTTGGTTACCTATGTAACTTCAAACCTGATATTGGGTCAAGTTGTGTTCTCTCTCTCCAATTATCTCGGCCGTTTTGATGATGTGGCAATTTCCTATTGGTCCGTATTGAAAAATTTATATCTTTTAATCTGCTTATCCAAATTTGATAAATAAATATGTTTTCGAATTATAAAATTAATCTCTGCCTAATAAAAATATTTACAAGGTCTTATTTCATGGTTTGATGAAGGGTGATTTCTGTAAAATGAATTTAGTGCATAAAATCCATACAAATAGATCTTGATCATCATAACTCCAAAATCAACATAAAAATATGTTTTCTTGATCAGGAGAACCTAATAAGTTCATTGGTTATATTTTAAAAATATAAATATGAGTTTTGATAAAAAGTTCTAAATTTAGGGTTTCTATACATTAATGTGCATTTTGTGCTCTAATACATGTTAAAACATTGAAAATAGGCAAAGTGAAACTTGGACTCAATTAATGTGGTGAAACTTAATAATTCATATCAGTAAGAGAGGTATGTACAATCCATCTTTATGTATGTGAAATCCCTCTTTATGTATGTACAATACCTATTCATGTATGTGCATTCTTATACCCTAAGTTGGGATATTTGCAAACCAAACTCGATATTCCCTAATGAGGCACGATATGAACTGTATTTCCTCTATTCATGATTCTTTTGTTAAATTACCTAAAAATCAGTAATGATATTCTTTTTCTAGGGACTTGTACCCCACTGCCATGTTCTAATTGATATGATGCTTTTATGTGCCATGAATTCTTCTCTAGCATGTTGATTTAATGGACTATTTAGCTATAGTAGTGGTACTTATGCACAACCACCAATATATAGGGCATGTATTAATTCACCCTGGGGAATGTCTTATTCTCCCCCATAAAAATAAGTGTAGGTGACTGGGAATGTATTAATTCTCCTCTCACCTATAGGTTGAGGATAGGTAGGTGCCTCAACCCTACTTAGTTAAGGTAGTCATAATTATCATGCATGCAACCTTTTATTATATTTTGTTTATGGAAAGCATCTATTTAAAAATATCATCATACTCTTGAAATCTTCATCTTATGATGAAAACTAGCCTTTATTTAAATGTTTTCTTTACCTTGATATCCTATTCATATTTGTTGACACATACTTTGTTTTCCTTTCCCTTTAGCTGGGTGTTTTTCCCAACCACACAACCTAGGACAAGTTTTTGAGTTGAATCAGGAGAACATAGATTTGTGCATGAACCTAGCACTTGGAGATATTGCTCTGGAGACAAGATTTGAAGTAGTTCAGACTTCCCTCTATCTAGATCCTTTTTATTGTATCTTGTTGTAAACCCGAATGGGAGATTTTGATGTACTTGTGTAATCTTTTATGAAAGTTGAATATAGTCAGTTATTCTTATTCCGCTACTACACTTTGGTCTTTTGCAAACCATCATAATAAATTTGGAAAATTTATACCTATTCTAACATACATTTGAGTGTGTTCGGAATGGATGTTAATTCTTCAAATCAAAGTTTTAGTAAGGAGGTGATACCACCTCCTTACAACATGCTATCATAACCCATGGTAGTCGGAATCTGACTATTTCAATTTTGTCTCCCTAGTTAGAATCCTTGCCTTACCTTTAAGTGACATGTTTGCCCTAAAGTTGATCAATAGATGATGAAGGGTTGATTTAGGATCCTATAGTTTCACATTAGAATAATGATGAACAGATCCCTAAAATACTTACAACTAAAAGATGCATAAGTAACCATAGTAACTTGAGGTTGTTTAGCTTGGCCTATAGGTAGCTACTAGGACATGAATTTGAAAGAAAAGGTATCTAGAAAGGATCAAGGTTTGAGGTATGGCAAGATTTTCCTTCGTACCACTAGCTTGGTTTACGAGGACACTCGAATCCATATGATATTGGCCTAGCCCGAGCTGATATGAATTGTCCAAAATAGCATGATTTTTGGTAAGTAGCCTTAGATGTCTATATGATTTATCTTTAGGGACCCTAATATGTTGAACTAGTATCCAAAGTGTAATGACTTGTTTGAGGATGGATACCCAATATAGTTCCCTTATGACCCATAGAAACACATGTTTGGATAGTTATCCCTAGAACCTAGATTTTTAAATTTAGTGTTTAGTAAGAAATTAGAGTGCACAGTGAAGTATGATGGATCTTTTATATGGTTTAGTTAGAATAACCGTTTTACCTCTAGATTAGTTTGTATTGGTAGGTGAAACCTTTTAAGGGGTGGAGATTAGTTGGTTTGATGAAGTTTGGGTAGTTTGATTTCAAGGATGAAATCCTTTTTGAGGAAATGGAGTCATGTAACATACCAAAATCTAGCTACACTGACTCTAGAACCCTAAACTCCATGATTAGGAGGATAGTTTTCTTGGATCCTTAGTATTGACCAAACAAGTTATAGTTGGAACCACATGTTTCTTGGTATCCAAAAGAACATATAACGATCATATAATGAATATTTTATATGTTTGAACCCTAATGAATATCTAATGCACATAATAAGAGTAACTCATATTTTAATACTAATAGTGGATGAGCATGATGTTTCCCATGTCATAAACCAATAAACCCTGATGATATGAGGGGTAAGATAATTGTAATCTAACCTTGGACTTAATGCATCCTAAGAAGGTATAGGTGAATAATAATGATCATGTTAACCTAAATTCTAAGTTGTATTCATCTAACCTTAACCTATACATGCTTAATGACATTCATGATACATTAGTGTCACTAGGTATCATAATCAAATAACATACTTTAATACACATAAATTATATATAATCACCTAATCATAGATTAATCATGTCATCAATATGAAATGCATATCACCTTGTTCTCTAATACCACCTAATTAATCACCTAATCATTAATTAGTATTTGAATCAATTAATTACTATGTAATATGTCCCATCTTGATCATTAAAATACATATAATTACTTTAATATGGATAAGAAATAATTTGATTCACATAAATGTGCATAATCAATAATAAGAAGTAAATAAATACGAGAAAATGATCAATGATGACAATAATGTAAAAAAGAGGTATTGTGACAATTCTTAATATTTATATAAGTAATTAATGTGACATTATTTGGATTAATTGTAACGAATTGGATAAAATGTCTTAGTTCATGCAAAATAATATGTTAGAATGCAAATGTTGATAACAGAGACTAAATCCAAATTACTAAAGATAAAAATCAAGTAAATTGAGATAATAAGTAAATCCTAATTGTGCTAAAAATCTTAATAATATAAATAGTAAATACATAGTACTTTGTGTATAATAACAAAATATAATCTTTTGTCAACAAAGTAAAAATAACATGACATAATTAAAAGAATAATAAGGATGACATAATATCATAATGAATATAATATTAATAGGCCTAAAATGTTACTGTATTAAATCTAATAAAAAGAAATCTTAATAGTGTAACCCTTAGTGATCCATGATAAAATGACCTATGAGGATTTGCTAGATTAGAATTTGAACTCCCAATTTAAGCAGTTGAAAAACAAGGAGTTTGAGTTAGTGAAAGTTTTGATGGAAGTTGTATGGATACAACATGGGAGTTTAGCGGTGAGATTTTGCATACTCATCCTTCTCACTTTTCTTTAGATTTCTAGGACGAAATCCTCCTTAAGGGGTGGAATGTTGTAACATACCGAAACTTTGACATATTCTCTTTTTGGGCCTTTCCCAATATTTTCCTATCATTTCTATCCTTCTTGGCCTTGATGGTTAAATTGTGGAATTTATAGTGGTTTGGTGAACATTTGATCTATATTTATACCAATGGAAGAGCTTATGCATAAATACTTTAGTGAAATCTTATTTAAGGATCTAAAATGTAAAATCACCGCTTAAGTGGAACAATGGTAAATAAATCCATGTTAGAAGTGTAAGGTCCCAAACCATACTTAATGTATTGAACAAGATTAACTACCATAATTAAGTACTTTAAACCCTAATATAACCTTATGAGGTGTTTTGAAATCATGATAAAATATTAATTTTTAAGTTTGGTCCAATTTGGATGATGTTTGTGCAAGTTATGCAATTATATGCACATTTTGGACTTTTATGCAATTTAACCAATTGGGAGGTTTTCTTTGCAAATTATCACATTCATTATAATATTTAGAGATTACCTTACCACTCTCAAGTTTTTGAACCATTGGGCACCTAGTTTCACCTTGGTTTGAAGGTGTTACTTTCTAAGGGCATTATAGGGATTACCCTCTTTATAAATAAGCTTATCTTAAAAAGCTATCAAACAATGGGGTTATTTCTTTGTTTGAAGGATGGTGGGGATGGCCTAGAAGTCTCCATGGGATGTTAGGACCGACCTTGGATATACAAGAAGTCTCTATGAGCTGTCCTTGCATGTCCATGAAGATCTAGTCTAGGGACACATGGAAAGTCCCATAGACACCTCATGCTTTCCCTCTTCTTTATAAAGCCATGCCTACCCCTTCCCGCCTCCCAATCCAATAAGAAATCCTCTCCTTCTCTTTCCACCATCTTTGGTCATCCTTCTTTCTATGTTTTTCCATGAAGTTTTTGTCCCAAGGTAAAAGAGGGTGCTTACCTTGGTGAAGAAGGCTCCTAGGGTTCCAAATTTGCTCTATTTAGTATTCTTAAGCTCCTTCTTGGTGATTTTGACCAAAAATAGTTAGTATCCTCCTTTACTTCCTTATTTCCATGCTGTTAGTCTTCCTCTCACCTTCTTCTAGGTTGGAAACATGACCTTCCATGGTAAAACTCCACCTAGAGCCCTAAAACATCTCATCTCCATGCTTTTTTCTAGGGTTTGCACATCTAAAGTGGAGAATAAGGGGATCTTTTCTCATGAAAGGAGCTTGGATTGGATAAACCATACCTTATAATCTCGAGATCCTTTCTGTTTGGACCTTCTTACCATCCTAGAGGTGAGTTTTGTAATCCCCTTCTCATATATTGCTTGCTACATGCTTAAAACTCATGCTTCTATGTTTAAAATTGATGATTTCCATCTCTTTTTACCATGTTCTTCTAGGGTTTTGGTTTCTTGCTATTTTACCTTCTATAGAAGCTCTAGTTTGGTTATCTATGTAACTTAAAACCTGATCTTGGGTCAAATTGTGTTCTCTATCTCTTCAATTATCTCGATTGATTTGATGATGTGGCAATTTCCTATTGTTCGGTATTGAAAAATTCATATCTTTTAATCTGCTTATCCAAATTTGATAAATAAACATGTTTTGGAATTATAAAATTAATCTCTATCTAATAAAAATATTTAAAAGGTCTGATTTCGTGGTTTTATGAAGGGTGATTTTTGTAAAATGAATTTAATGCATAAAATCCATAAAAAGTACATCTTAATTATGATAACTCCAAAATCAACATAAAAAAATGTTTTCTTAATTAGGAGAACCTAATAAGTTAATTGGTTATATTTTAAAAATATAAATATCAGTTTTTATAAAAAAAAGTTCTAAAATTCGGGTGTCTTTACATTAATGTGCATTTTGTACTCTAATACATGTTAATACATTGAAAATAGGCAATGTGGAACTTGGACTCACTTAGTAATTGATATCTGTAAGAGAGAGCCGAAGAGTAGTAGCTCAGGTGGTCACAACACATGGCCCCTCATGAAGGGTCCCGGGTTTGAATCCCCCTGGTGGTGTTGTTCATAATTGTTTCTCCAGTAGCACAGTCAGCCTCTGCGTGACATAATGGGCTACACTCCTTACGGGATGGGATTGAGCTCCCCTGGTTGGGCTCGACACAAGCCTTACAAGTCTCCTGGGTTACCACAAAAAACGATATCAGTAAGAGAGGTATGTGGAATCCCTCTTTATGTATGCACAATCCCTCTTTATGTATGTACAATCCCTAATCATGTATGGGCATTCTTACACCCTAAGTTGGGATATTTGCAAACCAAACCCTATATTCCCTAATGAGGCACTATATGAACTTTATTTCCTCTATTCATGATTCTTTTGTTAAATTGCCTCAAAATTAGTAATGATATTCTTTTTCTTGGGTCTTGTACCCCACTGCTATGTTCTAATTGATATGATGCTTTCATTTGCCATGAATTCTTTTCTAGCATGTTGATTTAATGGACTATTTAGCTATAGTAGTGGTACTTATGTACAACTACCCATAGATAGGGCATGTATTAATTCACCATGAGGAATGTCTTATTGTACCCCATAAAAATAAGTGTAGGTGAATGGGAATGTATTAATTCTCCCCTCACCTATAGGTTGAGGTCCAGTTGGTTCCTCAACCCTAGTTTGTTAATGTAGTCATAATTATCATACATGCAACCTTATCTTATATTTTGTTTATGGAAAGCATCTATTTAAAAATAGCCTCATACTCATGAAATCTTCATCTTATGATGAAAACTAGCCTTTATTTACATGTTTTCTATACCTTGATATCCTATTCATATTTGTTGACACATACTTTGTTTTCCTTTCCTTTTTGCTGGGTGTTTTTCCCAACCACCCAGCTTAGGACAAGCTATTGAGTTGAATCAGGAGAACATAGATTTGGGCATGGGCCTAGTACTTGGAGATGTTTCTCTGGAGACAAGATTTGAAGTAGTTTAGACTTCCTTCTATCTAGATCCTTTTTGTTGTATCTTGTTGTAAACCCTAATGGGAGATTTTGATGTACTTGTGTAATCTTTTCTGAAAGTTGAATACATTCAATTATTTTTATTCTGTTGATGCATTTTGGTCTTTTGCATACCATCATAATAAATTTGGAAAATTTATACCTATTACAACATAACTTTGAGTGTGTTCGGAATGGATGTTAATTCCTCAAATCAAAGTTTTGGTAATGGGGTGATCCCGCCTCCTTTCAATGACCCCCACTCCTCTTTGGTCCATTTCATGGATTATTATCTATTTGGGATATATATGGGCAGGTGATCCATTGAAGATCTTAAAGATACATGCATGAGTGTCCTTTGTTGAAGAGTATATAGGAATGACTATGTTTTTAATTATATTATACATGTATAGCATTTTGTGACTTTGATTGTAAAGCATGAATGTACCCAACCTGGTTTACACATATGCAGATTAATCATGTTAGATGAAAATTGATCCAATGTATCAAGTTTTTACAACATGGTATCAAAGTTATAAGCAATCAGAATTCATGCATTTCTCATGAACAAATTAGAGTTAGTTAGGAATATGGAGTTGTTGATACTTATAAAAATAGTTAACCACAAATCCTAGTCTCATTGACCCAATATTAGGATATACCTAGACTACATGTAGGAAACACTAAGAGCCTAGGATGTGAGGTTTGTACTCAAATCTAAAATTCATGAAACATATATAGATCATCAACTAGTGTTTGGATTCCCTTAGTGTAAATTTACATGGAGGTATTATTGAGGAAGGAATGTTTAAGATGCATATATGAAGAGTTACAGTAAGTCCCTTGGAACATTAAAAATCACCACTATATGTATACAAATAGATTTATTAGCATACATTTTCTCTTTAGTTTGGTCATACATAGAAATCTATATATAAAAAATATAATGAATAAATAGCATAAATTCTAAATCTTTTGAGTTTACGTAAATACTTTCACATTTGATAAATTCTAGTTTGATTATTGAAGACAAATAGTGAACAAGATGAATATTAAGCACAAAAATAATTCTACCATAATCATAGCAAATGATAAGATAGAGGATAACCATCACCAATTAAGTGGAAATAAGCTGAGGTGTCTAAGGAAGGATGTTTAGTGATCATTCTAGCATAATTACTCTTGGTGGGGTTTCCTCACTTCACATACCGACCTAGACAAGGTGATTTCCACTACTCGAGGAAATCGTAATTTCTACAAAAAGGTGTATATAATAAGCATTAATAAAGAAAAAAGAATGATAATTCATGCGTGTCTATGTTTGTGTGTGTGCATTTGTATGTGTATGTATGTATTTTATTCTCTATGATGATGCATTTAATGTCGGATCTAACTCATTTAAAAGTGTTACAACTTTTCTCTATGAAATTGATAGGTTTCTCATGTTTTCATGCATGTTTTGCTAAATATTATTGATGTTGACCATTAAGGTTGTATTTGAATGTCTGGATAATCTTATCTACCATGTAATTCTTCCTAAATTTTTAGTAGTGATACTATGAGATGATTACTCCACAATGAGCAATTCTCATATTTTACAAGGTGGCATACTTTTGAAAAAGATTGATTTTTATCCTATATGTATTTACATATGCATATATGTATAATAGAAAGACAACATGATGCATGGTGTTCTTTGCATGAACTTCAATTAAGTCTTAAGACTACTCAAATGGCATCTAGATGATCCTTGATATGTGTTTCATATATTCTTAGATCTCTCTATTAGTGTGAGGTAGAATTATCTAATCAAATGGAAAATGTAGACTTTATGATGTGGGAAATCTCATACTAGGTTGTGGAAAAACTCCAAGGTCTCATGTAGCAACTCCTTTTGATTCTTCCAAATGAGTTGGTGGCTCAATCAACTTATTCTTTTGCCTAATTTCTTGTAAGATTTTTTGTGGTTCATAACTTTATCTTGTGCTCTCATGGAACAATTCGTTTTTAAGTTTCTTTAGTGGATGTAAACTTACACAATGGATATGAGAGTTTGACCATACATATTTCATGAGAGTATGACCACATATAAAATATGACCCTGTGTATAAGAATGCATAAGAGTCCTTAAAAACACTTTTTCAATTGTAAATACTCACTCTAAAACCCCTTTCTTTTTTATTCATATACCCTATTTTTTGTATTTACAATTTATTCACTGGTGCATGATTTCCCCTCTTCTCCTTTACCCTTCATGTTTTTGTGTGTGTAATAGGGTAATGATAAATAGAAAGTAATGGCGTTGTTGGATTTGGGAAATATACATATCCTTACCCCCCACATGTGGTGGTAATGGAAAGAGTAAGCCCTTCCCTTCCACATACAACCCCCCCATTGATAGTCATACCCTTCTAATGTGTTCTACATTCACATTATCATACCGATCTGCTAATTCAAGCTTCGACATCAGACATATAAGTGAGTCTAATAAATTTCACTAGGACCCATAATAGGCATCTAAATACATATGTCATATAGCATGAGGGAACCAAGGGAGATGATAATAGACAAATTTTGAGCAGATGATATTGGGAAAAAATAAGATTCATTTATGTAATGAATCTTCATTAATGTCAACTATTTGATTATAAGATACAAATACAAGTCCTAATATAAACTTTTTTGTCAACTATTTGATTAGAAAATCTAATAAAAAGTTTTATAGGAAAATTCAGATGCTTATAAAGGTTTTCCTACTCACTAATACCAAATATCTATTTTTCACATATTCAAAGCATGTATGTTAAAGTTTAAAAAAGAATGTAAGAGAAAAGCTCTAGACCAGGACATAGTTTTACATGGCCATGGGGTCATTGCTGCTGGAAGTTTTCAAATACAACCAAAAGTCCTCACTTATAATAAGTCATATACTTAAGACAAGGCACCAAGGGCGGCCGACTTGTTGGTCTCTCCACCAATATTCCAAATTAGCTACATATACCATACTATAGCTAGCTCGGTCCATCTTCATGAGGATGACCACATAGAATTACATGGATCTATCTTTGCTAGCTAGAAAACCAACAACCGCTCCATCCATGATACACTAGGAACTAGGAAGTATCTGACATGCTCCATAAATAGCTAACATCTCCATGAAATTCAACACTGATCTATATACACCAAGCATACCTTTAAGTTAAGAAACACATTGTAGGATAGAAGCTCATGGCCCCTACCCGTCTTTCCATCTAGTCCTAATGGCAGTCATTGTGGCAACAACCTCGCTCTCCTTTTAGCCAACGTCCACAGCCAAATGCCACCCCGTCAATGTGAAAATGCTACTGACCATCAAACAGTTTTGGAATAACCCTGATGGCCTTGCCTTCTAGGTACTTTCAAAAGAGTGGTGTGACCAATAGAAGGACTGGCGCTACATAAAGTGTGACTCTATGAGAGGTCGTATCACCACTCTATCCTATTGAAATTGATGCAAAATTATGTAAATTATGGGTTCCAATTGAAGGGATGTGTAACATGTTTATTTGTCAAAGTGTGTGTGCAGTTATAAGTGTGTATAAAAGGTTGTGCATAAATTGTTGCATATAATAGTTGTTGTTGGTTGGCACTAGTGCATGATGACTTTATAAAGACATATCATCGTATGTAACTATTCGAGAATTCAGTGTGATCGGGTATTCAGTCTCTTGTGTAAATAAATAAGTGAAATCAATATGATGTGTTACAATTACTCCTCCTCCTCGATTCTATTCAAACACTATGCATGAGATGTTCCCTGGTTTCTTTTTTTATAATGATATGTTTATGTGAACACTGAAGAACACTAAACAATTAACACCTCATTTGTTGATTACCATGTATCATTGCCATGAACGTTGATGACAAATAATAGGCTAGACGTTTTCAAGTGATCAGTACTTTGCAATTCAGTGTGCATCCGACAATTCTGCTTTCTTGTTGGTGTTCAATTCTTTGATTCTATTTCCAACATTTTTTTATAAAAGTGGAAGTCACTTTGAAATGTTAATAGTGGATCCCCATTATTGATTGTTAAAAAAGCATTAACCATGAATACCCATCATAAATCAATAAACCAACTTAGTTACAACTAAAAAATCATAATTGGAAGCCATGAATAACTTACAATGTCAATTAATCAAAAGATGAATAGTCTGATAGTAAATAAATTTCTAGTAGATCTCTAACAAAAAGAAGTCAATCTTAAAGAAGAATGCTTGTTAATGATTTTTTGATTGTTTATGAATTAGGTAAAAGATGATGTAGTATCTTTCCTATGACATGATAAATCCATCTCTTGATGTTTGAAACTGTGCAAGATGTCATCTGACAATCCACACTCATTGAGATTCAGATTAGGAATTCTTATTCTATTGAAATTGTGATTCAAAAAATGAACTCATTGGAAAAAAAATCAACTATAGGAGACAAATCATCGAGAGAGGGGATGGACTCTTTTACATAGAGAGAGGGAACTTGGGGTTCGCAATAGATAATGACACAAAATGTGTCGCTCCTCCTTTTTCAACAAACTCAACTTTTAGATGAAGAAGCTTTGGATTGTCTTCCAGCATCATCTCCCACATTAGTCACAACATTTTTTTCCCCAAGTGTGAGAAACCACATCCAACATCATCTTCACCACATCTTCCATCTTCTTCTTATTCTCAATTGTGTAAAAAAAATTCTAGATTTTCCCTTCCTTGGTAGTGTATTTCCTCTTCATGTTTTCCATCTTGCTCCCCATATTCTTCTGGATGAAACCGTGGCTGAATAAATTCTTGAAGGAGTCATTAATGGCACCGGATTTGCAACTGCATACATGTACATTGTTGTTGTGTTTGCTCATGAATATGGACATGCCTTTCAGTAAGGAAAGTTCATCCTCTAGGGTCCAGAAGTGGTTGAAAAGATTCTTCTTAGCTGCAGTAGTATCCATGTCAGTGGTCTCTATCACACCATTGTTGGTAGCTTAGAGAAGAGGAGATGTTGCGTCTGGGGTGGTAGCATTCAGAAGAATAAGATTTAGCTTCATGATCTTGGATGGGAAGGAGAAGAAACTACAAACTTGTGTTTCTTATGGCTGATAGAGGTCTTGTTTGGAACAAGCTTCATTGAATCTATCAATTTGGTATTAGGTTGGTGTCTAAGAACTCTGATCTCATGTCACTAAGTAGTTCTCTGTTGTTATTCTTAATATTTTGGCATTAGAGTCTTGTTAGTCATTCTTTGGGCGTGATTCGACACTATTGTTTTAGCAAACATTGAAGACAAATGTGGACTTGGGTGTAGATTTTTGAAGAATTTGTTTTCAAGTGTTCAATACTTTGCAATTCATTTTGTGCCCTAAAAATCTATTCTCTTGTTGTCGTTCAATTCTCCACTTCTATTTCCAACATTTTTATAAAAGTGGAAGTCACTTTGAAATGTTAACAACAAATCCCCATCGTAGATTAGTTACAAGTGTTACCTTAAATCCCATCCCAGTTTAGTAAACCAACTTAGTTACAGAAAAATACATAATAACTAGAACCCATTAATAACTTTTAGAATCAATCTATCAAAATTTGAATAGTCATATGGTAAATACACTTCTGGTAGACCTTTGACAAAAAAAGTCAATCTTGAAAACTAAAGTTTGATAACAATTTTTGTGATTATTTATGACTTTGATCAATACTATGGTAGCTTCTATCATGTCATGCTGTAAATCCATCTCTCTGTGTTTAAAACTGTCCCAGATCTCATCTTACAATCCATTCTCATCAGGATTCAGTTTAACAATGCTTGTTCTTAAGGAACTACAATTTGTAAATGCACTCATTTCCAAGAAAATCAACCACAGGAGATGACTCACTGAGAGAGGGGATAGACTCTTCCAGAGAGAGAGGATGGTTAAGGTTTGCACTATATGATTACAACAAATGTGGTGCTCCTCCTTTTTCAACAAACTCAACTTTCAGGTGAAGAAGCTTTGGAGTCTGCCTTCCAATATCATCTCATGTATTACTTGCAGCATTTTTTTCCTCCTAACATGTGAGACACCACATCCAACGTCTGATTCCCCACATCTTCCATCTTCGTCTTCTCTAAACGAAGCATTTTCTTGATTTTCCATGCCTTGGTAGTGTATTTTCTCTTTATGCTGACCAATTTTTGCCTTATCTATTGTCGGATGAAACCACAACTGAATCAATTCTTCAAGGAGTCATAAAGGGCATCGATTTTGGATTTTTGTATAGGTTTGTTGCCGCCATGTTTTCTTATGAATATGAAAATGCAAGTGAGTAAGACAAGTTCATTCTCTGGGGTCTAGAGGTGGTTGAAAAGATCCTTCTTAGCTGAAGTATTTGCCATGTGAGTGGTCTATACCATATCATTGTTGACAGTAGAGAGAAGAGGAGGAGAGACTACGGTTGGGGTGGTAGCACTAATAGAAGCAAGCTTTAGCTTCTTGATCTTATACAGGGAAGGAGTGGAAACTATAAACTTGTGCTTCTATAGGACAACAACGGTCTTGTTGTGCAAGTTTTGTAAAATATATCAGTTTGGTAGCAGCATTGGTGTACAACAACTATGATATATTGTTGTTGTTCAATTCTCCACTATTACTTCCAATATTTTGGTATCAGAGCCTTGTCGGTCGTTCTTTGGGTGTGGTTGGACGTGATTGCTTAACATACATCAAAGACAAATCTGGCATTTGGTGCAAATTATTTGAAGGATTTGTTTTCAAGTGATCAATCCTTTGCAATGAAGTCTACGTTCAATAACTCAACTCTTTTGTTGGTGTTTAACTCTCCTCTTCTATTTCCAACATTTTTTATAAAAGTGAAAGTCACTTTAAAATATGAACAACGAATCACCATCGTAGATCAATAACAAATGTTAATTGTGAATCCCCAACAAAGTTTAGTAAACAAACTTAGTTACACCAAAAATAGATCGTATCTGACAACCATTAATAACTTTTAGTGTCAATCTATCACAAGATGAATAGTCAGATGGTAAATAAATTGTCAGTAGACCTTTGATAAAAAAAAGTCAATCTTAAAGAAGAACATTTGCGAACGATTTTTTTGATTGTTTATGACTTTGACCAAAGATGATGTAGCATCTATCCTGTGACCCAAGAAATCCATCTCTCGGTGTTTGAAATTGTCTCAGAGCTCATCTAACAATCCATGCCCGTCGGGGTTCAGATTAGTAATGCTTGTTCTCAAGTAACTATGACTCATAAAAATGAACTCATTGGAAAGAAAATAAATGATAGAAGATGACTCACTAATCCAGGGGACAAACACTTCCAAAGAGAGAGCGGTTGGGCTTTGCACCAAATGATGATAATAGATGTGTCTCTCCTCCTTTGTCAACAAACCCATGTTTTAGGTGAAGAAGCTTTGGAGTCTGTCTTCCAACATCATCTCCCACATCAGTCATGGCCTTTTTTTTTGCACCCCACATGTCATCCACCACATCCAACATCTTCTTTCCTATGTCATCCATCTTGTTCTTCTACTTCATGGCTGCACAAAGCATTTTCTGGATTTTTCCTGGGTTGGTAGTTTATTTCCTCTTCATGTTCACCAAATTTCTACCCAATTGTTTCTAGATGAAACCACATTTGAATGGATTCATTGAGGAGTCATAAAGTGCATTGGTTGTGGATTTTAGTATAGGTTTGTTGCCTCCGTGTTTGCTCATGAATATGGAGACATCTTTGTGTAAGGCAAGTTTGTCCTCTGGGTTCCAGAGATTATTCAAAAGATGCTTCTTAGTTGCATTAATAAACGTGTTGGTGATCTCTACCATATCATTGTTGGTATCATAGAGAATAGGAGGAGAAACTACGACTGCAGTGGTAGCATTGAAAGAAGCAAGTGTTGGCTTCTTGATCTCAGATGGCACGGAGCAGAAACCATAGACATGTGCTTCTTCTAGTTGGCATCGGTCTTTCTGGACATATGCTTTGTCAGATTCATTAGTTAAGTAGCGAGCTTAATGTCCAACAACTCTTATATCTTGTTGTTGTTTGATTCTTCATTATTATTTCCAATATTTTGATATTAGAGCCTTATCAGTCACTCCTTGGGTGTGATTTGATGCAATTTCCTTAGCATACATTGAAGACAAATCTGGCCTTGGATACCTATTTTTTGAAGAATTTGTTTTCATGTGATCAACCCATTGGAAATTTAGTTTGCATCCAACAACTCTACTTTCTTGTTGCAGTTCAATTCTTTGCATCTATTTCCAACTATTTTTTTAATTGGAAGTCATTTGAAATGTTAACAATGTATCCTCATTGTATGAGTAACAAGTGTTAACCGTGAATATCCATCACAATTTAGTAAATCAACTTGGTTACAACAAGAAAAAGATCATAACCGACAACTATTATTAACTTTCGGCGTCAATATATCACAAAATGAATAGTCAGATGGTCAATAAATATCTTATAGAATTTGATAAAATAGCCAATCTTGAATAAGAATGCTTGCTGAAGATTTTTGTGATTGTTTAAGACTTACAAAAAAGATGAGGTAGTGTCTATCCTATCACCCTCAAAATACATCTCTCCTATTTGAAATGTCCAAGGTCTCATCTAATGATCCACACTCATCGAGATTTAGATTTGCAATGCTCTTTCAAGGAACTATAATTCATAAAAATGAACTCATTGGAAAGAACATCAACAATAGGAGATGACCTACCGAGAGAGGGTAGAGACTCTTCTAGAGAGAGGAAGGTCAGTGTTCACACCAGACATTGACAATAGATGTAACGATCCTCCTTTTTCAACAAACTCAACTTTCAAGCTATGAAGCTTTGGAGCCTATTTTCCAACAT
The DNA here is from genome assembly GCA_963693085.1 of Alisma plantago-aquatica. NCBI lineage: Eukaryota > Viridiplantae > Streptophyta > Magnoliopsida > Alismatales > Alismataceae > Alisma > Alisma plantago-aquatica. The sequence continues at coordinate 1,475,888,697 of OY856409.1, read as the reverse complement.
CATCTCCTGCATCAGTCAGGGCCTTTTGTTTTCCTCCCCACATGTGAACCACCACATACAATGTCTGCTTTCCCATGTCGTCCATCTTCTTCTTCTACTCAGTTACATGTAGCATTTTCTCAATGTTCCTGCCTTAGCAATGTATTTCCTTTTCATGTTGACCATCTTGATCCCCATATGTTGTAGATTGAAACCACAACTGAATGAATTCTTCAAGGAATCACAAAGGGCATCTGTTTTGGATTTGTGTATAGGTTTTTTGCCACTATGTTTGCTCATGAATATGGAGATGTCTTTGAGTAAGGCATGTTCATCCTCTGGTGTCCAACGGAAATTCAAAAGATCCTTCTTAGCTACAACAATATCTGTGTCAGTGGTCTATATACCACATAATTGTTGGATGAAGAGAGAAGAGGACGAGCGACTATGGCTGGGTGGTAGCATTGGCAGAAGCAAGCTTCAACTTCATGATCTTAGACAAGGAATGAGCATAAACTACAGACTTGTGCTTCTTCAGGCTGATAGTAGCCTTGTTGGGTGAAAGTTTAGTTAGATTCACAAGTTTGGTAGCACAGTTGGTGTCCAATGACTTTGATCTCTTGTTGTTGATCCGTTCTCTATTTTTATTTATAATATTTTGGTATACAAGCCTTGTCAATCACTCTTTGGGTGTGATTCGATGTGATTGCCTTACCATTCATTGAAGACAAATCTAGCCTTGGATGTGCATTTCTTGAAGAATTTCATGTGATCAGTACTCTGCAATTCAATTTTCTTTCAAAACATTTACTCTCTTGTCACTGTGTAATTCTCTACTTCTATTTTAAACATTCTTTTATAAAAGTGGAAGTCACTTTAAATGTTAGCAACGGATCCCCATCATAGATCAGTAACAAGTATTAACCGTGAATCCCCATCATAGTTAAGTAAACCAAATTAGTTACAATAAAAAATATCATAATTTGGCAACCGTTAATAACTTTCAATGTCAATCTATAACAAGATGAATAGTCAGATGGTAAATAAATTTTCAATACACCTTTACAAAAAAAAGTTAATCTTGAAGAATAACGTTTGCTAATAATTTTGCAATTATTTATGACTTTGATCAATATAATTAAGGTAGCGTTCATCATGTCACCCTAGAAATCCATCTCTCAGTGTTTAAAACTATCCCATATCTCATCTTACGTTATGTGCTCATCGTGCTTGCGATTAGCAATGCTTGTTCTCAAAGAATTGACATTCATAAAAATGAACTCATTGGCAAGAAAATCAATGATAGGAGATGACTCACCAGGAGAGGGGATGGACTCTTTTAGTGAGAGAGGGAAGTCGGGATTCACACCAGATGATGAAACCATATGTTCTACTTCTCCTTTAAAAAAAATTAGATTTTAGGTGAAGAAGCTTTGGGGTATTTCTTCCATCATCATCTCCTACATTAGTTGCAACCTTTTGTTTTCCTCCCCACATGTGAGCCACCACATCCAACATCAACTTTCCCATGTATTCCATCTTCTTCTTCTTCTTCTCACCTACACAAAAAAATTTCTTGATTTTCCCTTTCTTGGTAGTGTACTTCCTCTTTATGTTGACAATCTTCTGCCCCCCATCTAGTTCAGGTTAAAACCACAGATGAATTATTTCTTCAATGAGTCATAAAGGGCATCAGTTTTGGGTTCGCGTACAGGTTCATTGTCACCGTCTTTGCTAATGAATATGGAAACACCTTTGAGTAAAGCAATTTTATCCTATGGGGTCCATAGGTGGTTGAAAAGATCCTACTTAGTTATAATAGTAGTCGTGTTGGTGGTCTTTATCACATCATTGCCGGTAGTAGAGAGAAGAGGAGGAACAATTACAGGTAGGGCGGTAGAATTGATAGAAGCAAGCTTCGGCCTCTTGATCTTGGATGGGGAAGGAGCAGAAACTATAGAATTGTTCTTCTTTTGGCCAATATTAGTCTTACTGGGTGCAAGATTCATTAGATCTATCAGTTTGGTAATGGGTTGGTGTCCTACAACTTTGATCTCTTAGCATTGTTTAGTTCTCCATTGTTATTTCCAATATTTTGGTATCTGAGCTTTATCGATCATTCTTTGGGCATGATACAACTTTGATTGCCTCAGCATACGTCGAAGACAAATATGGCCTTGGGTTTAGATTTTTTGAAGAATTATTTTCAATTGATTAGTACTTTGCAATTCAGTTTGCGGCCAACAATTCTACTCTCTTGTTGTTGTTCATTTCTCTGATTATATTCCCAACATTTCTTTTAAAGTAGAAGTCACATTGAGATGTTAAAAATGGATCCCCATCATAGACTAGTAACAAGTGTTAACAATGAATCCCCAACACAGTTTAGTAAACCAACTTTGTTACAACAAAAAGGATCATAACTAGAAGCCACTAATAACTTTTAGTGTGAATCTATCACAAGATGTATAGTCTAATCATAAATAAATTTCCAGTAGACCTTCGGAAAAAAAAGTCTAGCTTGAAGAATAACATTTTCTAACAATTTTTGTTATTATTTATGACTTTGATCAATATTAAGATAGAGTCTATCCTATCACCCTATAAATCCATCTCTCTGTGTTTGAAACTATCCCAGATCTCATCTTACGATCCTTTCTCGTCGGGATCCAGATTGGCAATGTTTATTTATAGGGAAGTGTGTTTCATAAAAATGAACTCTTTGGCAAGAAAATCTATGATAGGATATCACTCACCATGAGAGGGGAAAAACTCTTCCAAAGAGAGAGGATGGATGGGGTTTGCAGCATGTGACGACAACTGATGTGTTGTCCCTCCTTTTTCAACTAATTCAACTTTCAGGTGAAGAAGTGTTGATGTCTTTCTTCCAACATCATCTCCCGCATTAGTCACAATCTTTTGTTTTCCTTGTGACATGTGAACCACCACATCCAACCTACACTTTCCTACATCATCCATCTTATTCTCCTTCTTAGTTGTGTGAAGCATTTTCTTGATTTCCCCTGCCTTGTTAGTGTATTTCCTTTTCATGTTGATCACCTTGCTCCCCATTTGTTGCCGGCAGAAACCACAGTTAAATGAATTCTTCAAGAAGACATAAACGATATTGATTTTGTATTTGCATATAGATTTGTTGTCTTCGTGTTTTCTAATGAATATAGAAATGTATTTGAGTAAGGCAAGTCCGTCCTCAGGGATCCACATGCATTTGAAAAGATCTTTCTTAGCTTCATTAGTAGTTTTGTAAGTGGTCTATTCCACATCATTGTTGGTGGCAGAGAAAAGAGGAGTTACTACGACTGGGTTGGTAGAACTAATAGAAGCAAGCCACGTCATTACCTTCGATGGGGAAGGAGTAGAAACTACAAACTTATGCTTCTTTTGGCCGACAGCAATCTTGTTGGGTACAAGATTCTTCAGATCTATCAGTTTGGTAGCAGGGTTGATGTCCAACAACTTTGATCTCTTATCATTGCTCAATTCTCCACTATCATTTCCAATATTTTGGTATCAGATCCTTGTCGATCGTTCTTTTCGCATGATTCAACGCAATTTTCTTAAGATACAACAAAGACAAAACTAGTCTTGGGTGTAGATTTTTTGAAGAATTTGTATTCAAGTGATAAGTACTTTGCAATCCTATTTGTATCCAATAACTCTGCTCTCTTGTTGATGTTCAATTCTATGCTTCTATTTCCAACATTTTTTTACAAAAGTAGAAGTCACTTTGAAATGTTAGCAACAAATCCCCATCATAAATCAGTAACAAGTACTAACCGTGAATCTCCATCACAATTTATTAAAACAACTTAGTTACAATAATAAAATATCATAATTGACAACTACTAATAACTTTTACTGTTAATCTATCACAAGATGAATAGTCAGATGGTTAATAAATTTGCAATAGACCTTTAATAAAAATATCAATCTTGAAGAAGAGCTTGCTAATGATTATATTGTTTTTTTATGACTTTGATCAAAGATGAGGTAGTATCTACCCTCTAACATGAGAAATCCATATCTCAGTGTTTGAAACTATCCTAGAGCTCATCTAATGATTCATGCTCATCAGATTCTAATAAGCAATGCTTCTTTTGAAGGAATTACGATTCATAAAAATAAACTCATTGGAAAGAAAATCAAAGATAGGAGACAAATCACTGAGAGTGGGGATAGTCTCTTCTAGAGAGAGAGTGGTCACTAGATGATGACAACAAAGGTGTTGCTCCTCTTTCTTCAACAAATACAAATTTTAGGTGATGAAACTTTGGAAATTGTCTTCCAACATCATCTCCCACATCAATCATGTCCTTTTATTTTCCTCCCCACTTGTGAACCACCACATCCAATGTCAGCTTTGCCATGTCATCCATCTTCTTCTTATTCTTCATGACTGTGCACAGTATTTTCTTGATTTTTCCTACCTTGGTAGTGTATTTTCTGTTCATGTCAACCAGCTTCCTTACCAATTGTTGCCGATTGAAACCACAGGTGAATGAATTCTTCAAGGGGTCATAAAGGACATCAATTTTGGGTTTCCATTTAGGTTCGTTGCTATCATGTTTTTTCATGAATATGGACATGACTTTGAGTTAGGCAAGTTTGTCCTCTGGCAGTTGAAATGATCCTTCTTAGTTGTAGCAGTAGCCACGTCGGTGGTCTCTACCATATCATTTTTGGTACCATAGAGAAGAGGAGGAGCAACTGAAGCAAGCCTCGACATCTTGATCTTTGATGTGAAGGAGTAGGAACTACATGCTTGTACTTCTTCTGGCTGACAGTTGTCTTGTTGGGTGTAGACTTCATAAAATTCATTGGTTTGGTAGTGGGATTAATGTCCAACAACTCTGTAGTATCTTGTAATTGTTCAATTTTTTGAAAAAAATTTTTGTATCAAAGCCTAGTTGGTCGTTCTTTGGAAGTTATTCGATGTGATTTCATTGAAGACAAATCTTGCCTTGGGTGCAAATTTTTTGAAAAAATTGTTTTCAAGTGATCAATACTTTGAAATTCAATTTGCATATAATAATTCTACTCTCTCATTGTTGTTCAATTCTTTACTTCTATTTTCAACTTTTTTTATAAAAGTGAAGTCACTTTGAAATTTTAACTACATATCCTCATCATAGATCGGTAACAAGTGTTAATCATGAATCCCCATCACAATTCAATAAATCGACTTAGTTACAACAACAAAAAGATCATACCTGGCAACTGTTAATAACTTTTAGCGAATATATCACAAGATGAATAATCATATAGTAAATAAATTTTCGGTAAACCTTTGACAAAAAAGTCAATCTTGAAGAAGAATGCTTGCTAACCATTTTTGTGATTATTTATGACTTCAAACAAATATGAGGTAGTGTCTATCTTGTCTCCCTAGAAATCCATCTCTCCATCTTTGAAACTATCCCAAATCTTATCTAAAAATCCAAACTTGTCGGGATTCAAATTAGCAATGTATGTTCTCAAGGAACTGTGACTCATAAAAATGAACTCATTAGAAAGAACATCAATGATAGGAGACAACTCACCGAGAGAGGGGAGAGACTCATCTAGAGAGATATGGCAGTTAGGGTTCTCACCAAATGATGACAAAAGATGTGTCGTTCCTCTTTTTTTTAACAATATAAGGTTTTAGGTGAAGAGGTTTTGAAGTTTATCTTCCAACATCATTTCCCTCATCTTCCACGACCTTTTGTTTTCCTTCCCACATGTGAGCCACCACATCCAATGTCTGCATTCCCATGTCGTCCATCTTCTTCTTCTTATCAACTGTGCAAAGCATTTTCTCAATTTTTTTGCCTAGGTATCTCTTCATGATAACCAACTTGCTCCCCATCTATTACCGGCTGAAACCATGACTGAATGAATTTCTCAAGAACTCGTAAATAAAAATAGTTTTGGATTTTCTTATAGGTTCATTGCTGCCATTTTTTCTCATGAATATGGACATGCCTATGAGTAAGGGAAGTTTGTCCTCTAGGGTCTAGAGATGGTTGAAAAGAACCTTCTTAGTTGTAGCAATATCCATTTCAGTGGTCTATTTCACATTATTGTTGGTAGCAGATAGAAGAGGAGGAGCAACTGTGGCTAGGGTGGTAGCACTGATAGCAACAAGCTTCAGCTTCATGGTCTTTGATGGGGAACGAGCGGAAACTATAGACTTATACTTCTTTGGCCGACAAAGGTCTTGTTGGGTGCAAGCTTCATCGGATTTGTTGGTTTTGGTAGTGGGTTTGGTGTCCAACAACTCTAATATATTGTGATTTTCAATTTGCCATTGTTATTTCAAATCTTTTGATATCAGAGCCTTGTCGGTTGTTCTTTGGGTAGGATTGTCATAGCATACGCCAAAAATAAATTTGTCCTTGGGTGGAATTTTTTTAAGGAATTAGTTTTCAAGTGATTAGTACTTTGCAATTCTGTTTGCATTGAACAACTATATTCCCTTATCATTATTCAATTATGCACTACTATTTCCAACATTTTCGTATCACAGCCTTGTCGGTCATTCTTTGGGTGTGATTTTATGTGATTTTTGTAGCATACATCAAAGGCAAATATGATCTTGGGTGCATATAGTTGAAAATTTTATTGTGGTGTGCATCAAGAAAACATGTAAATTTCTTGCCTATTTCTAAAATTGTTGAACAACAATCTAAATTTCCAACAAACATTGATTCTTGTGTTCAATAGTGACAACTATGAGTTTAGGAGTATGAGGATAAGAATATTTTTCATCTCGCTAAAACATTGGGATCTCTGGAGAATGGGTATCCTGACGATGCAAGTTCGAAGGAGAAATTTGGTATTATGAAGGAAAGTTTTGGTGTTTTGAAGAAGATTCACGTGAAGGATGAAAAGGCTCATCTCATATTGCAACATGTCATGATGGACAAAATATTTCCATGGATTCACGAATGTTGTCAAATCCACTGAGGCATGGAATATTTTGAAGAGGGATTTTCACACAGAAAAAAACATCAATGTTGTGAAGTTGCAGACTCTCAATAGAGAATTTGAAAATATCTCTATGAAAGGAGGAAGGATCTTCTATAATTTCTTCACTTATTTGCTCATAATTATGAACAAGATGTTCACATATGGTGTGGAAATATCTAATAGGAATTTTGTTGAAAAGGTGTTGTGATATTTGCTCCCAAAATATGATTTTCTTATTGTATCTATTGAGGAGTCCAAAGACCTTTCTATCTACTCTCTTAGAGAATTGATGGGTGCTCTTATATTACATGAAGATAGAATGTTTCTAAAAGCAAGTCCAAAAGTGTAGTTCAATCCAAAGTTGAATATACAAAAAAAGAAGGCATATGAAGGAGGTAAATATGATTCTGGAGGTTCACCTAGAAGCAACAAGGGAAAACATTATGCTCATGATTATGAAAAAGATGAAGATTGTGTCATATAAGGTGATGCATAAAATGATAAAGATGAAGCACATGATGGTAATGATCCTAAATTTTACAAGAAGAAATGCTACTTCTACAAAAATTGGGACATATTAAAGCATGATGTTGGGATGAAGTCAAGCATGAAGCCAACCTTCCTGAAGAAAATTTGAAGATAGGTTGTTAATGGAAGTTGAACCATTTGATGAAAGATCCTATAACTATGGATGAATGGGTATACTATTGACCTATGGTTTGAAATATTTATGTGTCTTTCTCTGTGTGATATTTTCAGATTTTGCATCAAGCGGGTGTATTGAAAATTGATGCAAAATTATGTTAATTGTAGGTTCCAATTGAAAAGATGTATCACATATTTATTTTTGAAAGGATGTGTGCAGTTTTCTATGTGTTTGAATGCTTGTGTATAAACATATACATCGACGATGAGAAAATCACTGATACCATCCCTCATGCCATAGCAAACCTCCCAAAACTCCAAGTAATGGGCATGAGAAACTTCCCCCGCCTCATCGATCCTATTCCCTCAATGCTCGTCGAGATGAGGAGAATTGAATGGATAAGATTCAACCAAAACAACCTCATTGGACCCCTCCCCACCTTCCTCACATAGTTCCCCAAGTTGTAGTACATCAATTTGGAGTGCAACCACCTGACTGGGTCCATTCTCAGCATCCTCAGTATGCTTCCTAAACTTCACCCCAGTTGTGTTATGGAAGCACCCTGCTGGAATCCACCTCTTGCTCTCTCACAACAACCTCTTTGGGCCTTTGTCTCCGATTCTTGGTGTTGCGGGCTTTATGGCCATCGACATGTCGACCAACTGATTCTCTGGGGACTCCATGTTCCTCATTTCTAAAAGAAAGGTGATGCTCAACTACATCAACCTATTTTGGTACATTTTCGAGTTTGACCTTGGCCAAGTTTTCTTCCCAACCAAATGACCACTGTATACTATCCATCTAAGTCACAACTAGTTCTACGGGAAGATCCCCAAGAGGTTGAGTGAGCTGGCCAATCTAGAAAGCATGGACCTCAGCTACAACCGTCTTTGTGGAGATATCCCCTTCGATGGAAGTCTGAATATGTTTAAGTCTAAGGTCTATGCATACAACCAATGTCTATGTGGGAAGCCACTACAATCGTGCAAGTGACATCCATGTGCATGAACTTCTCTAACTCCGAGCAAGGGAAATTGATAGGCCCCTTCTCCAATTGACTCACTGAGATTGTGATCATATAAAGATTAGTATAAGAGGCATTACTGAATGTCTTATTTCTTGGCCAGTCAATAGTGGTTTCAGTGAAAATATATGAAATAACAAATTCAAATTACTTATACATCGTAATTTACTGCAATTTAATGTTTATTATCAATTCTATGTAAGATTGCTTTTGGAATTGGATATATGTATTTTTATATTTTGTGGGATCACAAAATGATACATATGTGTATAAACTGCATTTTTGTCTTAATCTTTTATAATTATATACTATATAACAAGACTCCTTTGTATTATATATGAAATATAGTCGGGCCTTTTTGTTTTTCTTATAGAAATACAAATCAATTTAAAAATTAAACTTCACCATTATCTTTATTTCTAAAATTATATACTATACAAGAAGACTAATCTATACAATACATGAAAATAGCGAAAGGGGCTATGTTAAAAATTTTCTATTACTTTTTTAATTACTTATAGGTCCCTTCGTGTAAACGACAATTTTTCTTTACTTTTTAAAAGAATATATTTTACAAGAAGACTCATCAATATTGTATAAGAAAGCCCGCTGAAGGGGCTATATGAAATTTTGCCACTATTTTTTGTAATTATAAATTAGTTATTTTGTGTGTAAATTATACTTTTATATTTAATTATTAAAATCATTTACTTTTTAAGAAGTCTAATCAATAATAATTATAAGATATCTTGGAAGATTGGGTTATATTTACTTTTTTCCATTATTCCATAGAATTACAAACTGGTCCATTTGTGTGTAAACTACACCTTTGTCATTACTTTAAAAAATTGTATACTATATGAGAACACTCATGTGTTCTATATTATAAATCCTTATCGAGGACTCTTTGTGCATTTTTTATTATTTTTTGGAATTACAAATTGGTCCCTATGTGTATGGTACACTTTTTTCTTTACTTTTTGAAATTGTATGCCATTAAAGAAGTCTCATCTATTCTATATATGAAAATTCATGGAAGATTCTATGTGCAATTTTTTTCATTGCTTTTTAAAATTATAAATTGGTCCTTGGTTCTATAAACTGCAATTTTATCTTTACTTTGTAAAATTCTTTACTATATAAAAATTCTACTATATAAGAAATTCCATAGAGGAGGTTATGTGCAACTTTTTCTGTTATGTTTTGGAAATTACAAAATGATCCGTGTATGCATAAACTACACTTTGTTGTTTACTTTTTACAATTATATATAATATAAGAAGACTCATCTATATTATATAAGAAAGCCTCCAGAAAAGGCTATGCATAGTTCTTTCCATTATTTATCAGAATTACAAGCTGGTCCTATGTGTGTAAAGTATACTTTTGTCTTTATTTTTAAATCATATACTATACAGGATGATTAAAAGAAATCATGTGGAAAACTATGCAATATTTACCATTTTTGAAAATTATAATTTGGTTAGAGTGTGTGAGTTGGATGCAATTTTCAAAAACTTAGAGGAAGTTCAGTGAATTATTTGCATTTATGTTATAAAATTACAAATTGTTCCTTTATTTTTTACATACTATAAATGAAAGTGTGTAAAGAAAGTTGGATACATTTTCTTTCTTTAATGTCTTATTTACAAGTTCTTTTTTTATTTTAATAAAGCAAATATGCATAAAATGGTTTATGCTTAGTATTTTGAATCAGCCTATATGTGTCTATGTAAATAAACTAGCTTGTGTGACTCATTCTGAAAGTTTTTGGGTGTGGCTCTTCTTGTCTCATTTATAATTAAATTGAACCCAATTAAGTGTTTGGATCTTCATTTTAGATTTTTTAATGATTGGAAAAACTATGATTTGACAACTAATAAAGCTTAATATAAGCCAATTAGAAATGTACTGTGTTAAGCAAGCTACATAACTTCAAAAATATTCACAAGATCTCAAATCATGACGTGATGGCAACAATATAATTTCTAGAATATACTATATTCACCCCCTTGTTGTTGTATAATTCATATGCAACACCTCACATGTACAAAATATGCAAAATCTAGAGCGGAAGCATGAATTTCATTCACTTCAAAGGGGGGTTTCACAATCATGTTATTTATTACATGTAAATAAAGTTCATATGAAGCAACATAGGATAAGGAAAATAATTATCATTCTCAAATCCTTAACAACAATCATACATAAACTAAACCAAACATGAAAACTTTCACATAATAAGAAAAGGAATTTAAGCTAGGTATAGTTGATACCCCACCATGTCTTTGTTTCTGACATATTTGAGATAATCCTTGCATTTTAGATGACTCTACTCCTCTATGATTGCTTGAACCTATGTGCACCGCGCCCCAAGCATGCATCAAACAATTTATAAGTGGAACTAAATATATTATATTATAAAGAGAACATGTCAATTTAAAGTAATTTTAAACTTTAAACATTAAAGAAAATATATAAATACCTTTAAATCATTTTTTATCCTGACTTATATAAAAATCCTCTATTTTGCACTGAAGTAACACTTAGGTTTTACTGAAGTGCCTCTTCTCTTATGCATTGAACTGTCTCTCAATTTTCTCTAAGAAACCTCTTATTGAGGACCTTATGTAAGTTACTTTTTAGCATCATATGTATCTTTAAAAATGTTAGGTTTCTCTAAGATATTACCTTTCACTTTATTCCTAATGTACATGATAGGTGATACAGTAATTGTTGACAATAAACATGACATGGCATTCATTATAGATATATTGACTTTTATCTTCATAAGCAATTGGAATAATAGATAATACGCATTTATAGTATTTCATGTATGTTGTAAATATATACATACAATCAATCAATACTTATGTTTAAATTGCATGGACCACTTACCATTCTTTAAAAAAAATCCTAGTTGCTCTTCATATGTTGAAGAGACTTCAATCACGTTATCGGGGTTGATGAACCCTAATCAACATATTCATAATTTCATTTATTAACTTAATCCCTAGCATTAAATACTAGAAAACTAGGGTTTGGTTAATGGGAAACAAAGCCTTAACTTTGGAAATTTGGACTTCTCATTCAAAAAACTTTCTAAGACATATTTAAATCCCTTATGTTGATATTAGGATGATTTACTATGAATTTTTGAATATATAGCCAATCAAAAATTTGATAAAATCCATGTGTGCATATTATACACTAGCAACCACCTAGTTTCATGATGAGGTGGCCAATATACATTACATATCTAGTCTGGCCCCCTCTCAATCAAAACACATAGTTGGCTGCCACCAGTGTGTAAAAATACCAAAATACCCCAAAATTAGTGTATGACATAGATGAAAGAACAAGAGGAAAAATTGACAGAATAAGTACACCTTTGTTCATTGTCTTAGTAAGTTCAGAATATAACTTATATGAGGAGCATCAACTCGAAGTGAAAATTCCATTGTAGTTCAATTTATTGAAAATCGAGGTGCTTGGCACCATCCCTGATGCAATACAAACTAGGCAAGCCAAAGAATGAGTTGCGGGTCTATCGTGGGTTCATGGATGAAGTTTATCCAAGAAAGGAATAGTGAGAGGTCAGAAATCTCAAAAAGAGAACATGTGGGACAAACTAGGTTTCTAGACACCCTCAACATCACATCGCAGAGATAAACCCAGATGAACCAATCAAAGTGACGATATGTCGATGGGCATTGTATGTGATATCTAAAATGTTTTGAAAAGAGGAAAAGATGCATATATTATCTTCCAAAAAAATGATTCTTGGAAAACCTTAGAGAAGGTTTAAGAACACATTATGCAGCTTCTGTTGTAATTTGGATGCATAGAGACGTTGGGTTGATGAGCCAGCAGAGTACCGGTGGCATGTGGTTCATGGAAGGCAAGTCGAAAGTTGAAGGTGATATCAAGCACTCTCGGCCAACTACGCGTAAGTTTTGAAGGTTTTTGGGGTTCCATATATAGGTCAAGGTCCATATAAGCTAAGATTATTGTTGGGATCCAAATCATGGTGAAGCTGAGTGAGCACATGTCGATCGAGTGTTGCAATGGAGGAAACCTTACCAAATGGGTGTTCAGATATTCAGGTTGCGATAGGGAACATGAAGCAATCCTATGATTGGGATGAGATTGACTTTCCTTAGATTTAAAGAAATAAGGCAGAACACAAACTTTGGTGTCCAAGAGGAAGGGAGTCGGGTGAAGGGGGAGACTTCACCTCCTTCCGACTAGCTCTGAGTCCTAGCATTTAAGCCAAACTCAGACTTTGTGTGATAAATGATTAAAAATTAGAACTTTAGGTTAGATTGAGATATAAAAGATATTTCATTATAAGATTATCAATAACTATATGGAAACTTAACTAAATCATTTAGGTGATCAAATAAAGTTCAAATGAGACATGAATTTAACAAAAACATATTTAGAGGGTATAGAACCATCCCATCTAGTTATATTTAGTTTTGACTCCGTTTTATCTATAAATTCTATATATTCCATTATGTTGATTTAAGTTTATAGAAAGATGGGATAAAGTGAAATAATATTTCCTTAGTTAGTTATTTGAGTAATTTTGAGATTCAGGGTGATAATCCACTCAAGATTTATCTTGTCCATCTTTTTTGCCCTTTTGGGGAAATTATCTTGGAGGAGAGGGAAAGAAAAGTGAGGGTAATTATTATTTTATCTTGAGATACTTGACAATTATTAATGCATAAATTAATAACAAAGGTATTTAAGGTTTCTTTATATTCCTTAATACATTATTAGAATATAATTACTATTTCATGGCCTTTTTACACTGAGTTATTCAATTAATTTTTATTTAGAAAAACCCAAATTAAAGATTAAATTAGTTATAAAACTTGGGATGGTACAACATCCATAACATTGAATAAATATTTGGTGGAATAAGTAGTGTCACATAGAATGTGATGGGCATCAATATATCATTGTTTTACATTTTAATGAATATACCCCCTTAGTTTCGCCTTCCTAAATGACATAACTAAACAAATCACATTTATTCATGATTGAATAAATATAAGCACACAAAATCTAGTACAGGGGGTGTGGCCTAAATAGTTTGATGGGAACTTGATTTTAACCTAAAAGTTTCAGAACGCCTAAAAACAAAGCCCTCCCCAAAATTCTTTGTGACAATTGTTGAACCCACCTTAAATTTTGGGTATGATATACTCAATTAGAGAAAAATAGTAAAGTTGATGTTCTTGAGGGTGTTCTCAAGACATATATGTAGTCGTGGATGGACATATTGGGTTAGAAAGCAACAATCTTCTAGGTATCATGTTCATTTCTTAACATAAGAGACATATGTATTTTTTTTTACAAAATTTTCTCTCCCTAAACACTAGTAGAGAATGGGACATTATTACATTAGAATTTAGTTACTAAGTTAAATTTCTAGTCTGCATAAGCTTGGATAGGGATTATGCCATAGGCTAACTATTGGTGGTTCAACAATGATTACTACATGCCTTCGACATGTATAATGCTAAGAACCAATTTAAAAAATCATATTTATTGAAGTCATTAGGATTGTTAAGTTTGTGTTTTCTTGGACAACCCCATCACTACAATATACTTGTAAGTGGTTTTTGTCATTAAGAAACATACACTAGCATTTATTATATGTCATTTCAAAATGTTTTATGTTTTTGTCATTCCCAAGAAATTTATTACCAACACACCAATAATGTGTGATGAATTGATTATATTATCAACATGGAATTCCCTTATATACAAAATAGGGTGGCTTCCATAACTCAGTTACACAATGTTGTATGACTAATTATAATATACATGTTTGTTTTTTATTTTTAGATCTGGTCCATATCAAGAAAATCATGCCCCACATTTGTACTATTTGAATCATTTGTAAGTCACTGACTTGGAAGCACACTCAATTTATATATTCAATTTTAATTAAAAATATAGACATAATATATAAGTACAATATGATCTTCTATTTGGCAATTATTATTTATTTTGAATTAATTTAGTGAGAATCATATATGGCTTTAAAATTTGAGAGTAGTGCACATTATGTGGTAGGAGTTATGAATTTTTTAATAATTAATGAATAAGGTTTTTTTTATCAGGTAAATAATTCTCATTTCTCAAAAAAGGAGTATAGGGTAAGGACCCATATACTATACAACCAGACCCAAGGTACTCCACATGCAGAGTATGAGAGGTTCCACACTGGCCAAGTATTTGGGCTTTGTATTAATCATGCAAATGATTCTATATACAATGAGATCAAAAATATTTAATGGGTCACACTCCTCTTTACCATGACACCTAACATTTCTTTCGCTCCACACATGGAAAATTATGGAAAAGAAGATCAGCCCACAAAAACTCCTCTTCACCTGGTTGAACCTGGTTTGATCAAGCAGCCAGAACATTGCAGTATGTAAATCACAAGGTGGGGAGCCACCCATCCCACACTTCAACATACCTCTAAACTAGAAATACTTGGTAAACTCACACTCAAAAAACACATTTTTATTGGACTCAACCTTTTTTTTGCACAAACATTAGATCTGATTGACATAAAATCCCCATTTTATCATCCTATCATCCATGGGGAGTTTCCCAAGAAGGGCCATGTAAGCATTAAGCTCCATTTGGGTTTATGGCCCTTGTGCCATAGCAGATCGTGCCATGGGACATGAGGGATGAACACCTCCTTAACCCAACAGTGGGCATCCAGAGAAAGAAACTGAAGTTGACCACCACCAACAGTATAGTTTTATTTCAGACTAAGCCAGCTCCTTATCATGTCTCTCATACTGCTTGAAAGGTATGATCTCTTTGTATCTAACTCCAGGCAGTCCACCCCATACCTCGATCGCATCCAGCTACTCCAAGGTCACAACAGTTGGCGGGCAAAACAAATAACCCTCCTAGCATTGGCACAGGTGGCCATCTCAGCAGGGCTTTTGATATTTAGACCACCCACCTAGAATGGTTGAGCCACCGGTCCCAAGAGATACCATGCCATCTACCTCCCTAAAGAAACCCTCACATCACTGATTTGCATATTAGGACTTATGAAGAAAAAAAGGATAGATCCCATCTCCCTCTTTGTAACACCGATAATCGACTGTTACAGAGATAGGAGTGGGGCCTCTCGTGTTCCTTCTATGACTCTCAGACTGGACATCAGCTATGACCTATTCACCTTCACCACCTCCTCAAGTTCACCACACCTCATCTAATCTCCAGCTCCACCATATAACTCCTCCAACCCAATCACAAAGGATCAAAATCCTACAAACGTACAACCACATAAGAACTTGACTTACTCTAGCTCTCACCATCCATGATACCTACCAACATGTAATATCCCTAACCTGGGTTATGGCTTACCCTAGAAGCTTTTCTTAAGTAAGTTATTTACAAACTTGTTCTAATCCTTTGAAAAGCAATGAAGACTCTTTGTGAATTTTATTCTCAAGTGTGAGCTTAATTACAAACTAATTGTGCATTATACGATAGTCTGAGTGTAAAGTGCAATTACCTAAGATGTGGGGTTACATTGCAATATGTCACATGTTGAATGTACCTTAAGTGTTTTAAAATCATAAGAGAGAGAATGATGCTAAGTGGTGACTTGTAGAAAGCTTAAATTCCAAGTTTGAACTTGTTAGAATAATGCTAGTGCCTTGTGCACCAATATTGGTACAAATTTTAATTTACCCAAAATGTAGGGTTGATATGAAAATTACCACCTCTAGAGTGTCCCTACTCCTGATATGTATTATTTGAAGTAGAGATAAATAAGTAGACGCCATGTTTGAATCATATTTGAGTGATAGTACTCTTGGTGATGAAAATACCAGGAAAGGATCGAATATAAAACCCTTATATGAGTTGTATCGAGTTGAAGACTTAATATGGGAATGCCTATCATCCAAAGAGCCATAGACAAGATCCCATATCAGTTTGTGAACTCTTGGAAAAAGCCATGATGGCCTAATCACCTCAAGGAGGTGATCCATGATGAGTTAGATGTTCCTTGCAAAAAGTATATCAATTTGTATAACTTGGGAGATAAAGATGAGATATCTTATCGAACAAGATAAGGGATAACCAAAATATCATCTTTATATTATCCTCTAGACTTTTGAATGTCAAGATTTATATGTCGGGATGCATGTACATGTGTCAATCATGCATGGCCACGTGTCACCTAGTAGCATATGGTGAAGACACCTCTTATACACACTCTCTCATGAACCCCAAGTATATATACCTCTCCTTTCACCTACTAATGGAAGTTTATGAACCCCAAAACTCTCTTTCTATGAGATATCATGCATACCCTCTTAGATATCTTTCATAGTATCTCAAGGAGAAAGGGGAGCTTGAGCACCAAGATTAAGGTAAGGCCATGGTCATCTTCAACCTTTGTTGAAGCATGATTTTTGGGTTTCAGATATTCCTTTCTTCTCATCCTCACAAAGTTCTTAACTATGGTGATTCCTTGTATATGGGGGAGTTGTGAACGATCCTTGGACCTTGGATAAGCTCATCTTCAACCTTAGGATCATGAAGATTTAGAGCTTGGAGCTTTGAAGTTGTTCATAAGGTGGGTTATATAACTTGAACGCAACCATGTTATTATTCACCTTCAATATTGTTGAACTTGTTGATCAACATTCAATTTCGAGTTCCTTTGATTAATAAATGTTCCTTTGAGTTCCAAAAGTATCTTAGGACTTTTTTCCATGATCTAGAATAGTAAGAACAAGAATCCAAAGGTTAATGATGATGACATCATCATGGTCCCAACCCGATATTGGGTTGAAGCTTCTCTAACCCAATATGGTGAAGTGAACATACCACTAGCATGATAGGTGATGAGTAGGTACCTCTTGCACATTATGATGATGGAGTGCACACCTTGTGCATGATATGTTGTTAAGAAAACACTATGTGCATGATATGAGATCAAGTCATACACCCTATGCACGACATGGAGTCAAGCATATACTCTAACCCGATATAACAAACCCTAGGTGATAAGTAATATGAAATGTTGATATGCACACACCATAAATATGATATGGTGAGAAGTGTGTACCTCATGGGCGATATGAGTAAAACATATACACACATGAGCATGATATGGGGTCAAGTATTCACCTCCTACATGATATGGAGTTAGGATTATACCCTAACCCGATATGGGTTGAAACCCTAATTGATGATATGAAACCCAATATGTCAAACCCAAGATAATGGGTAACTTGATGTGGAGATGAGTGATACTCCATGAATGATATGCGTGATACCGACATATACCTTGTGCACGATATGAAGTCAAGTCCATACTTCATGGACGATATGTTTTCAAGTGTATACTTTAACTGATATGTTGTTGAAACCCTAGGTGATGGAATGAAACTCGATACACCCTATATTTTGTGTGAAGGATTGTTGTGAAAGATCTCAACCTGATAGCTAGCTTGTTGTCCAAAAATATGATAGGACCGATCCTTAGAAGGTTTGAAAGGATGTGAGCATAATGGTCTACCCAATATGCCAACCTGATATGTTAACAAACATGATAACCCAATATACCAATCCAAGGTGGTAACCCGATATGGTATTGTGAATATACTACTTGAACGATACCATGATGAGGCATATACCCCATGCTCGATATGGTGCACACCTTGTGCATGGTATGGCACCAAGTATGCCCTTATACCTGATATGAGGTTAAGCTTTTAGCCCTTACACGATATGAGGACAAGTATCTCTAACTTGAGATGATAAAACCTAAATGATAGTCAAACTGATATGAGTACACAATATGGTTTTAGGGGATACACCTCAAAAATGATATGTTGATGTGATTACACCACATGACCAATATGGATACACGATATGATGTTAAGGTGGTATCTCAAACACAATATGGTAGCATACGCACCTTTATATCCAATATGTTGGAAGCATCTCAATTCAATGAAATTAATGGAGTAACACATGAGTTGTGTTAGGTAAAGTAATACATTAAGACATAAAGAGTTAATGTAATATGTTAAAGTAGGCCAATGTACCATGAGAGAAGGATTGAGCCAAAGTATGATGTAATCAACATCCTAATTAGGATAAGAGAGATTTGTTTTTACATGTGTGATAAATCATGCTAATAAGTATGCATTGATACTCCTAAAGAGAGTGCAGTATGAATAAGGGTTTGATTCTTGATAAGATGATCTTCAATCCTTAATTTGATAATAAGGGGAAAACCTAACCCTAATGAGGGGTGATGGTATACACTTAAAACCCTTAACAGTTAGATTGAGAAACCCTAACCCTAATCATGGGAAGGACGTATTTCTCTTATATCATATAGTGATGATATGAATTTGAAACCCTATTCAGTTAAAATAGGCAATCCTAACCCTAATAATGGGAAGGATGTATTTTTCTTTGAATTTCATAGTGATGTCATATATTGCTAGAGTTTTATCATGAAGTGCAAACTATTCAAGAATCATGAGATGATGAGCATATCAGTGATGATATAAGGGTTTGAATACTCAGATCCAGTAATCATGATGATAATGATGTCAAGGGATGAGAATTCCCAGTAATGTGATAAGGGACTGACATCCCTAGTGTTATGTATCTAAATGTGTTCCAAAGATTTGAAAAGTACTTGATAGATGTATTACACCTTTCTTTGTAGCATTTGTTTATAATTGATGCTTATAACTTGTTTGATGCTAAAAGAATATTATAATGCACTTAATATATCATTAGGAACTATAAAATATAGTTGCCTTGGCCATAGATCCATCAACGTCATAATTTCTAAAATGGTGAAATGGGTAAAATTTTACTTTGTGAAGTAGTCGAGGGAAGGGTGTATAAATCTCATGGCAGTGAACCAATTATCCTTCACAATGTTGCATTTGATCTGAATTACAAAAAGTACAAATGTCACCTATTTGATACAAAAGGGAAATGTGCATATACCTTTTCACATAGAAAAGATTTATGAAGTATCTCAAGGCATATGTACTTACCTTGATTGGCCTACATAACTGATTAAATTAACTGTGAAGAAACATACATGACTACATGGTTGTTTTTATGTATTATTCAATAGCTACAAACTAGGATTTTTTTTATTACAATCAAGTTTAATGAGGTTGTCGAAGTATATGGCAGGCTACATGATGGTCAATATAGGTAGCTCTAGGTCAGTTAAGAAAGGAAGAATACTAGAGTTGAGAGGGAAGAATTATAAAGGTTTTTGGGCATGTTGACAATCAAGAAAGACTGTTGGAGGTCTTGAGGTGAGTTTCCACCACTCATGAGGTCATACAATAGTCTAGGAAGGAGTTTCAGCAAGGCGGTTCAAGGAACTATAGTTGAAAATAGGGAATGAGTTTCAGTGTACCATCGGGAATTAGTGAGAGTAAGCTTGTGTTCTGGAAGTCAAGAAGGATCTATATGATTTTTATGTAGGTAAGAGGTGGAGTGTATCAGTGGAAACTCCCAACCCTAGTTTCTAGGATTACATGTGTTTTTGAGGCATTATCTATATTTTTGGATATAATCGCAATGTAGGGATCAAGTGTTCGCCACAATTCACCAATCTAAAGGCATAATAATTGAGCGAGGCATGGTCTAGAGAGGAAAGGTAAGGATTTTAGAAAATTTGTTGACTCTACAAAAGTGAGAGATGGAATGAGTGAGGAGACTCATTGGATCGTGGTTCCAGCGAGATTTTCTATATGGGTATGGTTGAACTATATTTCCTTTTTACCTTTTTCTTTTAGAAAAAATCCAATTCAAAGGTGTAATTTTGTAGGTCACTCTGTAACTTTGATTTATATCAAATTTTGGGATAATCCTCTTTTATCATTATATAGCCTTCTACAATATATGAAACTAAAATAACTTTTTATGTTAACCTAAAATTCATTCTCAAGAAAAGAGAGAGTGTGATAATTCAGTAATTATTAATTACTCTTATGGAATTTCACTTATTATTTCAAAATACATTTACCAATCAAAGAAAAATATCATTGGCATTTAATAAAGGCACAAAATATTGTTTGGGTTAATTTTTACTACAATGACTCAATTGTAAACAATTGTTTACAAATCAGGTGTTTAGAATATGATACCTTTAATAAAGTCCATTCTGTTTTAACATATGATTTCACTAAATCTTTGAAATTCCATGATACTACATCCTTCCCTCATTATGAATTTTCTCCTAAATTTTTTGCCTAGCTAGAGAAAACTTGTGGGTGTGTCCTCCATGTCCGTCTTCAACTCCCATGTGACTACACCCACACCATGGTGGTTCCATAGTAGTTTAACCATCTCAATTATTTTATTTTGAAGCTTGTTCTCCTTTGAATCAGAGATCGTATGGGTGCCTCCGAGTAGGTCAACATACCAAGGATCTCTCAATTATGATTCAGTGTTTAACATAAGGGTGGATATTTCACATAGCACTTTTAATCGGTCACATGAAACACATAATGTATAAAACTATATTGAGGAGGTAGGGCTAGATAGTAAGCTGCTTCACCAATCCATTCTAAGAGCTTGAATGGGCCCACATATTAGTGGCATAGTCTTACATGACTTTTTATCTATGTCACAAAGAATTTGGATCTTCAAAAGTGTATTATCTCCTATAAAAAGTGGAAATCATCTATTTTGCATCTATGTAATATTCGTGTCAATCCTAAGTTGTCTTCAGCCCCTGCTTGATATAGGAAATTGTATTCCCATATACATGCAATTTTTTGACTTAAACAATGTCATGTCTTCATTGTCATCCCAATGAAGTGGCAATAAGCATAGACTCCCATAAAGAACTTCATAAGGGGGGATCCCAATACTGACTTGGTAACTATTATAATAAGAATACTTAGTTATATGTAGATATTGTCCCAATAATCAACCCCAGTCTAGGATGCAAGCCCTTAACAAGTCTTATGAGTTTTGAATCATGCATTATAACTATCAATCATCTTGCTTGGTATATGCCATATTGAACTTCAGTCTCATGCCCAGTTCCTCTTGAACTTTCTTCAACAACTTGTAGGTAAACTTGAGAGCATTTTTATGAATGATTGAGCTTATAACTCCTTAGAGATGTACAGTCTTTTGTATGTATACCTAGATCAGTTAGACACCTTGGAACTGGTATTTAAGACTAAGAAGTGTTTGCAGCTTTGTCAAACAATCCACTATGACCCATACTGCATCTTACTCTTTCTTGTTCATGGGGAGATCCACCAAAAAATCCATGGTGTTTTGGTCCCAACTTCCATTTGGGAATCTTAATGGGTTGTAGTAGATAACATGTTCATTGGCTTTCCTCCTTCATCATCTGACACATGAGACAACTACCAAAAAATGAGTCTATATCATGGTTCATACTCTACCACCAGAAAAACATATGCAATTCCTTAAACATCTTATAGTACCAGGATGTATGGTATACTCAGACCTATGTGCTTCTTTTAATATGCGAGCCTTCATCGACAAATCTTCAGGGACATTGAAACTTTTCTTGTATTGAACCATTCCATTCACACCTACAAGGGTTTATTGTTTATAAAATAGGGTCTTCATCTTCTTAGAGTTAGGGCTAGACAATTGAGTTGCAATAAACTCATAAAAAGGTAAGGGACAATCTAGATGTTGACCGATAGAATCTTGTAAGTTAGGGTTTTGTAGTCCATTTGGGAAATTCTTCATGTCTTCTCCACTGGGTGGCCAATCATGTAGTACCACTAGACACTTACAAATTAAGATGTCACGAACCACATTAGCCTTACTAGTATGGAAGGCTATTGTGAAGACATAATCCTTCAGGTGTTGTATCCTTTATTGTTGTCACAAGTTAAGGCTCTTCTAGGTCAAAAAATGCATCATTTATTATGGTTGGTGAAGATATCGAATGTGTCTACATATAAATAATGTTGAAAAATTTTAAGGGAATAAATCATGCAAGATGTAGATCATAAGTTGGGTAAATCAATTCATTAGGTTTGAGATGTCTTGCGGAAAAAGATACAACTTGTTGATCTTATTCCAGGATGCATCATAATTCTATTCTTGATGTGTCTGTTAAGATAATGAATTTATTGTTTCCCAAGGGTAGGGTCAGCACAGGAGTAGAGGTTATCTTCACCTTGATCTTCTAGAATCTAGTTTACAGAAACCAGATGAGACAAACTTCTCTTTCTTTTGTGTCAGCTTGGTGATGGAAAGAGTAATCTTCAAGAAATTTAGGATGATTTCCCAAATAACCGATTAATCCCTAGAATATGTGAATATAAATAGGTGACTTGGGTCTTCTCATTCATAAAATATCTCTACTTTGGTTGGTTCCACTACAATAGTTCCTACAGATATGATGTTTTTGTGAAATATGACTCAATTAGTTGCAAACTTTTATTTTGAGAACTACATGTAAAAATTCTACTTGGTGTAGTTTTGTGTTATTTGAAAATATAAGGATGTCATCAATGAATGTTATGACAAAGATATCTAGGAATGGTTAGAAAATGCTATTCATAAGGTTCATGAATACGCTATGTGATTGGCTAAACTAAAAGAAATTACTAAGAACACATAATATCAATATTGGGTCCTGAAAGTGGTTTCTTGGATGTCATATTCCCTAACTCACAGTTCGTGGTACATTAATCATAGATCAATCTTTGGAATGACCCGAGTAGTTTTCAGTTGTCAAAGAGGTAATTAATTCTAGGTCGGGAGTACTTATTCTTTATAGTGGCTTGGTATGCACGTGTGAAGGGAACACCATTTCTTTATCACAAAGAGGACAGAGGATTCCCAATGGGAGGTGTTGGGTTAGGTAATGCCTTTATCTTAGAGTTTGTTGAGTTATTTTTTATCTCAAGAAATGATAGGTGCCACGAATAAGGCCCTCCCAAATTTGGTTTGTTTGGGAGCTAGAACAATGCAAATTTTCACTTTTCAGTCAGAGATATGCTTGGAAAATCCGCCAGGAACACATCAACATAGTCCCAAAATACCTCTATTTCCTCCATGGGCGTATCTTAGAATCTACCTTGACCATTATTTCTAGTACTCTAGACGACCCTAAGCTATCATCCTTTCTACTCTTGAGGACAAAACAAATTGACTAGTGGTGGCATCTTTCCTACCGTAGATGGTGAAAGGTGGGTATCCTAGTATTTCTACCCTTATTTTTATTGGATTGTAGTCTATTTTGCATGATAATAATAGATTCAACCCATTCCTATCATGACATCAAAGTCATTCATATCATAGAGATTGAAATAAGTAGAAAGTGCAAAATTCATATATTTAATAGGTATGACCTATGTTTTAGTAAAGATAAGAAAATTCTTCCATTAGGGGTGGTGATGTTTAATATATAGCCTAAGTCCTTGAAATCCAAGTTGAGAATAGTTTCAAGAATTTGAGAAATGAAAATATTCATGTAATTGGAGTCAGATAAAACATTGACCAAGTGGCCCATCATATCAAGGGCAACTACAATTTTATGCATGGAATTAGGTACTAAATTACCATAATATGAGGCATAGAAAAAAAATTGTATACTTTAAAATGTTGGTACCTTCTAAAAGAATGTTATCGATAGAATAGACCTCTATATTATTGATATTTAAAACTTTGTCATGTCAATAGTCAACACTAGGTTGGCCTGCAACATGTTGAGTTATAGACACTAATTGAGCTATAAAGACAGTTACTCTATGGAGTTGGAAGAGGGATGTTGGAATGGAAATGTTCCATCTATCTACACTAATAGTAAACTAGTTTGTCAAACTGACACTTTTCTAGATGCCTCCTTCCACAGTTCCAACATCTGGGTGGAGGTTCCTAATTGTAGACTGATTACTATAATTTCATCCTCCTATGAGTTTTCCCTTGCCTCAATTGCAACCATGTGTCTTTCTTCCATCGGTTATGGGGGCAGATATGCCTTGTGTGAACCCTAGATATCTTAAAGGTTTGTTCTTTGGGGTCTAGATGGACTTGTTCATCCTCAAGGCAAAGTTTATAGACTCGATCTACTTTGGGAGCTTGCAAGCTATGGCATGAGTTTGAAGAAGAATTTTAGGCATATGATGATGTCCTCCAATTAATGCTTTTCATCTACCACATAGGTGAAAATACAAGGACTTCATAGTATGCAACAAACATATTTCCTTAATAGATATTCATAAATTGGTTCTCCTTCTTCATCTTGATAGGTTTATGGACTAAATGGGTGACCAGCCTAAATCGCGCATCCTAAAATTGGAGGCGGATTTGAAGTAGTCGGACTTTTACATTTATAACCCGAAACCTTCTAGGCCCCCACAACTTTGTTTACGGGGTCGAAGTAGATATACGGGGTCAAACACAGGGACAAGGGTGGTAGCGTTGAGAACACAGAATCGACACATTACACTCTAGCATGGGTAAAGAGGTGGAAAAGCTCCCCAAGGGAACAACAAGATAAGACCGATAAAATAAAAGAAATCTATCTCCAACTAGAGCTACGAGGAAAAATAAGGTTTTAAGCATTTATCAATTTTTAGGGATTTTCGTGCAACGAAAACGGAGAGATAATACTAGCGCCAAAGTAAGGTACGAAGGAGAAAGCTTCAGTAAAACAAGCGGCACCAGAAACATCATGTACCCCTCCTCTCGAAGCGGGTACTTCTAACCAAGCATCAACACCCATCTCGAGATTGTTGGGCTTAAGTTAGAGTAGAAAGGTTACTAAAGCAACTCCGATTCCGGGCACTCTCATACTCCAGAATCGCACCAAACACTAGAGCCACAAAACCTCTCTCAAGGTTGTTGCAACGGGAAAACACGATTCGGTAGCTAATCGAAACGCGATCCAAGCGTACAAGCTAGAGTTCAAATGTCAAACATAGCAGTCATCCAACAAAGGTACCAAACATAAAGAAACAGATGATTAAAACTCTTCTATTTCCATAAAAATATAAGGGTCTGATTACATTGCATAAGTAAAGAAGTAAATGACTGAAATAACAAAGATAAATGTCGCCTTCTTGATTTAGAAGGTCGACAGACAGCAGCAGACTTTCAAGCCCAATATCGGGCAGGGTCCTTGCCCGATACACACGTGTCGGGCGGCACACCGTGATGGGCGGATGTATCGTGCGGGCTGCCCTGGCCCGATACCATCATATCGGGTGGCACCCTCTCGGGCGACACATTGCGACTAGCAATGAGTATCGGGGTTTGGTATCGTGTCGGGCTAGAGTGTTGCTTCCAGGCATCGGCCACTCCTATCGGATATCCTTATTAGCCGATATCGGCCTGCAGTGGCACCTGGGATGACCCCTAAGTGAACCATTCCGTTCCTCTCGGAATGGGGAAGTGCTCACCTAGAATCGCCCGACACAACCTCTGAGGCGCGACACACTAGCTCCAGATGCTCTCCTCAGTTAGCTCTTGGGGGTTCCGAACTGTCTTTTTGGCTACCTGTAGCTGCTATTTATAGGCAGCGGTTGGAAGAAGTTATGGTGCTCCGGACGCCACGTGTCCCTCTTTAGTTCCATTATTGCGGCTTCAGGCACGCCCGATATGCGTATCGCCCGGCACAAGGACGTCGGGCTGTCGGTCATCGTGATGAGTGGTGCCTGCCAGTGGGTGGCTTGTATCGTGCGACACTCTACAGCAGTCGTGGTGCGTCCGACTCCCTGTCGGGTAAAAGGCGTCCGGCTCCCTGTCGGGTAAAAGGTGTATCGCGCTACCCTATCAGGCAGTGAGCGTATCGTTCAACTTCGTGGGGAAAAAGGCCGATGCAGGTAGAACGTGTTCGTGGGCCGGGACGGGCCTTTTTTCGGATAAAGTGTTAAAAACCGAGGAAAACTCTGTAAAAGATGACAAAATTCAGTTAATAGCGTCGCGTGGCCTGTTTATTCAAAAACACTATAAAAAGGAGAGGAAAACAGTTTAAAAGGGCAGTTTTGATAATGAAATAACAACCAAAAACATCACAAAATTTGGTGTTATCAACTCCCCCAAACTTAGCATTTTGATTATCCTCAATCAATATTTAAACTTTATTTTGTGATGCTTCTCCTTGACCGGTATAGTTTTCAAACCACGGGTTAGAGTGAGTATTGAGGTGTCTTTCTGAGAATACGGCCCGGTCACGAACAACTGACTTTATTTTCTCCTACCTTATTTAAGCAAAAATTTTCTCCACAGCTTCGGCGAGACTTAGGTGCATGATTTCGAAGTTAGCTTTCACACCAAACAACTTTTGGGGGAAGAAAGTTGTGTGTTTGGGTAGGCTTAAGGCTTTTTGGGTTTTTCTTGTTTCCCATCATTCCATCCAGGTACGGGTCCGTTAATGGTCAAGTGGTCCCTGCAGTCCAAGCCAGTTGGCTTTAGAGCAGTGATTTCACATCCTACGTACCACTGCCCCGGATCTACCATGCCTAAAGATGGGTACTTTTGGAAAACAAGTGTGTATATATATATTTTTTTTCTTTTTCATTTGGCACAACTCTCATGCTTTTATTCACTCTCATAAGGCTATTCTCTCTTTTTGGGATTTTTGTTGGGGAAGGGAAAACAAGAGGAATTTTGTTGCTGTTTGGGTAGCTTTTTCCTTCTGCATACACGTCTCTTAGTTGTTGCAAGATTATATTTCGCAATTTTTGGCGTGGAAAGTCATAGTCTTTTGTTGTTTGAGGCTACATTGTCAGAAAGTCATAAAAAAACTTGCATCTCCTTGGGCACATAGAAAACACACTGGAAAGAAGTCGTATCAGGTTTTTACTTATATAGTGACTTTGTACATATGTAGGGAGACAAAATAAGAAAAAATTTTCAAATTTTTTCAAAATTTTTGTATGAGCATGCATATGTATATGTACACATGATATAGAAGAAGAACAAACGAATCAAAAAGGTGGAGTCTGAAAAAAAATTTCAAAAATTTTATACCTCCCTCACTGGTACATGGTACCCCCCCAAACTTACTCCACACTCTGTCCCAGAGTTGTGAAGTAGATAGGGTAGAGGTAGGGTAATGTTTGTCCAGTGAGGGTTAGATGGGGGGTGCGCCTGCTCTATATAGAAGCTCCCACACATATATATTCTCCTCATTTGTTGTGGTAGTCGATGTGGTGGAGCTGGTCAGGCATTGCTTCGTTTGATATCCATTCTAGGACGAAGATGCCGCAGTCGTTGGATAGAGGAATTTGTTGTGGAATGTGGTGGCAGAACTGAAGCTCGTGCCATTTGCTTGCTGTTGTATCCAGGAATGGTTGTATTAGCGCTGCCACATCCTCGTAGTATTTTCATACTAGGCGCTCGAGGGAGGTCAACATTGTTGATGTACACTGCACCGGATGGTCTTTGTTGCTGTCCGAGTTGTTGTAAAAGATTCATGCTCGTTGGCGAGTGTACACCGTCAGGAGCATCCAGTGGTTGTAGTGCAGGATGGGAAGGAAGATAGTTCATGGAACCCTGCTCTCCAGCTCTGCCAAAAATTCTTGCTTTGCTCCTATTTCATCGGCAAGGCAGATGTCGTTGAACAGCATTGGATGAGCTATGTATGCATGTTCGAACTTTGGTTGTAGTGTTTGGATGTAGGCGGCCACCACAGATACCGCCAAGCATCCTCCATCTTTTACCATGTCCCTTAAGTCATCAACCGAGACTATTACATTGCCTGCCTCGTAGATGACATCTACCGGGGTGGAATCAGCTAACTTCAGAAGGATTTCATTGACTGGCTCATGTGTGAGTATAGTGTACAAGAAGCGGTAAAAATTGTTGATCAGTCCTTCTGGAGTTTCGGGCGAAGCAGGGTCTTCAAATCCGTGCACTTCCTACAGGATCTCCAACTACTTGCCCACCCCGTAGGTGTTTGTTTCCAGTTCTGCTTCTTTCTCTGGAGTGTTGATGGGTTGTGAAGATTCGCCTTTTAGGTCACTGTCCAACAGCCTTTCTGGTACCTCTGCGTCTCGGAAATAGTGCCCGTCTTTTATCAGCAGCAGTGCATATATGCTCCTGAGATGGTAAAAATTTTGGCCTCGAAGGTGCCTCATGTATCCGAATATGTTGAGCAGCTTCATGACACGCAAGACGATAAAGGTGCTATTTCTGCTTCCCTCTTCTGCTTGGACGGGGAAGTCTCGAATAGAAAAGAAGTTCCAAATTCCGTTGTGATGTTTGACTCCTTTCTTGATAGCTCGTAGAAGACGCAGCGGTAGAAGCCTTACATGCTTGTCTTCCGGGCGACTGAAAATAAGCCCAGAGTGTGGCACCTCATTGTTGCTGCAGCTCAGTAGCTGGACGTCGTGGTTCCTGAGGTCTACCATGCAAAGGAACCATACGTTGCGGTGCTTGTACGGGGCCAACACCATGTTCGTGTTATGCTCTTTGATGTGTCGCAGCATGTTGGCCACCACAATGGAGTCTGGCACTCCCATCATCAGCCTTCTCGCCAAGATCGGGGTGGCGTTGTATATTGTTCTCCAAACTGTCCCGGCACTGATGTTCTCCATTATTGCACCTTCTAGGACCCTGAATAGCCTTTTTCCTACGACGGCTGACGAGCGGAAAAAGCTTTTGAGTGCTCCCTATCGTATGGAGAAGTAGTCGTCGCTCCAGACGAGGTCTTCTTCATCTGCCTGCGACCTTAAGACCTTGTTCAGCAATTTCTGGTCTCCGATCCTCAGGTAGCCGATGTCCCTTATGTCGAAGTCGGCCATCTCGAAGGAAGGTAGCTTTGATGATGCAGAGAACATTTCCGCCGTCGATCGTCTTCCTCTGGGGGGATGTCTTTCATTGGCGGCACATATGTCCCCCCTTTCTCCCTCTGATTCTTCAGAAGAGTCCTCCCCGATGTTGATGTCTTCGTTATCATCTTCAGCCTCATCCAGGGGAACTGAGGGAGTTATTTCTCCTAGGCCGTGGAAGCTCGCCTATCTTGCTAGAGCTCTGTTGGCCGATCCCTGTGGCGTCCCTTCCTCAGGCGATGTGGATGGACCTCTGGAGGAGGAAGAGGATGATGATCTTGAGGAGGCTCCTGACGAAGAAGGTGGAGAGCCAGAGCCAGGGGGAGACAGAGACCTTCTAGGATGCCCTTGGTGCGGATGGTCGTCTCCCCTGTTCAGCCTCTCCTCGATCATGTCGAGGCGTTGGAGGGCTTGCTGAAGCGTGGCGTTTAAAGTCTCTAGTTGGTCGGAAAGGCCAACTAGAGTCAGAAGTTCCCGTTCCTTGCTATTCAGCCTTTGCTGGAAAAATGAGAACTTGTGGGTTAGAGAATTAAATGTACCTGAGTGGCTCTTTGTTACCTCCCGCAAGTAGTCTAGTTCGTGCCCCAGCATTTTCCCAAGTGACGGAGGAGTTCCTGTGGGTCTCCCTCCCATCCTCACGATACCTTGCTCGCGTGATGGTCTACCCGACGAGGTAGAGCCGATTTCGATCGTTCGCGAGGTAGATAATGTCGGGCGGGGTGTCGGCACCCTTGCGTTTGTCACTGCCTCACCTTCATGTCGTGGTGGGGATGACCGTGGAGTGGGTGGATGCCGCTCCTCCTCTATGTTATTGGTTGTCTTTTTAGCAGCTACTATAGGAGACATTGGCGGCGGTCTCGGCATCGGCTGTACCGCTTCGAGCTACATCTCAAGGATCTCGGCGAACACCCCATCACTGGCGTCTGGCTGTGCTACTTCTTCTAACTTTAGAGGCCGCACAGAAGTTTCGGGGGCTGTGGCCGTCTCTTCCGCGGCAGCTCCCGTCATTGTCTCGGCGAGTTCTACGATCGCCGGTTCTTATTCAGCCACAATAGGTGTTGTCGTTATTATGGTCGGTATGGTAGGAGGGACGACATCTCTATCAACTGCTGTCATCGGTGGCTCTGGATTGGCGGATGGCTTGGTGAAGGTCGTTGACGCTTTGTCCTGCCTTGGGTCGAGAGGAATTGGTTCTCCCCTCGTAGCCGCCCTCTCTTGAATTCTAGTGGTGGCGGCGTAAGCGGCGTCTACCGCCACAGCTTCTATTTCTTCGGTGGTGAAGACCAGTTTTTCTGCGTCGTAGGTGGCACAGTGAGGGAGTGGAAGGAGGGTATTTGTCCTTGCAAACTTGTAGAAATTGCATCTCCCCTCCTTCTTTATAATACAGGCCCTCATGAGGTACTTGAGGTCGATCAACTCGTCGCCCCTTGTCCTCGAAAGGCTGCACGGCTCTTGCGGGTACCCAAGCCCAGCCGCGATCAGGTTGATGATGCCACCCATGTAGTATTCCTTGGTGACATCCTTTATTGGGTGCAGCCTGTTCAGCAGAAACCATCCAAGGTTGATCACTCTGCCCTCCATCATGTGCCACATGACCTGGAGTTCTTCGGTGTAAATGTTGCTGGACTCGTTCTTGCTGAACAGTAGGCATGCCACTAGTTTGTGCACTATTCTCTAGAAACATGAGTGCACCGCCGCCACTTTGCTTCCTGGCTTGAACGATGATTCACCGGTCAGGCTTTTCCAGAGCTCCACAGGGTTGAACCCGTCTCCTTCAGTGATCCTTTCACCATTATTTAGTATCTTCTCCTCCTCCACACTGGAGGAGAAGATCTTGTTGAGCAGCTTCTCAGAGATTGAGTGCTCCGAATTGTACATCCGCCCCTGTAGTCTGTCTGGTCTGCCATATTCTTCAACTTCCTCAGCAGTATTCTTCACCCGGCGGAGAGATGACATGAACTCCCTTGTGAGTTCAGTGTAGGAGGTGGAACGGTTGAGGCAGATCTTCTTCAGTCCTGCCGCGGCGAGGACATTTTCCAACCTTTCGAAAATTCCCAGCTGAATGAAAGAAGACCGGTGGCAGAATCTGCTCAGCCTGTAGAGCTTGGTCGCCAGTTTTGCATACCAGCGTCCATGCTCGTCATCTCTCGGCACGAACCTTCCTGGTGTGTGATCCAGGGGTTCTACCACTGCTGTTGCAGTTGTTGCTGGAACCTCCACTTATCCAGTTCTTGTTCTTTTTTAGCGGTTGATGGCCCAGCCGCCTCAGAATTCGGGTGTTTCTGCCCGACTGTTATCGCTTCAGCTGCGGCCTCAGTGTCGATTCTTCTTCCGTGTTCGTCAACTCAAACGACAATTTGCTTTGTACGGGCCATTTCTGTTAGCATAAACAAATTCATTGATCAATTTAAATGTGCCGATATTAATATAGGCAGAAACTAAAATTTGATACCGACATTTAATAGGAAAAAAAATTTGAATGCACGATAAGATTCGGCCCAAAACAAGGTTCCCCGACACCACTATGTCGGGTGATATGAAGCTTTCAAAGATGTAGGCTCATGCCCGATACGAGATCTGGGTGTCGTCCGTCAAAAGAACATCTTTGGCGATACAGAACATGACGATACGGAGAGAACTGTGTGTTAGGCTCATCGCCCGGCATGGGTATGTCGGGCGATATGGTCGCATGAAACAAACTGTCCGATAGGGCCTTCCTGATAAAACAATGTGTCGCCCGACAATAAAACAAGTGAGGCGGCACAAGGATGAGCGACAAGGTTACCGCCCGATATGGCAAAGCGTATCGGGCAAACGCGTGCTAAAGGCGTGTCGCACGACACA
This sequence comes from Alisma plantago-aquatica, assembly GCA_963693085.1. Lineage (NCBI taxonomy): Eukaryota > Viridiplantae > Streptophyta > Magnoliopsida > Alismatales > Alismataceae > Alisma > Alisma plantago-aquatica. The sequence continues at coordinate 1,475,856,392 of OY856409.1, read as the reverse complement.
TGTGTCGGGCGATACAAGGAAATTCAGCTAAAGTTGCCTGCCCGATATGTTTTGCGATAGGGAGGTTGTGACGGGCAAGGCAGGACGATATGGATGTCGGGCTATACCTTTGCTGTCTTCTAAAGTTTTCCGCGCGACACGAGAGTAGAAGGAGGCTGCGCAACACGGGAGCAAATGAAGGAAATCACAGCACGATACGGGTAGGTGAAAATAGTAAAGGCAGTAGCCCGAGATAGGATAGGTAATAGGTGATTCTAGGACGCGTGACGGCCGTTAGGATAGGTCATTCCTGAGACGGGCAGTCCAACCGTTGGTATGAGGGTAATTACCCCTCTTGCTCGATACGGGAGCACATCGCCCAGGAATGTCATCCGTCACGACCTTTGTGATGCCCGAAATACCATCGCCCGATAGGAGCGCGTTCTATGTGCCGGTTGAGCTGCTGCCCAATATGAAAACTTCAGAACAAAATCAAGGCGAAAAACTTAAAAACAAAGCGGGAAAAAGCGGTCGATGAGTAAAACATCATTGGCCCAAGGTTAAGTTCCCAGCCTCAGATAGTATTACCCATCTCGGTCCATGAAACAGAGCGGTGGCCCATAAAACAAAAGAGCCAGCGCACGTGACGCATGTGTTGACTTGGGCCTTATTACAGTCCAAATGTTCATAAAGTTTGTTTTGCAGGAAAGTAAATAACATCCTATTCTAGGAAAAATAAAAAGCTCGGGCTGCCTCCCGAGGAGCGCTGGAATATGTGTCTCCAGCTCGACCACTTCAGGTTCTTCACTTTTAGCCTCCTGCAGTATCCATACTCGCAACTCGATCTCTGCCTTTTGCGATCACAGTCCTGCCTTTTTGGCGGTTTCAATGTTAGATGATATTTTTCCTGAGGGATTCTTTATTAATTCGGCCATCTAAGCTAATTGCTGATCAATCTGGCATTGATGTGTTTGCATATCCGCCATCTGGACCTACAGTGAGTTTAGAACACTCGAATTTGAAAGCGCACTCTACGCTAACTGGTTATTAATTGTGTCCTGTCTTTTTACAAAATCAAACAATTGTCCGACCACTTTTGATTGGTTTGGGACCTTGTCCTTTCCCTACTCTTTGGCATGACCTTGGTATTTAACTTGCCCCTGGAAGTTTCCTTTGTTTGAATGATAGGGGTGTTTTTGACAAATTGACTCTGTCCTCCCCTTTTCTCAAAGGCTTGAGGTGTCTTGGAGGAAGTATGCAGCTGATGTGAGTTTTCAGTTGCATCCTTGTTTCCATAACTAAAACCGGGATGGTCTGGCCTTTTGAAGTTAACAAAAGAGACATTCTCAGTCTCCTCATCCTCAGATTTAGTATCGTTCAATGCGTCGGGTCGGGTGTAGATGCAGCTATCTACCCCATGTCCTCCCTCTCCACAGGTAACACACTTCATAACCTTGTTGAATTGCTTCTTTCCCTTCCCACTAGACTCCTTCAGCTGCTTCACATCGGTTGCGATCCTCTGGATCTGAGAAGTGATGATCTCCAGAGCCTTGGATTCAAAAGTAGGTCCTTCACTAGCCTTCTTAGCTTGTCCCCTGTCAGATCTATCATAGTCAGTGCCAGCTTGTAGCTCGGTCATGTTTTTGATGATCTTCTCGGACTTGTTCGACTTCTTTCCCAGAAAGTCACTTCCTGCTGCTGCATTTAGTGAAACCCTTTCCTCGGGGGTTAAACCGTTATAGAAGGTGGTGATCAAGAAACCTTTCTTGTAATTGTGATGAGGGAAGTCCCTCTAATATTCCTGATATCTTTCCCAGGCATCATGGAGGTTCTCGTTTGCCTTTTGCATGAAGGAAGTTATCATTTTCCTGTTCCGTACGGTCTTCTCAGTTGGATAGAACATGTTCACGAAGGCATCCGTCAGTGCTCCCCATCCATTCAGGGCTTGGTGGGGCAGCCCTAGATACCATGATAGAGCCTTATCTTCCAAAGAGAAGATGAAGCCCTTGCAGTAGATTACCTCCTGGGGAACCCCCACATCTTGATGGCGTCGCAGATATTTTTGAAAGTATCCAAGTGGTGATAGGGGTTGTCATTCTTAGAACTCCCCCTAAAGATTTTGTTTTGAATCATGGAGATGACTGATGGCTTGAGCTCAAAATTGGTGGCGTTGAATCACGTGATGATGACAGGGCATCGGGAATTGTTAGCCTTTGTGGAAGCTAGCTCCCTCAGAGTCTTTTCTTCTTCTTATGAATCATCGTTGTCGCTATCTTCCTGGCACTGTTCATGATTATTGTGATTTCTTTTGTGCCTCTGGTGATGACGACGTCTGTCACAGCGATGGTCTCCCTTGGACTGCTCCATTTCCGGGTCTTCAGGTTGATCATTACCGTCGTAGCGGTCGTTGCCTTTCGGTGGAGGCGAATGACGCCCAGCTCTCCCTTGGCGTTCACCTTCTGAATGGGGTGGCTCAACGCGAGGTGGCATGTTGATGGTGTTGGTACTCCGTTGAATAGAATGCCTTTCTTTTGAGTACCTGAGCATTGTGTAACAATCAATGTTTGAAATTTTGTTATTAATAATACAAATTATTCATTTCAAGCAAAGAATAATAATAATAACAAAAAGAAAAGAAAAGGAGTGTTGTCAAGCTCATTTCTAAGCTTGAGGCACTGGAGTGTAGTTAGTGGATTCAGGTTCGTCAACAATACCATTTTGCCCTGTCCTCGGCAACGGTGCCAAAAAGTTGATCGGCCTAAATCGCGCGTTCTAAAATTGGAGGCGGATTTGAAGTAGTCTGACTTTTACATTTATAACCCGAAACCTTCTAGGCCCCCACAACTTTGTTTACAGGGTCGAAGTAGATATATGGGGTCGAACACAGGGACAAGGGTGGTAGCGTTGAGAACACAGAATCGACACGTTATACTCCGGCAAGGGTAAAGAGGTGGCAAAGTTCCCCAAGGGAACAACAGGATAAGACCGATAAAACAAAAGAAATCTATCTCCAACTGGAGCTACGAGGAAAAATAAGGTTTTAAGCATTTATAAGTTTTTAGGGATTTTCGTGCAACGAAAACAGAGAGATAATACTAGCGCCAAAGCAAGGTACGAAGGAGAAAACTTCAGTAAAACAAACGACAGCAGAAACATCATGTACCCCTCCTCTCGAAGCGAGTACTTCTAACCAAGCATCAACACCCCTCTCGAGGTTGCTGGGCTTAAGTTAGAGTGGAAAGGTTACTAAAGCAACTCCGATTTCGGGCACTCTCGTACTCTAGAATCGGACCAAACACTAGAGCCACAACACCTCTCTCAAGGTTGTTGCAATGGGAAAACACGATTCGGTAGCTAATCGAAATGCGATCCAAGCGTACAAGCTAGAGTTCATATGTCAAACATAGCAGTCATCTAACAAAGGTACCAAACATAAAGCAGTCGATGATTAAAACTCTTCTATTTCCATAAACATATAAGGGTCTGATTACATTGCATAAGTAAAGAAGTAAATGACTGAAATAACAAAGATAAATGTCGCCTTCTTGATTTAGAAGGTCGACAGACAACAACAGACTTTCCAGCCCGATACACACGTGTCGGGCGGCACACCCTCTCGGGCGGCACGCCGTGACGGGCGGATGTATCGCGCAGGGCGCCCTGGCCCGATTCGATCATATCAGGCAACACGCCACGACTAGCGATGAGTATCGGGGTTCGGTATCATGCCGAGCTAGAGTGTTGTTTCCAGGTATCGACCACTCCTATCAGATATCCTTGTTGGCCGATATCGGCCTGCAGCGGCGCCCGGGACGACCCCTAAGTGAACCATTCCCTCCCTCTCAGGATGGGGAAGTGCTCACCTAGAATCGCCCAGCACAACCTCTGAGGCGCGACACACTAGCTCCAGATGCTCTCCTCAGTTAGCTCTTGGGGGTTCCGAACTGTCTTTTCGGCTTCCTGTGGCTGTTATTTATAGGCAGTGGTTGGAAGAAGTTATGGTGCTCCAAACGCCATGTGTCCCTCTTTAGTTCCATTATTGTGGCTTCAGGCACACCCGATATGCGTATCGCCTGGCACAAGGACGTCGGGTTGTCGGTCATCGTGACGAGTGGTGCCTGCCGGTGGGTGGCATGTATCGCGCGACACACTACAGCAGTCATGGCGTGTCCGGCTCCTTGTCAGGTAAAAGGTGTATCACTCGTTCGCTTCCTCTTACGCGACACCCTTATGTCACGCGTCAGTGTATCGCGCTACCCTATCGGGCAGTGAGCGTATCGGTCGACTTCCTGGGGAAAAAGGTCGATGCAGGTAGAACGTGTTTGTGGGCCGGGATGGGCCTTTTTGCCGATAAAAGTGTTAAAAACTGAGGAAAACTCTACAAAAGATGACAAAATTCAGTTAATAGTGTCGCGTGGCCTGTTTATTCAAAAACACTACAAAAAGAGAGGAAAACAGTTTAAAAGGGCAGTTTTGATAACGAAATAACAGCCAAAAACATCAAAAATTTGGTGTTATCAATGGGCAGTGAAGATGACACAAAAAGCTTCCCATGTCAATGAGTCTTGGTCAGATCTCTTATGATGATGTAGCTTCCCCACCACATCTGAGTGGATCCTTCGAGATGAAGGCTAGTGAAGATCACCTTCTTGTTTGGTTGCACATCTAGAATGTGAAACGCATTTTGGAAAGAAAACAACCATGCATCCTCCTTGTCGATCACTTTAGAGTTTCTTCTTCCCAAATCTTCTTAATGTTCTGCTTCATGAAGTCCAAGAAGGTAGCTCCAAGTCAAGGGAGGACATGTTTGTATGCACCATTCTCATCTTGGGCTATTCTCCTTAAGGCTAGGAAACTAATGGAATTAGTCCACACCTTCAACTATTCTAGTCAAAGCATCTTAGGTGTCTGAGCCAGTTCATCCTTCAGAGGACAATTATTAAGGTATGGGTCCTCATTAGAGTTTGGTCCATTGTTGGACTCAGGGACCTCATTGGGTTCTAATCAAGTTTCATCAAAGTCCTCTTTAGGTGCCTTCCCATTTTTGGAGGACTTTCCATTCATGACCCTCCTTTTCTTGTTTGGAAAAAAATTCTTCTTACAAGGAGTCTTCTTCTCATTGTCACATTGAGGGACCTCATCTATGATTACGACTGTCTTAATGGGGCTCATGCTATATAGGAAATACATAAATTCTTTTTTGTCTATATATATGTGTAAATTGTATGATATCCTATTTCATGTTCTTAGATATCATTTGGTGTTACATATATTATTATTAATTGGTAAAGGATTCCATAACCCTAACTATTAGAAACCCATCATGAGATAAAGTTTCCATTGGGTCCTTCGGGTTTATAGAAATGCTTGGGGCGAAAAAAATATGAAATGTTAGATGATAAAACTTGTAGGTATGTTGTTTTAGTAAAATACACCAGGCTTTGGATAGGACAAAAATCACAGTAGCCTAAGAGTACTCATAAACCAACTAGTGGCAAGGAGGAAAATCTTTCCAATCCATGGGCTCTGAACCTTTCTAGACACCATCACATTTGGAAAATTTCCTAACATTTCCCTTATGTCTTTATGGTATATTAAAAATTATTCATCATAGGAAGTTATTATTTAAAATTGTGCTTGGATACCAATTGTGAGTACCCCCTCCTCCTATTATCCTCATTGAAGGAAAACCAAGTAAGCAAGGGCAAACACTCTACTTTTCCATATTCCATATTCAATAAATGACTAATTGTATTCAATATTTTTAAATGATAACATAGTTGATAACATAATTAGAACATAGACCCTCCTCTAATGAGTTAACATACATTTCAAAAGGAAAAATATCTTAAAGTGAGAAATTCACTAAAATTAACTATCTAATCCTTCAGGTGTCTTTAGCTTTATTATTTTTTTGCATTCTTCTGGAAGTCCATTTCTCCAATCTTGAATAAGAAAGTTTAACCTAAAATACTAACAAATAAAACATGGTCAATATATGTATATTGTGTATTTGGCGGCAAACAAAATTGTGTGCATGTAGGGTTAACAATATACATTTCATTTCAATCAATAACTAGAAATGATCAAATCATTACTTCCATTTTAGTTCTTTAACCCATATTTGTTCGATATCCTTGGGTGTACCAATCCATGTTCCATCCATGGACATTGGAATTTTAATCCATCATTAGAATTCATGGTGACTGTTCCAATAATTGATTTTTGTCACAAAATAATCATTGGTTTACATCCACTTTCTTAATGACCAACCATTCATTTTTGGGATTATTATCCTCTTAAAGTAACCTTAAGATATTATATAATGGGTTTAGAAAATCGTAAGTTCACATGTGCTACACATAGGGAATCTTTGATTTAGCGAAATCAAAACAATTAGGTAGTTAATACATACTAATTAAACATCAGGAGAATATCCACATATCATTGGGAAGTAGTTATGAATGGTTATCCATAATGTAATCCATGTACCTTTTTTAGTAGTAGGTGATGTCTAAGAAATCAAGGTTTTGATCCCAAACAAGACCATATTCGATCAATATGATATTTAAAGCACACATTAGGGTGTTACAATCATCTTTGTACGTAATGTGATAGGTTAGCCTTAGTCCTAGGTGTCTTGGTCCAGATTTGTATTAGACTTGGAATTCAAAATCCTATATTTCTTATAGTATTGATCCTAAGAATGGGAAACCCCAATTGTGCATCAAAGTAATCCTAATCCTAGGATTTTTCAAAAAACCAAATTTTGCATCAAAGTAATCCTAATATTGGAATTTTCATCAAATTTCATTATTACTAACCAATGTTAAGTTGTCTCAAAATAATCATAATAAAAAATATAAACATCTTACTTATCAAAATTAGGGTTTTATAGTACTCAACTTATATCTATGTATCAAATATACTTTCAAAATACGAGACTAAATTTGTTATCGAAATCACCATTTTCATATTCTACACAATTATTTGAGAATTTTGATATATATATATATATATATATATATATATATATATACATATATATGTATATGTATATATATATGTAAATGTAAATATATATGTAAATATATATATATGTAAATATATATATATATATGTATGTATAAGCCATATTTGGAGCTATGGTTTGTTTTCTTTAAATTTTACAATGCATATCAGCCAATCACAACTTGCAATGTCACCCATGTTGGGCCTGAATCAACTAGATATATATTTGAGGTGAAACACCCATTTCCCCCTATGTAATAACCAATATTGGTCATGTGGATGTTCATAAGAGGGTAAATTCTTGAAGGGATTCTTAGTCCTTAAGTTGCGTGCAAATGAGAAAACCATGGTGTCAGTTCCATAGTTAAATCTTGACCTTAGGCCCCAAAAGTTGCACCAAGGATTGGATTGGATTGGATTGGATTCATATGAGTTTGGAAAGGTTGTTGGATCTTACAATAAGTCGTGTGATTTTCAAGATAGGTAGATCTAGGTAAGATAAGAAAGGAAGAAAAATAGGATTGAGAGGGGAGAATTATCATATGTTTTGGCTTTCTAACAATTGGGAAAGGTTGTAAAAGACACATGGTGGTAACTTTCCACCACTCATGAGGTAGCGTGATTGGGTACGAGTCTCAATGTGATGTATGGACCAAAATACCCAAGCTCTGGTAGAGTTTTAAGAATGATGATTGGCTCCAAAGACTACCATAAGCCTTGAGTGCATGCTAGGGGTGTAAACGGTGCGGGTATGGTAGGGGTATGGCCATACCCATACCCATACCCATCTAATTTAGCAGGTCTGATTCCGGTTCTAGACCCGCATAATACAAAACATGGACCCACACCATACCCGTACCCGCAATAATAGTGGGTATGCGGTGCAGGTATGCGGGTAAGTGGTTATATAAAACATCATATTGTTTATATAAGATGAATGACTATGTTATATATATTTAATACAACAAGATATTGTTATCATATAGTATATTAACATGTAATATTTATATTAGACAATGCTACATTCTATACAATAACATTAATTGCGTAATTGTTTACATATTTGTAGTCATGATCATAATGTTTAATTTATGTAGAAAGTAATTTAATTATTAGACATTTTGATTTTTAAGTTTACATATGATGTTCATTATTGAAACTAGAATAGTTAATTCTTAATTATAAGACTGGTCTCAACCTTATTGTGGTTAGAGTAGGATATAATCTCAAGATTTATATTAGTTAGACTAGTAAAGTATGATATATATAACATATTATTTTAGTAGTTACTTATGTAACATATTATTTTAGTAGTTACTTATGTATAGCGGGTACACAGGTGTAGCAGGTCTGGGTCCAAGCATACCCATTATTGGACCCTCTTATATGCGAGTCCAAGGGTATACGGGTCCAAGGGTATGCAGGTATAAAAAATTAGACCCGTGATAGGTTTTTTAAGGGTCTCGATTTGCGGGTCTGCGGGTCTACCCGTACCCATTTACAACTCTAGTGCATGCTTTGTCCTCACTCATGCTAAGTCTATCGATCAACTTCACAATAGTTTACCATTCCTAGTACTACTATGGCCCTAGCATGCTTAACCGCATAGTACCTATTGATGGGATATTTAAAAAGGAGGTACACATTAGGGGTATGGGTAGTCCAATATTCCATTTAAGATAATTTTATACAAGGCCTCAAATGTTAAGGTTCTACAATATCTCCTACTTAGACTCTTATCATCCTCATCAAGGTGCAAAAATATGTCCTCATAGTATCTTCCTCATATTAGCACAGACCTGATATGGCCCATGCACACTGAGCTCCCATTCACAGCTATCGGTGCAGTAGGTGGCCCATCGCTCCTTGGTGCATAGCCTTTTCCTTATTCCTAGACTACATAGCTAAACATTATAGTGTCACATGTCCATTTTGGCCCCATGTACTAGAGGAAAACTAGCTTTGTTACCATTCTAACTCCTCCTTCCATTATTCCTATTTAAGGAGGACCAGGAAGTCCATGGTCATAATCATTGTTTCAGGGATACAAAATTATAACAAATGACAAATTATCATTAAAAACTTTGAAGTAGGGTATTGATTACAAGGGAGAGGAAGACAATATCTCCTCTAAGGAGTTAGATAACTTCTTGAATATGAGAAGAATGAAAGTTTATGAAATAAAATCCAATCTACCTAAATCCTCCTTTTTTCCTTTTAGATTCTGGCCAATTGGTTTGGTGTAAGTCATAATTTATTTGGAACTCATTTTTTGGGAACTGTAGTTCATTTTCTGGAACTTAAGTTCCATTAACTTCCATGTGATTGGTTTGGTGCATGTGTAAATATGAAATCATGAAAAAATATTATTAATTTTAAATGTGTAATATAAATAAGTATGACAAAGACATAAAAAAAGAACCACTTCCATGAATAACTATAATATTTAAATCATAATAACCTCAACAAGTGGTCATAGTGCTCCTTTAAAAAATATTTTAGTATGGTTTAATTATAATCTTGATAAGAAATTATTATTAAAATTATTGTATAATATTTTTATTTCACTTTGTATGTACAAAGTATTCAAATAAGATCCACATTCATGTATTTGTAAATATAAATTTTGGTTCGTAATTATTTAACACAATGTAAAATATTAATTTTTACTATTTTTTTGGGGAAAATTTTACTATATTCTTCATGCATGCTTATAGTTAATAGCATTTTTCACACCATGATTTTTAACCATGAAGAATGAAAATATGTTAGGTAGATCAAATTTTAATGTCACATGGTGTGGTGTGTTTCTTTTTTATGGTGCTTGTATTTTTTATTTTTTAGACCACACTGATAATGGTAATTATAGTGTAAACTATTTTACACAGTTTGGTTATAGTGTATAGTATTTTTTCATATTATGTTTTGGTTTTAAAAATAAATTATATCCACACCGCTAATATTTATAGCCATAAACATTTGACATATGTCATTTATGATGAATGAAGAATATAATTGTGTAAGAAATGTTGTTAGTTGTCAAGGAACTCATTTTTTGCTCTTTTTAAGAAGAAACTCAGAAAGTGTATTTTGTATGTAACTCCATAACTCACCAGAAGTCACCGAGTTTCAGTTCCAACACTTTTTTTTATTAAGCCAGAGGGTTCTCTATTCATCCCACCCCTCTCTTGTGGGCAAAAATCATCAACAAAATACAACTCCTGCTTATAACCCGCAGGTATCAAAACACCTCACACAAAAGCCTACAAACAAGGATCAACCCTCCACCTCCTTATGCAAGAACGCGTAAGGTACACCTCTCTTTTCCAGACAAGCCATCCCACGAATCCTTCTCAACATCCTATTGGAATCAGTGATAACTATATGGTCAGATGATTGTTTCCCCCATCTACCGATTTCTCTTGGAATTGAGTTCACCATTTTGTGAACTAAGGACCCCAATACACATAGCCTTCTTATCTCAGCTCTCAACTCCTTAACCATCATTATACTTCTCCAAGGTTCCACCTTATTATTCCAAAGGATGTTATAGACTTCCTTATCATCCATCTCCATACACGAAATCCGCATCATTTGGTCTCTGGCCACCTTCAACCCAACTACACAAGTCTGTAAATACGCCATCATGAAATCTGAATGGGTAAGCCATGCAAAAAACATCATACAAACATCAATGTTATGGTTTCGTATCAGTCCATCCCCCCAATGCCTCTTTCTACCGTCTTCACATACACTTCTCCCCACTGTAAGATTCATCTTGAGATTGTACAAGTCTGGTCTCGACCACTTTAACAGTTTGATCTCTCTCATCATCGTCTTTGGTTCTTGCAAACCTTCCGATATCATCTTAACATATATATCAGATCCTCTAATCAGCCGAAATGATCTTTTGCTCATCTTCTTGTTCACCCCTTCAATGATACGGTTCCATTCAGCCTCACCATTCCGCCTATTGCCATCAAACCGTGTCGTACATCTCATCCTCCATATTCTTATCGGAATATTAACTGCAATCCTCCCCGCTATCCACTCCGGTAAGCTAGATGCTAACCCCATATTGCACGTATCAATAAGGGAAGTGATGTCTACAGGAGCCTCCTTACCCGTAATGTCTGAGAACTTCTTCCAAAAGAAAGATGTTGTCTGCCCGAGGAAAAATAAATGGTTCATCTCCTCTTCTTCATGAGTCTCACAGCAGTCACACCTCGACACCAACGGTATGCCACATCTGTCCCTGATGATCTCGTCAGTCGGTAAAGCCTTCCTCGCTATCTTCCAAATGACCGAGAATGCCTTAGGCACATCGAGCTTCCATAGCTTTCCAAGGTCCATCGGACCTTGAGGATCAGGAGTCGATAGAATCTTCTTCGCCGATTTCATCGTGAAACACCCATTCAGCTCCCTACTATATACCACCTCATCCTGCTCCTCCGAAATCCATGAACCATATTTCGTAATCAGATCAGCCCCTGACTCCCCAACTAATTGATCGATGGTTTCCCAATCCCATCCACCCTCATCCAACCACAGGTCTCTGACCCTGAAAGGGTATCTTTTGTCACTAGAAAAGATGGCATGATCCCTAAGTCTCTCATCGCACCATCGTGCGTCCCAGAAGGATATATCCCCCCTACCTATCAACCATCTACAATAGGGGAACACCTTGGGAAACATGTCCCAAACCCTCTTCCAGAAAGGTGATGGCGTACTGCTGATTCTGAGGAAACTGGGGTAGTTCCCCGATCTTCCATGAACCTGGTTAGCATATTTGTCTCTGCAGTAGCATGCCCATAAAAAATTTCCTTGGATCACCTCCCAGCAAGCTTTGGCGACGAACGAATCATGTACCAGCTTCAACGACGTGATACCCAGACCCCCTTCATTCAACGGGGATGCTATGCTCTGCCATCCAATCCATGCCTTCCTCTGATGATCCTCACGATCATCCCACAAGAATCTCAAAAGACTATTCTTGATTCTATTGATGATACCAATCGGAACCCCCACCGCCGCTACTGTATACACTGAAATGGCAGACAGAATGTGTGCAATCAGGAGTCTCCTACCTGCAAAGGATAAAAATCTTGTCTTCCACGATGCCACCTTCTTATTCACCTTATTGACCAGGAAATCATAGTCACGCAGTCTGGTTCTACCCTTGGTGAGAGGAACACCAAGATATTCGAATGAGTGTGACACACCACCTACACCAAGCGACGTCGCAATGTCATCAGCCACTGATTGATCTGATTCCCCAACGACGCACATCGATTTAGATCTGTTAATCTTCTGACCAGTAGCCCGCTCATATGAGTCGAACACATCGCTCATGGCTGCAATTGATTCAGTGTTCGTGTTGAAGAAAAGCACCACATCATCCGCATATAAGAGCATGGTAGGAGCCATAGCCTTACCTCTAGTCAAGAATCTATGAATGTGTTGCTCCTGAGTCAGTTGTTCCATCTTTCTGCACAACAATTCTTCAAAAATGATGAAAAGGAATGGTTATAACGAATTACCTTGTTTTAACCCCCTCTTTATAGGGAAAAAACCCGCTGTCTCGTCCCCAATGGTAATAGTGGCCCATGTGTCCTTAAAGAAACTCAAGCATAAGTTAATTGCATCATTTTGGAAGCCAAAAGTAGCAAGACATCCACCAAGAACACCCCAGTCCACCCTGTCGTATGCCCTTGACATATCATACGTCACCACAACATTTGGAGATTCATTTCCTTGGTTAATATCATGCATGAGTTCTCTAGCAAGACGGATATGATGTGTAATGTCAGTTCCCTTTAGAAAAGCCCCTTGATTCATAGAAATGAACTTCTTCATTAACGGTCCCATCCGGTTACTCACAGTTCTAGCAAGGATACGAAGAGCCATGTTTTCAATCGAAATTGGCCTGAAATCAGTCTCAAGATGAGTCGGGGAATCAGACTTCGGAATCAAAAGAACTCTGGTACAGAACAGGCTTCTATGACATTTCTGACCTCTGAAGAACGAACTAGCCATCATCATAAAATTTTCTCTAATAATACTCCATGCAGCAGTAAAGAAAGGGAGTGTGAACCCATCTGGACCCGGTGCCGAACAAGAATCCATATCCTTCATGGTTGACAGAATCTCTTCTTCTTCTGGGGGAGCCGTGAGGGAGCAGTTGTCGTCCACCGTGACAACGTCAGGGATGCACTTCATGAAGTCCTCCAACTCAGCGTAGTCTATGTCAATATGTTCGTTAAACATATGATTGTAGTGACTCGCTGCCTTCTCATCCATCACAGCTGGTTCTGAGATCAAGGATCTGTCAGGAGTTATCAAAGAATGTATCTTCCTGTGTCTTCTTCGGTTCTTTACCACTGCGTGATAAAAGGACGTATTGCGTTCACCATCTTCAAGCCAGGCAATCCTTGCCTTCTCTTTCCAAACCGCTTCCTCCATCATCAATAGTTGTTCAAGTTCCTTCTCTTCCTCCCGAAGACTGGCTTCATTAGTCGCAATTGGATTTTCATCGAATGTAACTTGTGTGACAGCCACCACGCCTTCAAGATCTTTAATCTTCTGGCTAGTGTCTCCCACCGTATCTCTACACCAATTGCGGAGTGCTCTTCTGACATTCTTAATCTTGTGGAAGAAAATATAGGAAGGGTGGCCCTCAACTGATTCCGTCCATGCTCGCTCAACTTTCTCAAGGCACCCCTTCACATCAAGCCAAGCAGATCTAAAGGAGAAATGCTTTTTTCTCCTCTCTTGGACATGACACCCCGGGATGTTGATCACTGGACAATGATCAGAGACTCTAGATCTAGATCATTCCAACACTTACTTTAAACCAATTATTAAAAACTACTGAAGGAACTTCAACTCATGTGTTTTTCAGACCAGTTATGACAAACCAATCAGAGCCTTAACATTATTCTTTTTGTTTCTTGCAAGATTGTAGCTTAGGTCAAAATTCTTAACCTAAAATGTCTGCAAACATAATGTGGTTAGCACATAATTGTGCTACGTATGTGAGTACAACAAAAATGTATAAATGTTATGTGTGAAAATATACATGGACAATAAGAATCAAATGCTTGCAATTTATCCATCTTTATATTTTTCATTATATTACTTTTGTATGTCCTTGGTGAACCAATAGTTGATCCTTGAACAGTTCCTGAAGTGTATGTCTTATCATTAGGATCGTCTATGTGCCACAATTATACTCTTTCACCTCACTTCATTTTGGATTTTGAAACACCCACTTGGTGATTATTCTACATTATACATTTGTAGAGGGTTTTTTTGCAAAAACACCCATGTGAGGTATTGATTATTGTGTCTCATTGTTATGCCTTAATGATATGCATACAATGTAATATTTGTAGGGAATATAAGCATTCATACTTTCATCATATTGATGCAACATTTAGAAAACTTGGGGAATTCAAAAAGCATGATTAAAATGATTATTCATAATAACCCACATGCCTGATACTAATGAGTATATGGTGCCAAACCTAAACAAACAACTATACATGTTCTAATATGTAAATACCAAATAAACCCAAATGTTATCAATGGTTCCAAACACCCCTTGCTAGGGAATTTAAGATAACTTTTAGGTTAGTCGGTTTGATTGAATCAAAAATTGAGGGTTTGAGTTATCAATTAGTTCTTATTCCATGGTTTGTTATTTTAGGGTTATAAACCCTAATTAAGATACACAAACATATATTAGTATTACGAATGTCATCATTTTTGCACATGATTAATCATGAATGAACTTAAACTCTATTCTTTATCAGATCCCAAGTTCAATGGTACATTACTCTAATTAAGATTAGGTTTTTGCACATAGGGTCCCGAGTTACATGTTTCATCATGCTTAGAAGTATTACTCACGTTTTCACAAGAAAAGATTGCTAGATATGTATGACAGCTTCTTAGAAGACTCAAAACATTATTGTTACTAGTATTATTGGATCTGGGATCAAAGAATTATAACCATCATGATTACTTTTTTGATCAACCTCAAAACATTGAAGAAGGTGATATTCTTTGATGTACGGGAGAATGGGTTAGAACTAGCATCTCAAATAATGTCCAACCAATTCCTTTTAAATCTCTAGCTAAAAGACATATATGGTTTTTCTTAATTTCATCATCCTAGAAATTACCAAAATGTTTTCTAGACAATGTTAATATCAAAATGATTACCAAAAATAGGGCAATGTGTTAGCCTCCCATGTCAATCGAGCCCCACATCTGTGTGTCTTATTGGACATGAAATCCCCTAGGATAGAGCAGGCCATGTTCTAACACATCCACCTCAACCCAACTGGTTCACTCATGAACTGAGCGTGAGGTGGAATAGTCCTGGATGGGGTGGAAACCCTAATTCGTTGCCACCTTATGGTGCAAGGCTCCCTCCTGTATGTGAGCGCTACGACAAGGACTTACACCGCTGAGTTCTCATTTGTGCTTCAGGTCCTTAAATGAAAAGGGAGAGTTTGAATGC
Organism: Alisma plantago-aquatica; assembly: GCA_963693085.1. Lineage (NCBI taxonomy): Eukaryota > Viridiplantae > Streptophyta > Magnoliopsida > Alismatales > Alismataceae > Alisma > Alisma plantago-aquatica. Next base: position 1,475,840,875 of record OY856409.1, on the reverse strand, counting down.
CATCATTGATTCTTACTTTATGCTAACAACTCCCAGGGTCAGTAAAGAGGTCCAAAAGAGACGAAGGTTAATGGAAAGAGGAAGACGATGGTGATGTAAGGAGGGATTATAGGGTTTTATAGCAACTAAGGAGGGTATAGTTGCATTTGTGGTGGCGAAGAGGAGTCAAGGGGAGAGCTTTTATAGAGTGTACAGGCTAGGTTTAGGTCTTGGAGTTTGTCGCTCATTACATTGAGAGGGAAAGGTGGCACAAAGTTCATTCTTAGGGGTTATTTTCCATTTAATTATGTCATAGAAGTGGTCTAGGTGGTGTGAGGAATAAATAGACCATGTTTTTAGAGAGAGAGAGTGTGAGATTGGAGAGAGGAGAGTAATGCTTGAGTGAGAGGGTTGATTAGAGATCTTTCCTATGTGGGCAAGAGTAAGAAGACCACCTACAAATCATGGATCTAAGTTCCATTAGCTCTGGAGTTGGGTGACAAATGTAAGGGGTCAGTTCAAAGGTCCTATAGTTCTGTCAAAAGTAAAATGTCACATTGGTTGATCGAGTAATCAATCAAGACTTCAATTAAAACATTTATGCAAATATTTTAAGTTTTTGTAAGTATTAAACTGTAGCTCTGGTTGAGAATTTTTTTTGACCATTTCTTCATTATCATTAAATCTCATATTTTACCAAGTCTCATCCAATTAGGGTAATATTTTATTGGAAAACCAAAAGCCATTAAGGCATACATATAAATATATGGTCCATATTTGGATAATTAATGCATTAGGCCAGTTGAGAAGTCTAAGTGACATGAAATTTTATAATCTTCATTATTTCTCTCTCACCTTGCTACCATTAAATATGGCAACACAAGTTGGATTAATGTCTTTTCTTGGTCTTCAAGTCACCATTATATGAAATTCAAGTATAAGACTCAAAGAACAACATATGTGATCTCATGAAGTGCTAAAAACATGAATATAATGTTCTAGATAAGTATTATAGGAAAAAAGGATCACAAGTAACCGAAATTCATGCAAAAGAACTACCAACTATTTATTTAGAGTCCTAAAGGACTGGGGAGTAAAATGCAAGCAACACATTATTTATTTTTTAGATTATACTTAGTAGTCATTTTTTAATTATAACTTCTACATAAATGGACAAGAATTATCATATCCTCACTCAGGGTACTATCGGGAACAATTGAGATAGATGAGTTCTCCAGGAGATGAGGGGAACCTCTAGATGACATTATATAGATGTCGGTTGGAGTGTATGGATGACAATTGCCAATGCTAATTGCTAGTATTATTTGTGATCGATTTTGGGCATTAACTTGATTTTGCAATGTAGGGATCAGTCGAGTTCATCTCGATATACTGGAGCATAAGGTGTGAGAAGTGCATGAAGGTACTATCTAATGAGAGAGGGAGAGGCAAGGAGTTAGATGGATTCCTTGAGTTTGTGGGGAGCAAGAGACTAGGTGAGGAAGGAGTCTCCTCGGCTCACACTTCTAGCCAGATCTGTTGTCCAGGTGGACTCTATTTCTTTTTTAATATTTTTCATTTCTTTTTAGAAAAAACCTCATTTCAAAGAATTAATTTCCTAGTCCACGTTATAGCTCGAATTTATCTAAAATTTTGGTATAAAACCTATTTCATGATTATCTAGCATAAGGAAGAAGTTAAAACTAAAATCGCTTTGTATGTTATTAGAAAATTGATTCTCTAGAAAAGAGAGAGATAACTCAATAACCAAATATCTATGTTACTAGTTAATCTAGAACTTTGTGGAGTCTCATTTATTGTTTTAAATCCATTTACCAATCAAACAAAAAGGTTGTTGGTGTTTAATGAAGGCACATGTTATTTATTTGGTACATCAATTAGGGGACTCAATTGCAAACCAAAAATATACAAATCATGTGTTTAGAAGAATATACATTTAATTAAATTAGTTCAATTTTAAAATAAGACCTTACTAAATCTTAGAAATTTCATCACGCTACTTCAAGTAATGTGCCACTCAATGTGAATGGATCAAGAGAAATTGAAGTATACACGTGGGTTCATACATTGCTAAGTTGTTGACATTGAGATCACATTTATGAGCACGCATAGTGTATGTGATCAGATTTTGCGAGTGCACCTATGCAACTTACATTTACCATATAAGTTTTGGAGGAAGAGTGATAAGAAGGATAAAACTGTTTACCCAGGGGCAAGGATTAGAAGTATGTTTGATGTGGTTAGCTAACAAAGTCCAATGAGGAATGGCTAGCTAGAAAATAATATGAGTAGGATTTAAAGGGAGAGTGGTTGGAGGGATTCTAGGCAAAGCACAAAAGAATGTTAAAGTGGAGTGTTGATGCCATAGATTATGAAAACAACTTATGCATAGTCAGTGGATAAAGAAGTATTTTGGTTATTACTGATGATATGTAATTTGTTTGGGGCTTGTTGACGAGGCTAACACTACCTAAAAGGATTGGACAATGACAATCATGATTTGAATGTTTTGCATGATTATGGTTGGGCCTACCAACACATTCATATAGAGACAATGCGGATGGCCATATGCTTTGTGGATTACATCGCTAATCTAGGAAACCAAATTCATAATGGTGGCTCCATGTACCACTTCCTATTTAGGATTGTCAATAGGGACGGTATGGAGAGGGTGAGGTCTTACCCTTATCCTTACCCACCACACTTGGTGGGTAAGGGTATGGGTGATTCCCCACTCCATCTATATCTTTGCCATCCCCTTACTCTTATCCTCTTACTAACAGGGTAAACGAGGAGGGTAAGGGTGAAGCGAGGAATTTATATGTGTTCTTTAAACTTTTTCTAATATTATCAATAATGGCCTAGTTAGTATATTTATATATTTGAGTGAAATATGAAGATGTTCTAGAACAGATTTTAAATATGGAAAATGATGTTAAGTAATCTTCTACAATATTATATAAATGATTTGTGTTTTAAATGCATATACAGATGGTAGTATCCTACATTGGTGTGTAAACAAATAAATTATTCTAAAAGATAAAGGTTGCTACATTAAAATGATATTAAATGATAATATGTCACAAAGAGTTATTGTTGGAAGCATGCATATCTTATATTATCTAAAATATTGTTGCATCTAAAATATAGAGAAAAAATAAAGTGGATAACACTACTTTACATATGTATCAAATGGTACATTAAAGATCAAATCTTGTTATTATATACATATTTGTCTTACACCATACAAATATTTAATGAAACATAGATCATTTTTATACATGTGTCTTGCATCTCTAGAATGGTGTTGCACACACAACCAAGTTGCTATAGAAGTATATAAAATTATCATGCATTGTATAAAATAATGATCACATAATATTAAATATATATTATATAGACTCAAACAAGACAATGATTATACATTTAACATATTATACATAAATATTGGCGGGTAATGGGTTAGAGAACATGGTAATAGCTTACCCTAGCGGCTTAGAGGGTAGCGGGTAGGCGGGTATAGGGTAAGAAAACTATTTGTCTTTACCCTTCGCTTACAGAGTATGGGTACAACCCTATTTCTATTCCAAAAGCATCTTGAACATGCACCCCTCGAATAGTGATACATCACTTCCCTCTTCTTCGAGGAGTATATGGTTGTGATACACCTGTCACGGGATGTTCATAGACACTAGATGCATCTTCTTCCCCTTGTGGGGATGTTGCCCCTAGTTTGAGGGGCGTATACGATGAACATAACCATTTTAGCTTACATTAAGTGCGAGGCAATTTTTCTTTAACATAATTTTTTAGGAGTGCGATCATTTTATAGTTCAATGATAAGTGGTCCCGTGAAATGGAATGCATTAGTTCCCCTAGTTCTCGGGCATGTTTGCCAAATAGTCAATAGTCAAAGCAGCGTTTTCTTGTAGAGTGGCGCGTCCTATTATCTTATCCAGATTCAGTCATACAAACAAGATCTAGTTCAGCTCAGCTGTTGTTGGAGGCAAGTTGCCCCCATTTCGAGTCAACAAAACCGTGCTGTATTCCTACATCTAGCAATTACATCAATATCCGCCAATCTCGCTGCGTAGGAACGAACAGATGTGGTCCACCACTATCCAGCAATCACGTTGGGAAGAAGACAAAACCCTCGCGTATAAATGACCACCACCTTCTGGACACCGATCCTCACCCCCAACAACAACCTACAATTAAGTAAACGATGCTCCCGCAGCAAATCATGGCCGCGCTCCCGTCAGTGCTTCTGGTCCCCTTCACCGTCTTCGCGGCAACTTCCCCGCCCCGGCGTCAGCTATCCAGTGCCACCCAGACGATCTGAAAGCCCTGCTGGCCATTAAAAAGTTCTGGAACAACCCGTACCACCTTGCCTCCTGGACCCCCGACCACAGCTGCTGCGAGGGCTGGTTCGATGTGATATGCGACTCGACCAGCCGCGTCTCAAACCTCGCCATCTTTGCTGACAGCAACATCTCCGGGGCAAAAAGATCCAGTCGGTCATTTCTCTCGGGACGTTTTGAACTCTATCCTGGCGGCACGAAAAGGTGGTTTTTTCACGGACAGTTAGATCGCTATCATGTCCCGCTCTTGCTTGTTCTCATTTCTCTCATTTTTCCTTTCCTTCCAAAATCTATATGGTTGATCCCTCTTCGTCGGTAGGAGCCATACGGCTGCGAGAAAAATTTTGAGCGATCATGGTTGCAGTTGGATGTCTTAAGGCTCAAACTGCCTTCGTCGCCTGCACCGGACTAAGATCGATGTTGGCTCGCGACGACAGCGGCGATACGGCGGCGGCGAGAAAAAACTTTACTGATCGTAGTTGTTGTTAGTTATTTTAACGCTCAAACAGAGTTCGAAGCCTCAACCATACTCGTTGATGATTTTTTTGTTGTTACGTGATTCTGCATATAAGTGAGATCGCCAAATCATATATTTTGCCTCTACATTAGCTGCATTTCTCTAACCGATGGACTTTTTTCGATGAAAGGAAACTCTTTTGTTCTCGTAAAGGTTGTTCACTTCTCCCCAGCTTTTTTTGCGAAAAAATGAAACATTTTCCTTTATTTCTCTGAAAGGAAATTCTTTTATAGTTTCCTTTATTTCTCTAAAAGGAAACTCTTTTATTTCTTAAAAAAGTTGTTTTCTTTCATTGAAAGAAGGTTCTTTTGTTAATATTGTAAAGGAAACCATGAGTAAAAGATTGATCCTTAATATCATAGCTAGTTACATCGGTAAAGGTTTGCATTTTCATATCATACTGCCATTTTCTACAGATTAGTACATCATGGGCGACGAATGGATGGACCAGATTGACATGGAGTTAAAAGCACTTCAACATGCTCATCGTTCAGAAGCTGGTGTGTCCTCGCGGTGCCAAGATTCAATTGTTGTTTTGCAATCATCACCTCGCCAAGGACCTCTACAGGGATAAGCCTGCTATGTGCCGGCGTCATCACGCCAAGATGTCCAACAGATAAATTATGTCAGGAATACATGTTTGTTTGACGTAGATCTAAATGACATGGGTTTTCAAGAACAGGGTTGTCAAGGAATATCATAATAAAGTTGTCATGTTGAAGATAATTCGTATCATGAATTTTCACAGAGAGATTTCTCAGAGAGAGACATAGCTCCTTCTGCAAATCCCTCTTCCGCATATCCGGATGTGGAGTCACATGTCGTTCGGATTGAAATTGATCTGAATCTCACATGTGCGACGTCTGATTTCATCGGAGAAGACATTGGTGGGAAAGGTATTCATGTGGACTCTGATGGTTAGTTCCTTATTGTCATTCCTTTTTTCCTTATCGTTATTCCTTTTTCCGTGATTATTGTTACTTTTGTCATCGTCGTCTGTTCCCTTTCTCGCTATACTTGTATTCATGATTTCGTCATCTTTTCCTTTTCTCACTCCTTCCCGTCATTCCTATTCTCGTTCCAGTCGTTCCTATTCTCGTTCCAGATGTTCCTTTTCTCCCTACATGTATCATGATTATTTGCTTTTCTTGTTCCTTGTCATGCTGGTGGAGCATTATTTATTTTTGAAGTGACGTTATTAATCTTGTTATCTTTCATGATCTCAGATGAAGTTGTTAAACAAGATTACTGGGAAAAACTTGAATTTAACTCTGTACACGAGGCACATCAGTTCTATAATGATTATGCTCATCAAAAAGGGTTTGCCACGAGGATCGAATGGGAGAAGAAGTTTACGGGCAAGAATACGGATCATGAAAAGATTCAGTATATGCGATATGTCTACAATAAACAAGGCTTTTGAAAGGGGAGTATAAGGAATGCCATTGGTTCAGGAAAAGAATTGATAAATCACCGATCAAGAACCGAGAAGCGCCACAGAGAAGAAAGGACCGGGTGCAAAGTGCATATTAGTCTAAAGCTTGATTGCCAACTCAATGTGTACGAGATTACTGAATGGGATGTTGGTCATAACAACACACTTCACCCGCAGGAATATGCACACCTTCTTAGATCCAACCACATTGTTTCATGAGTCCAAGGAGCTGTAGCAGAGATAAACCAAGATGTTGGAATTCAATTAAGAAGTTCTTACGATGCAATGTCATTGGTGGCTGGTGGACGTGAATGCGTTGGGTTTTAGAAATTAGATTTAAAGAACCATTTGAAGCGGAGGAGATAAAAGACAATGATAGCTGATGAGGCCACTGCTCTGCAAGAGTACCTCCACAATGAAGCATACAACAACTCATCATTTTACTACGACATTGAGGTTGATAGAGAAGAGAGAATTGCAAACATCTTATGGGCCGATGGGAGGATGAAGCTTGATTGTCAGTTATTTGGTGATGCAATTTTTTGATATACAACTTTCCAGACAAACAAGAGCTACCGGCCAATAGGTACTTAATAGAGTCATGTGTTCCAGTAATATACAACATTGTCCCCATATCGGATATCGTGTGTTCCTGTATTAGAAGTTTTTTTCCACTATTCTACAAAATGTGTTCCAGTATTCGACATTCGAATCATGTGTTCCGGTATTCTACAATATGTGTTCTAGTATTGAAACATATTCGTTCCTATATTTCAACTCATGTGTTCTATTATTCATCTCATTTGTTCCTATATTTGACATGCGTGTTCCAGTATTGAACCATATCTCATTCCATTAAGCTGAGGTGACAAAATTTTTTTATGCATCTCTATTTGTTCCATTAATATACAACATTATTTCCGTATCGGATATCGTGTGTTCCTGTATTAAATGTTTGTTCCACTATTCTACAATATGTGTTCCAATATCTGACCTTTGATCATGTGTTCCGGTATTCTATAATATGTGTTCCAGTATTGAAACATCCGTTCCTATATTCTAACTCATGTGTTCCATTATTCATCTCATTTGTTCCTGTATTCGACATGCGTGTTCCAGTATTGAACCATATCTCGTTCTATTAAGCCGAGGTGACAATTTTTTTATGAAGCTCTATTTGTTCGATTAATATACAACATTGTTCCCATATCGGATATCGTGTGTTCCTATATTAGAAATTTTTGTTCCACTATTCTACAATATGTGTTCCAGTATCTGACCTTCGAATCATGTGTTTCGGTATTCTACAATATGTGTTCCAGTATTGAAACATATCCGTTCTTGTATTCGAACTCATGTGTTCCATTATTTCTCTCATTTGTTCTTGTGTTCGACATGTGTGTTCCAGTATTGAACCATATCTCGTTCCATTAAGCTGAGGTGACAATTTTTTTTATGCAGCTCTATTTGTTCCATTAATATACAACATTGTTCTCGTATCAGATATCGTGTGTTCCTGTATTAGAAATTTTTGTTCCACTATTCTACAATATCTTTTCCAGCATCTGACCTTCAAATCATGTGTTCTGATATTCTACAATATGTGTTCCAATATTGAAACATATCTGTTTTTGTATTCCAACTCATGTGTTCCATTATTCATCTCATTTGTTCATGTATTCGACATGTGTGTTCCAATATTGAACCATATCTCATTCCATTAAGCCGAGGTGACAAAAAGAATTTATGTGGCTCTATTTGTTCCATTAATATAAAACATTGTTCCCGTATCGGATATCGTGTGTTCTTGTATTAGAAATTTTTGGTCCACTATTTTACAATATGTGTTCTAGTATCTGACCTTCGAATCATGTGTTTCGATATTCTACAATATGTGTTCCAGTATTGACACATATCCATTCTTGTATTCCAACTCATGTGTTCCATTATTCATCTCATTTGTTCCTGTATTCAACATGTGTGTTCCAGTATTAAACCATATCTCATTCCATTAAGCCGAGGTGACAAATTTGTTTTATGCAGCTCTATTTGTTCCATTAATATACAACATTGTTCCTGTATCGGATATTGTGTGTTCCTATATTAGAAATTTTTGTTCTACTATTCTACAATATGTGTTCCAATATTCGACCTTCGAATCATGTGTTCTGGTATTCTACAATATGTGTTCCAGTATTAAAACATATTCGTTCATGTGTTCCAACTCATGTGTTCCATTATTCATCTCATTTGTTCATGTATTCGACATGCATGTTCCAGTATTGAACCATATCTCGTTCCATTAAGATGAGCTGATAAATGTCTTCTTTTATGCAACTCTATTTGTTCCATTAATATACAACATTGTTCCCGTATCGGATATCGTGTGTTCCTGTATTAGAAATTTTTTTTCCACTATTCTACAATATGTGTTCCAATATCCGACCTTCGAATCATGTGTTCTAGTATTATACAATATGTGTTCCAGTATTGAAACATATATGTTCATGTATTCCAACTCATGTGTTCCATTATTCGTCTCATCTGTTCATGTATTCGACATGTGTGTTCCAGTATTGAACCATATCTCGTTCCATTAAGCCGAGGTGACAATTTTTTTATGCAGCTCTATTTGTTCCATTAATATACAACATTGTTCCCGTATCAAATATCGTGTGTTCCTATATTAGAAATTTTTGTTCCACTATTCTACAATATGTGTTACAGTATCTGACATTCGAATCATGTGTTCTGATATTCTACAATATGTGTTCCAGTATTAAAACATATCTGTCCCTATATTCCAACTCATATGTTCCATTATTCGTCTCATTTTTTCTTATATTCGACATGCGTGTTCTAGTATTGAACTATATCTCGTTCCATTAAGCCGAGGTGACAAATTTTTTTATGCAGCTCTATTTGTTCCACTATAATACAACATTGTTTCTGTATCGGATATCGTGTATTCCTGTATTAGCAATTTTTGTTCCACTATTTTACAATATGTGTTCCAGTATCCGACCTTCGAATCATGTGTTTTGGTATTCTACAATATGTGTTCCAGTATTGAAACATATCCATTCTTGTATTCTAACTCATGTGTTCCATTATCCGTCTCATTTGTTCCTATATTCGACATGCATGTTCCAGTATTGAACCATATTTCATTCCATTAAGCCGAGGTGACAATTTTTTTTTTATGTAGCTTTATTTGTAGGTTTCAACCACCACCGTCAGGGTGTCATATTCAGTGCATTCCTCCTCTACGATGAAACTATTGAGTCTTTTGAGTGGTTATTTCAGATGTTTCTTAAATGCATGTCAGCAAAGTTGCCTTTAACTATTTTCATAGATCAAGACGCCGCAATGGCTGCATCTATAAGGAATGTTCTCCCCGATACATTCCATGCGCTATGTACATGGAATATATTACAAAATGCTTAAAAGAACCTCACTCAGTTGTTCACACCTATTTTGCGAAACCAGCTTAATCTCCTTATGTATGAAGTTGAATACATAGATGAATTCGATTTTGGTTGGACAAAGATGGTTGAAGAATGTTTTCCTAATGGGCCACACCGTTGGATTGTCAGAATACATGGCTATCACAAACAATGGTCCTCAGTTTGGGTAAGACAACAATTTAGTGTTGGTATGAAATCGACCCAGATCAGTGAATCATGTAATGTTGTAATGAGGCTCTTTCTACAACCAAATCACAACATGGTTCAGTTCTTCACACACTTCAATAGAATGCTTGCAACAAGGAGGAGCAATGAAAAGGAACAAGAGTTTCAAGCAGTTGATAAATTTACAAACAATATATTTTCCTACAACCCAATTGCAATAAGGGCTGCTGAGGTTTATACTCCTAATGTGTTTGCAATCTTCTAGGCAGAGTTTAATAAAATGATGGAGTATGTAATCCTCCTCAGGATCGAAGACACTATTGGAGGCAGTTATACATACATTGTTTTCAAAATCGTAGACAATATTATAGTAGATGAGAGAACTGTGTTATTCCAACCGTCCAATATGGTATTCGAATGATCCTATCGTATGTACAAAAGCATGACAATGTTGTGTAGGCACATTCTTAAAGTTTTTGAGATTCTAGGATCTCTGGAAGAACAAAATTTGCGAACAATCCCCCCTCACTACATAGCCGGTCATTGGACAAAGCTTTCTAAGAGTGGAATTAGTATACTTGGCTCTATTGCCGATGTCAATAAACTAGCAGAATATGAGGAACACTTTCAACATATGTGCCGCAAAATGGTTCAGCTGGCGACATCAGTTTGCATGGACGGTGATCTTTACCAAATGGTAGACAATGAGATTAATTTGTTATACTCAAAGGCCGACTCACTCAAGGGCAAACATAATGAAAATGGTGTTCCATATCCTGTTTCTCAACCGAATACAGTTGATGATGAACTGACTCCTCCTGGAAGTTAGTTTAAAGGCAAGTCAATAAAGGTTTGTCCAGGTTCAATCCAGTTAAGAAAAAGATTGATTGGTATTCTGGAGAATGCGAGACAGAGAAAATGGTCAAAGATCCGTCGCCAAAGAGAGAATCAGTCTGGATAAGGAGAAATGCCCAATTTTGACTTGGGACTTGATTGATAATAACTACAGGAATGACATTGGGGAGTACAGGATCATGGAGGATGAGAAAAGGAATGACATTCTGGAGTACAGGACCACAAGACCAAGAATGGGTAGAAAAGGTTTATGGAGGGTGAGTACAGTAAAAAGAGTTGTAGCGTTAGTGATTAGTGTAACAGTGATTTCCTCAAACACGTCACTCCAGTAATTATAATACAAAATCATGTTGCATTTACATTTACAGGTACAAATGCTGATACATGCAAATTACAGATTCAGATACATGCGAGCAGCAATAATTGCACTCATGACTTGCCACTGGTGCCAGAAGCGGCATCACTATATCCTCATCTCATTTCTCCTATTCTCTTCCTTATTTTCCTCATATACCCTTCTATGACCATTTTCTCTCTATTCCCTTTCTCCTCCTCATTGTTCAGGTGATAGCGAGGATGGTGGCTAAAGGAACTTGACTGGCGAGAAAAGGAACAATAACATGAACAATGATAATATGTATGGTGAGATTGGGATCACAAAGGGGGCGACTATAAAAATGAGGAAGAGGAGTCGGTGCCGACCAGTACAGTAACAAGAGGTGCAACATAAGTACTTAATACACATATATTGCAAACTAATGATTTTGATCATGTTATTTATTGAATTTCCATAATGAAATACACATCAAAATTTAAGTACATAAGATTGGTATTGTAAGACACTTGTGCAGCAAATCCATTGTGGATATGCTACTGATGATGCATCTATGTGCATGACTATGAATCTTCTTGAACATGGCCAGTTGTTTCTGAACATGATCAAGTAGATTCGCAATCCTACACAATCTTGCAGCATCTGCATCGCGCCACATGATATCTCCACGGATATCCCCCTATATACAGATGTCTCTAAAGAGACCCTTGGGATAAGACTGTGGATCCAGATAGCTCTGTAGTTTTCTTCCTCTTCTGGGATTGGACTATGATTGTAGTCCAACCCAAGAAGAAATTTTTACATCGTAAGCTGGACCAGGTGTTACACCGTGTCTTTTTATCCTTCCTCTTAGGATAGGAAGCATTAGAAAATCTTGGAGTAACACCTGGCCAGATACAGCTTTAGGTTAGGAAGTATGGGAAAAGGGGATGGAGTTACGATCATGAATAGAAGAAATCTTTTGATCCCATGAGCTCCAATGGACACTTGTTGTGGCCTTCAGGAAGAGTCTCAGAGACCTTACCATTTCGGTGCATATTTGGTGGAGTCGGTGGATATTTGGATGTGTGTCCAGTAGGTGACACATCCTGCACTGAGATGGTATTGGTACTACCATTAGCCTCAATTTATAGAGTGAATGCGAGCAAGAGCGAGAGCAAGAGCAAGGAGTACGGGAACCAGTATAGTGAGAGAACGGGATCAGTAGTGATTGCACTCATGACATGCCACTGGTGTTGTAGATTTCACCAACTGCATGCAACCAACAGTAACTAATTGCACTCGTGACTTGCGACCAACAGTAATTGCACTCGTGACTTGCCACTGATGCTGGAATGGACTACAACAAATCCTTATCTTGATCATCGTGTTCTCCTCCTCGCTATCCTCATCCCCTCCTCTACCATCCCGTAGTCTCCTTACGAGGACGGCAACTAAAGGAACTGGACTGGGGAGAAAAGGAGCTAGAGCTGGGAGTATGGGAACTAGTACAGTGAGAGAACAAGATCAGATGAGGGGCAATGATGAAAATGAGGAATCGGAGCCGGTGTTGTCCGTCCTGGGTTTATCTACCTGCTCCCCTGATGATGCAACTAAACAACAATACTTGCAATCGTGACTTTGCACTGGTGCTGGAATGGACTACATGAAATCCTTATCTTGGTCACCATGTTCTCCTCCTTGTTATCCTCGTCCCCTCCTCTACCATCCCGTAGTCGCCTCACGAGGACGAAGACTAAAGGAACTAGACTGGGGAGAAAAGGAGCTAGAGCTGGGAGTACAGGAACCCATACAGTGAGAGAACGAGATCAGATGGGGGGCGACGATGAAAACGAGGAAGCGGAGCCGATGATGTCCAACCCGAGTTTATCTACCTACTCCCCTAGTGATGCAACAAAACATTGAAGACTATGTTAACTTTATCGGCAGCTACCTATTCCTCTGACATCTTCTTCCCATTGCTTAATACATGTATATGTTCCAATATTTTATGTCATTCATGTTCCTGTTGTTGATGTAGTTACCGGAGGAAAAAGATGAGCTCTCTGAGGACAAGCCACTCCACTAGAGGAGAAGGAAACACTGGTCCACCGAAGGATAATGAAGATTGTCCTACGTTACTCGTATGGCGTTGTTACTTCACTTGGACTATATTTTACTTTACTCAGACATTATGTTACTTTAGTCATAGATGTTTATCCTTTTCTACACTTCTACCTTGTAATTCTGAAATTTTCTATTGAATGACAATTTATGATATTTAATGTCATTCATGTCTCTTTTGTTGATGTACTTACCAGAGGAAAAAGATAAGCTCTTTGAGGACAAGACACTCCACCGGAGGAGAAGGAAATGCTGGTCCACCGGAGGAGAACAAAGATTGTCCTCCATTACTCGTCTGGCGTTGCTACTTTACTTAGACTATATGTTACTTTACTCTGACAATATGTTACTTTAGTCATAGATGTTGATCTTTTTCTACACTTCTACCTTGTAATTCTGAAATTTTCTATTGAATGACAGTGAATAATAAATTATGTTACTAGAGAATGACAAGAGAATGAGTCTATTAATACAATTTTCTTTTGTTAATCATTAAATAATGTCTTTTACATCAGCTCTAGGAGGGGGTAAGGAGATTTGCCTTATCGGCCTACTTGTATTACAACTGAGAGCGTGGTTGATCACATCATCTCTGACTTTATTATCAGAGAATAGAAGGAGTCTGGCTGAAATGGTCCTCCGAAACGAAGACAGGAAGGCGGGGGGTCCAAAGATCGAATTTCTCCTTTGGGATTTCTCCTATCCAATAATGCATGAATAGAATACAAAAGATTCTGCAATTGAATTGATCAGTTGGTTGCTATGGAACTAATGCTAGTTGTAATTCCCATACATCTATGTCTTTAAACACTCTTATAAATTCCAGGTAGGGAGATACAAACTTCAGCAACTGTTTTGCTAGCGGTTTTCTATCCACTTCGAAAGAAAATTCACTTCGCATGCTATCCAGTACAAAACACTTCTTCTGTAGACAGCCGATGACAATCACTTAGAAATGATCCTTACATCCAACAGGGAAGAAATGTTGTCAATGGTAAGTTAGATAATGAACATGGTGAGATAATAATCAAGGTGGCGGAGTAAAGGTTCAATCATGAAGTCAAAAGTAACAATAACAATGACTAAAGGAACAATAACAATGTGTAAAAGAACAATAACAGTGAGTAAAGGAACGATAACAAGGGGGTGGAGGAATGATAACAATGAGTAAAGGAACAATAACAACGAGTAAAGGAACGATAACAATGAGTAAAGGAACAATAACAATGTATAAAGGAACAATTACAGCGAGCGAAGGAACGATAAAAATGAGTAAAGAACAACGACTCACTTAATCGCATTGGGTATGGTCGACGGTCCCATCCTTGAAATAATCCAACAGAAAGACATCTTCCATTTGGGCAAATTCTTCTGCATGTTTGCGGGTCTGTTCGTAGTCTGCATTGTGCAAGTCTTTTTGACAATTTTTATGTTCATATAATTCCACGAAAATAGTATTTAGGAAAACTAGTGGGTACATTGAGCTGTAAATAAGTGTTAAGGAATAGCTTACACTAATGCTGAATGGGATGTAGACTCGCTTTATTATTCTTGAAGTTGACTACAATTCTTGCATGTTGATTGTGTGTCTGTATACTTCAATTATATTGTCCACCAGCCATTCTCTTGGTCTAACAGTATATAAATCCTTGTCATATAGTTTGATCAATCCATCATCAAACAGAAGTTGAGACAAGTTGATCTTCGGGTTCAATGCAAATTCCCATACTCTCTTCTCAACAGCTTCAAGAGATAGGTCTTCTTGTTTACTTATTGAGGATGATGTTGTTGGCTTCTTAGGAATAGATAACATAATTTAGGAAGGTGGGCAGGTTTGAACGTGTGCATCGACAGTTGTAGGAGACACTTGCTGCTCTTTGACTCTTACACTTCGACAGATCTGCAACTCTCTACTCTCTACGGTAGATGTCCAACTAATTCGGGTTCCTTCATGAGACTTCTTCTTCCCCGCATATGTTGTACCACTTTTTTCTCTTTCACGACTAGCTTCATCTTCTTTTTCCACACATCTCCCATCGTCTTCTTCCTCAGCATCTGCTCACTCCTTTCCTCTCCCACCTTCCTACTGTGTTCCACCTTTTCATCGACATATCTTCAGTGGATGATAAGCGGCTTCACCTTCGGCGTTTGTTCTACCGCCATTTTCTTGCTAATTTTTCGGCTGATGATAACCGGCTTGTCATCATCTTCACTCTCTTTTTCCACCTTCTATTTGTCTTCCGCAACCTTCTTCCTCTTTTTCTTCTCCTTCTCATACTCATTTCTATTCTCATCGATTTCAACCCCTTCCTACTCATCCCTCCTTTTGTCATCCTTCTCACTCCCTTTCTCCCCCTCCATACTACTGTCATCGCCCTTCTCCCTATTCTCCTCTTTCGTAGATGCATGGATCCCAGCTTCCTCCTCCTCCCTCCTTTTGTCATCCTACATGCTCCATGTGGCAACACATCCCATTATCACACAGATAACGAGGTGTTACGCGAAAACGTGCGGAAAACACCATAACCACAGATTATCAAAAACACGGGTTAATTAAAACCGATTGCGGAAAACTGATAAATTGTGAAACTATTACTTTCCAGTCCTCATCATGCACAGAAACATGTCATATAAATATGTACACAAGATCTGACATGTGTCCACAGCTCGGGAACAATTGTTCATCCATCACATGAGTTCACCACTTGTTCCTATATACATAAAGGCCCACATCCGGCCAACAGCAGGATATACAGATATCATCGAACGATCATCGTGAAACAACGTCAAAACACTGCCAAGGACCTGAGAGTATAGGGATGACTCTAGACTCTATTACAAAACATCCAAAACAACAGCATGTCCATCGCTTGCCTTCTACTGCTCCTCAAGTTGCTCGTCCGCAACACCACAACCATGACCACGTCTACCTTGACCACCTAAAAAGGGTGTAAACCAGCGGAGTGAGACAATTGAACAATTGTCCCAGCGGGAAACATAGCTCCCCACCGCAACTACAGAACCTCGGCAAAAGAAACTATAACAGCAATTATAATATGGGCAGATATATCGGAAGCAGTTATATATATATATAGCAAGATCATTCTTACCGGCAAGCATACCAGTTGTACTAAAGCGTAAAACCAGATGTCTTTCAAAGGAACATGACTATCAAGATGAGATATATCAACATGTAACAGGATTATTAGAACAGGGTATAATGCCATATAACCTGATTATCAAGATAAGGTAGATTACAACATGACCTGCAAGGTATAACAGAATATTACACAAACAAGGCCTCAACCAATGTTTCGTATTTGATATGACTAGTAAATACTAAACGGTTGTATTACATTTTATTATGCCCTGAGGATTTGAATCGGACCATTCAAATCCAACCTTCGGTTACGAAACCCAAGACGGTGCCATACAAGGTCAATGGAAGAGTCGGACTCCACGACCTCCCACCTCATAGTCAGTACATGAGTACAACACAAGCAGGATCGCAGTCACATGCTGAAGTGGTCTAAGCCACAGGGTTAGCTCCATAGGCTACCCATTCTCTAGCCCGCCTTGGTACAGGTCACGTCGCTAGTAAAACTGAGCCACGGGCCTGATCACCGTGCTCTGAGCCATGAACGCATTCATGCTCCATACATCACATATCCTGAGCCATGGGCCTGTTCACCATGCTCTACACACATATCTGAGTCTGCAACCGAAGTTACACTCTTACCTCCTCATTTTCAGGCTAGGAGCAACCTACACATATTCAACAATATGTGCTTCCAGGTTAACCCGTAGGAAAACCTGTTTCACCATCACCAAGTCCTGACGATGATGGATCTATGGCCAGGGCAAACTACATGATGTATTTCACTGTCATTAATTAGTATCTTTTAGATGGATTGCAAGATTCAACCAAGTTGTATAACATGCAAGATATAACAAAAAGTAAAGAACATAATATTATTGAAAACACATCAATCTGATCCATCTCAAGGATCCCACTTCACATGCTACCACTTGGCCTCTTGCCAACCATCCAGATCCATCTCAAGGATCATCACATACCACGGGGTCTCAATCCTTCATCATGTACTGTCACTGCCTCTTAAGGCTCACATCATCATCATGGGACCAACACATCACATACATAATCTTATAGAGCAATTATCAAAGTAATGTTACTCATTACATATGTCACATAGCCCTTTCATGGCTAAGTCATCACCTGCAAGGTTAAGGTATGCAATAATTGTAGATTCAACATAAGGAATATGCTCACTATCATGAAATATCATTCAAGATAATTAAATTACCAATATTACACTTATTTGGTAACCAAGTGTGTTAAGTACATCATTAACAAACTATACTGATGCTTACCCTAAATCTCAGGATTATACAAACAATCAGGGTATATAGAAATCATGTTGGGTATACAGAACCAACACTATTATTAACAAGGTCATTACTATGTCATCAACTATTGTCATCTTAATCATGAAGCAACCTTTAATGTAACTGTCACTTAGCATCATTATTACCAACATTATTATCATTAAACAAACTACTAGAGTAGTTATCATCATCTTCATTATCATTAACAATTAAGCATAACGGGTCACATCATGCATCTATTACATGAGGGCTATCATCATATACATTACTACCATTAGCATCCTTATTATTTGCAAGGCAACATATTACATATTGATGATATCACAAACACCACCATCGTTTTATTGGTTAATGTATAAATATCCACTTCTATCACATAAGGGACCGTCACCAAAGAAACTCATACCCTCACTATAGCCTCACAACCCTCATCTAAAGCCTATCACCCAACATGGGTATCGGCCACCACACTAACCCTATCGGCCATCATGGCCCAAGGCATGTCGCCCAACATGGTATCGGCCATCATGGTATCGGACATCATGGTATCGGCCATCAGGATATCGCCCATCATGGTATCGGCCATCAAGATATCACCCATCATGGTATCGGCCATCAGGGCACATAGCCTATCGTCCAACATGGCACTACTTGGCCCTATCGTCCACCACATGGACAAGGAGATAACTCAATCACAAGAGCACCCATTCTATTGTCCAACTCAAGGACATCCATGTCGGCCAACAAGAGGAAGGGTATCGTTCATCTCCAAGGTACTCATCATATCGGCCAACAAACCCTAGCTCACCCTATCGCCCAACTCAAGGGCAAGGGTATCGGCCAACCTAAAGGACTCATCATGTCGCCCAACACCAGCTACCATATCGTCCACCAAGGGGAACACCATGTCATCCAACTCAAAAACAAAGGTGTTGCTCAACCCAAGGAACCATATCGCCCAACATAGTCACCATGTCGGACAACATCCATACTAGGTCAACCTATCGTCCAACCCAAGAGGAAGGGTGTTGCCCAACACCAAGAACATTGATATCGTTCAACTCAAGGACAAGGGTGTCGCCCAACACACCCACAAGGAAGGGATATCGCCCAACCCTAGGTCACCTTCAACCTCCAACACAAGGGAGCACAAACCCTAAAAAGCAAGGTATATAAGGAACCCTAAACCCAAGAGAGGGATATCGGCCACTAAGGTATATAAGCAAGATGCTCAAGCAAGGAACTAAGCTAGTCTACTAACATGTAACAAGGTTAAAGCTAGAGGTAATAGAGTTAGGGTTAGAAACTATGCAACCCGCCTTAAGATCCAAGGAAGAAGATGCACTTTGAGCTCCAAGGTTTTCGGCCACCAAAGCTCCAATGCACTCCAAGGTCCAAAGCTATCGTCCACCAGGCTGCTCCAAGAAGGTGTATCGGCCACCACTTCAGCTCCAAGGAAGTGTATCGGCCAACACAAGCAAGATGGAGAGGGATATCGTGCACCAAGGGTGGACGGGAGACCAAAAGAGCAAAGGAGACTAAGGCAAGGAGAAGAGCTACCTATATAGGAAGAAGGGGAGGAGAAACCAAGGTACAACCATGCTATGTGTCGTCCACCCAAGGGACACATGTCCACCAACTCAAGCCACCTCTCATGCAAGCCATAAGGCACTTGTCCAAGATGTGCACCATGTGTCCATCAACCAAGCCAAGCCATCTGGGCGACACAACAAGAGCTACTGGGCGACACACCAAGCAACTGGGCGACACACCATCTGCCCTGGGCGACACAAGGCTCAAGCAAGCCCAAACAAGGAACTCCAAGGCCCAAACAAGCTCAACTCAGGCCCAAAGGACTCAAACAACAAGCCCAAGCCTTCCTCTCAACCCTAGAGGAAGCAAAGAGGGAAAACATCTCACAAGATGGCAAACTTGCCCACAAAACCCTAAACTTGGGTTATTTGCAAGTAGCCCCTTGAACTCTCAACAAAGCACAACCAAACCCTAATCACCATGAAAGGTGATTAGCAAGCACCAAAGCACCAAGATCAAGCAAAACAAATAGGGTAAACCCTAAATGCAGGTCAGGGTCCTTACAGCCATAAACCTCTACAAAAGGATTTCGTCCCCGAAATCTGAAGAGAAAAGCGAGGGATACTTCCTCCTCATCTCTTCCTCAAGCTCCCACATGGCTTCCTCAACGCCACGGTGATGCCAAAGGACCTTCACAAGAACCAGATCCTTTCTCTTCAGCTTCTTGACTCTTCTGTCAAGGATCATCATAGGACCCTCTTCATAAGTCACATCTTTGTCAAGCTCAACTTCAACTGGTTGTATCACAGTTCCTGTATCCGGATGACTTTTCTTCAGCATACTGACATGGAACATTGGATGTAACCTGTGCAACTCTGGAGGCAATTCTAACTCATAAGCCACCTTGCCAACACGTGCTATGACTGAGTAAGGCCCCATATATCTGGGAGCTAACTTACCTTTCCGTCCAAACCTCAGCACACCTTTCCACGGAGAGACTTTAAGATACACCTTGTCTCCCACCTGGAACTCCAAGGGTCGTCGGCGATTGTCTGCATAAGACTTCTGCCTGTCTTGTGCCGCTTTCAACTATTGTTGTATCACCTTGATCTTTTCTGTCGTTTGCTGTACTAACTCAGGGCCCAAAAGTTGATATTCACCTGATTCATACCAACACAAAGGAGATCTGCATTTCCTCCCATACAAAGCCTCATAGGGAGCCATGTCAATGCTCCGCTGATAGCTATTGTTGTAGGCAAACTCTATCAAACTGAGATGCACGTCCCAACTGCCTAGGAACTGCAAAACACAAGCACGAAGAAGATCCTCCAAAGTCTGAATAGTCCTCTCAGACTGTCCATCTGTCTGCGGGTGGAAAGCGGTGCTGAACTTCAACTGCGTTCCCATCGCCCTGTGCAATTGTTCCCAAAAACGACTTGTAAACTGAGGACCTCTATCAGAAACTATAGTTGCTGGCACACCATGCAAATGAACTATCTCATCCACATATACTCGAGCGAGCTTTTCAGTTGTATACGTGGTCTTCACAGGTATGAAATGGGCAGACTTCGTTAACCTGTCCACTATCACCCAAATGGAATCATGATTCTTAGTTGTCCTGGGTAGACCAACTACGAAATCCATGGTTATATGATCCCATTTCCACTGTGGTATAGGCAAAGGTTGCAACGTACCTGCCGGCTTTTGATGCTCAGCCTTGACTTGCTGACACACCGCACACCTAGCCACAAACTCAGCTACATCTTTCTTCAAGTCGGGCCACCAGTACAAGTCCTTCAGACTATGATACATTTTGGTGACGCCTGGATGCATAGCATACATCGACGTGTGTGCTTCCTCGAGCACCAACTTCCTCAGATTATCAGCATCTGGAACCACCATCCTATTATGTTAGCAAACCACTCCATCCTCGGACTCATGGAACCCATCACGCTTTTCGCTGCCAAACTCTGATCTGATTAGTTGTACTGTATCATCTGTTTGCTGTGCATCATTGATCTGCTGTCTCAACGTGGGCTTGATTTGCATCTGTGCTAAAAGTCCATCTAACGAGGAAACCTCCATCTGTACGTTCATCTGCCGTAAGGAGACTAACATGTCCCGCCTATGGCATACCAAAGAACTCATCTATGCCTTCTTGGGAGTAGAAGACTTTCTGCTAAGCACGTCTGCTACCACATTCGCCTTACCAAGATGATACTCGATAGTGCAATCATAATCATTGATCAACTCCATCCACCGATGCTGTCGCATGTTCAACTCTTGCTGTGAGAAGATGTACTTCAGATTCTTGTGATATGTAAAGATCTAACACACTTCCCCATAAAGATAGTGTCTCCAAATCTTTAACGCATGAACCACTACTGCCAGCTCCAAGTCATGGGTCGGATAGTTCTCCTCGTGTTTCTTAAGCTTTCGCGAAGCAAAAGAAACCACATGATCTTCTTGCATCAGCACACAACCCAAACCTTTCTTGGACGCATCACAGAAAACAACATAGCCTTTTCTAGATTCTGGCAAGATCAACACTGGAGCACTGGTTAGCTTTTCCTTCAAACTTTGGAAAGCTTGCTGACATCGATCATTCCAAACAAAAGGTACATCCTTCCTGGTCAACTTTGTCATTGGTAGAGCTATCAAACTGAAGTCCTTGATAAACCTCCGGTAGTATCCTGCTAGACCAAGGAAACTACGAACTTCCGTCGGCGTCTTCGGCTGTTCCCAATCCGCAACGGATTCCACTTTCTTCGGATCTACTTTGACTCCTTCAGCAGATATCACATGACCTAAGAAAGTCACTTCATCCAACCAGAACTCACACTTACTAAACTTAGCATACAACTGATGTTGACGAAGGAGAGTCAACGCTTGACGAAGATGTTGCTCATGCTCTAGCCGGTTCCGACTATAGATCAAGATGTCGTCTATAAAAACTACAACAAACTGATCTAAGAACGGACGAAACGCTCTGTTCATCAGGTCCATGAAAGCAGCAGGTGCTTTGGTTAATCCAAACGGCATAACCACAAACTCAAAATGACCATACCTCGTCCTAAAAGCTGACTTTGGTATGTCATCCGCCTTTATCCTCAACTGATGATATCCAGACCGTAGATCGATCTTCGAAAACACTGTAGCACAATGCAACTGATCGAACAGGTCATCTATCCTCGGCAACGGGTACTTATTCTTGATCGTGACCTTGTTCAACTGTCGGTAGTCTATACACAACCGCATCGAACCATCCTTCTTCTTAACAAACAACACGGGAGCACCCCAAGGTGACGTGCTCGGTCTGATGAAACCTTTCTCCAACAACTCTTGTAACTGCTTCTTCAACTCTACCATCTCTGCTGGAGCCATCCTATAAGGTGTCTGTGCAATCGGCTGCGTTCCCGGAACCAGATCGATCTCAAAATTGATCTCTTGGGGTGGAGGAACACCAGGAAACTCCTCGGGAAACACATCTGCAAACTCTCGGACCACTGACACTTCTTCAAGGTTAAGGCCTTTTGCCTTAGTATCCACAACGGTATCCACAACGTGAGCTAAGAACGCCTCACATCCTTGTCGCAACAACCTATCTGCCACCATAGCTGACACCAGACACGTCGGAAGAATCTTCCTATCTCCCTGGAAGATCCACTTCTCTCCAGCAACATCAAACACCGCCTGCTTGGAACCACAGTCCAAGACAACCTTATACTTCTCTAAGGTATCCATCCCAAGGATAACATCGAAACCATGCATATCAAGTGGTATGAGATCCACCTGAATGATGTGTCCCGAAAAAGACAAAACACAAGATGGACACTCTTCTCGAAGCAAAGAGGAACCATCAAGAGGGGTTTCTAACAACAAGCTATCCTTCTTACAACTAACAGGTAGATGACAGTTTTCAAGCATACTATAGGCGATAAAAGAGTGTGTAGCACCCGGGTCAACCAGAACAGATATAAAGCAAGAAGAAGACATATCAGAATGAAATAACTCCATCTGACATGTCACCACTCGCGGGTTGACTATCGCCTCCGGCTGATTCATGGCATAGAATCGAGCCGTAGCTTGCTGTCCACGACCTCTGCTCCCTTGAGCAGACGATCCAGCTTGAGACGCTTGACCGCGTCCTCGTCCTCTTCTACCACTGGGTTGTGGTCTCTCAGACTTCTGGAAACTCTGCCTTGGTTGTTGCGTCACTTCAACATCTCTATTCGGGCAATTGAACTTCCAATGCCCGACTTATCCACAGAGATGACATGCTCTATTGTCAACTCGTGGCCTAGATGGCCCTGTTACTACCACCGAAGCTGAGCTGTGCACCTTAGATGGTGAAGAAACATAACCTTTTCCCTTACTCGGAGACCACTGAGATGGTACACCAGCACTTCTTATCACTGACGGTGATGAAAACCTGGGTTTCTTGAAGCCACCAAACCTTCGTCCTTGAAACTGAGCAGGTCTTTTAAGAGACACCGACTCTCTTTTCTCCCTTACTATCCTCTCGATCCGTCGAACTGATTCCACAAATGTAGCAAACCGCTCTCGGTTTTCCAGCGCAGACACAGGGGTTGTCAACTCAGCACTCAAACCCTTCTCGAAACGTCTGATCCGTTCATCATCTGTTGCCGCCATGTGAGGACAGAACCTCAACAGATCCATAAACTTAGCTTCATACTCGGTGATGTTCATCGTTCCTTGCCGCAACTTCTCAAACTGACTGATCTTCTCATCCAGGTATGTCTTCGGAAAGTATCTGGTGATGAACTCGCACCGAAACACTTTCCAACAGATCACCTCACCAGGCCGCTTCTCTTCCTCGATGGTCCACCAGTGACCAGCACTACCCTTCAAAAGGTAGACAACATGCTTTACTTTGTCTGCTTCGGGGATGTCGAGGATCTGGAAAGCCTTTTCAAGACTCGTCAACCACAGATCTGCATCTGCTGGATCAGCCGTTCCAGCATAATCCGAAGCTCCGACTCGGCGAAGCCGCTCAAAGGTCTTCCCGATACCCACTGCTTCTCCATGGGGAACCTGTGCTCGCGGAAGAGGCACTGGTAATTGCTCAACCATGAGATTCATCGTAGCCATTAACTGCCCCATAAGCTGTTGGTAGGTAGGGTGTTCAAGTATGGCTGGGTCTGGTTGGGGGACCTCAGGCACCCGATCTTCATGTGCTCGTCCATCTGCTCCATCAACCGATGCAGCATCACTATGCTCTGGAGCATGTTCTTCGTGGTTTCCATACATCTTAGCTTTTCTTCTGCTGAGGGCAGAATATTTTTGTAAGATAACCTGGAAAACTCATAAGAACAGACTCAACCTAGTCCTAGATCCCTGTAGACTCAGCGAACCTAGAGCTCTGATACCAAACTTGTGGCAACACATCCCATTATCACACAGATAACGAGGTGTTACGCGAAAACGTGCGGAAAACACCATAACCACAGATTATCAAAAAACACGGGTTAATTAAAACCGATTGCGGAAAACTGATAAACTGTGAAACTATTACTTTCCAATCCTCATCCTGCACAGAAACATGTCATATAAATATGTACACAAGATCTGACATGTGTCCACAGCTCAGGAACAGCTGTTCATCCATCACATGAGTTCACCACCTGTTCCTATATACATAAAGGCCCACATCCGGCCAACAACAGGATATACAGATATCATCGAACGATCATCGTGAAACAACGTCAAAACACTGCCAAGGACCTGAGAGTACAGGGATGACTCTAGACTCTATTACAAAACATCCAAAACAGCAGCATGTCCATCGCTTGCCTTCTACTGCTCCTCAAGTTGCTCGTCCGCAACACCACAACCACGACCACGTCTACCTCGACCACCTAAAAAGGGTGTAAACCAGCGGAGTGAGACAATTGAACAATTGTCCCAGCGGGAAACATAGCTCCCCACCGCAACTACAGAACCTCAGCAAAAGAAACTATAACAGCAATTATAATATGGGCAGATATATCGGAAGCAGTTATATATATATAGCAAGATCATTCTTACCGGCAAGCATACCAGCTGTACTAAAGCGTAAAACCAGATGTCTTTCAAAGGAACATGACTATCAAGATGAGATATATCAACATGTAACAGGATTATTAGAACAGGGTATAATGCCATATAACCTGATTATCAAGATAAGGTAGATTACCACATGACCTGCAAGGTATAACAGAATATTACACAAACAAGGCCTCAACCAATGTTTCGTATTTGATATGACTAGTAAATACTAAACGGCTGCATTACATTTTATTATGCCCTGAGGATTTGAACCGTACCATTCAAATCCAACCTTCGGTTACGAAACCCAAGACGGTGCCATACAAGGTCAATGGAAGAGTCAGACTCCACGACCTCCCACCTCATAGTCAGTACATGAGTACAACACAAGCAGGACCGCAGTCACATGCTGAAGTGGTCTAAGCCACAGGGTTAGCTCCATAGGCTACCCATTCTCTAGCCCGCCTTGGTACAGGTCACGGCGCTAGTAAAACTGAGCCACGGGCCTGATCACCGTGCTCTGAGCCATGAACGCATTCATGCTCCATACATCACATATCCTGAGCCATGGGCCTGTTCACCATGCTCTACACACATATCTGAGTCTGCAACCGAAGTTACACTCTTACCTCCTCATTTTCAGGCTAGGAGCAACCTACACATAGTCAACAATATGCGCTTCCAGGTTAACCCGTAGGAAAACCTGTTTCACCATCACCAAGTCCTGACGATGATGGATCTATGTCCAGGGCAAACTACATGATGTATTTCACTGTGATTAATTAGTATCTTTTAGATGGATTGCAAGATTCAACCAAGTTGTATAACATGCAAGATATAACAGAAAGTAAAGAACATAATATTATTGAAAACACATCAATCTGATCCATCTCAAGGATCCCACTTCACATGCTACCACTTGGCCTCTTGCCAACCATCCATATCCATCTCAAGGATCATCACATACCACGGGGTCTCAATCCTTAATCATGTACTGTCACTGCCTCTTAAGGCTCACATCATCATCATGGGACCAACACATCACATACATAATCTTATAGAGCAATTATCAAAGTAATGTTACTCATTACATATGTCACATAGCCCTTTCATGGCTAAGTCATCACCTGCAAGGTTAAGGTATGCAATAATTGTAGATTCAACATAAGGAATATGCTCACTATCATGAAATATCATTCAAGATAATTAAATTACCAATATTACACTTATTTGGTAACCAAGTGTGTTAAGTACATCATTAACAAACTATACTGATGCTTACCCTAAATCTCAGGATTATACAAACAATCAGGGTATATAGAAATCATGTTGGGTATACAGAACCAACACTATTATTAACAAGGTCATTACTATGTCATCAACTATTGTCATCTTTATCATGAAGCAACCTTTAATGTATCTGTCACTTAGCATCATTATTACCAACATTATTATCATTAAACAAACTACTAGAGTAGTTATCATCATCTTCATTATCATTAACAATTAAGCATAACGGGTCACATCATGCATATATTACATGAGGGCTATCATCATATACATTACTACCATTAGCATCCTTATTATTTGCAAGGCAACATATTACATATTGATGATATCACAAACACCACCATCATTTTATTGGTTAATGTATAAACATCCACTTCTATCACATAAGGGACCGTCACCAAAGAAACTCATACCCTCACTATAGCCTCACAACCCTCATCTAAAGCCTATCACCCAACATGGGTATCAGCCACCACACTAACCCTATCGGCCATCATGGCCCAAGGCATGTCGCCCAACATGGTATCGGCCATCATGGTATCGGCCATCATGGTATCGGCCATCAGGATATCGCCCATCATGGTATCGGCCATCAAGATATCGGCCATCATGGTATTGGCCATCAGGGCACATAGCCTATCATCCAACATGGCACTACTTGGCCCTATCGTCCACCACATGGACAAGGAGATAACTCAATCACAAGAGCACCCATTCTATCGTCCAACTCAAGGACATCCATGTCGGCCAACAAGAGGAAGGGTATCGTTCATCTCCAAGGTACTCATCATATCGGCCAACAAACCCTAGCTCACCCTATCTCCCAACTCAAGGGCAAGGGTATCGGCCAACCTAAAGGACTCATTATGTCTCCCAACACCAGCTACCATATCATCCACCAAGGGGAACACCATGCCGTCCAACTCAAAAATAAAGGTGTTGCTCAACCCAAGGAACCATATCGCCCAACATAGTCACCATGTCGGCCAACATCCATACTAGGTCAACCTATCGTCCAACCCAAGAGGAAGGGTGTTGCCCAACACCAAGAACACTGATATCGTTCAACTCAAGGACAAGGGTGTCGCCCAACACACCCACAAGGAAGGGATATCGCCCAACCCTAGGTCACCTTCAACCTCCAACACAAGGGAGCACAAACCCTAAAAAGCAAGGTATACAAGGAACCCTAAACCCAAGAGAGGGATATCGGCCACTAAGGTATATAAGCAAGATGCTTAAGCAAGGAACTAAGCTAGTCTACTAACATGTAACAAGGTTAAATCTAGAGGTAAGAGAGTTAGGGTTAGAAACTATGCAACCCACCTTAAGCTCCAAGGAAGAAGATGCACTTTGAGCTCCAAGGTTGTCGGCCACCATAGCTCCAAAGCACTCCAAGGTCCAAAGCTATCGTCCACCAGGCTGCTCCAGGAAGGTGTATCGGCCACCACTTCAGCTCCAAGGAAGTGTATCGGCCAACACAAGCAAGATGGAGAGGGATATCGTACACCAAGGGTGGAGGGGAGACCAAAAGAGCAAAGGAGACTAAGGCAAGGAGAAGAGCTACCTATATAGGAAGAAGGGGAGGAGAAACCAAGGTACAACCATGCTATGTGTCGTCCACCCAAGGGACACATGTCCACCAACTCAAGCCACCTCTCATGCAAGCCATAAGGCACTTGTCCAAGATGTGCACCATGTGTCCATCAACCAAGCCAAGCCATCTGGGTGACACAACAAGAGCTACTGGGCGACACACCAAGCAGCTGGGTGACACACCATCTGCCCTGGGCGACACAAGGCTCAAGCAAGCCCAAACAAGGAACTTTAAGGCCCAAACAAGCTCAACTCAGGCCCAAATGACTCAAACAACAAGCCCAAGCCTTCCTCTCAACCCTATAGGAAGAAAAGAGGGAAAACATCTCACAAGATGGAAAACTTGCCCACAAAACCCTAAACTTGGGTTATTTGCAAGTAGCCCCTCGAACTCTCAACAAAGCACAACCAAACCCTAATCACCACGAAAGGTGATTAGCAAGCACCAAAGCACCAAGATCAAGCAAAACAGACAGGGTAAACCCTAAACAAAGGTCAGGGTCCTTACACTCCCTTTCTCTCCCTCCTTGTTACTGTCCTCCTCCTTATCCCTTTTATCCTCCTTACTGGTATCATCGATTTCGGCCCCTTCCTCTGTCTCCTTTCTCATTGTGTCATCCTCCTTCTCCTACTTCTCCTCCTCCATTTTGTCCTCCTTCTACCGCTTCTCCTCCTCCTTCTCCTACTTCTGCTCCTCCTTCCTTATGTCCTCCTCCTTCTCCCGCTTCTCCTCCTCCTTATTTGTGTCCTTCTTCTCCCGCTTCTCTCCATCCTTCTTTGTGTCCTCCTCCTTTGTGTCCTCCTCCTTCTCCCACTTTCCTCCCTCCTTTTGTCACCCTTCTCGCTCCATTTGTCCCCCTCTTTGTTACTGACCTCCTCCTCCTCCCTATTCACCTCTTCCACAGAGGCCTTGATCCCGACTTCCTCCTCATCCCTCCTTTCATCATCCTTCTTTCTCCCTATCTCCCCCTCCTTGTTATCGTCCTTCCCATTTCACTATTCTCCTCATCCACAGGTGCGTTGCTCCCGGCGTCGGCCTCCTCCATCCTTTTCGCTCCCTTCTCATTCCTTTTGTCCTCCTCATTGCCACTGTCCTCCTCCTCATCCCGCTTATCCTCCATCACCTCTTCCGTAGGTGTGTTGCTCCCGGCTTTGGCCTCCTCCATCCTTTTTTGTCCCTTCTCATTCCTTTTGTCCTCCTCATTTCCATTGTCCTCCTCATCCTCCTACTTGTCCTCCATCACCTGTTTCGCAAGTGTGTTTCTCCCAGATTCAGCTACCTCCCTCCTTATTTCTTCATTATCGTTCCCTTTATCCCCCTCCTTGCTAATGGCCTCCTCCATCTCTCCTTTTGTGCTCCTTTTCTGCTCCTCGTTCTTTTCCTCCTGCTCATTGTTCTTTTTGTTACAACCCCAACTTTTGGGTTCATTTGGTGAGAAATGTAATTTCTCATATTAAAGATATTGGAACAAAAATTGATACAATTTGTTTTGAATAAACGAGTTTCGTTTATAATAGCCTTGTTGGTTGTTTGGCGGGCTTTATTGGCTATTGTGCCCAATAATAAGGAAAAGACAAAAGGAACTCCATTATTAATAAGAAATGGAGAAAAGAAAGATGTAGAAACCTCTAGAAAAAAAATATTTAATCCAAAGTTGGATTTCATGCCTCTTGGGTTCCTTGGGTTCCAAGGAGTCCAAAGTTGCAAAGATAATGCAAAAAGAAAAGAAAATATCAATTAAATATTTCTTTATTAAGAAAGAAATTGAAAACAATGATAAAATGTGGAAAATAAGTGGAAAGAGGTATAATTGAGTTATCCTTGGTGGATTTTCGTATCCAAAGGATTCCTAATGTTAAAAGGGATGCCAATGAAGAAAATAAAAAGAAAGATAAAGAGAAATCCTCAAAAAGAGATATTGTAATAAAGTAATAAACAAGATAATGAGAAATAATGAATATATATGCATCTAGAAGGATAATAATTATCCTTAAAAAGGAATTATGAAATATTAGAGTTTCTTGGGGTCCAAGGAGCCCCAATGGAGAAAAAGAAAGAGAAAAGGCAAATAATAACAAAATAAGAGGATAATGTGATACATTATTAATGAATTTCGTGGTATTGATAAAAAGGAAGTATTTTCTACTAAAAGAAAATAGAATTTGTGCCAATGGGATAAGAGTCAAGCATAAAAGAGAATAAGTGAGAGGATTTTCGTATTTCTAATTATCCAAAAATAAGTAATATCAAAGAGATAGTGAAGAGAGAGAAAGCTTGCTTCTTAATTAAGGAAAATTGTTTTCTTATTAGGAAAAGTTTGGTGTGCTTCGTGGGCAAGCATACTGGGGCGTGGATACCCTCCCCTATATAAGGGATAAGACCTTGGGCTGAGTCCAGAAGACCCCACACATCATTCTCTCCTCTTCTTCCATGGTTTCATACATAAACCCTAACTAAAGAGAAGTTGTGTGATCACAAAGACACGAGGCTACAAGAAGGAGTTTTGAGGGAAACATGATGTTCCATGATACCAGAAGGCAACTTTGCCATAGTAGCCATGCCCTAACCTGGGCACAGTAGCAGCCGCATGGCTGCAATAGCAGCCATAGGTTGCAGAGCTGCCCAGCCCAAACTAGCTAAGATGGCCGTGAGTTGGGTGGAGCCCCAAGTGCGGAAGGAGGTGGCGGAGCAAGGGGAACCAGCGTTGATGGCCTTCGGAGTCTAGAAGAGGGAGAAGGAGTTGTGCAAGTCGTGGTTAGGGTGACGCAGCATGATTGTGTGAGGTTGAAGAAGGTGGGTCGGTCATTGGACCGTTTTGCCGCTCCGTGGGCTGAAGGACCAAAAGCTTATGTGGGGGAATAAGGGTCTTTTTGAAATGTTTTCAAGATAGCCGAGTCACGTTGCATGGAAGGGACACATGGCGCCCTCTGATTGGCTCTGGTAGTAATATCTTGCAAAAACCGTATTTAAATATTGGTAGCTCGGATGGGTACGCATAAAATATGAAAATTTCTTACAAAAATGAGATGAATTCATTAAAAATGATTTTAGAGGCTAATTCCTTTTGCTATTCGAAAAGTAGTGTAAGTTATCAACTTTAATGAATTAAAGATTGAGAAACCCTATTTGGAGATGATTAATGTATTTAGTAGGGTTTGATGGATGATTAAAGTTGATATTAACCTGTTAATTGTAAAAAGGTATATTGAGAACAAAAAGAATGAACTTTGCACGTAATTGGTTTAATTTAGAAATCCATGTGCATAAATATGCTTTAATGGGACTTGAAACCCTAATATTAGTAAATGTGACTCATAATGGTTTAATTATTCAAAATCATGAATAAAGTTGAGATATGATAATTCTAGGCTATTTTGAGTATAAAAGTTCCTAATTGTGGATAAATACCCTTAATGTAGTAATTATGGTTTTCTAACGGATAAAGGTAGAATTAATGACAAATAGAGTTCATATGTAAATTAGACCATAATGAACTATGGATTGGTGATAAATGAGCACAATGATCTTTTCATGGATTAAAAGGATAAAAATGGTAGCTTTAATGTAAAAGAGGCTTAATGAACTTAATTGATGGATAATTGTGTTTTTTCTGAAATTAGGGTTAAATGTTGTTAAAGGATAACCGTAATATATTTTGTGAAGAATAGATGAGATAATTAAGGTTTATGAGTAATTGTATAAAATTAGGGTTTAAAATTGTAAAAGATGAAGGGAAACCCTAATTGCAATGGAAACCCTAAAAGTGGACTAGAAACCCTAGGAAGCGAGCTAGGTTTAATAGATCTTGATGGCATGATCAATAATAGGAAATTATATGCATATTTTAGGATCTCATAATGTGCTTGCTTGCCTATTTGGAATTCTTGATTGATTGGATTATTCTGTCTCACATCAGCCTGACAGGTATGTGGTTACGCTTATGGATGATCACTTTAGATTCACGGTGATTCTCGAATGTTTTATCGGTTGCCTAAAAATAACTGCTTGGATGACTTTTATTTCATGCAACTATAAAGTGACTATGATTATCACTATAAATATGTATATATAACTGGCTTAGATCCGGGTCCTCCTCTGTGGTTTTGCAAAGGCTAAAAAGGGTAACCTAGAGCAAGGTCTAGGCTATCATGAGTTAGAAATCGGGCTACCCACATGTAGTGCCATGAGACTCGTTAGCATGCCATGAGTTAAGGAGTGGGCTTCCTACAGGTAGTGCCATGTGACTCAACCCTAGAAATTGATTCACTTGTTAGGTAGGATCATGAAGGGTTTAAATGGGGATCTACCACAAGGAAGTTAGCATCTTGGTCCACTGCAGGGACAGTGCAGAGGTTAGGGTATGTAAGGATTGAGCAGTTATGTTGAAAATGTAAAGTTGTTTGTTAAATCATATTTGACTGCAATATGTTGTTACAGTTAATTGCATGATTATTGTTTCCCCCACATACCAGCTTTTAGCTGACCGACATTTTGTTTGTCGGCGTTTTAGGTACAAGTGAAAAGAACAAACAGTAAAGTGGCATATGTGGATTTAAATGAGGATTAAAGTACAAAGGAGGATTATCTAGAATAGACTCCATTTATGGATAGAAATAGTTAACCAAGTTTTTGAAAAAGGTATGCAAAGTTTTATTTTATTGCAACCTTTCAGCTTAGTTAGTAGAATTTGATAATTGTTATTGATTATTTGTCAAACCTTTGATCCTGTTAATTGGGATAATGACTCTGACCTCTTGGTCTCCCTTAATTGGGGGTTACTGGGAGGCGGGGTCGTTACATTTGGTATCAGAGCGTAGGTTCCTCATTTAATCTTTAATAATTATTAAATTTTACAAACTATGTAGAACCCAAGGGAGTTATTAGAGGAATTTCTGAAAGACAGAGGTGTCTAGAAAAGGATCACGTTCGGGGGCTGGCAAGATTTTCCTCTGCACCGCTAGTCGGAATATGAGGACTCCCGGATTAGTGTGACTGCCTGGCCAATGTCTCAAGATTTGAATCGAAATAAGATACCTTTAGGACTCTCTCATCTTGTTCATCCCTTCTCAACTTAAATGTTGTTAAGGAATATAAGGATTATGGTTTTCTCTCTTTTCCTTACCCTCTTGAGGTATGGGTAAGGTTGATAAGGTTTAAGGAATCCTTCACCAAATTAATAAAAAACATGTAAATAAGATGTCATGGACATAAGCTTAATAGATTAAGTGTAAAAGAATAGATACATGCTTAGGTCGTATGAAATAAGTTGGCATGCCCTCAGGAGAGACATGAGGCTAGACCTGTTGGTATGTATGCCCATAGAGCAAGTCATGTGATGATTGTAACAGGATACTTTGTAAATGATTTGAATAATAATAAAGGCAATTTCTGATCTATATGTTTTAACTGTTTCTGAGATGATAGTGTAACATGATAGATGTCTAAAGAATTTATTTACTCGATGACGTATGCTTTTAGGTTCAGGACCTAAACGATGAGATCATATGGATGTTAAGAGTATACATTCTTATTTGGTCTCTAGTTGGTTGTTATTGTGGAAATAACTATAGACATCAATAACACTAAAGACTAGATTGTGTGTTGGTTGATGACAGAATCTCATTAGTCATGATATAGTAATATCAAACCAAGCACATAGGTACTTGTTAGAGAACAAGTGTACCAGACAGACCCACCATGAGAGTGACACATGGAACCATGATTTGGTAGTCATAGTCAGCTCTCACAGTGATGGTGGTGAGTGTGATTCTTCGACCTGAAATCACTACACTCGACACATGTCGTTGGGTACCCTTTGACATCATCAAACACAGTCCTGAAACATGGGTTGTTATAAAGGTGATGATTGGGTGACTTTGACACATGGGGCTTTTGAGGGGTGAGTGATAGATATGGGATTTGTCCCTCCTAAGGGAATTTGATGTCCATGGCCACTTGATGAGTAGGATTGAGAAAGGCATGCGCATGCATGTGTGAATCAATATGTGATATTGATGTCACACACATCTCACCCAGTCTACTCTGAGATCAAGGAAATGGATGAACATTAAAAGGATGACTATACCATGCCTTGAGTTCATTCAGGACATTAGTGACAAAGGAATTATACATTTGTTGTAACACCATTCACGGATTGTAGGATTGAAAGTTGTTCTCCAACTTTCTATTTCACTTGGGTAGCACTGATGTGCGACTAGGCACTTCTCTTTGCTTGTGAAGTCATAAGTGTTATGGACTTTCACTTCCAATGTGAAATGGACATGCATGGTCACACACATAGGATTTAACCTGGAAGAGGAGTTTATCTACAAATGATGTTTAGATTGATTACTAAAGGAGTTTAGTAGTTCAGTTAAACACTCAATCAATTGATAGCTCAACATCATAGTGTTCAAGGTGTTGGACCAATTGATTAGAGTATCAGATTGATTGAAACTGCAATTGACTGATTTTGAACAATCTGCACTTCCAACCGATCATCTCATATGATGAACCAATTGGCTCAGGTTGGTGAACCGATCGGCTCAACTGGTGAGACGATCGACTCGTGCATCAATGAGACGATCGGCTCAGTTGTAGAACCGGTCAATTCATGTGACCAACCGAGATCATTTGGAAAGTCAGAAGACTATTTTGCAAATACAATTTGTTTCACTTCTACAAATTTGATTTGGATAAGGATTAATATTTGATTAATCAGAAACAAATATGAAAGTCAATTCGAGTTGGACCGGGAGCATGAACTAATCGGCTCAGATGCCCCAAACGATCGATTCATGTGTGAACTAATCGGCTGAGGTCACCAACTGACCGTTTCAGGGTTGAAACGATCAGTTCAGCTGACGCAGTTGGTTGTTTTGTGGAAAATATCGAACCCTTCTACTCCTACTTTAATCCCACATTGCTCGGGGTAGAGAACTATGTCCCATGACCCTCCTATGTATATAGAGGTATTGGGGGCTTCTCAAAGTACAACTCAGAACACCAGTTGCTCTGCAAAGTTGTCATTCTCTCTGGTTGTGGTAACCGAGAGAGCCCGAGCAAGTGCTACCCGATAAGGGAGGAACATCAAGGGAAAGACAATTGCAGAAAAGCAACTGGTTGTAGGAGATTGTGTCGGTGACTAGTACACTGATAGGAGGGTGTGACTCCTTCCAATTCCTTATGGGACAAGGAGATCAGAGTTCTAGGCAGTTCGTGTGGATGACTGTAGAGGCGGGATACTTCTGCCGCTCAGAGGACATATGTCAATCCCGACAGTCTCGGTGAGACTAGGAGTTGCACAGACACCGTCCAAGACCGGAGGTGAATACCGCACAAGCCACGAGGTAACGTCACCAAGCAAGCCTTGGGACAAGGTATGCCTCTACAAACCATCCTTCCTATTGTATAGACGTTGATGTGATTCCTTTATTTTGGGTTTGGGAGAAGAAATTTTTTTTGTTTCCGCTGCCTTCTTTGTCTCTTCTATAACCCAACAGTGGTATCAGAGCCATGTCAACTGCTCTATACTTTAGGATTATCGATGTGGTCAATTTTGGTTTATCACCTTTATTTATTGCATACGATGCGAATAAAATTGGCTTTGTGCATGTCCAATCCTAAATCGACAAATCCCAACATACATATATGATATGTAATATGAATGCACTCGATACACATCACCCTTAAACGTGTTTTGTGGTGGATGTACAACATGGTCATTGCCAATGAACCCTATGTATGTGTGCTTGGTTGAATGTGGTTGCTTGCATCTCGGTCTACGCACTGATTCCCTATCTCCTATTCCTGATGTAACTCGAGATAACTCAAGATTTCTTTCCAACCTTTACTCCCCCCGAATGTAACTCGGGGTTTCCTTTTTCAAATGTAAAATAGGATAGATTTTTATTTCATGTTATGTCAAAGAACGGCAGACATGTTCAAGGACCGGTTCAAGGAGCGAGATGAGCGGGTGGCGGCCTGAGGAGATGCAGGATGACCAGTGAACCGATCGGCTGGAGGTGCCAGTCAATCGGCTGGTGGCATCCAACCGACCGGCCTGATGGCGAGCCGATCAATCATGGAGATGAGTTGATCAAACCCAGAAAGGCAAAGCACAAAGTTCATCTTGTACAGGTTGCATGTGATGTGGACCTAGATGACCGTGATTCCTCTTGGCTCGAGGAATCACATTAGGATGGCCATAATCATTGCTTTTATCGTTTCACATGTTTTCTGTGGGATATAGCATGTATATGATACTTACTATATTGTGGTGATTAGATATTTATATGTACCTATAAAAACCAAATCCCTCATTAAATATCAAAGTTTTAGATGCCTTCCAAATGCGACACACGTGAAAAGCTTGATCGGCCAAGTGTGGGCATGCCTTAGCGTGGTACACCATCTATCTCGTGGAAGCGTGAAGGATGGATATGTGGGTCTGCCCTAGCAGGGTGCATATTCATCGTGTTGGCTTTGGGTCAGACTTAACAAGGTGTCCTAGATAGGATCTAGCACCTTGAGGCATGGAGGTGATCATGGCAAGGAGTTGTGCATGACATCTTTCAAGAGTTGCATATGATGCAATTGGCAAAAGTTGCCTACCTGGAAGATATGAGTTGTGGGTGATAGCCCTAGCCGGTCCAGGACTCAGAGGATTTTAGGATCTTGACCTACTAGAAGATTGTACACTGCAATTTTCCGAATTGATGGTGAGGGCTATCCATTTTAATCAAAATAGTGGGAGCGGTAATTAATTAAAGGCCTAATTAACTACTATCAAATTTTATTCAAATCAAATAAAAATCAAAAGGTGTTTTGACACATGAAATTTTCTCTTGTAGAATGGCAAAAGAATCATCTTTTAAAATGGGCAAATTAATTGAGAATAAATTCCATAACTGGTTGGGGATTGTGAAAAGTTTTCTGCACAATCCAGAAATATCGGTAGCCTTTGAGTCCACTCTATGTGCGCTTAAGAAGAAGGATAGTTCATTGATGTAGATCAACGGAATTGTGATAAAGTGGATTTTTGCATAATTACACTTTTGCTCTCATTATACTCACTCATGATCCTCAATGTTTTTTCTCACCTTAATAACAACTTTTAAGAGTCAAATCCAAGATATGGTGACCAATGTTGATTTTATACACATAACAAATTGAATTCATTCATCACTTTGTCCAAAGAATCAAATTGGTCAATCAAACTTTGTCTTTTTGTTCTCAAACTTTTTATAAAGGTTCTCCACGTTTTTTTTGAAGCTTTGGTCCAAATTTGAGGTCATTTGGACATTCCTACAATTTTCTATGAATTTTTGAAGTTTTGTGCTAAAAATCCCTTGGTTCGCCTTTTTAATTACTCTTTTTCCATATAAGCGATCCTATCCTCCAGCGGAGGGGCAATTTTGGACCCTTGGATTGGGCATCCGCGGATCGTAGCCCGATCCAGCAGTCAGGAGGTTGTCCCCTACCTCCCGCAATCAACGTGGAGGAGGCTAAGGGGACAGACACATGCTTTTGGCTCATTTTTTGACCTGTTTCAAAAATCAAACAAACTGGAATGTTTCCCCCACAAATCCGAACGTGGCCATCCTTTTTTTTCCCCTTGAATCAGCCAGCTTTAAGGGCTATCGAGAAGCTTTCTCTTGCAGCAGCTGCCATTGATGCTATGGCCTTCAAAACCCTAAAACCTAGCACTGGCACCCTATAAAAACCCCACCTACACCTCTGTACCTCACCCACAAACTCAACCGGCCCCCTATATTGCCCTCTCGTGCTCTCTCTCCCCATTCACCCCTTTCACGCTGACCCTGCTCCTCCGCGGTGCCGCCGCCTGGCCATATTTGGCCTTTCTTCTCCTCGTTCCCTCTCATTGATCTGCCGCCACTAACACGTTCGCAAGGATGTGGCGAGCCTGGACGGCATCCTTGCTACCTTCCTCGACCCCTCCTACTCCTTTCTCCCCAAGCTCCGACGGTCTCTTTTCCTCCGTGGAAATAGGGGAGCGCAGCATAAGGCAGGCGTCAACCTGGGTGACGCACAGGAGAGGGATTGCTCGGATGGTCTGAATCCTCAAGTCGCAGGGCGATTGGGCCTGGAATCGCGGCCCACTTCCAGGTGAATGTTCTTTTAAATCAAGAAAATAAAACCCCCTTTATATTTTGACCTTATCTCATGCTAGGATAATCCAAATAAGGCAAGTAAGTAGTCAATTTTCATTAGAAAATCAAGGGCAATCTAATGGAACAATTTCTAAAACTTGATTCTATATTGATTTCAATGATTCCATTGAACTATAATCTTCGATTATCCAAAGATTGTCCAAATGACTCTATTGATGGTTAATCTTGACTAAAACATTGAAAACCCTATATCTGACTCTAATGATTATCCTGATATACAAATCTAGATCTGATTTATTTGAATCTTGAAAATGAATCATTAGTGATCTAGATCTAATTGTTCGATTCAATCTTGATTAGAATCTTTATGAATAATGAGTAAATCTTGATATTAATCTTAAGCTTGCAAAACCCTTGATATAGTTTTGACCCATCAATCTGAACTTGAATACAAATGATGTTAGAACAACATGATGCTCTAAAGATTTGATGATGACTTGGATAATGATCATAAATTAGGGTTAGCACATATAATCCTAGAAAACCTAGGTAAGTCATTCACACTCGAATATATATATCAGATACTTGAAATAATGCTGGATATATTGAAATATTGGTTGATTCTAAGTGAATGACCCAACCCTAAGGTTGACATAGGAAAAATGTAACCCTGACCTCGAATATTGAAAAACGGATATTCTGAACATCATGATCTTGACCCTTGATCCAATCTTGATGATTTAGGATCTGACTCGAAGGGTTGACCTATTGATCGGATATTGATTATACTCGAAATCTCGGTGAAAGGTATACTATTATATAACTCCTTCTTGATTATATGAAGATACTTTTATGTATCTCTTGACTGTATACTTGGCTATTTACTTGGATGAGCTATTGTTCCCTATGATTAGTCTTCTGTTTTTCTATACTATATTTTGAAAAACATGAAAACATAAATTGCATGCCCATTATGACTGCCCGTATATTGATAATGATGATGATATTGATAATGTTGATAATATGGATATTGAGTACAACAACCCCCTCATTTGGAGGTAGGACTTGTACATTGGCTTCCTATGTTCCTATGGTGAGAAGGAGCCTAGTGACCTTCCCCATCGCGTTGGGGTAATAGAGTCACACAAAATATATAAGCATGCTTCTCGAAATTACATCATAATGGGAACTCGTAATAAAAGTCGAACTGCCTGAAAAACTTGTCGAATAAATGTTGGTTTTGCAAATTGCTTGATATTCTTTTAAATATAAGTCCTACC
This sequence comes from Alisma plantago-aquatica, assembly GCA_963693085.1. NCBI lineage: Eukaryota > Viridiplantae > Streptophyta > Magnoliopsida > Alismatales > Alismataceae > Alisma > Alisma plantago-aquatica. The sequence goes on along the minus strand of OY856409.1, from coordinate 1,475,801,350 downwards.
AAGTATACGATGTTGTTATAAACTGTTTTGCTTGGTTTTGATAGCGTATCGTGCAATTGCATGATTGTGTCTTGATTTTCTTGATTTTAGGTAATACCAATGGGATATTAAAATAAGATCGCTTCCGCACTCATACACTCAGATGACAAAGATAATCATATATATCTCCATTTTGGGTTAGTTTGTTCTTTAATTATCCAGTTTTTGAGTTATTTATTTCTTATTGTATATGCCAGTGTGTTAGATCCTATCGGGCCACTCAGGGACGGGCGCTTCAATCCTTTTTCTACTGTCTAGGAAGTAGGATTGGGATTGGGGTAAGAACGGTTCTGTGACAGTTGGTATCAGAGCTTTCACACTCCCATATACTTTAAGTAAATAATTTCTCAAGTCCCTTACACCCAAGAAACCCTAAAGTCCATAATGGTGAAAATTGAGGTGTCTAGGCTCGGGGTCCTGGCATAATTTCTCCTATCCGTCTTCACGGTGGCTGAGATCCCCCGCTCTACCTGGCCTCAATTGATCCAGAACTGGACCTAAAGGTTCTCTTGTGAAACCTTAGAGAGTCTTCTAGCATCTCATCTCTTCATTAAGGACAATCCTAAGCCACCCATGTAGATGAAGATTAGGTAGTCTTCTCATCTCCTCATGTGGTCCTTCTTTGTGACCTTATACCACATGATGTCTCGATTATGGGTAGCTTAAGAATGGGAATCGCTAAATCTTGAAAGTTGAAACCATGATCTGACCTAAATTTGAAAACTCAATTTTTGATCAATGCAATCGAACACTCATGCTTAACCATTCATGAAAACTCGATTTAATCAAAACTCGACTACTTGTTTTCTATGTTTGAGGTAAATCTTAATTTGGTGAGATAAGAAAGATTTATACCTTTTTGTTGATAAGGTCCCTATTTGATTGAACTCATGTTGCCCTATTGTTGATTAAACCTCAAACATAGTTAAGCAATCTCGTATCCTATTTTTATACATATCTTGACCATGCTATCAAGTTATTAAGCCTAAGACTCACAAAATTAAGATGTAAGACTTATGATGCAAAAAGCAATTTTCCTATTGACTATTTATGCTTTTTGTAATCTCGATTTTGATATGCTGATTATGGACCTATATTTTGTACTATTATGCTCTAAATCCTTGATTTATAAATTATATCACTACCTTGATCATGAAAGGAAAGAATTGCAAATCTTGACATTATTGACCTATTATCTTGAATTTTGATCTTATGAGCTTGATATATATAATTAAATCATGGATACTCTCCCTATTTGAATAAGCTCAATTGATAATGACTAAAGTTGGTAATGTGCCAGATTAGGGTGGTAGTTGACTCATGACTCCCCTAACCTAGGTCACACCCCCATTACGACTACCTCTAAGTTTTCATCTAATGATTATTTAGAGTTTGGAAAGGTATTTCCCTTCCACCCAATTTGGATTGGTTGACCTAAGACAGAATAGGTTAAACCCAATGTTGATACTTGATCTTCAATATTGATTTAATAATGACCTCAATATATGACAATATTGACTATAGCTTGTGGTTGATTTCCTAGATAGACCTAGATCATTCATCAACCTTGGAAACTATGATAATGAAATCTTGACATGTTGATCAAATATTGCTTGAATATTGTTGCTAAAAATTGAATATAGATGAGTGATCTCCCCTAAGGTCTAAACAGGAATATAAACCCTAGCTTTAAAATATTTATACGTGTGATCAAATTTTAGATCTGTGACTTTTGGTGTCTAAAGTCTCGACTCTTGATATTGATTATAGAATTGTGACTCACGATTATCAAATCTCAATAATGATACAAATTCTATGATCACACTATTTGGACATTGATATATATGACTAGTGACTTCAAAATCCCAATTCCTAATTTTTTTTGAAATGATGATTATGTTGAATCTCTCGATTTATGACTTAGGGTTTAGCTCTCATTAGGACTAGTGTGGGACCTTCCCATTGATTTTGAGCTCGAAATAATGATACTGAAAGCATGATGTTGTCTCAAAATGTTAAAATTTGAAATTTGGAATCTCAAATCATGGATATATAACCCCACCTAGGCCAATGTAGAGGCTAAGACCCTGAGATATTGGGATTGAAAGTCACCTTGTACACTTAATTCAAAAACTCTCTTTGTTTGACCTAAGATATGAACTCTCCAAAATTTGTGATCAATAGGATCATTTCCATATTTGCGACTCATATGATGACTTTGGACAATATATGATATGAACTTGATACTCAATTGCTTGATGATGAAAATGGTGTTAGTACCAAGTTGATTATGATATGGAACATGGAATCCCAATTATGATGTTTTCACTACTTGAACTTTGAGGACATGATTTTAATTGTATAGTTGAGGATACGCCAGTATTTGAGGATATGATCTAGTTTTTGGAATAGTCTCAGTTTTGAGGATGTTTTTGAATTTTGAGGACAAAATTCCTTTTAAGGAGGGAAGGATGTGATAAAGTGGATTTTTGCATAATTACACTTTTGCCCTCATTATACTCACTCATGACCCTCAATGTTTTTTTCTCACATTAATAACAAATTTTAAGAGTCAAATCCAAGATATGGTGACCAATGTTGATTTTATACACATTACAAATTGAATTCATTCATCACTTTGTCCAAAGAATCAAATTGGTCAATCAAACTTTGTCTTTTTGTTCTCAAACTTTTTATAAAGGTTCTCCACGTTTTTTTTAAGCTTTGGCCCAAATTTGAGGTCATTTGGAAATTCCTACAATTTTCTATGAATTTTTGAAGTTCTGTGCTAAAAATCCCTTGGTTTGCCTTTTTAATTACTCTTTTTCCATGTCAGCGATCCTATCCTCCAGCGGAGGGGCAATTCTGGACCCTTGGATTGGGCATCCGCGGATCGCAGCCCGATCCAGCAGTCAGGAGGTTGTCCCCTACCTCCCGCAATCAACGGGGAGGAGGCTAAGGGGACAGACACATGCTTTTGGCTCATTTTTTGACCCGTTTCAAAAATCAAACAAACTGGAATATTTCCCCCAAAAATCCGAACGTGGCCATCCTTTTTTTCCCCTTGAATCAGCCAGCTTTAAGGGCAATCGAGAGCTTTCTCTTACAGCAGCCGCCATTGATGTTATGGCTTTCAAAACCCTAAAACCTAGCCCTGGCACCCTATAAAAACCCCACCTACACCTCTGTACCTCACCCACAAACTCAACCGGCCCCCTATATTGCCCTCTCGTGCTCTCTCTCCCCATTCACCCCTTTCACGCTGACCCTGCTCCTCCGCGGTGCCGCCGCCTGGCCATATTTGGCCTTTCTTCTCCTCGTTCCCTCTCATTGATATGCCGCCACTAACACGTTCGCAAGGATGTGGCGAGCCTGGACGACATCCTTGCTACCTTCCTCGACCCCTCCTGCTCCTTTCTCCCCAAGCTCCGACGGTCTCTGTTCCTCTGTGGAAATAGGGGAGCGCAGCATAAGGCAGGCGTCAACCTGGGTGATGCACAGGAGAGGGATTGCTCGGCTGGGCCGAATCCTCAAGTCGCAGGGCGATTGGGCCTGGAATCGCGGCCCACTTCCAGGTGAATGTTCTTTTAAATCAAGAAAATAAAACCCCCTTTATATTTTGACCTTATCTCATGCTAGCATAATCCAAATAAGGCAAGTAAGTAGTCAATTTTCATTAGAAAATCTAGGGCAATCTAATGGAACAATTTCTAAAACCTGATTCTATATTGATTTCAATTATGCCATTAAACTATAATCTTCGATTATCCAAAGATTGTCCAAATGACTCTATTGATGGTTAATCTTGACTAAAACATTGAAAACCCTATATCTGACTCTAATGATTATCCTGATATACAAATCTAGATCTGATTTAGTTGAATCTTGAAAATGAATCATTAGTGATCTAGATCTAATTGTTCGATTCAATCTTGATTAGAATCTTTATGAATAATGAGTAAATCTTGATATTAATCTTAAGCTTGCAAAACCCTTGATATAGTTTTGACCCATCAATCTGAACTTGAATACAAATGATGTTAGAACAACATGATGCTCTAAAGATTTGATGATGACTTGGATAATGATCATAAATTAGGGTTATCACATATAATACTAGAAAACCTAAGTAAGTCATTCACACTCGAATATATATATCAGATACTTGAAATAATGCTGGATATATTGAAATATTGGTTGATTATAAGTGAATGACCCAACCCTAAGGTTGACATAGGAAAAATGTAACCCTGACCTCGAATATTGAAAAACTGATATTTTGAACATCATGATCTTGACCCTTGATCCAATCTTGATGATTTAGGATCTGACTCAAAGGGTTGACCTATTGATCGGATATTGATTATACTCGAAATCTCGGTGAAAGGTACGCTATTATATAACTCCTTCTTGATTGTATGAAGATACTTTTATGTATCTCTTGACTGTATACTTGGCTATTTACTTGGATGAGCTATTGTTCCCTATGATTAGTCTTCTGTTTTTCTATACTATATTTTGAAAAACATGAAAACATAAATTGCATGCCCATTATGACTGCCCGTATATTGATAATGATGATGATATTGATAATGTTGATAATGTGGATATTGAGTACAACAACCCCCTCATTTGGAGGTAGGACTTGTACATTGGCTTCCTATGTTCCTATGGTGAGAAGGAGCCTAGTGACCTTCCCCATCGCGTTGGGGTAATAGAGTCACACAAAATATATAAGCATGCTTCTCGAAATTACAGCATAATGGGAACTCGTAATAAAAGTCGAACTGCCTGAAAAACTTGTCGAATAAATGTTGGTTTTGCAAATTGCTTGATATTCTTTTAAATATAAGTCCTGCCAAGTATACTATGTTGTTATAAACTGTTTTGCTTGGTTTTGATAGCGTACCGTGCAATTGCATGATTGTGTCTTGATTTACTTGATTTTAGGTAATACCAATGGGATATTAAAATAAGATCGCTTCCGCACTCATACACTCGGATGACAAAGATAATCAGATATATCTCCATTTTGGGTTAGTTTGTTCTTTAATTATCCAGTTTTTGAGTTATTTATTTCTTATTGTATATGCCAGTGTGTTAGATCCTATCGGGCCACTCAGGGACGGGCGCTTCAATCCTTTTTCTACTGTCTAGGCAGTAGGATTGGGATTGGGGTAAGAACGGTTCTGTGACAGGAATAAAGTCCAAGGACAAAGGTGAGGGAGAGAAGGGTTCTCTCGCCAAACCAATGTCAGAATCTTCTGCGCTCAAAACATGGAGAGGATGGAAGGAACGATGGAAGAAGAAGTGAGAGATAGAGATCTCTACTTCTGGTGTATACATGATAGAGATTAACTTTACTACATCTTTGTCATGGGTACTTGATACCAGATGTGGATCTCACATTTGCTCAAATGTGAAGGATCTTAAAAGAATTAGGCCTTTGGGGAAAGGCGAGGTTGAACTACGTGTTTCCAATGGGGCAAGAGTTGCCGCCAGTGTCATAGGAACCTATGAGTTAACTCTACCTAGTGGGTTAATAATAGAGTTGAAGAACTTGTATTATGTACCGGACATAAATAGAAATATCATTTCCATCTCTAGTTTGGCCAAGGATGGTTTTGAATTTCTTATTAAGAATGGAAAGTGTTCTATTTTAAAAGATGGGATCTTTTATAGCAGTGCCCCAATGACTTATGGTCTATACTTGATAGATATAGAGATAAGTGTATAAAACGTAAACACCAAAAGGCAAAAACTCAACAACTCAAACAAAACATATCTTTGGCATTGTCGTCTAGGGCACATAAATGAGAAGCACATTTCTAGACTCCATAAAGATGGTTATCTAGACTCTTTTGATTATGAATTAATAGAGACGTGAATATTGTTTGTTGGGAAAGATGAACAAGACTCCCTTTTTAGGTAAAGGTGAGAGAGATAGTGATCTATTAGGACTCATACATACTGATGTATGTGGGCCTTTTAAAACTAATTCCAGAAATGGGTGGTAATACTTCATTACCTTTACTGATGACTTTAGTAGGTATGGCTATGGGTACCTGATGAAACTTAAGTCAGAAACCCTTAAAAGGTTCATGGATTTCATGAATGAAGTACAAAACCAACTTGGTAAAAGTATTAAAGCACTTTGATCTGATCGAGGTAGAGAATACTTAAGCCAAGAGTTTTAGGACCTTCTGTGAGCCCGTGGTATTGTATCACAATGGACTCCGCCTGGAACACCACATCATAACAGTGTGTTTGAAAGAAGGAATCACACTTTACTAGATATGGTGTGATCAATGATGAGTTTTGCTGATCTTCTGATTTCCTTCTGGGGTCATGCTCTTAAAACCGCCGTGTTTACATTTAATCAAGTACCATCTAAATCGGTTCAAAAGACACCATATGAGATATGGCATGGGAAGCGTCCTGATTTATCTTTTATTAAGATTTGGGGTTGTGAGGCTTACGTCAGGAAAATGTTTCCTAATAAGCTTGGACCCAAGTTGGATAAATGTTATTTTGTTGGATACCCTAAGGAAATGTGGAGACACTATTTATACCACCCTACTGACAACAAAGTGTTTGTTGCTAGGACAGTTGTGTTCCTAGAAAAGGAATTTATTTCCAGAGGAAATAGTGGGAGGAAAATAGAGATTGAAGTGGTTCAAGCCCAACAAGAAAACATTGAACTGGTAGATGTACAAGAGGAACATAGAGATTCACAAGGTGTTGTGGAATCTCAGTCTCCTCAAGTAACACAAGGACCTCATAGATCTAGTAGGACACGCCTTGAACCTGAGAGGTTTGGATACCTTGTGACTCAAAAAGACAGTGAGTTGATCATAGATGATGATCCAACTACCTATCTAGAGGCTATGAAGGGACCATATTATGAGAAATGGCTTGAGGCCATGAAATCCGATATGGAATCCATGTACTCCAACAAAGTATGGATTTTGGTGGAACCACCTGAAGGGGTAAAACCCATAGGGTGCAAGTGGGTCTTTAAGAAGAAGACCGACATGGATGGCAATGTGCAAACTTATAAAGGTGGATTGGTTGCAAAGGGTTTCCGACAAGTTCAAGTTGTTGACTATGATGAAACTTTTTCTCTAGTTGCCATGATTAAGTCCATCAGGATTATGCTTGCTATTGCGGCTTACTATGACTATGAGATTTGGCAAATGGATGTTCAAACTGCATTCCTTAATAGTAATATAAATGAGGATGTGTACATGACACAACCTGAAGGTTTTGTAGATCCAAAGAATGCCAATAAAGTCTGTAAGCTATAAAGGTCAATCTATGGATTGAAGCAAGCATCTCGGAGTTGGAATCTTTGATTCGATGAGTAAGTCAAAGTGTTTGGATTTATTCAAAATGAAGATGAACCTTGTGTGTACAAGAAGGTCAGTGGGAGAACGATCACATTCCTTATATTATATGTAGATGACATACCGTTGATGGGGAATGATGTCTCATCCTTAGAGAAGGTAAAGACTTGGCTTGGGAATACTTTCTCAATGAAGGACTTAGGAGAAGCATCCTACATTATAGGTATTAAGATCTATAGAGATAGATCTAAAAGGCTTCTCAGACTAAGTCAAAGCACGTACATTGACAAAGTGGTGAAGCGGTTCAACATGGAGAACTCAAAGAGAGGGAACATCCCCATGCTACATGGAGTAACCATCTCTAGAGCTCAATGTACCCAATCTTGTGAAGAGAGGGATCGTATGAATGGGATCCCATATGCATCAGCCATCGTATCCATCATGTATGCTATGTTGTGCACACGCCCAGATGTCTCGTATGCCCTCAGCATGACGAAAAGGTACCAGTCAGATCCCGAGGATGCTCACTAGACAACCATAAAGAACATCCTCAAGTACTTGCGAAGGACTAAGGAACAGTTCCTTGTATACGGCGGTGAGGAAGAACTAGTTGTAAGAGGTTACACCGATGCAAGCTTCCAAATCAACAAAGATGATTACAGATCACAATCAGGATTTGTATTTTGCATAAACAATGGAGTTGTGAGCTGGAAGAGTTCCAAGCAAGAAACAGTTGCCGATTCTACTACTCACATGCAGAAAAGGAGGTTGTGTGGATCAGGAAGTTCATCACTGAACTTGGTGTAGTTCCCAGTAGCTGTGATGCAATTGAGCTTTATTGTGACAATAATGGAGCTATTGCTCAAGCTAAGGAGACTAGATCACATCAGCGGTCCAAGCACATACTGTGGCGCTTCCATCTCATATGAGAGATCGTATAGCGAGGAGATGTGAAGATTTGCAAAGTACCAACTGAAGACAACATAGCTAATCCACTGACGAAGGCCCTTTCTCAGCAGAAGCATGATGGTCATGCTAGGTCACAAGGACTGAGGTTCCTAGGTGACTGGCTCTAAGTTCAAGTGGGAGTTTGTTGGTATGTATGCCCATAGAGCAAGTCATGTGATGATTGTAATGGGATACTTTGTAAATGATTTGAATAATAATAAAGGAAATTTTCGATCTATATGTTTTAACTGTTTCTGAGATGATAGTGTAACATGATAGACATCTAAAGAATTGTTTACTTGACGATGTATGCTTTTAGGTTTAGGACCTAAATGATGAGATCATACATATGTTAAGAGTATACATTCTTTTTTGGTCCCTAGTCGGTTGTTATTGTGGAAATAACCATAGACATCAATAACACTAAAGTCTAGATTGTGTGTTGGTTGATGACAAAATCTCATTAGTCATGATATAGTGATATCAAACCAAGCACATCGGTACTTGTTAGAGAACAAGTGTACCGGACAGACCCACCATGAGAGTGACACATGGAACCATGATTTGGTAGTCACAGTCAGCTCTCATAGAGATGGTGGTGAGTGTGATTCTTCGACTTGAAATCACTACACAAGACACATGTCGTTGGGTACACTTTGACATCATCAAATGCAGTCCTGAAACATGGGTTGTTATAAAGGTGATGATTGGGTGACTTTGACACATGGGGCTTTTGAGGGGTGAGTGATAGATATGGTATTTGTCCCTCCTAAGGGAGTTTGATGTCCATGGCCACTTGATGATTAGGATTGAGAAAGGCATGCACATGCATGTGTGAATCAATATGTGATATTGATGTCACACACATCTCACCCAGTCTTCTCTGAGATCAAGGAAATGGATGAACGTTGAAAGGATGATTGTACCATGCCTTGAGTTCATTCAGGACATTAGTGACAAAGGAATTATACATTTGTTGTAACACCATTCACAGATTGTAGGATTGAAAGTTGTTCTCCAACTTTCTATTTCACTTGGGTAGCACTAATGTGCGACTAGGCACCTCTCTTTGCTTGTGAAGTCATAAGTGTTATGGACTTTCACTGCCAACATGAAATGGACCTGCAGGGTCGCACAAATAGGATTTAACCCGGAAGAGGAGTTTATCCACAAATGATGTTTAGATTGATTACTAAAGGAGTTTAGTGTTCAATTAAACACTCAATCAATTGATAGCTCAACATCATAGTGTTCAGGGTGTTGGACCAATTGATTAGAGTATCAGATTGATAGAAACTACAATTGACTGATTTTGCACAGGCTGCACTTCCAACCGATCAGCTCATATGATGAACCGATCATCTTAGGTTGGTGAACCGATCAGCTCAACTGGTGAGACAATCGGCTCATGTATCAATCAGATGATCGACTCAATTATTGGACAGGTCGATTCATGTGACCAACCGAGATCATTTGGAAAGTCAGAAGACTATTTTGCAAATACAATTTGTTTCACTTGTACAAATTCAATTTGGATAAGGATTATTTTTTTATTAATCAAAAACAAATATGAAAGTCAATTCGAGTTGGACCAGGAGCATGAACCGATCGGCTCAAGCATGAACCGATCAGCTCAGATGCCCCAAACAATCGGTTCATGTGTGAACTGATCGGATGAGGTCACCAACCGACCATTTCAGGGTTGAAACGATCGGTTCAGCTGACGCAATTGGTTGTTTTGTGGAAAATCTCAAACCCTTCTACTCCTGCTTTAATCCCACATTGCCCGGGGTAGAGAACTCTGTCCCATGACCCTCCTATATATATAGTGGTATTGGGGGCTTCTCAAAGTATAACTCAGAACACCAGTTGCTCTGCAAAGTTGTCGTTCTCTCTGGTTGTGGTAACCGAGAGAGCCTGAACAAGTGCTACCCGATAAGGGAGGCACAACAAGGGAAAGACAACTGTAGAAAAGCAACTGGTTGCAAGAGAGTGTGTCGGTGACTAGTACGCTGACAGGAGGGTGCGACTCCTTCTGATTCCTTGTGGGACAAGGAGATCAGAGTTCCAGGCAGTCTGTGTGGATGACTATATAGGCGGGAGACTTCTGTCGCTCGGAGGATAGTTGTCAATCCTGACAGTCCCGGTGAGACCAGGAGTTGCACAGACACCGTCTAAGACTGAAGGTGAAGACCACGCAAGCCGTGAGGTAACATTGCTGAGCAAGCCTCAAGATAAGGTACACCTCTACAAACCATCCTTCCTATTGTATAGACGTTGACGCGATTCCTTTATTCTGGGTTTGGGAGAAGAATTGTTTTTTGTTTCTGCTGCCTTCTCTGTCTCCCCTATAACCCAACAAGACCTTCTTGTCAGGAGGATAAGTAAAGAGAGTTAGCCTTGGAGGTAGAGACCTCCATTAAAAGTAGAGACATGGCACATCCTCTGAGGACGATGCTAACCCTAATCCTATGTGGGGGGTTATATGAGCATGGCATAGTAGGCACCCAGAATTCGTCAGTAGTGCGAGTAGTAGGTTGAAACCCTAGCCAAGGGAGTATGTTGGATAGCTGATGAGATAAGCATAAAGGGATAGGGATAACCTTGAGCATGGCATGATGAGTTAGATGTCATGGTAGACCAGGGTTTGGATGGACATGCCTTGGATGCCATATGAGCCATGAGAAGTTGGATGACCGAGTACCTTTGGCGACCCAACCCTGGGAAGGGTCATGCATGTTAGAGTGAAGGATAGCACCTTATTTGATGAGGTTAGAGAAGAACCTATACATACCCCATGAGCTTATATGAGCATGGCATAGTAGGCACCCAGAATTCGTCAGTAGTGCGAGTATTAGGTTGAAACCCTAGCCAAGGGAGTATGTTGGATAGCTGATGAGATAAGCATAAAGGGATAGGGATAACCTTGAGCAAACATAAGTTTAAACATACGCTTCACCCACGTAGAGGTATGCTTGTGAGCTTGATCCATCTTCATGGAGAGAGGACCATTAGTATAAGGCTAGTTGTGGAGTTAGCTGTAGAGAGAGAGAGTAGAACCCAAGCAAGAAGGTTGGAAGCCTAGACTCCGAGATAAGAGGAAAAGTGGGGAGTTGAGGATGATGCGACCTAAGTGGATGTTTGCGGTTGCCTCATGCTTGATCCCTGGAGGCTGATGAGGTCTTGGTTTCCATGAGAGGAACCAAACCCTAGAGAGAGGATGAGTTTGTTGGTACCTCTGTACCTATGGTATAGATGAGAAGAAGAGTTCCTTAGACCTGGAAAGGTTTAGTAACAGGTTGTGAGGCCTTGTACCTTGCTGATTGTCCTTGAGGAGGACTCAACTCTGAAGTGTTTATCGAGTAGAAGGATGACAGGAAGTGCATGTCATACCTTGTACATGTTTGGTTTGTGGTTAAGAGGTTGAGTAGACAGTTGGACATCAGAGAAGTGAACCTAGGGTTCCTAGGCCTAAGAGGGGAAGTGGTGTATCCGATGATCATGATGGGATTTGAGTTTCTATAGATTGAGCATGGTACTCCTCATGTTTAGAGTAAAAGGAAAACCCTTAAGTTTAAGGTATGTTTGATGAACCCCTCATAGATAAGTTGATGACATGGGAATTCTTGATCCAGCGTTGAGGAAAGAGAACAAATATGACCTAGCATGGTTTAGTAGGTGGTCTGCTTGTACCTTAGTAGCTGTTGGGTCAAGCATGCTCATGTGAATATAAACCCTAAGGATGGTTGTGACCTTGTTGTCAAGAGTTGTAGTTTCCTCCCATCCTGGGAGAGGGACCCTTTGGTAGGGTGTATACCAGTTTTGTGGGTTTTGAGGAAACCTAAAGAGGTCTCATAGGATCTTGAGAAGCTAAGTGAAAAGTACATGATATGAGAATGAACCTGTAGACCCATAGATACCCATCTCTAAGTGCATGTGGATGTGTTACCATGGAGGTAACCGGTATGGGGCCTGACCAAGGTAGGAAGGTTTCCATGACCCCTATGAAAGGATGAAAGTCAGCCCATGAATGCAGAGAGAGAGATGATGAAGGATTGGGTAAGGTTCTAAGTTGAACCTATACTATAATAGAATCCTAAGTCTATCCTAGGGTCAGGTAGAGATAAGACCAATGGAAGTAGGATTTGCCTAATTCCCTAGTTGAACATGACCATAGGGTCGGGAGGTAACAACTATCATTGTATGAGGGCCATGGGTTAGGATATTGATCACCTTCATGAACTCATGGGACCCAAAGGGCGGATGAGTAGGGCACTCTCTGGATGCATAAGGGAAGAGGGATGGCCCCAAAAGTGTCGGCACCCTATAGACGTAGAGGAGATGACCAAGGAATGTGTGTAAATCCTAGTAGGTTCGAGACCAGTTTTCCATGGAAGTAACTTTGATATCGAGATGATTGTGATGTAGAGACATATGTGGCATGTTTCAACTTAGATTTAAAGGTGTACTGGCAAGGTGGGATGTACCATATCTACTCTTGGAACAGGAAGAACTCTGTATTTGGACTGCAGCCAAATGCTTATTTCCTCTTATTATGGGAGTGAGAGATAGGACAATACACATGCCATACACCAAGGATAAAAGGTGATGTGAGTTAGAATGTTGCCATGAGGTATGAGGATAGAGATGATAACATACCCTGGTGGAGTGCATGATACATGGATGGTTTACAAACATTAAGAGAAACAAGGTAGTCATCTTATGAGGATGTTTATATCATGAGATATGAGTCATACAAGTTTGAGTTCGAAAAACCAAGAGAATAAGCTCAGAGTTTTCTTGATGAAGATAGACTTAGAGCTGAGATGAGGTAATGAGTGGAATACATGGAGGTATATGTCTTCAACATTACCTAACACCTAAGGATGTGAAGTGGTAATGGATGCTCTGGATGAGATACAACTGCCTAGTTTAGATGGAGGCTAGAAGAGGTTGTTAGGTTAACCCTCAGTTGGAAAAGAGATAAGTTTGGATAACACTCAAATGTAACAATATCAGTTGATCAAGTTAATGGTTGTTTGGTTAGCCAGCCTAGTCCGTGATGTATGAAAGGATAGTTGTAGAACCTCATGTGCACTTCTCTGGAAAGGAAGGTGATGAAACCCTAGTTAGAGTGGTTTAGGGTTTCTGAGGAATCGATCTTAAGGAATCATGACAATACAGGAGGTCATGACTTAAGATTACCATATACCATGGTACTACCAAGATAATAAGTGATAGTAGTACTTTGGATGCCTAAGATGAAGTTGCATGTGGTATGTTGCCATGCAAGCCAGGAGGTGAAGGACGCACACTACTAACCCAGTGTATCGATATAGAGGATAAAAGAGTCACTGAGAGGGAATGGGAGTTCATCACTATGGATGTTGTGGTAAGTCTCCCCTAGACCAAGGAGGGTCAAGGTGCAATATGGGCTTTGGTAGATCGCCTTACCTATATGACATGAGAAAGAAAGAGTATTGTCAAGGGACAGATCCGATTGAACTACATATGAGAGAGATGGTTCAACTACACCATGATGTGAGTTCAAAAGTTATTGAGTATAACCTAAAGATACACTTCCATAAGGTGGAAGTAGGTACATGAAGAACTCGATGTTAGTTCAGTTTATCACCCTAGTTAATGGTTAGTATGATCCATACTAGAGGGTCTGATGAGAGCATGTGTGCTCGTTCAGGGTGATACATAGAGACAGTTTTTGTCCTTTGTAAGATGTGATGATAACCACCATAGCCAGTATAGGGATGTAAAGAAGCTCTACAAGGGAGGTTGTGTCGGTCACCACTTCATTAAGATGATGTTGGTGAAGGGACCTCGCTAAGGTCAGGAAAAGACCACAGTGTGTGCTGATGAAGTCGTTTTGATTGTGCAATGGCTGAAAGGAGCCCAAGGACGACAAGAGTTGTAGGATGATGCAAAGTAGACTGACATGCAGTTCATTGTGGGGGAATATGTGACATGAAAATCCAACCCCTCTAAGTTATAGCTAAGAGAGCTGAGTCCCCGATGCATGGGTTCTTTTGACATGGTTTGGTGGAGAAGGTTAAGTTGCCCTTACCCCTCAGGATAATGTGATGAGTGATGAGTTCCATGTGTCCAATTTAGAGCACTACATGAGGTACCTAGACCATGTGCGGAGCAATGAACCTAGTGAGCCCAAGGGAGGCTGAAATGACCTGAGTCACCTGTGAGATTTATAGATACCAAGGTGAAAGAACTCAGAGAAAATAATATGTGATGATAAAGGTTCTTTGGAAGCTTCATGGATAAGGTAAAGCCACAGACGGGCCAATGACAGACATGGAAAAGTCTTATCCTGAATTGTTTGTTTACTTAATGGAATTTTGAGGACAAAATTCTTATAAGAGGGGAAGGATGTTACAACCCCAACTTTTGGGTTCATTTGGTGAGAAATGTAATTTCTCATATTAAAGATATTGGAATAAATAATGATATAATTTGTTTTTTTTTCATTTTTAATAACCTTGTTGGTTGTTTGGCGGGCTTTATTGGCTATTGGGCCCATTAACAAGGAAAAGACAAAAGGAACTCCATTATTAATAAGAAATGGAGAAAAGAAAGATGTAGAAAACTCTAGAATGCAAAAATATATAATCCAAAGTTGGATTTCGTGCCTCTTGGGTTCCTTGGGTTCCAAGGAGTCCAAAGTTGCAAAGATAATGCAAAAAGAAAAGAAAAGATCAATTAAATATTTCTTTATTAAGAAAGAAATTGAAAACAATGATAAAATGTGGAAAATAAGTGGAAAGATGTATAATTGAGTTATCCTTGGTGGATTTTTGTATCCAAAGAATTCCTAATGTTAAAAGGGATGCCAATGAAGAAAATAAAAAGAAAGATAAAGGGAAATCCTCAAAAAGAGATATTGTAATAAAGAAATAAACAAGATAATAAGAAATAATGAATATAGATGCATCTAGAAGGATAATAAGTATCCTTAAAAAGGAATTTCGAAATATTAGAGTTTCTTGGGGTCCAAGGATCCCCAATGGAGAAAAATAAAGAGAAAAGGAAAATAATAACAAAATAAGAGGATAATGTGATACATTATTAATGAATTTTGTGGTATTGATAAAAAGGAAGTATTTTCTACCAAAAGAAAATAGAATTTGTGACAATGGGATAAGAGACAAGCATAAAAGAGAATAAGTGAGAGGATTTTTGTATTTCTAATTATCCATGAAATAAGAAATATCAAAGAGATAGTGAAGAGTGACAAAGATTGCTTCCTAATTAAGGAAAATTGTTTTCCTATTAGGAAAAGTTTGGTGTGCTTCGTGGGCAAGCGTACTGGGGCGTGGATACCCTCCCCTATATAAGGGGTAAGACCTTGGGCTGAGTCCAGAAGATCCCACACATCATTCTCTCCTCTTCTTCCACGGTTTCATCCATAAACCCTAACTAAAGAGAAGCTGTGTGATCACGAAGCCACGGGGCTACAAGAAGGATTCGAAGGAAACATGATGTTCCATGATACCGGAAGGTAGCTTTGCCATCATAGGCCTGCCCTAACTTGGGCGTAGTAGCAGCCGCACGGCTGCAACAACTGCCATAGGTTGCAGAGCTGCCCAAACCAAACTAGCCAAGTTGGTCGTGAGTTGAGTGGAGCCCCAAGTGCAGAAGGAGGTGGCGGAGCAAGGGGAACCAGTGCCAGTGGCCTTCAGAGTCCAGAAGACGAAGAAGGAGCTGCGCAAGTCACAACTAGGGTGACGCAGTAGGGTTGCGTGAGGTTGAAGAAGGCGGGCCGGTCATTGGACCATTTTGCCCCTCCACGGGCTGAAGGACCAACAACTTACGCGGGGGCATAACGGTCTTTTCAAAATGTTTTCAAGATAGTCGAGTCACGTTGCATGGAAGGGACACATGGTGCCCTCTGAATGGCTCTGGTAAGTAATATCTTACAAAAATCATATTTAAATATCGGTAGCTCAGATGGGTACACCTAAACTATGAAAATTGCTCAGAAAAATGAGAGGAATTCACTAAAAATTGTTTTAGAGGCTAATTACTCTTGATATACTAAAAGTAGTGTAAGTTATCAACTTTAATGAATTAAATATTACGAAACCCTATTTGAAGATGATTAATGTATTTAGTAGGGTTTAATGGATGATTAAAGTTGATATTAACCTGTTAATTGTAAAAAGGTATATTGAGAACAAAAAAATGAGCTTTGCATGTAATTGGTTTCATTTAGAAATTCATGTGCATAAATATGCTTTAATGGGCCTTGAACCCCTAATATTAGTAAATGTGACTCATAATTGTTTTAATTATTCAAAATCGTGAATAAAGTTGAGATATGAAAATTCTAACATATTTTGAGTATAAAAGTTCCTAATTGTGGATAAATACCTTTAATGTAGTAATTAGGGTTTTCTAATGGATAAAGGTAGAATTAATGACAAATAGAGTTCTTATGTGAAATAGACCATAATGAACTATGAATTGATGATAAATGAGCATAATGATCTTGTCATGGATTAAAGGGATAAAATGGTAGCTTTAATGTAAACGATGCTTAATGGACTTAATTGATGGATAATTGTGCTTTTTCTAAAATTAGGGTTAAATGTTGTTAAAGGATAACTGTTACAACCTCACCTTTCGGTAACCCCCAATTAAGGGAGACGAAGAGGTTGAAGCCACACCCATAAACTCTGGATCAAAGGTTCGATATATAACCAAAAACAATTATTAAATTCTAACAAACTATACTGAAAAATGGTAATAAATTTTTTTTGCATACCTTTGAAAAGTTTGGAATAAACTAAACTTCTAACCACAACTGAACTATTCTAACTAATTCCTCCTTGTTCTTTAATTCTTGAATTCACAGTGTGTCACTTTACTGTTTGTACTTTTGAGATTTGTACCTAAATTGCCGACAAAAAAAACGACGGTCAGCCGAAGCTGGTATGTGGAGGAAATAAATAATTTTCAACTATGTTAACAATATAATCATTCAATTAATCATTTAAACATCAAGATTACATTTTAAGCCATATAGCTCAATCCATACATATTCTTGAACTCTGGGTTGTCGCTGCAGTGGACATGGATACCACCTCTCTTTTAGGTAATAGAGTTGCATGGCACTACCCGAAGATAGCCCAATATCTAACTCAATGTGACTTGATGGTCCTACCTCAATGGTAGCCATGTACTAAGTCATCCATAGACCTGATGGACCTACCCAATAGGTAGCCATGTACTAGGTCTACCTCTGACCTAATGGACCTACCCATAGGCAGCCATGTACTAGGTCTTCCTTTGAGCTGATGGACCTACCCATAGGCAACCATGTACTAGGTCAACTATAATGCCACAAAGAGAACCAGGATCTGAGCTTGTAGGCATATATCCTTTGTGATAGTCATAGCCACATTATAGTTTGCATGAACTAAATTCATCCAATAGTTTATTCAAGTCATCGGTGAAAATCTCGGAAAACCCCGGAAATCTATCTCGAGATATTCATAAGCGTAACCACATACCTTTGGTTGCAGATTTCAAGATAGAATCAAATATGTAGAGAAACCCAATCAAGCAAGCAATGAGGAAGAGAAATCCTGAAATAAAAGTACAATTTTCCTTTTATTAATATTTATCCAATTTTCATCACATTACTTAGGATTTCAATTCTTATTTTAGGGTTCCTTTGGAAATTAGGGTTTTTACTTCTTATTTCCTTATTATCATCCTTAATTTATCAAAACTATATAAAACCCCTAATTTCTCATTGTATCTCTTTTAAAAAAATTTAAAATCTTTATTAAGCATATGATTATCTTATTCCAAATAAATATGATTTTATCCCCTTTTATCCCAAATTAGGGTTTTCCATGTGAATTAACCTTCTTTTAGGTATTACAATTCTAAATTAAGCACTTTTGCATTCAAACAGACAGTCAAACCACTTTTATCATTAACAGGGGTAAACTTATCAATTTGACCTATTTATTCATCAAATTATACTCTTAACATTCAATTAGGGTTTCTCATCACTTTTAATACACTTTATTAGAAAATTAGGACACTATTGCAAAACAGAGCATAACTAGGTTCTCAAATCATTTTTATTTGATTACTAATATTTTTCTACACAACTTTCATATAAAAAGTTTTGTCATACGAGATTCCTAGTTATTTCTATCATTTTCGCAAGAAAAACCCTTTTTCTGAATATTTGGTTAGAGATGTGAAATTACCAAAATTTGTGAGTTGTTGGATCGTTGCGCCCGTGGTCTTCCTCCGGATCCGAAGATCCTAGTCGCACGCCTTCTAGCAAGGCCGCCCCTTCTCTGGAGTGTCAGATGCAACTGAGACCACCGTGGTCTCAGATCGGACGATCGACGGGTCGTCACCTTCCTTGGACACAGCATCCCGCACAGTCAACCCGGAGGTTGACTCCGAGCTCTCGTCGCCTTTTGCTCACACCAATCGACCAGGGAGCTTCGCCTCCCCTCAAAGAAGTTGGTGGCTAGTGCAATTTCTTGCCCGAGCTCCTCCAACCTCGTCCCCTGCTCGCCGGATTTCGACAAGGGTCACCGCGGCGTCGGGGTTGCAGATCAGGATGAAACACCAATTGAGCGCACAAAAACGCTCCTTGTACTAATCCACAGAGGTTGGGCTAGCAAGAAATGATGTTGGTTATCTCCAAAGGCCTCCCACATATATAGGATCGGGCCACGCTTGTGAGGTTTGGGCGTTTTCCAGAACCTCCTCCAATCCTAGTCGAACCAGGGAGTTTTCTGTTCGTTTTTATCTCCTAAATTCAAAGGACAACTCAGCAAGCCTGCCCACTCATTGGATCGTGAGGAAACTTCAGAGGGAAAATCCCTCTGACAGAGCCAGAATCCTAGTCCGCTTGGGACCTAGACGATGAGTGGTGCCTGTTGGATTAAGATCCAACGGCCCACCATCCTCGCGTTCAACCCAAAACAGGAAACAATTTCCTAAATTCCAAATTAAACCATATTTGAGGGAAAACTTGGAAAATTAATAACTCCCAAACGGTAACTCTTTTCCCACTCAAACTTTGAGGGAAGCCCAATAATAGTTTTATCTTCCATCCTACCAAATTTGGAGTTAATATCTCAAGTGTACGATTCCTTTTCTTGGTTTGCAACTTACCATCTCATTATTCATATTTTTCATGTCCTTTCTATTTGTTTTATCATTATTTTCCAATTCTGAGTTCCTTGAACCCCAAGGAATCCATTAAACTCGAAATTCTATATTTGGAAATTATTCCTTAGTCTTTTGTTCTTATTTAATTTATTTATTTATGTATTCTTTTAATCCTTTTCTTTTTCTCCTTCAATTGGGCTCAATGGCCAAAAAGGCCCAAAAAGAAAGCACACAAATCATCATACACGAAATTCATTCAAATCAACACATTACATCAATCATGGATTTCATTTACCTTTAAAAAGAGATTTAAAATCTCATTACATGTTTTGGAAAATTGGGGTTATAACATCCTTCCCTCCTTATAGGAATTTTGTCCTCAAAATTCAATCAAGCAAAACAAACAATTCAGGATAATACTTTTCCATGTCCATCATTGGCCCCTATGTGGCTTTACCGTACTCATAGTGCTTCCAAAGAACCTTTATCATCACATATTCTTTTCTCTAAGTTCTTTCATCCCGGAGTCTATAAACTGCACAGGTGACTCAGGCCATTTCAGCCTCCCTTGGGCTCACTAGGTTCATTGTTCAGCACATGGTCTAGGTATCTCACATAGTGCTCTAAATTGGACACTTGGAACTCATCAACCTTTCTTTATCCTGAGAGGTAAGGTTATCCATAATCTTCTCCACCAATACATCTCAAATGGACCCATATATCGGGGACTCATCTCTCTTAGCTATAACTTACAGGGGTCGGATGTCACATATTCTCCCACAGTGAACTGCATGTCAGTCTACTTTGCATCGACGCTCGTCATCTCTAGGCTCCTTTCAGCTATTGCACGATCAAAGCGACTTTATTTACACACACTGTGGTCCTTTTCTAACCATCACGTGGTCCTTTCACCAACATCACCTTACTGAAGTGGTGACCGACACAACCTCCATTGTAGATCTTTCTTTAAAACCCGATACTGGATATGGTGTTCATCATCACATATTTCATTGGACAAGATCTGTCTCTAGATATCACCCTAAACGAGCACACATGATCTCATCAGACCCTCTAGTCTGGATCACACTAACCATTAGTTAGGGGTGATAAACTATACTATCATAGAGTTTTGTATGTTTCTACCTCTACCTCATGGAAGTGAACCGTTAGGTCATACTCAAGAACCTTTGAACTCATATCATGGGGTAGTTGAACCATCTCTCTCTCTTATGTAGTTCAACAGAATATGTCTCTTGATAGTACTCCCTTCTTTCTCATGTTATCTTGGTGAGGCGATCTACCATAACCCATATTGCATCTTGACCTTCTTGGTCAAAGGGAGACTTACCACAACATCCATATTGATGAACTCCCATTCCCTCTCAGGGACTCTTTTATCCTCTATATTAATGCACTGGGTTACCGATGTTCATCCTTCACTTCAGCTTGTATGGCCATACCACATGCAGCCTCCTCTCCAACATCCATTGTACTGCAACCACCCATTATCTAAGTAGTACTATGGTGTATGGTGATCTTAAAATCACAATTTCCTATATGTCATGATTCCTCAAGATCGATTCCTCAAAACTGTAAACCACTCCCATCAGGGTTTCATTACCTTCCTATCCAAAGAGAAGCATTCGAGATTTTACAACCATTCTTTCATTGCATCAAGGACTAGACTGACTACTAACAACCCTTAACTTGTTCAACATATCTCATTACATCTGAGTGTTAGTCAAAACACATCTTCTTTCCAAACTAGGCAGCTATATATCTACCAGAGCATCCATTACCACTTCACATCCTTTGGTATTAGGTAATGTTGAAGACATACTACCTCCATGTATTCCGCTTAAGTCCCATCTCAAACTCTAAGATCATCCTCTTGGTTATCAAACTCAACCTTGTGTGCATATCCCACATAGCTAATGATAAAACATTCTCACAAGGTGATTATCTTAATACTCTTATTGCATGTACATGTCCATGTATCATTCACTTCATCAATGTATGTTATCATCTCTGACCTCATACCTCATAGCAATGTTCCAACCCACCTCATCTTTTACCCTTGGTGTATGGCATGCATATTGTCCCATCTCTCACTCCCATAACAAGAAGAAATAAGCATTTGGCGGCCGTCCAAACACAAAGTTCTTTCTGTTCCAAGAGTAGAGATGACACATCCCACCTTTCCAGTACACCTTCAAATCTAGGTTGAACTATGCCATCATCTTGATATCCCCATTACTTCCATGGAAAACTGGTCTCCAACTTATTTGGTCCAAGCACAATCCTTGGTCATCTCCTCTAGGCCTTTAGGGTGTCGAAACCTTTGGGGTCGTCCCTCTTCCTTCATGCATCCAGAGAGTGCACTACTCATCTGCCCTTTGGGTCCCATGAGTTCATGAAGGTGATCAATCTCCTAACCCATGGCCCTCAGACAATGATAGTTGTTACCTCCCGACCCTATGGTCATGTGCACTAGGGAATTAGGCAACTCCTACTTCCATCGGTCTTATCCCTACCCGACCCTAGGATAGACTTAGGATTCTCTTTATAGTACATGTTCAACTTAGAACCTCACCCAAGCATCCATCATCTCTCTTCTTGCCTTCATGGGCTGACTTCCATCCTTCCATAGGGATCATGGCAACCTGCCTACCTTAGTCAAGCCCCATATCGGTTACCTCCATGGTAACACATCCACAAGCACATAGAGATGGTTGTCTGTGAGTCTATAGGTTCATTCTTATGCCATGTACTCCTCACTTAACTTCTCAAAATCCTATGAAACATCTTTAGGTTACCTCAAAACCAATCAAACTGGTAAACTCCCACCAAAGGGTCCCTCTCCCAGGATGGGAGGAAACTATACCTTGATAACAAAGGTCATAAGCGTCCTTAGGGTTTATATTCACATGAGAATTCTTAATCCAGTAACTACTAAAGCACAAGCGTACCTTCTAAACCATGCAAGGTCACAATTGTTCTCATCCTCAACATTAGACCAACTTAAGGGGTTTCTTTCTCTTCTACTCATGCTCGAAACTATAGAGACTCAAATCTCATTATGAGCATCGAGTACACAGCTTCCCCTCTTAGGCCTAGGAACCCTAGGTCCACCTTTGGGTGTCCAACTACATGCTCAAACTCTTAACCACGAATCAAGCATGTCTAAGGTATGTCATGTACTTCCATGATCCTTCTACTCGAGCAACACTCTGGAGTTGAGTCCTCCTCCTGGACAACCAACTAGGTATACATCCTCACTACTGTCTACTTAAACCTCCTCAGGGTCTAAAACACTCTTATCTTATCCAGTAGATAATCACTTATGCCATAGGTACCAGAAGCATCATCCTCTCTCTAGGGTTTGGTTCCTCTAAAGGCAACCAAGATATCATCTGTCGTAAGGCAACCACTATATATTACATAGGTCGCATCATCCTCAACTCCCCACTGTTCCTCATGTCTTGGAATCTAAGTTTCCAACCTCTTTTGCTTGGTTCCTGCTTTCTATCTCTAGATCTAACTCCGCATCCAACCTTACTATTAGAGGTACTCTCTTCAAGAAGGATCAAGCTCACAAGCATACCTATACGTGGGTGAAGCCTATGCTCAAACTTATGTTTACTCAAGATTATCCATAACCCATTATGCTTATCTCATAAGCCATCCATCATGATCCTTTGTCTAGGGTTTCGTCTAACTGTCAACACTACTGACGCACTCTGGGTGCAAGCTATATCCTACTTGCAACATCCCAACAGGTTTCTACAGGTTCTTCTCTAACCTCATACATGAAGGAGATATCCTTCATTCAAACATGCATGACCCTTCCCAGGGTTGGGTTGCCAAGGTACTCAGTCATCAACTTCTTCTGGTTCATATGGCATCCAAGGCATGCTGTAACTTATCATGACATCTAACTCATCATGTCATCTCCCTCACTCTAACCTTCACTTAGGGTTAGGGTTAACATCATCCTTAAAGGATTTGCTAGGTCTCCACTTTTAATGGAGGTCTCTTCCTCCAAGACTAACTCTCTCTACTCATCCTCCTGCTAAGGAGGTCTATCCTCAGGTCTCTCCTGAGGGTAATAACAACTTGTGTCATACGACCTAAGCATGAATCTATTCCTTTACGCTTACTCTATTAAGCTTATGTCCATGAGATCTTATTTACATGCTTTTTATTAATTTAGTGGAGGATTCCTTAATCCTTATCAACTTTACCCATACCTCAAGAGGGTGTGGAGAAGAGAGGAAACCCTAATCCTTAAGGTCCTTAACAGAATTTGAGTTGAGGAGGGATGAACAAGATGAGAGAGTCCTAAAGGTATCTTATTTCGAATCATACCCTAAGACTTTGGCCAGGCAGTCACATGGATCCGGGAGTCCTCATATTCCGACTAGCGGTGCGGAGGAAAATATTGCCAGCCCCCAGTCGTGATCCTTTTCTAGACACCTCCATCTTTCAGATAATCCTCTAATAACTCCCTTGAGTTCTATGGAGTTTGTAAAATTTAATAATTATTAATGGTTACATGACGAACCTAAGCTCTGATACCAAATGTTACGACCCCACCTTTCGGTAACCCCCAATTAAGGGAGACCAAGAGGTTCAAGCCGCACCCATAAACTCTGGATCAAAGGTTCGACATATAACCAAAAACAATTATTAAATTCTAACAGACTATACTAAGAAATGGTAATATATTTTTTTTGCATACCTTTGAAAAGTTTGGAATAAACTAAACTTCTAACCACAGCTGAATTATTCTAACTAATTCCTCCTTGTTCTTTAATTCTTGAATTCACAATGTGTCGCTTTACTGTTTGTACTTTTGAGATTTTTACCTAAATCGCCGACAAACAAAACGACGGTCAGTCGAAGCTGGTATGTGGAGGAAACAGATAATGTTCAACTATGTTAACAATATAATCATTCAATTAATCATTTAAAAATCAAGATTACATTTTAAGCCATACAACTCAATCCATACATATTCTCGAACTCTGGGCTGTCCCTACAGTGGACATGGATACCACCTCTCTTTTAGGTAATAGAGTCGCATGGCACTACCCGAAGATAGCCCAATATCTAACTCAATGTGACTTGATGGTCCTACCTCAATGGTAGCCATGTACTAAGTCATCCATAGACCTGATGGACCTACCCAATAGGTAGCCATGTACTAGGTCTACCTCTGACCTGATGGACCTACCCATAGGCAGCCATGTACTAGGTCTTCCTCTGACCTGATGGACCTACCCATAGGCAGCCATGTACTAGGTCAACTATAATGCCACAGAGAGAACCATGATCTGAGCTTGTAGGCATATATCCTTAGTGATAGTCATAGCCACATTATAGTTTGCATGAACTAAATTCATCCAACAATTTATTCATGTCATCGGTGAAAATCTCAGAAAACCCCGAAAATCTATCTCGAGATATTCATAAACGTAACCACATACCTTTGGTTGCAGATTTCAAGATAGAATCAAATATGCGGAGAAACCCAATCAAGCAAGCAATGAGGAAGACAAATCCTAAAATAAAAGTACAATTTTCCTTTTATTAATATTTGTCCAATTTTCATCACATTACTTCGGATTTCAATTCTTATTTTAGGGTTCCTTTGGAAATTAGGGTTTCTACTTCTTCTTTCCTTATTATCATCCTTAATTTATCAAAACTATATAAAACCCCTAATTTCTCATTGTATCTCTTTTAAAAAGTTTCAGAATCTTTATTAAGCATCTGATTATCTTATTCCAAATAAATATGATTTTTATCCCCTTTTATCCCAAATTAGGGTTTTCCATGTGAATTAACCTTCTTTTAGGTATCACAATTCTAAATTAAGCACTTTTGCATTAAAACTGATAGTCAAACCACTTTTATCATTAATAGGGGTAAACTTATCAATTTGACCTATTGATTCATCAAATTATACTCTTAACATTCAATTAGGGTTTCTCATCACTTTTAATACACTTTATTAGCAAATTGGGACACTTTTGCAAAACAGAGCAGAATTAGGTTCTCAAATCATTTTTATTTGATTCCTCATATTTTCCTACACAACTTTCATATAAAAAGTTTTGTCATACGAGATTCCTAGTTATTTCTATCATTTTCGTAAGAAAAACCCTTTTTCTGAATATTTGGTTAGAGAGGCAAAATTACCAAAATTTGTGAGTTGTTGGATCGTTGCGCCCGTGGTCTTCCTCCAGATCCGAAGATCCTAGTCGTGCACCTTCTAGCAAGACCACCCCTTCTCTGGAGTGTCAGATGCAACTGAGACCACCGTGGTCTCAGATCGGATGATCGACGGGTCGTCACCTTCCTTGGATACATCAGCCCGCGCAGTCAACCTGGAGGTTGACTCCGAGCTCTCGTCGCCTTTTGCTCACACCGATCGACCAGGGAGCTTCGCCTCCCCTCAATGAAGTTGGTGGCCAGTCCAATTTCCTGCCCGAGCTCCTCCAACCTCATCCCCTGCTCACCGGATTTCGACAAGGGTCACCGCGGCGTCGGGGTTGCAGATCAGGATGAAAACACCAATTGAGCGCACAAAAATGCTCCTTGCACTAATCTGCAGAGGTTGGGCTAGCAAGTAACAATGTTGGTTCTCTCAAAGACTTCCCATATATATAGGATCGTGCCACACTTGTGAGGTTTGGGCATTTCCCAGAACCTCCTCCAATCCTAGTCGAACCAGGGAGTTTTCTATTCGTTTTTATCTCCTGAATTCAAAGGACAACTCAGCAAGCCTGCCCACTCATTGGATCGTGAGGAAACTTCAGAGGGAAAATCCCTCTGACAGAGCCAGAGTCCTAGTCCGCTTGGGACCTAGACAATGAGTGGCGCTTGTTGGATTAAGATCCAACGGCCCACCATCCTCGCGTTCAACCCAAAATAGGAAGCAATTTCCTAAATT
Organism: Alisma plantago-aquatica; assembly: GCA_963693085.1. Taxonomy (NCBI): domain Eukaryota; kingdom Viridiplantae; phylum Streptophyta; class Magnoliopsida; order Alismatales; family Alismataceae; genus Alisma; species Alisma plantago-aquatica. Next base: position 1,475,774,884 of record OY856409.1, on the reverse strand, counting down.
CCAAATTAAACCATATTGGAGGGAAAACTTGGAAAATTAATTACTCCCAAATGGTAACTCTTTTCCCCCTCAAACATTGAGGGAAGCCCAATAATAGTTTTATCTTCCATCCTACCAAATTTGGAGTTATTATCTCAAGTGTATGATTCATTTTCTTGGTTTGCAACTTACCATCTCGTTATTCATATTTTTCATGTCCTTTCTATTTCTTTTATCATTATTTCCAATTCTGAGTTCCTTGAACCCCAAGGAATCCATTAAGCTCGAAATTCTATATTTGGAAATTATTCCTTAGTCTTTTGTTCTTATTTCATTTATTTCTTTATGTATTCTTTTAATCCTTTTCCTTTTCTCCTTCAATTGGACTCAATGGCCAAAAAGGCCCAAAAAGAAAGCACACAAGTCATCATACACGAAATTCATTCAAATCAACACATTACATCAATCATGGATTTCATTTACCTTTAAAAAGAGATTTAAAATCTCATTACATGTTTTGGAAAATTGGGGTTATAACAATAACCTTATCTTTTGTGAAGAATAGATGAGATAATTTGGGTTTATAAGCCATTGTATAAAATTAGGGTTTAAAATAGTAAAAGATGAAGGGAAACTCTAATTGTAATGGAAACCCTAAAAGTGGACTAGAAACCCTAGGAAACGAGCTTGGTTTAATAGATCTTGATGGCATGATCAATAATAGGAAATTGTATGCATATTTTAGGATCTCATAATGTGCTTGCTTGCCTATTTGGAATTCTTGATTGATTAGATTATTCTATCTCAAATCATCTTGATAGGTATGTGGTTATGCTTATGGATGATTGCTTTAGATTCCCTATGATTCCCGAACATTTTATCAGTTGCCTGAAAATAACTGCTTGGATGACTTTTATTTCATGCAACTATAAAGTGACTATGATTATCACTATAAATATGTATATATAACTGGCTTAGATACGGGTCCTCCTCTGTGGCATTGCAAAGGCTAAAAAGGGTAACCTAGAGCAATGCCTAGGCTATCATGAGTTAGAAATTGGGCTACTTACGTGTAGTGCCATGAGACTCGTTAGCACGCCATGAGTTAAGGAGTGGGCTGCCTACGTGTAGTGCCATCTGACTCAACCCTTGAAATTGATTCACTTGTTAGGTAGGATCATGAGGGGTTTAAATGGGGATCTACCACAAGGAAGGTAGCATCCAGGTCCACTGCAGGGACAACGCAGAGGTTAGGGTATGTAAGGATTGAGTAGTTATGTTGAAAATGTAAAGTTGTTTATGAAATCATATTTGACTGCAATATGTTGTTACAGTTAATTGCATGATTATTGTTTCCCCCACATACCAGCTTTAAGTTGATCGACGTTTTGTTTGTCGGCATTTTAGGTACAAGTTAAAAGAACAAACAGTAAAGTGGCATATGTGGATTTAAATGAGGATTAAAGTATAAAGGTGGATTAGTTAGAATAGACTCCAGTTATGGATAGAAATAGTTAACCAAGTTTTTTAAAAAGGTATGCAAAGTTTTATTTTATTACAGCCTTTCAGCTTAGTTAGTAGAATTTGATAATTGTTATTGATTATTTGTCGAACCTTTGATCCTGTTAATTGGGATAACGGCTCTGACCTCTTGGTCTCCCTTAATTGGGGGTTACTAGCAGGCGGGGTCGTTACACTTTTCCTCCTGGTCGTCGTTCTTTTCCTTCTTCTGAGAGGATGAAACGAATTATCATTCATTGTTTGTACATCAGCAATACAGACACACAATAAGAAAGGTTTGTGACTTACCGAACTAGATGTGATCATGTAATTTCTCTTCGTCTTAGCAACCTGCTTTGTCCTGGCCACCACTGTTGACGAAGTCACCCTCTTTTTCTTCGCCCTATTTCGTATCTTCTTGCTATTTTCCCTTGCCGATTCTGAAGCTTGTAATGTTACCTCCGTAGCAATGTCAAGGACATTACTCATGTGCACATCGAAGGGTACATCACCACGTAGGTGTTCCTCAAACGTTTGAACAGTGGTCATGATTGTTTTTGACATTTTTCCTGACGTTTTCCTCTTCTTCTAGGTCTTGACAGCCTCAACAATTGGAATGCCATCCTCATAATCTGGAGAAGGTACAAGTGAACCATTTTGTTTTCATTGAAGTTCTTTCTTATATCTTTCCAATCTACATTCAACAACCTTCTTCTTTATCAACATTGTTGCATTGTGCTTTCGTATATCTTTATTTCTACATGACACTATTGTATACCACGTTTATAAGGTACCACATAATATGGTTTTAGAATGTGTGTGCAAGGTAGTAATTATCTCACAGATTCTTTCCTATAACTTAGTAACACGACCCCCTTCTTCTGTGTTTGAACCGACTCCAGTGTCTTCAACATCTTCCATTGCTACTATTTTGGCCAACAGGTGATCATCGTCGTCCTCCTCCTGATAAAGAGTAGGTTGTTGTCCACTCATGATACTATCAATCTTTGGTACATAAGTCCAAATTTTGCATGTCGGTTGCAGTTGTGGTTGTCATCCTCCACCGAAAGACAGATCCAAGTAATGCACCTAAAACAGTCTTACTGAGTACAATTAACAATATTAAAGTGTACTAAACCGTTATCAATTAATCCTTGCATACCATCAGAAGGTGAAAATCTCCAACTGGCCTTCCCGTGAATCTGTTCTTCTTGAAAGTCGCCAGATGACTCTTCAAATTTGTGAGGATGTAATCTGCCCAGTTCAGGTTCCACATTACACTGAGCGAGTCCATATATTTGAGGTAGTAAACATGAATCGGTCCCGTTGTAGGCACAAGAACGCATGCGAAGACGATTAAAATATACAGTCGGGTATCTTCAGGATTCTCTAACTCAAACATCTTCTGCTCTACAACTTTGATGTCGGTGTAGTACAGCCTGCTAGGTTGAAGACCCATCCTTATCGCCATTTTCGGAACATTTCTATTTGTAACATTGTCTTTGGATTCTATATTGACCGTGATGGAACTTGAGGGGATGTCGTAAACTCGGCGGACGTTGTTTGCCGTCAACTTCAATCGCTCACCACCGAGGTTCGGCCAATCCATTCACTCTGGATCAAAAGTAGTGCAGAGGAAGTTAAGACTTACGTGCTACCATTCTCATCTTCTATGGTCCCATTTTCGTAAATATGTATCCTCTCATCCTTCATCGTTGGTCTTTTTGTCTTGTACACATATCCTTTAGTCCTTCATCATTGTTCCTTTTCTCCCGTGCACGTATCCTTTTGTCATTAAATGGTGTTCCTTCTCTCCGGGCTTGTTTCTAATTTTCCTGTCTCACAATCTTCAATCTCGTTCTCCTCTTACCTACCACCGTTCTCATCTTCCATGTTCCCATTTTTGTGAACACGTATCCTCTTATCCTACATCATTGTTCCTGTTGTCCTGTGCATGTATCCTTTAGTCTTTCATCGTTGTACCTTTTCTCCTATGCACATATCCTTTTGTCATTAAATGATGTTCCTTCTCTCTGTGCTTGTTTTTCTTTTCCTATCTCACAATCTTCAATCCCATTCTCCTCTAACCTGTCACCATTCTCATCTTCCGTGTTCCCATTTTCGTGAGCACGTATCCTCTCATCCTTCATCGTTGTTCCTATTGTCCTGTACGCATATCCTTTAGTCCTTCATCGTTGTACATTTTCTCTTGTGTGCGTATCCTTTTGTCATTAAATGGTGTTCCTTCTCTCTGGGCTTGTTCCTAATTTTCCAATCTCGCAATCTTCAATCCCGTTCTCCTCTTACGTGCTACCGTTCGCATCTTCCGTGTTCCCATTTTCATAAACATGTATCCTCTCGTCCTTCATTGTTGGTCCTGTTGTTCTGTGAGCGTATCCTTTCATCCTTCATTTTTGTTCCTTTTCTCTCGTAAAACGTATCCTTTTATCATTAAACGGTGTTCCTTCTCTCTAGGCTTGTTCCAAATTTTCCCATATCATAATCTTCAATCTCGTTCTCCTCTTACCTGCCACCGTTCTCATCTTTCGTGTTCCCATTTCCATGAACACTTATCCTCTCGTCCTTCATCATTGTTCCTATTGTCCTGTACGTGTATCCTTTAGTCCTTCATCGTTGTACCTTTTCTCTCGTACACGTAACATTTTATCATTAAATGATGGTTCTTCTCTCCGGGCTTGTTCCTAATTTTCCTATCTCACAATCTTCAATCCCGTTCTCCTCTTATGTGCTACCGTTCTCATCTTCTGTTGTCCCATTTTCATTAACATGTATCCTCTCGTCCTTCATCGCTGGTCCTGTTGTCCTGTGTGTGTATCCTTTAGTCCTTCATCGTTGTTCCTTTTCTCCCGTGTACGTATCCTTTTTTCATTAAACGGTGTTCCTTCTCTCTGGGATTGTTCCTAATTTTCCTGTCTCACAATCTTCAACCCCATTCTCCTCTTACCTGCCACCGTTCTCATCTTCTTTGTTCCCATTTTTGTGAACACGTATCCTCTCATCCTTCATTGTTGTTCCTACTGTCATGTGCGCGTATCCTTTAGTCCTTCATCATTGTACCTTTTCTCCTGTGCATGTATCCTTTTATCATTAAACAGAGTTCCTTCTCTTCGGGCTTGTTCGTCTTTTCCTATCACACAATCTTCTATCCCGTTCTCCTCTTACCTACCACCGTTCTCATCTTTTGTATTCCCATTTTCGTGAACACATATCCTATTGTCCTTAATCGTTGTTCCTTTTGTTCTTTGCATGTATCATTTAGTCCTTCATCGTTGTTCCTTTTCCCCCATGTATGTATCCTTTTGTCATTAAATGGTGTTCCTTCTCTCCGAGTTTGTTCCTAATTTCCCTATCTCACAATCTTCAATCTCGTTCTCCTCTTACCTGCTACCGTTCTCATCTTCCATGTTCCCATTTTTGCAAACACGTATCCTCTCGTCCTTCCATCATTGTTCATATTGTCCTGTGCGTGTATCCTTTCATCCTTCATTATTGTTCCTTTTCTCCCGTAAAATGTATCCTTTACAATGTAAAATTATGTGTCTTATGTGATTATGCAAATAATGTATGCTCTTGTACAAAATACACGTTGACATGGCAACACACTAATAAGAATTTTTTTAACAAATATATATCACAAAATGGGAATAACATATTACATTAATAGCCACTGTCTTTTGCTTCCAATGTACGTCTAACTATTAAATTTAAAAATAAGTTTAGATGACTACAGACTATCTTTGTAGCCATCTTCATACGCAATTTTGAAATATACTGCGGATGATTCCATTGAATGAATTTATTCAACTGGATTTCACCATTCCAATGTTTCATGAACAGCATCGTATAGACCCCGCAGCTATATTCATCACTCTATTTGGGAACAACTGGAATATCCCATTTCTAGTTGCTCCAGTCTTCCACCCTTTTTGCGAAGGTGAGGAAGATCTTCACGTACTTCACCACGTCCTCGTAAATTTCTTTGTAAACACTCCATTTATCTGGATCCTGAGTGTCCAAGCTGTTAAGAAAAATGAACCGCTTCGTGGGGAAGTTAAAACAAATGACGAAGAAAAGATTGTGGTGGTAGATAGGAATCATGTACTGCATTTGAAATAGTGTAATTAGAGTCACAATTAGAGTAAAAGTGAGAATTGCCACAAAATTTCCAAGATATATATATATATATATATATATATATATATATATGTATGTAGAAAATACTTACATGATCACAAGTTGAATGATCTAAGTGCGGACAATGTTGTTGTAACAACCCACTTGTAATATTACTCACATCATAGTACGGAAGCATAAAATTCATACTTACTTACCAAGGGGGATGTTACAAGCACGATATTCATCGCAAAATAGAGTTTAAGTAAACCATCATAGGATAACATTTTCAATTTCTCATTCTCAAATCGTTAACATGTTCACATATAGATAATTCTAAAAAAAAGAAAGGATCTAAAGCTATAGTTGGCACCCCATTGATGCTTTTCTCCTTGGTAGTCCTTGATCTAGGTTTTTCTCCTTAAATGGCCTTCTAGCTCATGAGCTTGCTCCTACCTATGGGCATCACACCCCTTGACATGCAATAAAACCAATGGTAAGTGGATTGAACGTGTTATAATATTAAGAAAACTTGAGAACTAAAAATAAACATTTAACATTAAACATTGGACATTGAAAAGACATGCATTTTCTTTAAGTTGATTTCTTTTATCTTAACCTATATAAGTATCCTCGGGTTGCACAAATGTGCCTCTTCTCTTATGCACTGAAGAGCCTCTTAGGTTGCATCGAAGTGCCTCTTCTCTTATGCACCAAAGTGCCTCTTCTCTTATGAGGAACTTATATAAGTTTTACTTTAACATTTTCTTTCTCTTAAGGCTCTTATCTTTACATTAGACTTTATTGGTAACATTATCATTAAGATTCATGAAAGTGATACCATACATAACCTATAGTTCAATTCATCATAACTTTACTAACTTTATCAATTAGGAACAGTAAATAACATAAACATGACATTCATTGCAAAATTCATATATATGCATAATTAAACCAACCAATTTAACTATGTTCAATTGCATGGGTCACTTACCTTTTCACTTGGAGAGTATCTTCTCTCTCTTACCAGGTTGAGTAAAACCCTAATCACATCATGGATTTGAGAAATCCTAATTATCCTGTTTGCAACATATCTCACATTATTATACATTTTGTTCACCAAATAAAACCCTAATTTCGATTTCCTATAAAACCAACATTTGGTGATTTATAAACAGACTCTAAAAACTACATATTCAGATTTCTCTCAAAAAACCATTCCCAAAATATATTTTTGCTCATTTTTCTGAGCATCGAGCGATTTACTATGAATTAACAAAATGGACCAATTGAAATTCAGAAAAATGCCACATTGGCCTTTTTATCCACAGGGATCCTTGGCCCGGCTGATGTGGGCCAATGAGAGTCGGCCATGTAGGCACATGTCTCTTCCAGGTGGATTAGTAGTCAAAAGACGCAGACAGGCAGTGAAAGACTCATATGCCCTTAGGGGCATTTACTGACTGTAGCGTGACAAGGGGATATCTTCGTCATTTTGGGGTCCGGATTGTCCCTACTCGAGGTCCCACATTGCGAGTAGCAACCGCAGGTGATCCCTGTAGATGATCTCGTGGGGCAAACCACCTCCAACCAAAAGAAGAGAAGAATTAACTCCATCTGGTTGTCATGAAGCCAATGACCCTTACTGAGGGTCAAACCGTGGTCGGAACGACAATCTTGACTCACTGGAAAAGCTACAGATCTTGGAATGGCGAGGGAAAACAAAGCGAGAGGGAAAGAGGGAAACCCGAGCCCTCAAAACTCAATAGAAGAGCTCATGAGGTTGATGTGAAGGAAGGGTCCGGTCACACAGAAGAGAAGAGTCACTGGAGGCACTGCTCCACGCCACACCATAAAAATAGGGGAAACACCCTGAGGCGAAGACCAAGGTACATCAGGCGGTAAAACACCCAAAAGTGGTCGAGAATCATTCTAGGAGGCACGGTGAGGTGGAAGGAAGTGACACTGGGGTCGGAGACTCACTAAGATGCCATGGCGGTAGTTGTCGACAAGGGAGCAGGCTCGGCCCTACAGGGTACGACAACTAGAGGCTCAGTGAGACAAAACAACGACATGGTGATGAAGGGTGGTGGACGAGGATGCTCACTGTGGGTTTGATCGAACTGAGGTGGCCGGAGCGGCGCCCACTAGGCCAAAATCATCAGGGGATGAGGTCGAGTAGGTCCTGCTACTCGGGGGCATGGAAGAGGAAATTGAAGGTGGAGGGAGAAATGTCGAAGCCAAAAAGTTCTCTTGAGACCTTGAGGTGAGGAGGGGAGGGAGTATGGCGGTGGCTGCGTAAACTGGCAAAGAGAACAACGTGAATCCTAAAGGGTGTTTTAAGTATAGTACACGAGAGCCCACAAGAAAGGGCTCGTTTGGTGCGTGAGAGAGTGACGAATCTGGGGGAGAAAGAATCGTGAGGAAAGAACGAGCAAAGAGTGAGAAATCTGTCGGGAAATAACAGGTTGTTGGTGCCCCACCTGCCTAAAATGGCGGGAGGTAGGGGATGATGCTGACACTGTCGAACCTTGATTCGATGGTCAAAAAAGGTTCGCATATAGGGAAAATAAAGGGGTAACACGTGATAGGGATTTAAATCCCAAAACTTTAGGAAATCGAGTGTATTAAATGTAACTCTACAAAAATTAAATATGAAACTTTCCTATTTTAATTGTAGGGTCAAACAAACTCCAACTGAGTCCAAATTTGGACCATTGACTAATTAAATGTTCTCAAATATTCCTAGACAATTAGATTTAGGTCCTTGAATGTTAATTCAATGATTTATATTTTTGTTACTCATCTTAATTCAAATGCACAAACTAAATAAATAATTAAGGGGAAACTTTCCTTTGTGGATTTTCACTCCAAAATTCGAGATGATCACTATTTGTCTCTTTTAAAGTCCTCACATACTCATTCCTTGCCTTTTTATGCACTTTATTTATAGGAGAGAGAAAAAAAGAGGTAATATCACTTCCCTCCTATGTTTAAAAAAATAATAATAGGGGAATTGTCTTAATGATGCCAAGAGAGTATGCTTTTTCGTATTTTCGAAATAAATGAATAAGGGGCACATTATTATTTCTTTTTGGCAATTCCAAGAAGATGAGAGAGAAAATGAACATTAGGGATTTTATTTTGAAATATATAAAAAGGAAAAGCATACTTATTGCCCAAGTCTCTTATATTCCGAATTTCTTGCTTCTTTATCTTTCTCTTTCACTTTCAATCCTTTTAAACTTATTTCATAAAAGAAAAGGGAAAATGCATTACCATTTACACAAATATTTTCAACACATTAAATAAAAGGGGGAAAAGTTATTTTGATTCCTTTTCCTATTTCTCTTTGCATTGAAATCCTAAAAGTAAAACTATTTTGAACTATTTGCATTAAGGCCCTTAACAAATTTTCATTTAGGGAAAACTGCATAAAGGTTTTAAAATACCCATAAAAATTTTGATGTTACATTTCTACCCACCTTAATTAAATTTCGTCCTCAAAATTTTATTAAAAGTACCCACCTTAGAAAATTTCCATATCAAGTGCAAAACTTTCAACATGCTAATATTATCATGGGAATCAGAAGTTTAAACATTTCCACATAATAAAAGTTTGAAAGGAAAAGCTATTACACTACTAAACTTTTACTCAGTCTTTTTATCATCACTATCGACCATGGCAAAGATTCTAGCCTGCCTCTTCTCCTTAGGTGCTTGGTTGACATTAGGTTCCTTCTTTTGAAACTTGGGGCAGTTAGGCCTTATGTAGCCTATCTCGCCACATGCATAGTGAACACATGTCCCAAACCTGCATTCACTTAGGTGATACTTGGAACATTTTGCACACTGGGTCTTTGCATGCTGGTTTGCAACAACTTCAGTTGGTGCCTTCCTTTTCTTGTCATTGTGGTGGTTGGAGTTGTGGTTGTTGTGGTGTCTCTCCTTCTTCCATGTGCTTCCTGGGTGATCTTCTTGTTCTAGGGCAGCATGATGGCTCTCCTTCTTCCATGCTCTTCCTGGGTGATCTTCTAGCTCTAGGGTAACATCTAGGGCACTTTGGATTGTACGGTACCCACGTCCCGATAAGGCAAAACTAAGGTTTGGCTTTAGACCTCTAAGGAACTTCTTTGTCTTGCGTCGTTCATCATAGTCGTATCCATACTTCTGCAGAATCTAAAATTTTATCACATATTGGGTGACCGTCATGTCACCATGTTGACGTATGTTTCAAAATTCTTCCTCCTTCTCGATCATGGCCTCAGATATGTAGTGGTCTTTGAAGGCTTCAAAAAATTCCTCCCATGTGAATGGAGGAGCATCAGCTTCACGAGAACCTAGTAGGTTCTCCGATCATGTCCTAGCAACACAATTCAGCATATGTGTTCTAAAATGGACCTAGGAGTGGTTGGGACAGTCTAAGTCACAGAAGCAATGTTCCATGTGCTGCATCCAACTCTCGGCTTTTCCTACCACGTCCATCTCTTCTTCCCCAACAAACGAGTCAGGCTTGATCTTCAAAAAGTCGACTAGGGAAAGCTCGGGGTTGACCCTAGGGTTGCCAACTTGGTGTTCTCTTCTCCCCAAGGTAGTGGCTAGAGCTCTAACAAGGACATCAAAGGGCTTCATGGGGGTTTCTTGATGTGGAGATTCTCGATTTTCTCCCATGCTAACAGAGTCACCTTCATTCCCACCCATGGCTACCTTTTTGTTCTCACCTTTCTTCTTAGGAGCCATCACTGTGAAAAAGACATAAACTACATGACATCATGAGAAAAGCCTGGTGGCCAACCATATTTTGGCTCTAATACCATTATTGTAACACCCCACTTGTAATATTATTAACATCAGAGTGCGGAAGCATAAAATTCATACTTATTTACCAAGGGTGATGTCACAAACATGATATTCATTGCAAAATAGAGTTTAAGTAAACCATCACAGGATAACCTTTACAATTTATCATTCTCAAATCCTTAACATGTTCACATATACATAATTCTAACAAAAAGAAAGGATCTAAAGTAATAGTTGGTGCCCCACCGATGCATTTTTCCTTAGTAGTCCTTAATCTAGGTTTTTCTCTGTAAATGGCCTTCTATCTCCTGAGCTTGCTCCTACCTGCGGGCATCACATCCCCCAACCATGCAATAAAACCAATAGTAAGTTGATTGAACATGTTATAATATTAAGAAAACTTGAGAACTAAAATAAACATTTAACATTATACATTGAACATTGAAAAGACATGCATTTTGTTTTAAGTCAATTTCTTTTATCTTAACCTATATAAGTATCCTCGGGTAGCACAAATGTGCCTCTTCTCTTATGCATCGAAGTGCCTCTTAGGTTGCACCGAAGTGCCTCTTGTCTTATGCACCGAAGTGCCTCTTCTCTTATGAGGAACTTATATAAGTTTTACTTTAACATTTTATTTCTCTTAAGGATATTATCTTTACATTAGACTTTATTGGTAACATTATCATTAAGATTCATGAAAGTGATACCATACATAACCTATAGTTCAATTCATCATAACTTTATTGACTTTTGCAATCAGGAACAGTAAATAACATAAACATGACATTCATTGCAAAATTCATATATATGCATAATTAAACCAACAAATTTAACTATGTTCAATTGCATGGACCACTTACCTTTTCACTTGGAGAGTATCTTCTCTCTCTTCCTAGGTTGAGTAAAACCCTAATCATGTCCTGGGTCAGAGAAATTCTAATTATCCTATTTGTAACATATCTCACAATATTATACATTTTATTCACCAAATAAAACCCTAATTTCCATTTACTATAAAACCAACATTTGGTGATTTATAAACAGACTCTAAAAACTAAATATTTAGATTCCTCTCAAGAAACCATTCCTAAAATATATTTTTTCTCATTTTTATGAGCACCTAGTGATTTACTATGAATTAATATAATATGGGCCAATTGAAATTCAGAAAAATGCCACATACGCCTTTTTATCCACTGGGATCCTGGGCCCGGCTAATGTGGGCCAAAGAGAGCTCGCTATGTAGGCACATGTCTCGCCCAGGTGGATTAGTGGTCAAAAGACGCGGTCAAGAGGTGAAAGACTCATATGCCCTTTGGGGCATTTACTAACTGCAGCGTCACACGGGGATATCTTCGTCATTTTGGGGTCTGGATTGTCCCTGCTCGAGGTCCCATGTTGCGAGCAGCAACCACAGGTGATCCCTACATACGATATCATGGGGCAAGCTGCCTTCGACCAAAATAAGAGGAGAATTAACTCCGTCTCATTGTCACGAAGCCAATGACCCTTACTGAGGGTCAAACCGTAGCCGGAATGACAATCTTGACTCACTGAAAAAGCTACAGATCTTGGCATGGAGAGGGAAAACAAAGTGAGAGGGAAAGAGGGAAACTCGAGCCCTCAAAACTTGATAGAAGATCTCATGAGGTCGATGTGAAGGGGGGATACGATCGCGTAAAAGAGAAGAGTCACTGGAGGCACTGCTCCACGCCACACCGTAAAAATAGGGGAAACTCCCCGAGGCAAACCAAGGTACGACAGGCGGCAAAGCACCCAAAAGTGGTCGAGAATCATTCTAGGAGGCGTGGCGAGGTGGATGGAAGTGACACCGGGGTCAGAGACTCACTAAGATGCCATGGCGGTAGTCGCCGACAAGGGAGGTACTACTACAGATCTGGCCTTTGGCGTCGGTTATTTAACCTCTTTTCGCGACGGTTTCCAAGCGACTCCTATGTGGGCGCCGCCAAAAGTCATAACCAAAATGCTTCACACCACCGAAAATGTGCTAGCAGGGCCCCATCAGCGTCGGTTATAAGTAATAACCGACGCCAACTCATCTGCCACCATAGCCGTGCTGGCCATAACGGCGTCAGTTTTCTACTAATAACCGACACCATATCACCTGCCACTACGACCGTGCTGTCCAACACGGCCGTGCTGGCCAGGCTGTCTGGCAACATTAGGCGGCAATTTTATTCTATTAATCGACGATGTAAACCTTTGTTGTCGGTTTTAGACAAATAACCGACGCCTATGGTTTGATTTTTTTTCTTATCAGTTTGCAGGCCTGATGTGGCTGGTCGCAGGATGAGAACCTGTAGTTCAATGGAACTAAACTATAGGTTTACAACATCTGTTGATATCAGCCAACAAACAGGCCACAAACCTACAAAATCAACAAATATTCTTTTCACACATTCACACATAGGTAGATACATTCAGACATCAATTCAATTTTCACATTCACATATGTAGAAACATTCAAATACATGTAGAAACATTCAGACATATAGAAACACATGTATAAACATGCATTTACAAAATATCATTCTTCATCGCTATCAGCATCCCAATTATATCTTACAGTCCCCACTGCTTGTATGGATCTTGCCCATTCTTATCTTATGTCATTTAATACTTCCATCGTATATAGAGCATGTACATATTTTAAGGCTTTTAAGGATTTACCTATAGTGGGGTCAGTTTTAAACACCTGTAAAGAGAATGATGTATATATAAGTAATAATATATAAATAAGATTGATATATTTCATACTATCTAATGAGACTATATATAATACCTTAGGTATGGCATTGATTTCATCTGCATGTTTGATAATAATGTCCATAAACTGCATCACATAGAATGTACATACCCAGCCGTTGTCTTGTGTAGCACACTATAAAATGAATACAAAATATTAAAAAATACAAATAAGCACAGTTCACATAAATAACATATACATTGGAGTCGGGAACTTACTTTCACGTTCTTCCAAATTATTGGTTGGTTCTTTTTACTGGAGACCTTTCCTCCAGCCTTTTTGAACACGTCTAAACCTCTACATGTTAATGTAACACAATAAATTGCATAATTAAATAGTAATGTAATAACACATGTTAACGTATATAAAAATGAAATATTTCTCACCAGAATAATGTCATTCTTATTACGTGTCCAATTTTTGGATTCAATGTACTCCCCGCAGGATCTAGATAATAGACAGTGAACGTCCTGAGGAGAATAACTAGTAACTCCCAATGCTTAGCGCTAGAGGTAAAAAAGTTAAAAATTAATAACTCAAAATCCACAATAAAAATATAATTTTCTTAAGTCCAAATTATAAGTAAAGTAAACTTACTTCACATTGAATGGAGCTACTATTATCGTCTTCTTTTTTTGACCAAAAATTGTAAAAGCATCACAACAGTATTGTGGAACGCTATCAGGGTCTTTAGCTACCAGACTAATCAATGATGGAATAAAAAATCCCACATGTTCAAATCCTAATTGTTTACATTGAATTTCGACTAAGTAGCTGCAAAACATGTATTATGTATGCATTAATATATAAGAAACCAGATCACTGGATCCTACACAAGGTATATGGATGTATAAATAAGATCTCACCTTATCCATGCCTCTATCATTGATGTATTCATCCAATCATAGTTAAACAACTCAATAATATCTTGTATAAATAGAGAGCTTTTGTATGATTGACCTGCATAATCCGCTTCTAAAGAAACAACTATAGGGCAATGTATATTATGTGCACATAGCCATACTACCATTCCCTTACAAGAAGGACCTAATGGGAATTTTAGGTCAGTTGGAACCCAACTTGGTAATGCAGGAAGTGGAGGTGGAGGCCTAGATGCTTCGGGTGTCTTCTTTTTAACCTGTACATATAATTTTAGATCAATTGACCCCATATATAAACATTAACAATTTAACATAATGTCAATTTATCTTACAATTTCAGTAGTGTAGACGACATCTACTTTGGGCCACAATATCACCCCGCCTTCTGCCTCACCAAGTGTATCAATATCTGGGAAAGGCATATAGCAATGCATCTTCCCTCCAATCGGGGATTACACGTATCAGGAATTTGATAGTTTCTGTAATATCATTTGGTGTTTGAGATAGTTGATGTAAGACTTTATCTTCAAACCACTTAGTAAAAGTCTTGTTATGCTCTCTAGCAAGCCACATTGAACTGGCTCGAGGATGTTGTCTCTTGATGAAATTGGTATGTTCCTCGATATAAACACTCACTTTGTCCATGTTGTGTAAAATATATAAGTGACCTTGTTCCAACTGCTCACAACTGATTACTTTCACCCGTGATCCCAAAATTCCTTTGCCCCCTCATTATTCTTGTCATTAACGGGAGTGTCAATACCACTCAGAAAGTCATTGCAAAAATCCATAACCTGTCTCGCCACATAACCCTCAATAATACTCCCTTCAGGCTGATAACGGTTTCGAACATCACCTTTAAAAACACTCATGTATCGTTCAAAGGGATACATCCAATGTAAGAAAACGGGTCCCAACATTTTCACTTCCCTAGTCAAGTGGACAACAAGATGTACCATGATATCAAAGAACGAAGGAGGGAAATACATCTCAAGCTGACATAGGGTTACAACCACTTCTCTTTGCAAATTATCGAGAGTATCAGGGTCAATAACTTTGCTGCATAGACTGTTGAAAAAGAAATAAAGTCTGGTGATTGCAAACCTTACATGCTTCGGCAATATAGATCGAATTGCCACAGGAAATATTTGTTGAAAAAGAAATAAATCTGGTGATTGCAAACCTTAAAATTTGCCAAGCATTCACAAAAAGCTTTCTTCTCCTTTCTAGACAATGTGTAACAAGCGAGAGGTAAGTATGTTTGTTTATTACCCATTTCATGTAATTCTGTTAATTCTGACCTTATTCCCATTTCACGTAGGCCCAATCTAGATTTTATCCCAACTTTAGTCTTACCTAGTATATTCAACAGAGTACCAATGACGCTATCACAAACATTTTTCTCAACGTGCATGACATCGATACAATGCCTGACTGTCAAAGAACTCCAATAAGGAAGATCCCAAAATATTGACTTCTTCTTGAATGAAGAATTGTCACTCCGTGTGGCCATAGTACATTGTGATCTCTTACCAAATTCATTGACAATGTCTTTTACTCTTTCATAAACAATATCCCCTGGTATAGGTTTAGATGTAGTATGTTCCTCATTCCATCCATTGAATGCTTTGCGCTTCCTACGATACAGATGGAATTTTGAAAGAAACCTTCGATGACCAAGATATACAGTCTTGCCGCCATGTTTTAGTCTTATTGAATCGGTGTTCTTTTCACATATAGGACATGCTTTAGCTCCTTTGACATTATATCCAAAAAAATTCCCATATGCTGGAAAGTCATTAATAGTTCAAAACAACATAGCGTGTAAATGAAATGTCTCTCTTCGTGAAGCATCATAGGTCATCACACCTTCACCCCAGAGTTTCTTTAAGTCATAAATCAGAGGTTCAAGATAAACATCGATATAATTTCCAGGTTGTTTAGGGCCCGATATCAACAACGACAGCATAATGTACTTATTTTTCATACACAGCTAGGGAGGAAGATTGTATATAACAAGCATGACTGGCCAAGTGCTATGTTGGCTGCTCAATGTCCCGTATGGATTCATCCCATATGTACAAAGCCCAAGTCTTAGATTCCTATCTTCTTCACCAAATTTGGGGTACAATAGATTAATCTTCTTCCACTGTGGGGAATCAAATGCATGTCATAGGATCCCATCATTTATTTTCTTAACATCTGCATGCCACCTCAAATTCTTCACATCTATCGGATTTGCAAACAAGCGTTGAAACTGTGATATTATAGGTAGATACCACATCACCTTGGTAGGAGAACCAGTTTTAGACTCCCCCGAAGTCATCAATTTATACCATAACACACCACATTTTGGACAATCTTTCAAATCCACATAGTCCTTTTAAAATAATACACAATCCTTCGGGCATGCATGTATCTTCTTGGCCTCCATTACCATTGGGCACAACAATTTCTTTACCCGGTATGTTGAGATTTGTAGTTCGTTTCCTTCAGGAAGCATTTCTTTCAACAAAGTCAACAATGAAGTGAAGTTTTTGTCGCTCCATCTATTGTTAGCTTTCAAATTATACAATCTCAACACAACGCTAAGCTTTGTAAACTTAGTACAACCTGTGTATAATGGTATCTCAGCATCATGCACAATGTTTCTAAAGATGGGAGGTGGATCGGTGTGCTCTACCCTACAACTATCCAACATCACATCAATGATGTCTACCGGAACTGGTTCGTTCACATTTACGTCATCGGAGACAATTTCTTGTTCCACCCAAGCACTGCTATCGACTTCCACTGGTTTCAGGTTTGAAATCTCTATATGTCAGTGCCATGTACAATCTCGTTGCACATGACATGACTTTTGATTTCGTCACTAGTGCTAACTTTCAAGTTGTTACCGCAATGCCTACATGGATAGTAGAACCTATCTCCAGGTTGTTTCCTATGTTCCTCGGCAAATCTAATAAACTGATCAAGACCAGATATAAACTCTGGGGTGCAGCGATTGCGAATGGACATCCATGATCTATCCATTCTATGATCAAAGAGAAAATAAGTATATATTAGGACAAAATTAGGGTCTAGGGTTAACAAATACATGTGATGACATTCTTATATATAATAAATGTACATGTACCACCTATCCCATCCTTGAACACCTAATCTCACTAGTAAGTGTATAATGTGTATTGGGTTTTCAAGAAAATTTCGGTAGCATTTCCTCGCTATTCTCCAAGTACATATGTACTTAGAGAACAAATGGGGAAATGCTACCAAAATTTTCTTGAAAACCCAATACACATTATACACTTACATCCTAAGTGAGATTAGGTGTTCAAGAACGGTCCCAAACCGTGGACTATCCAAGATTTACTCCTAACGAGTAAATCTTGGATGGGTTTCTAGGCCAACAAATACGTTTATGTTGTCATTCCAATACATGCAATCCTAGTTTCATCACAATTGATGTTAGGGTTTCATCACAATTTTAGGTATCATATAGAGTATGTCTATGTTAGGGTTTCATCATGCAATAGGGATTCATGTAGATGTTAGGGTTTCATCACAATTAATTTCATCATAATTGATTTCATCACAAGATTTGAACATAATTGATTTCATCATATAATTGAACATATTAATTGATTTCATCATATAATTGAACAAAATTAATTTTAACATAATTGATTTCATCATATAATTGATTTCATCACAAATTCATAATTGATTTCATTTGAATATATACCCTCTTCTTCTTCCTTCTCCCTCCTTACCAACAGCAAGAATGGTCGTGCCATCCCACACGGCCGTTCTTGCTATTGGTAAGGAGGGAGAAAAAAGAAGAAGAGCAGGCTACTAGAACAAGAAGACGAGGGCCTACTGTTGGTAGCAGCATAGAGACGGAGGCAGTGGTGTGAGGAGAAGGGCGCCGAGCACCAACGACAAGAGAAGGGCGACGAGCACACCAGCGATAGGAGAAGGGAGCCGAGAAGAGAAGGAAAGGCACCGGCGGTGAGCAGAGAAGTAGCAGTAGGTGGTGGCGAGCAGTAGCAGCAGGCAACGCGGAGGCAAGGGCCGGCGACGGTGACGCAACAGGGGTCAGGAGTCGATCGCACG
This sequence comes from Alisma plantago-aquatica, assembly GCA_963693085.1. Taxonomy (NCBI): domain Eukaryota; kingdom Viridiplantae; phylum Streptophyta; class Magnoliopsida; order Alismatales; family Alismataceae; genus Alisma; species Alisma plantago-aquatica. The sequence continues at coordinate 1,475,756,704 of OY856409.1, read as the reverse complement.
ATGCAACAGAAGAAAGGGGAATTAGAGTAATCTGCTGTGCATGGGGGCTATTAAATTACTAAAGGGCGTCGGTTATCTATAACAACTGACACCTTTACTATTCAGCATCGGTTATCCCAATAAAATCGACGTCAATTTACCCTAAATTTTTTGGTGGGGAGGGCGCGCGAACCCTTATCTGCGTCGGTTATCCCACGACAACCGACGTCCATATGGTAAAATTCGCACGCAATTTTTATCTTCTTTAGGTGTCAGTTATTCGGTAAAACAACGACGTTATATGTTACACTTTGGGGGCAATTTTTTTCACTTGAAAAAATTGGATTTTGCGAGCTATTTTAGGCGTCGGTTTCATTTTTTCAGCCGACGCTGAATAGAAGCCGATACCCGTGGCTGGCTGGTCTTCAAATATGGACATCAATTTTCCTTAATAGTCGACATGTAATGATGATCAGCGTCAGTTTCATGAAATAATCGATGCCCCGAAAAGTGACTTTGAACGTTGTTTCTGTAGCAGTGAGGGGGCTCAGCCCTATAGGGTACGACAACTGGGGGCTCGGTGAGACAAAACAATGACATGGAGATGAAGGGTAGTGGACGAGGATGCTCGCCGTGGGTTTGATCAAACTGAGGTGGCCGGAGCGGCGCGCACCAGGCCAAAATCACCAGGGGACGAGGTCGAGTAGGTCTTGCTGGTCGGGGGCACGAAAGAGGAAATTGAAATCGGTGGGAGAAACGTTAGAGCCTGGAGATTCTCTTGAGACATTAAGGTGAGGAGGGGAGGGAGTATGGAGGCGGCTGCATAAACTGGAAAAAAGAATAGTGTGAGCCCTAAAGGGCAATTTAAGTATAGTACAGGAGATCCCACGAGCAAGGGCTCGTTTGGTGCACAAGAGAGTGACGAATCCAGTGGAGAAAGAATCGCGAGGAAAGAGCAAGCACACAGAGAGAAATCTATTGGCAAATAACAGGTTGTTGGCGCCCCACTTGCCTTAAGTGGTAGGAGGTAGGGGATGACATCGATGCCGTCAGACCTTGATCTGATGGTCAGAAAAGGCACACGTATAGGGAAAATAAAGGGGTAAAGCGTGATAGGGATTTAAATCCTGAAACTTTAGGAAATCGAGTGTATTAAATGTAACTCTAATCAAATTAAATACAAAACTTTCCTATTTTAATTGGAGGGTCAAACAAACTCCAACTGAGTCCAAATTTGGACCATTGACTAATTAAATGGTCTGGAATATTCCTAGCCAATTAGATTTAGGTTCCTTGAATGTTAAGTCAATGATTTCTATTTTTGTTAGTCATCTTAATTTAAATGCACAAACTAAATAAATAACTAAGGCGAACTTTCCTTAATTCGAGATGATCACTATTTGTCTCTTTTAAAGTCATACTCATTCCTTGCCTTTCTATGCACTTTCTTTAGAGGAGAGAGAAAACAAGAGGTAATATCACTTCCCTACTATTTTAAAAATAAAATAAAAGGGGAAGTGGCTTAATGATGCCAAGAGAGTATATTTTCTCATATTTTCAAAATAAATGAATAAGGGGCACATTATTATTACTTTTTGAAAATTCAAAGAAGAGGAGAGAGAAAATGAACATTAGGGGTTTATTTTGAAATATATAAAAAGGAAAAGCATACTTATTGCCCAAGTCTCTTATATTTCGAATTTCTTGCTTCTTTATCTTTCTCTTTCTCTTTCAAACCTTTTAAACATATTTCATAAAAGAAAATGGAAAATACAATACCATTTACGCAAATATTTGCAACACATTAAATAAAAAGGGGGACAAGTTATTTTGAGTCCTTTTCCTATTTCTCTTTGCATTGAAGTCCTAAAAGTAACACTATTTTGAACTATTCACATTAAGGCCCTTAAAATTTTTCATTTAGGGAAAACTACAAAAAGGATTTAAAATACCCATAAAAATTGGGATGTTACATTTCTACCCACCTAAATTAAATTTCATCCTCAAAATTTTATTAAAACTACCCACCTTAGAAATTTTCCATATCAAGTGCAAAACTTTCAACATGCTAATATTACCATGGGAATCAGTAGTTTAAACATTTCCACACAATAAAAGATTGAAAGGAAAAAAGTTATTACACTACTAGACTTTTACTTAGTCTTTTCATAATCACTATCGACCATGGCAATGATTCTAGCCTGCCTCTTCTCCTTAGGTGCTTGGTTGACATTAGGCTCCTTCTTTTGAAACATGGGGCAGTTAGGCCTTATGTGGCCTATCTCACCACATGCATAGAAAAAACATGTCCCAAACCTGCATTCACCTAGGTGATACTTGGAACATTTTGCACACTGGGTCTTTGCATGCTGGTTTGCAACAACTTCGTCAGTGTCTTCCTTTTCTTGTCATTGTGGTGGTTGGAGTTGTGGTTGTTGTGGTGGCTCTCCTTCTTCCATGCTCTTCCTGGGTGATCTTCTAGCTCTAGGGCAACATCTAGGGCACTTTGGAGTGTACGGTGCCCACGTCCCGACAAGGCAAAATGAAGGTCTGACTTCAGACCTCTAATGAACTTCTTTGTCTTCCGTAGTTCATCATAGTTGTAATCATACTTCTGCAGGATCCAGAATTTCATCGCATATTGGGTGACCGTCATGTCACCATGTTGACGTAAGTTTTGAAATTCTTCCTCCTTCTCGATCATGGCCTCAGATATGTAGTGGTCTTTGAAGGCTTTAGAAAATTCCTCCCATGTGAATGGAGGGGCATCAGCTTCACGAGAACCTAGTAGGTTCTCCCACCATGTCCTAGTAGCACCCTTCAGCATATGTGTTCCAAAACGGACCTTGGAGTGGTTGGGACAGTCTAAGTCACAGAAGCAATGTTCCATGTACTGCATCCAGCTCTCGGCTTTTCCTACCACGTCCATCTCTTCTTCCCCAGCAAACGCGTCGGGCTTGATCTTCAGAAAGTCGACTAGGGAAAGCTTGGGGTTGACCCTTGGGTTGCCCACTTGGTCTTCTCTTCTCCCCAATGTAGTGCCTAGAGCTCTAATAAGGATATCAAAGGGCACCATGTGGGTTTCTTGACATGGAGATTCTCGATGTTCTCCCATGCTAACAGATTCACCTCCATCCCCACCCATGGCTACCTTTTCATTATCACCTTTCTTCTTAGGAGCCATCACTGTGAAAAAGACATAAACTACATGAGATCATGAGAAAGGCTTGGTGGCCAACCATATTTTGGCTTTGATACCATTATTGTAACACCCCACTTGTAATATTATTCACATCAGAGTGCGGAAGCATAAAATTCATACTTATTTACCAAGGGGGATGTCATGAACATGATATTCATTGCAAAATAGAGTTTAAGTAAACCATCACAGGATAACATTTACAATTTCAAATTCTCAAATCCTTAACACGTTCACATATACATAATTCTAACAAAAAGAAAGGAACTAAATCTATAGTTGGCACCCCACTGATGCTTTTCTCCTTGGTAGTCCTTGATCTAGGTTTTTCTCCTTAGATGGCCTTCTAGCTCCTGAGCTTGCTCCTACCTACGGGCGTCACACCCCCAGCCATACAATAAAACCAATGGTAAGTGGATTGAACATGTTATAATATTAAGAAAACTTGAGAACTGAAAATAAACATTTAACATTAAACATTGAACATTGAAAAGACATGCATTTTCTTTTAAGTCAATTTCTTTTATCTTAACCTATATAAGTATCCTCGGGTTGCACAAATGTGCCTCTTCTCTTATGCATCGAAGTGCCTCTTAGGTTGCACCGAAGTGCCTCTTCTCTTATGCACCAAAGTGCCTCTTCTCTTATGAGGAACTTATATAAGTTTTACTTTAACATTTTCTTTCTCTTAAGGCTCTTATCTTTACATTATACTTTATTGGTAACAATATCATTAAGATTCATGAAATTGATACCATACATAACCTATAATTCAATTCATCATAACTTTACAGACTTTAGCAATTAGGAATAGTAAATAACATAAACATGACATTCATTGCAAAATTCATATATATGCATAATTAAACCAACCAATTTAACTATGTTCAATTGCAAGGACCACATCTCTTTTCACTTTCAGAGTATCTTGTCTCTCTTCCTAGGTTGAGTAAACCCCTAATCATGTCTTGGGTCATAGAAATCCTAATCATCCTGTTTGCAACATATCTCACATTATTATACATTTTATTCACCAAATAAAACCCTGATTTCCATTTCCTATAAAACCAACATTTGGTGATTTATAAACGGACTCTAAAATGTACATATTCGGATTCCTCTTGAAAAGACATTCCCAAAATATATTTTTGCTCATTTTTCTGAGCATCTCGCGATTTACTATGAATTAACAAAATGGACCAATCGAAATTAAAAAAAATGCCACATAGGCCTTTTTATCCCCTGGGATCCTGGGCCCAGCTGATGTGGGCCAATGAGAGCCAACCATGTAGGTGAGGGTCTCACCCAGGTGGATTAGTGGTCAAAAGATGTGGTTAGGCGGTGAAAGATTCATATGCCCTTAGGGGCATTTACTGACTGTAGCGTGACATGGGGATATCTTCGTCATTTTGGGGTCCGGATTGTCCCTGCTCGAGGTCCTGCATTGCAAGCAACAACCGTAGGTGATCCCTGCAGATGATCTCATGGGGAAAGACACCTCCGGCCAAAAGAAGAGGTGAATTAACTCTGTCTGGTTGTCACAAAGCCAATGACCCTTGTTGAGGGTCAAACTGTGACCGGAACTACATCTTAACTCACCGGAAAAGCTACATATCTTGGCATGGCGAGGGAAAACAAAGTGAGAGGGAAAGTGGGAAACTCGAGCCCTCAAAACTCGATAGAAGAGCTCATGAGGCCGATGTGAAGGTGGGGTCCAGTCGTGCGGAAGAGAAGAGTCGCTGGAGGCACTGCTCCACGCCACACCGTAAAAACAAGGGAAACACCCCAAGGGAAACCAAGGTACAACAGGCGACAAATCACCCAAAAGCGGGCAAGAATCATTCTAGGAGGTGCGGAGAGGCAGACGGAAGTGACACTGGGGTTAGAGACTCACTAAGATGCCATGGAGGTAGTCACCGGTAAGGGAGGGGTCTCGGCCCTATAGGGTATGACAACTGGGGGCTCGACGAGACAAAACGACGTCATGGAGATGAAGGGCGACGGGCAACGATGCTCGCCGTGGGTTTGAACAAACCGAGGTGGCCGGAGCGGTGCGCATCAGGCCAAAATTGTTGGGGGACGAGGTCAAGTAGGTCCTACTGCTCGAGGGCACAGAAGAGGAAATTGAAGGTGGAGGGTGAAACATCGGAGCCTGGAGGTTCTCTTGAGACCTTGAGGTGAGGTGGGGAGGGAGTATGGCGGCGGCTATGTAAACTGGCGGAGAGAACTGTGTGATCCCTAAAGGATGTTTTAAGTATAGTGCACGAGAGCCCATGAGCAAGGGCTCGTTTGGTGCACGAGAGAGTGACGAATCTGGAGGAGAAAGAATTGCGAGGAAAGAGCGAGCACAGAGAGAGAAATCTGTCAGGAAATAACAGGTTGTTGGCGCCCCACCTGCCTTAAGTGGTGGGAGGTAGGGGATGACGTTGACGCAATTAGACCTTGATCTGATGGTTAGAAAAGATGCGCGTATAGGGAAAATAAAGGGGTAACACGTGACAGTGATTTAAATCCCAAAACTTTAGGAAATCGAGTGTATTAAATGTAACTCTAATCAAATTAAATACAAAACATTCCTATTTTAATTGGAGGGTCAAACAAACTCCAAATGAGTCCAAATTTGGATCATTGTCTAATTAAATGGTCTAGAATATTCCTAGATGATTAGATTTAGGTTCCTTGAAAGTTAAGTCAATGATTTTTATTTTTTTACTCATCTTAATTTAAATGCACAAACCAAAATAAATAATTAAGGGGAAACTTTCCTTTGTGGATTTTCACTCCAAAATTCAAGATGATCACTATTTGTCTCTTTTAAAGTCATGACATACTCATTCCTTTCCATTTTATGCACTTTCTTTATAGGAGAGAGAAAGCAAGAGGTAATATCACTTCCCTCCTATGTTTTCAAAAAAATAAAAGGGAAAGTGGCTTAATGATGCCAAGAGAGTATATTTTCTCATATTTTCGAAATAAATGAATAAGGGGCACATTATTATTTCTTTCTGGCAATTCTAAGAAGAGGAGAGAGAAAATGAACATTAGGGGTTTTATTTTGAAATATATAAAAAGGAAAAGCATACTTATTGCCCAAGTCTCTTATATTTCGAATTTCTTGCTTCTTTATCGTTCTCTTTCTCTTTCAAACCTTTTAAACGTATTTCATAAAAGAAAAGGGAAAATACATTACCATGTACACAAATATTTGCAACACATTAAATGAAAAGGGGAAAAAGTTATTTTGAGTCCTTTTCCTATTTCTCTTTGCATTGAAATCCTAAAAGTAACACTATTTTGAACTATTTGCCTTAAGGCGCTTAGCAAATTTTCATTTAGGGAAAACTACATAAAGGTTTTAAAATACCTATAAAAATTGGGATGTTACATTTCTACCCACCTTAATTAAATTTCATCCTCAAAATTTTATTAAAAATACCCACCTTAGAAAATTTCCATATCAAGTGAAAAACTTTCAACATGCTAATATTATCCTGGGAATCAGTAATTTAAACATTTCCGCACAATAAAAGTTTGAAAAGAAAAGCTATTACACTACTAGACTTTTACTCAATGTTTTCATCATCACTATCGACCATGGAAAAGATTCTAGCTTGCCTCTTCTCCTTAGGTGCTTGGTTGACATTAGTCTCCTTCTTTTGAAACTTGGGGTAGTTATGCATTATGTGGCCTATCTCACCACATGCATAGCAAACACCTATCCCAAGCCTACATTCACCTAGGTGATACTTGGAACATTTCACACACTGGGTCTTTGCATGCTAGTTTGCAACAACTTCAGTCAGTGCCTTCCTTTTCTTGTCATTGTGGTGGTTGGAGTTGTGGTTGTTGTGGTGGCTCTCCTTCTTCCATACTCTTCCTGGATGATCTTCTAGCTCTAGGGCAGCATCTAGGACACTTTGGAGTGTACGGTGCCCACGTCCCGACAAGGCAAAACTAAGGTCTGGCTTCAGACCTCTAATGAACTTCTTTGTCTTGTGTCGTTCATCATAGTCTTATCCATACTTCTAAAGGATCTAGAATTTCATCGCATATTGGGTGACCATCATGTCACCATGTTGACGTAGGTTAGGAAATTCTTCCTCCTTCTTCTCAATCATGGCCTTAGATATGTAGTGGTCTTTGAAGGCTTTAGAAAATTCCTCCCATGTGAATTGATGAGCATCAGCTTCATAAGAACCTAGTAGGTTCTCCCACCATGTACTAGCAGCACCCATCAGCATATGTGTTCCAAAATGGACCTTGGAGTGGTTGGGACAGTCTAAGTCACAGAAGCAATGTTCCATGTACTGCATCTAGCTCTCAGCTTTTCCTACCACGTCCATCTCTTCTTCCCCAGCAAAAGAGCTAGGCTTGATCTTCAAAAAGTCGACTAGGGAAAGCTCGGGGTTGACCCTAGTGTTGCCCACTTGGTCTTCTCTTCTCCTTAAGGAAGTGGCTAGAGATTTAACAAGGACATCAAAGGGCACCATGGGGGTTTCTTGATGTGGAGATTCTCGATGTTCTCCCATGATAACAGATTCACCTTCATCCCCACCCATGGCTACCTTTTCATTCTCACCTTTCTTCTTAGGATCCATCACTGTGCAAAAGACATAAAATACATGAGATCATGAGAAAAGCCTGGTGGCGAACCATATTTTGGATCAGATACCATTATTGTAACACCCCACTTGTAATATTATTCACATCATAGTGCGAAAGCATAAAATTCATACTTATTTTCCAAGGGGGAAGTCACAAACATTATATTCATTGCAAAATAGAGTTTAAGTAAACCATCACATGATACAATTTACAATTTCGCATTCTCAAATGCTTAACATATTCACATATACACAATTATAACAAAAAGAAAGGATCCAAAGCTATAGTTGGCACCCCACCGATGCTTTTCTCCTTAGTAGTCCTTGATCTAGGTTTTTCTTGTAAGATGGACTTCTAGCTCCTAAGCTTGCTCCTACCTGCGGGCATCATACCCCCAACCATACAATAAAACCAATGTTAAGTGGATTGAACATGTTATAATATTAAGAAAACTTGAGAATTGAAAATAAAGATTTAACATTAAACATTGAATATTGAAAAGACATGCATTTTCTTTTAAGTCGATTTCTTTTATCGTAACCTATATAAGTATCCTCAGGTTGCACAAATGTGCCTCTTCTCTTATGCACCAAAGTGCTTCTTAGGTTGCATCGAAGTGCCTCTTCTCTTATGCACCGAAGTGCCTCTTCTCTTATAAGGAACTTATATAAGTTTTACTTTAAAATTTTCTTTCTCTTAAGGCTCTTATCTTTACATTAGACTTTATTAGTGACATTATCATTAAGATTTGTGAAAGTGATACCATACATAACCTATAGTTCAATTCATCATAACTTTACTGACTTTAGCAATTAGGAACAGTAAATAACATAAACATGACATTCATTGAAAATTTCATATATATGCATAATTAAACCAACCAATATAATTATGTTCAATTACATGGACAACTTACCTTTTCACTTGGAGATTATTTTCTCTCTCTTCCTAGGTTTATTAAAACCCTAATCATGTCCTGGGTCAGAGAAATCCTAATTATTCTGTTTGCAACATATCTGACATTATTATACATTTTATTCACCAAATAAAGCCCTAATTTCCATTTCCTATAAAACCAACATTTGGTGATTTATAAACAGACTCTAAAACTACATATTTGGATTCCTCTCGAAAAACCATTCCCAAAATTTAGTTTTGCTCATTTTTTAGAGCATTGAGCGATTTACTATGAATTAACAAAATGGACCAATTAAAATTCAGAAAAATTGCCCATAGGCCTTTTTATCCACTGGGATTCTGGGCCCGGCTAATGTGGGCCAATGAGAGCCAGCCATGTAGGCATGGGTCTCACCCAGGTGGATTAGTGGTCAAAAGATGTGGTTAGGCAGTGAAAGACTCATATGCCCTTAGGGGCATTTACTGACAGTAGCGTGACACGGGGATATCTTCATCATTTTGGGGTCCAGATTGTCCCTACTCGAGGTCCCGCGTTGCGAGCAGCAACCGCAGGTGATCCCTAAAGATGATCTCATGGGGGCAAGCTGCCTCCGACCAAAAAAAGAGGAGAATTAACTCCGTCTGGTTGTCACAAAGCCAATGACCCTTACTGAGGGTCAAACCATGGTCGGAACGACAATCTTGACTCATCAGAAAAGCTACAAATCTTGGCATGGTGAGGGAAAACAAAGTGAGAGGGAAAGAGGGAAACCTGATCACTCAAAACTCAATAGAAGAGCTTGTGAGGCCGATGTGAATGTGGGGTCTAGTCATGCAGAAGAGAAGAGCTACTGGAGGCACTGCTCCACACCACACCGTAAAAATAGGGGAAACACCCCGAGGCAAACCAAGGTACAGTAGGCGGAAAAGCACCCAAAAGAGGTCGAGAATCATTCTAGGAGGTGTGGTGAGGTAGACAGAAGTGACACCAGGGTTGGAGACTCACTATGATGCCATGGCGGTAGTCACCGATAAGGGAGGGGGCTCGACCCTATAGGGTATGACAACTGGGGGCTCGGCGAGATAAAACAGCGACATGGAGATGAAGCGCGGCAGATGAGGAAGCTCACTGTGGGTTGGATCAAACTGAGGTGGCCGGAGCGGCACACACCAGGCCAAAATTTCCAGGGGATGAGGTCGAGTAGGTCTTGCTGCTCGAGGGCACGTAAGAGTAAATTGAAGGTGGAGGGAGAAATGTTGGAGCCTGGAGGTTCTCTTGAGACCTTGAGGTGAGGAGGGGAGGGAGTATGGCGGCGGCTACGTAAACTGGCAAAGAGAATAGCGTGAGCCCTAAAGGCCTTTTAAGTATAGTGCATGAGAGCCCATGAGCAAGGGCTCATTTGGTGCACGAGAGAGTGACAAATATAGGGGAGAAAGAATCGCGAGGAAATAGCAAGCACAGAGAGAGAAATCTGTTAGGAAATAATAGGCTATTGGCACCCCACCTGCCTTAAGTGGCGGGAGGTAGGGGATGACGTTGATGCCGTCAGACTTTGATCTGATGGTCAGAACAGGCACCTGTATAAGGAAAAAAGGGGTAACGTGTGACAGGGATTTAAACACCGAAACTTTTGGAAATCAAGTGTATTAAATGTAACTCTAATAAAATTAAATACAAAACTTTCCTATTTTAATTGGAGGGTCAAACAAACTCCAACTGAGTCCAAATTTGGACCATTGACTAATTAAATGGTCTAGAATATTCTTAGCCAATTAGACTGAGTCAATGATTTCTATTTTTGTTACTCATCTTAATTTAAATGCACAAACTAAATAAATATTTAAGGGGAAACTTTCCTTTGTGGATTTTCACTCCAAAATTCGAGATGATCACTATTTGTCTCTTTTAAAGTCATGACATACTCATTCCTTGCCTTTTTATGCACTTTCTTTAGAGGAGAGAGAAAATAAGAGGTAATATCACTTCCCTCCTGTGTTTTCAAAAAAATAAAAAAGGGAAAGTGGCTTAATGATGCCAAGAGAGTATATTTTCTCATATTTTTGAAATAAATGAATAAGGGGCACATTATTATTTCTTTTTGGCAATTCCAAGAAGAGGAGAGAGAAAATGAACATTAGGGGTTTTATTTTGAAATATATAAAAAGGAAAAGCATACTTATTGCCTAAGTCTCTTATATTTTGAATTTTTTGCTTCTTTATCTTTCTCTTTCTTTTTCAAACCTTTTAAACTTATTTCATAAAAGAAAAGGGAAAATACATTACCATTTGCACAAATATTTGTAACACATTAACTAAAAAGGAGGAAAAGTTGTTTTGAGTCCTTTTCCTATTTCTCTTTGCATTGAAATCCTAAAAGTAACACTATTTTGAACTATTTGCATTAAGGCCCTTACCAAATTTTCATTTAGGGAAAAATACATAAAGGTTTTAAAATACCCATAAAAAGTGGGATGTTACATTTCTACCCACCTTAATTAAATTTTTTCCTCAAAATTTTATTATAACTACCTACTTTAGAAAATTTCCATATCAAGTGCAAAACTTTCAACATGCTAATATTATCATGGGAATTAGTAGTTTAAACAATTCTGCAAAATAAAAGTTTGAAAGGAAAAGCTATTACACTACTAGACTTTTACTCAGTCTTTTCATCATCACTATCGACCATGGAAAAGATTCTAGCCTACCTCTTCTTCTTAGGTGCTTGGTTGACATTAGGCTCCTTCTTTTAAAACTTGGGGCAGTTAGGCCTTATGTGGCCTATCTCACCACATACATAGCAAACACCTATCCCAAACCTGCATTCACCTAGGTGATACTTGGAACATTTTGCACACTGGGTCTTTGTATGCTGGTTTGCAACAACTTCAGTCGGTGCCTTCCTTTTCTTGTCATTGTGGTGGTCGGAGTTCTGGTTCTTGTGATGGCTCTCCTTCTTCCATGCTCTTCTAGGGTGATCTTCTAGCTCTAGCGCAACATCTAGGGCACTTTTGAGTGTACGGTGCCCACGTCCCAACAAGGCAAAACTAAGGTCTGGCTTCAGACCTCTAATGAACTTCTTTGTCTTGTGTCGTTCATCATAGTTGTAGCCATACTTTTGTAGGATCTAGAATTTCATCACATATTGGGTGACCATCATGTCACCATGTTGACATAGGTTTCAAAATTCTTCCTCCTTCTCGATCATGGCCTTAGATATGTAGTGGTCTTTGAAGGCTTCAAAAAATTCCTCCCATGTGAATGGAGGAGCATCAACTTCACGGGACCCTAGTAGGTTCTCCCACCATGTCCTAGCAGCACCCTTCAGCATATGTGTTCCAAAACGGACCTTGGAGTGGTTGGGACAGTCTAAGTCACAGAAGCAATGTTCCATGTGTTGCATCCTGCTGTCGACTTTTCCTACCACGTCCATCTCTTCTTCCCCAACAAATGAGTCATGTTTGATCTTCAAAAAGTCGACTAGGGAAAGCTCAGGGTTGACCCTAGGGTGGCCCACTTGGTCTTATCTTCTCCCCAAGGGAGTGGCTATAGATCTAATAAGGACATCAAAGGGCACCATGGGGGTTTCTTGACATGGAGATTCTCGATGTTCTCCCATGCTAATAGATTCACCTTCATCCCCACCCATGGCTACCTTTTCATTCTCACCTTTCTTCTTAGGAGCCATCACTGTGAAAAAGACATAAACTACATGAGATCATGAGAAAATTCTGGTGTCCAACCATATTTTGGATCTGATACCATTATTGTAACACCCACTTGTAATATTATTCACATTAGAGTGCGGAAGCATAAAATTCATACTTATTTACCAAGGGGGATGTCACAAACATGATATTCATTGCAAAATAGAGTTTAAGTAAACCATCACAGGATAACATTTACAATTTCTCATTGTGAAATGCTTAACATGTCCATATATACATAATTCTAACAAAAAGAAAGGATCTAAAGCTATAGTTGGCACCCCATCGATGCTTTTCTCCTTGGTAGTCCTTGATATAGGTTTTTCTACTTAGATGGCCTTCTAGCTCCTGATCTTGCTCCTACCTGCTGGAATCACACCCCCATCCATGCAATAAAACCATTGGTAAATGGATTGAACATGTTATAATATTAAGAAAACTTGAGAACTGAAAATAAACATTTAACATTACACATTGAACATTGAAAAGACATGCATTTAGGCACATATCACACTTTCAGACTAGCTGCTCGGTTATCAAAGATGATGTATGCAGAGCAGTGAGATGGTTTATGGTGGGGGGGAGCATGGTGAGGGAGGTCAATCACGCTTTCATCAAACTCATCCTTAAAAACATACCTTCCAACAATATGACAGATTTTAGACCGATAGCCTGCTGCTCGACGTTTTACAAGATCTTTGCTAAGATCTTAGCTAATAGGCTCAAGATGTACCTCCCCGATATCATCTCATAAAACCAAACATCCTTCATAAAAGGGAGAAGCATTTCTGATTGTGAGTTGCTTGCCTTGGAGTTTCTCACTGACTTCAAAGTCAAAAACAGTTCTAGGAAAGCTTGTGTGAAACTTGACATAACCAAATCTTATGATTTCGTCAACTGGGACACGCTTTGGAAGATCTTGAGATCTATGGGTTTTTGTGAACGATGGATAACCTTGATGCAACAGTGTGTTCAAACCACCTCCTTCTCCATTCTTGTAAATGGGGACCCTTTGGGTATGTTCACAACAAAGAATGGACTACGACAGGGCAACCCCCCCTCTCCCCTCCTCTTTACCTTAGTCATGGAGAGCCTTACTACACTGATTAAGAATGTGGAGGATCACAACAAGATCAAGCCTTTCAAGATCATGGGTACAAAGGTGTTGTCCCACCTCATCTTTGTTGATGATGTTCTCTTGTTCTCCACGGGTCATGATAAAAGAGTTTTGGAGTTCAACAAGGTTATGGTGAAATTTGGGAAGCTCACTGGTTTATACATGAGTAATGTGAAATCAAGGATTTTTCTCTCTAAATCCTATGATATGAGAAGGGGTAGGCTCAGAAGTACTTTTGGGATCAGAAGAGGATGTTTTCCCACCAGATACCTTGACATTCCTCTATCGGGTGGAAGAGGGTTCTCTAGAGATTACAACATGTGCCTAGACAAGATCTTGGGAAAAATTGATAGTTGGGCCAGCCTTCGGATCTCTTTTGCAGGCCGCCTTGTACTAATTAGATCGGTTATTTAGAGCATGGGGCGGTTCTAGTGCGACATGTGTGCCTTACCTACTCAGACAATGTTGAGCATTAGACGCCTGACGACATCTTTCTTATGGGATGGCAAGGGCCATGGTGTTGCTTGGGATACCATTGCCAAACCTATTCACTTCGGCGGTCTTGGGATTCAAGACATGGTGGAGACCCATAGGCAGTCCAACCTCAAGAGAGTTGATCGGTTCCTTAGGCAGCCATTGGTGTTTGGGCTACCTGGATGAGAGAGATATATAATGGGTCACTCGGGGGGTCTAACAGCACCACTTTGTACGACTCCTGCATGTGGAAACATATGAACATGGGGTGGGATGAGGTTAGACTCATGTATAATTGTGATAGTGATGGGATCTGGACCCTTGTGGATCCCCATGTGTACCCTTGGAAGATGATGGTAGGCAACTCTATCCCTTGGCATTTGCTTCTGTGGGTAGGGGCTTCGTTCCAAAGTGGAGTACCCTAACCTACAGAGGGATGTTGGGGAAATTACCTATAAGAGATAGAATGGCTCATTGGGGGCTTGATACGGAGATCATTTACCCGCTTTTTGGAGAGGATGAGGAGTCCCATACCCACCTGTTCTTTGAGTGTAAAGTTTCCCGTTACATGTGGGAATGGTTATGCCTAAAGAACGGATGGGGCCACTCCCCTCCAATTCATCTGTTGGAGGCAATGACTTGGACCATGGAGGAAACGGCTTCCCGGTTCGGTGGCATTTGCCTTACAGGGCTATGCCACAATATTTGGCAGGAGAGAAACAACATAATCCATGGGAAGCCTGGCATGGATTACCTACACCTTTTTGATAGTTTACAGAAGGAGATTTCTAGGCTTGTAAGAGCCAAACCTCCCCTACATGCTAACCTAACCCCTCAGATTAGGCGTTACTGGGATTTTGTATTTTAACCCTTGTGTATAGGGTTGGGTTCTTCTTGTGGCTCCGCTCTTTTTGGAGTTGACACTTTTCTTTCTTCTTTGAGTAATTTATTATCCTTTTCCAAAAAAAAAGACATGCATTTTATTTTAAGTCGATTTCTTTTATCTTAACCTATATAAGTATCCTCAGGTTGTACAAATGTGCCTCTTCTCTTATGCAACGAAGTGCCTCTTAGGTTGCACCGAAGTTCCTCTTCTCTTATGAGGAACTTATATAAGTTTTACTTTAACATTTTCTTTCTTTTAAGGCTCTTATCTTTACATTAGACTTTACTAGTAACATTATCATTAAGATTCATGAAAGTGATACCATACATAACCTATAGTTCAATTCATCATAACTTTACTAACTTTAGAAATTAGGAACAATAAATAACTTAAACATGACATTCATTGCAAAATTCATATATATGCATAATTAAATCAACAATTTAACTATGTTCAATTGCATAGACCACTTACCTTTACACGTGGAGAGTATCTTCTCTCTCTTCCTAGGTTGCGTAAAACCCTAATCACGTCTTGGGTTATAGAAATCCTAATTATCCTATCTGCAACATATCTCACATTATTATACATTTTATTCACAAAATAAAACTGTAATTTTCATTTCCTATAAAACCAACGTTTGGAAATTTATAAAACAACTCTAAAAAGTACATATTCAGATTCCTCTCGAAAAATCATTCCCAAAATATATTTTTCTCATTTTTTTGAGCATCGAGTGATTTACTATGAATTAACAAAATGGACCAATCAAAATTCAGAAAAATGCCACATAGGCCTTTTTATCCACTGGGATCCTGGGCCCGGTTAATGTGGGCCAATGAGAGTCAGACATGTAGGCATGGGTCTTGCCCAGGTGAATTAGTGGTCAAAAGATGTGGTGAGGTGGTGAAAGACTCATATGCCCTTAGGGGCATTTACTGACTATGGCGTGACACGGAGATATCTTCATTTTGGGGTCCGGATTGTCCCTACTCGAGGTCCCGCGTTGCGAGCAGCAACCGCTGGTGATCCCTATAGACGATCTCATGGGGAAGCTACCTCTGGCCAAAAGAAGAGGATAATTATCTCTGTCTGGTTGTCAGGAAGCCAATGACCCTTACTGAGGGTCAAACCGTGGACGGAACGACAATCTTGACTCATCGGAAAAGCTACAAATCTTGGCATGGCGAGGGAAAACAAAGCGAGAGGGAAAGAGGGAAACCCGAGCCCTCAAAACTCAATAGAAGAGCTCGTGAGGCCGATGTGAATGCGGGGTCCGGTCATGTGGAAGAGAAGAGCTACTGGAGGCACTGCTCCACGCCACACTGTAAAAATAGGGAAAACACCCCGAGGCAAACCAAGGTACAATAGGTGGCAAAGCACCCAAAAGCGGTCGAGAATCATTCTAAGAGGCGCGACGAGGTGGACGGAAGTGACACTAGGGTCAGAGACTCACTAAGATGCCATGTCGGTAGTCGCCGGCAAGGGAGGGGGCTCGACCCTATAGGGTACGACAACTGGGGGCTCGGCGAGACAAAACGACGACATGGAGATGAAGGGCGGTAGACGAGGATGCTCACTGTGGGTTTGATCGAACTGAGGTGGCTGGAGCGGCGCACACTAGGCCAAAATCATTGGGGGATGAGGTCGAGTAGGTCCTGCTGCTCGAGGGCATGGAAGAGGAAATTGAAGGTGGAGGGAGAAACGTCGAAGCCTGGAGGTTCTCTTGATACCTTGAGGTGAGGAGGGGAGGGAGTATGGAGGCGACTGCGTAAACTGGCAGAGAGAACAGTGTGAGCCCTAAAGGGGGTGTTAAGTATATTGCACGAGAGCCCATGAGAAAGGGCTCGTTTGGTGCGTGAGAGAGAAACAAATCCGGGGCAGAAAGAATCGCGAGGAAATAGCAAGCACAGAGAGAGAAATCTGTCGGGAAATAACAGGTTGTTGGTGCCCCACCTGCCTTAAGTGGCGGGAGGTAGGGGATGGCGCCAACGTCGTCGGACCTTGATCGGATGGTCAGAAAAGGCGCGCGTATAGGGAAAATAAAGGGGTAATGCGTGACAGGGATTTAAATCCCGAAACTTTAGGAAATCGAGTGTATTAAATGTAACTCTAATCAAATTAAATACAAAACTTTCCTATTTTAATTGGAGGGTCAAACAAACTCCAACTGAGTCCAAATTTAGAACATTGACTAATTAAATGGTCTAGAATATTCTTAGCCAATTAGATTTAGGTTCCTTGAATGTTAAGTCAATGATTTCTATTTTTGTTACTCATCTTAATTTAAATGCACAAACTAAATAAATAATTAAGGGGAAACTTTCCTTTGTGGATTTTCACTACAAAATTCGAGATGATCACTATTTGTCTCTTTTAAAGTCATGACATACTCATTCATTGCCTTTATGTACTTTTTTTAGAGGAGAGAGAAAACAAGAGGTAATATCACTTCCCTCCTATGTTTTAAAAAAAATAAAAGGGAAAGTGGCTTAATGATGCCAAGAGAGTATATTTTCTCATATTTTCGAAATAAATTAATAAGGGGCACATTATTATTTCTTTTTGGCAATTCCAAAAAGAGGAGAGAGAAAATGAACATTAGGGTTTTATTTTGAAATATATAAAAAGGAAAAGCATACTTATTGCCCAAGTCACTTATATTTTGAATTTCTTGCTTCTTTATCTTTCTCTTTCTCTTTCAATTCTTTTAAACTTATTTCATAAAAGAAAAGGGAAAATACATTACCATTTACACAAATGTTTGCAACATATTAAATAAAAAGGGGGAAAAGTTATTTTGAGTCCTTTTCCTATTTCTCTTTGCATTGAAATCCTAAAAGTAACACTATTTTGAACTATTTGCATTAAGGCCCTTAACAAAATTTCATTTAGGGAAAACTACATAAAGGTTTAAAAATACCCATAAAATTGGGATGTTACAGTTGCTCGTATAACTCGAACAAATTGCAGATAAAGGTGAGGTGACACTCCTTGTTGATTGGCTCGGTAGACTTAAGATTGAGAATAGCATATTTCTGAAAAATAAGACAACATAGACATCAAACAAGAGGGATTTGTCAAAAACACAAATCGGTTGCACAATAAATACAAACAAAGTTGGAATAAGGACCACACCACCAGGAAAAATGAGAAACGTAACAACAACCAAGCAGAAAGGGAACATGAAGTGCGAGTAAAGGAAGAAGTAGTACATGAAAAAGAACTGCGCAATACAAGAAAAGGAAAAATGAAACCAAGAAAAGGAAAAATGAAGCCAACAATAGGAGCAATGAAGGGAAGAATAGGAATAGCGAGCAATATCAAAGGAACGCGGTCAATGAAAAATAGATCATGTATTGGGACAAAAGGAACAATGAAGGGCAGAAAATGTGTAAGTAAGATGACTAAGAGAACTAGGAGGGGAACAAGTCACGTTCATATAGAAGCATCAGAACATTAAATCTACAGACCCTTCCGTTTGTCTGCTCCAAATTTTTTCTATTCATTGCATGAACGTGTGCGTCGATCATCTCGTCAGTGATGTTGCATCCTTCCATGCAAGAGCGGATATCTTCCGCCATTAGGGTTAACAGTGCTTCATCCTCCTGGTAGAAGACGTATGAACTGCAAAACAAAATATAAGAGTATACTTTCTGATTTGTCAGAAGAAAGGTAGTTCAGAACGAAGTAGAGCGCTATATACTTTGGAATGTTGCTGAGCCAAATCCAGTTCAGCATGTCAATATGCAACTGAAGGATAGCTGGTAACTCAGGGCGGAGGCCTTTAGAGTGCAGGCGTTCAAACAAACACCCTGCGGAACGCCGCTTCAACAACGACCCTTTAGATTTTTGGTGACAAGGTTCAGTTACGCACGGCTTTGGCTTTGATGGACTGCACACATCCTCCTCATCTTTGCTTGATGCAGAAAATCTAACAATTCACCTACGGCGGCAACAACCGATTTCAGGCCGCTTGCCCTTGTCATCGTTGGAGATAGTGGTTGAGCGCTTGCAGTCTCTCTTGCTTTTGACCTCGGCGATAGTTGTTTCAAGTCGATTCTCAGCGTCGCCAGCGCAAACATCAACTGGAAACCATTCGTTCTCTTTGAACTCCGGTGGGGGCGTTGAGAAATTCCTTTCCATCTAGATAGGTCCTCACCGTCGGTTGAGAGGAATATCAAGTGATGGATTTTTTCTTCCGCCATGCTAAACGTCGTCGGTGATGTTGTTGTTGCTGTTTCGCCTGCTGGAGAAGAGATCGTCGTTGGTGCTGTTGTTTGGGAGGGAGAACGGAGGGGAACGCTTGCTGGAGAAGACTTGCAGACTTAGGATTCTTACTGGAGAACCGTAGAAGGCTTGTTGGAGAAGGTAACGAGGACTGTCATCATTTTATCGTCTAATCGAGTCTGCCGACAGACGAAGGGGCACCACGACGGGGGTGTGCCAATGTTAGTGGGGGTGGCCAAAGACTAAGTTGCCCCCGCGTAGATCGGACGGCTACACTGCCACCTAAGAGAGCGGGAACCTAAATTCTAATCGTGCGGCCAGAACGCTCGTCGGAATGTCACGAGAAAAGAGGTCGTCAGGACCCAATCCGCACCCCCGGGGCATAAAAATCCAACAATGATGGGGTCATTTCTCAGGACGTCGTGAACTTCATCCTGGTTGTACAAAAAGGAACTTAAAATTGTAATCGTGGGGCCAGAACACTCATAGAGTTAGTCAGGACCGAATCCGCACGGATTATCACCCGGACCATCCCTCCCGCCATTGGCGACGGACACCTCCCGCTGT
Organism: Alisma plantago-aquatica; assembly: GCA_963693085.1. Classification (NCBI taxonomy): domain Eukaryota; kingdom Viridiplantae; phylum Streptophyta; class Magnoliopsida; order Alismatales; family Alismataceae; genus Alisma; species Alisma plantago-aquatica. The sequence continues at coordinate 1,475,737,042 of OY856409.1, read as the reverse complement.
CCCACATCTCACCTTTCTCGATCTGCGGAAGCTGCCAAACGTCACGGGCCCCATCCCCGAGGCGCTCACCTGGCTCCAGAACCTCACCTTCCTTCGCCTCGACTGGAACGGCCTCACCGGCCCCGTCCCAGCATTCCTCTCTCGGCTTACCAAGCGAGTACCTCAACCTCGGTTTCAATCGCCTGAGTGGTTCCATCCCTGGCGCCCTCGCAAAGCTGACCAAACTCGGCTTCCTGGCACTCGACCGCAACCAGCTCATAGGCCGCATCCCCTCCGAGTTCGGGATTTTTCAGACGAAGGTCTACCTCCTACTGTCCCACAACAGCCTTTCGGGGCCACTGCCTAGGGCGCTTGGAGCTGTTGACTTCACAAAGATTGACTTTTCCCGGAATCAGCTTTCCGGGGATGCCTCGTTCCTGTTTGCCGGAAACAAGACGGCTCTCGGCAGCATCGACCTGTCCTGGAATATGTTTGAGTTTGACCTTGGCCGGGTCGTGTTCCCTATGGCCGCACCGCTCCAAACCATCATCCTCAGTCATAACAAAATCTATGAGAGTATCCGGAAGCATCGGCGGCCTCGACCTCAGCTTCAACCGCCTCTGCGGAGAGATCCCTGTCGGTGGCAATATGGCCATGTTCGACGAGTGGGTTTACGACTTCAACCTTTGCCTCTGCGGGACGCCGCTCCCGCCCTGCAAGTGACGACCATCTGCATGAAGCAATGCCAATGCCATACCACGGACGACATCAAGACAGTACGGCCAACGGGCTAAGCATTTCTCGAGTTCGCTTATCCGTGAACGTCAATAAAGATAAGGCTGAATATCATAATAAGCAGGAGGCACTAATAAACTTTCTTTAAGTAATTAAGTTTGTTGTAGACAATTCCTCAATATATTGATGGTCAAAGTTAGAAGTTTTCACGAAATTATAAACACAGCTACAGGTTGTTGAAACTTGGAACAGCAAGGGTGGTTGGTGATTTGAAAGTGCTAGCCATTACAAGTACACATAGAGAGCATAGAGAAGAAATCATCAAAGAGAGGGGGAACACAATATATTATGATGATATGACTAGCCGAATCCAACTAATACATACGAGGAGTAAAACTCGGTGTATATCGAAGGAAAATGGTTGTTCATATTACTGAATCTAATTGGTAGATACCAGGAGTAATAATCGAGGTATATGAAGCTAAATAGTTGTGGTATGACAAAAGTAGTAGGGACTGTTCGATAAATGATTGTGTAACAGTATGAAAGTACATAATTAAGTCAAATAGAAATCAATATTGGAATGGGGCTATGTGGAAAAAGGATTGATGAGGAACTCAACCTCACCCCAACCACTCAGTTGGTGAGTGACATGTCATTCAGTCAGACACCCAACCTTTGACCATCGAAGTGACTGGACGTTATGCTTTGAGTTAGTCTATTTTATTGACAGATATAATCAATAATGTGAAGAGATGTAGGAGTAGAATGCTATTTCTGGTTGCTTGATGATAGCCTTAACTAATCAAAGTCTGAACATGGAACATCCTGAAGTTGTCAAACTTCTTGATTATCTAGAAGATGAAGAGAATGTGTATGAAGTTGAAGAAGAAGAGGACGTCGTTGAGAAAATCAAGTATGCATCCATTGAGAGGATGTCAGCTGATGATGAAGCTCCAAAACCCAAGACATAGTAGAAATAGTTACTAGAGGACTGAAGTATATGTCCTAGATGAGGAAGATTGAAATATGGTAATCGTAAACTTTGCCCTATCTGATAAACAACAAAAGAAACTCCTTACTGGGCTTAATCTGAGGGGAAAATCTATTAGATGCTTAGTAGATGACATATGAGGTTTGAACCCCACCGACTATATGCATATGATTCATCTCAAATTATATGCAAAACCCCTAGCTCAAGGGAAAAGTATGATGAAACAAAACCTAAGAGAAGTTGTTAAGAAGGTGTTAAAGATCTGACACATAGGAATCATATACCCTATCAGTGATAGCAAGTGAGCCCTGTACACGTAGTACTAGAGAAGGGATGAGTCATAGCAGTCAAGAAGATAACAAAGAGGAATTTGTAAGGAGAACTATTATGGGTTGACGAATGTGCAACGACTATAGGAAACTCAACACTACAACCAAGAACAATCACTTTCCCCTCCCCTTCATGGATCAAGTCCTTACAAGTCTATCTCATCATTCATATTTCCTTACATTAATGGTTATTTCTATTTTCCTAAATATGTATACTTTTCGATGATCAGGAGAAAACTACCTTCACGTTCTTCTATTGTACTTATGCCTTCGAGTGTATGCCTTTCATCCACTACAACTCACCCATGACTTGTCAATGGTGCATGACATCGATATTCTTTGATTTCCTTGAGGACATAATGGAGGTCTTCATGGATGACTTTTCTATTTACAGAACATCATTCAAAAATTGTTTTAAGAACCTTTTCCTATTCTTGAAACATTATGAAGAGAAACATCTAGTTTTGTGTTGGAAAAAATGCCATTTTATGGTATAGAAAGGAGTTGTCTTGAGACATACACTTTTTGAGAGAGGAATAGAAGTTGATTTGAGCAAGGTTCAAGCTATAGAAGAATTGTCATCTCCCAAAATTGTTTCATGATTTAGAAACTTTTTAGGTCATGATGGCTACTACAAATGTTTCATTAGAGACTTATCAAAGATTTTAAATCCCTTATCAATCCTATTGGTGAAAGATACTATTTTTTGACTTCAATGAGAACTTCCTGAAGGCTTTTTGCATTCTAAAAAGTTCCCTCTCTACTGTGCCTATCATCCAAGATCCAGATTGAGATCTTTTATTTGAGCTAATGTGTGATGTGAGTGACTATGCAGTTGGGGAAATATTAGGGAAAATGAAAGATAAAAAGTATTAAGTCATCTATTATGAGAGCAAGACCCTGGATGAAGCTCAAATCAACTACAAAACCACTTGAAGTAAATTTTGGTGATATTTTATTCTTTCGACAAGTTGAAGTCTTACTTAATTGTCTCATAAGTATTAAGTGCATTGATCATGGAGTGATAAAAAATGACATCAAGCCAAGACTTTTGAGGTGGCCACACCTCTTGTAGGAGTTTGATCACAAAATTGTCGATGAAAAGGGAATTGAGAACATGGTGGTTGACCACCTCTCTAGGATCACCTTGGGAGAGGACAATTCCCTCCCTAAAACTGGCAATTACCATGATAAAGTCCTCATGATGGCCAAGGTAGTCGATTATATTGTGCCATGGTATGTCAATTCTTTGTAACTATTTATTTTATCAACAATTTTTGCCAGATATAATATATAATGAGAACAAGAAGGTGTTCTCTGATTTAAAGAATTATTATTTGGATGATCCATTATAATTCAAGAAATGTTCTTACAACCTCTACAAAGGATGCATACATGAGGAGGAAGTACCACATATTCTTTATGAATGCCATTTTTCACCTTAAGGAAGACATTTGGGTGGGAAAAAATTGTCCTGAAGATCCTTCAATATGGATTCTATTGGACAAGCTTGTTCAAGGACGTTCACACTTAATGTTAAGTCATGTGATGAATGTCAGTGCATTGCAAATATATCCAGAAGGAAGAAGGTGCCTCTTTTTGATTGGATTGAGGTAGAAATATTTGATGTTTGGGGGATTATTATATGGTCCCTTTCCTATAATCATGGGGCAATCAGTACATTCAAGTTGTAGTTCACTATGTCTCAAAGTGTGTGGATGTTTTCACAAACCCCACTTGTGATTCAAAAACTTTGATAACGTTGTTTGGGAAAACTATCTTCCCTCGATATGAAGTACCATGCACCAATATCAGCAATGGGGAATCCTTTTTTGGGGAAAGATAGTCTGAGGACTTACTAAGAAGTATGGCGTCAAGGCAAAGGTTGTAACACTATGCCTCCCCCAAATATCTGGATAGGTTGAATTACTGCATTGGTCGATAAAGAAAATTCTAGAGTAATCTGTCAATAGGACTAGAAAATATTGGGATATGAAATTGGATGATGGTTTATGGGAAAATAGGAATGCATACAAGACATCTATATGGACTACCCCTTATAGGCTTATACACGGGAAAGTGTGTCATCTTCCAATGGATCTAAAAAACAAGGCATTCTGGTCTATCAAGTTTCTTAGCATGGATCCTAAAATAGCAGACAAGAAGTGATTCTTGAAACTATAGGAACCTAAAAAACTAAGATTGCATGCCTATGAGAATGTTAATATTTATAAGAAGATGACAAAGGTGTGGCACTAAACCTAAGGAGAAGGTCTGTAAGTGAAGCAGACAAGATTCTATTTTTCAATTTCTCAATAAGACTTTTCCTTGGTAAGTTAAGATCGAGATGGTTCAGTCCTTTCACTGTAAAAAAGATATATCCAACAGGGATGATGGAATTATTTAGTGAGAAGTCAGGAACCTTCCATGTAAACGGACAATGAGTAAAGAGGTATTATGAAGATGAAGCATTTATGCATAGAGCTAACATTCATCTTGAAGAGCCACCTCCATCTAAAGACCATATATGACATAGAAAGTTAAGATAAGGATTATAAATTAGTTCCTCTTGGGAGGCAACCCAAGACTCTCTTATCCTTTCTGCAATTTCCAATTGTAGTTTCTAAAATTTATTCTTTATTTCTAATCTAGTTATGTTTATTTTTTAGTTTTACCTTATTTTCTAGTTTCTTTGCTTATATAAATTTATGTCAGTGTATAAAGAATAAAATTAGTTTCTAATTTTGTACTCCTACAATGACAGCAGGTTTAATAGCTACCACCAGAAGCATTGACCTAAGTAAAGATAAGTCCATGATCAAATACAACTCGCCACTTTGCTGGGTGGACTTATCTCTTATCAGATCAACAAGATATAGAAGATCCATTTAGGTCATAATCAGGAGAACACTTTGTATGTTTCCTAGTCTAGAGTCTCATCAGGGTCTGAGTTAGAAAACTCGTCAGGCCCCAAAATTTTTCGATCAAAGAGAACCTAATTGATGGTTGGGGTCCTAGTCAAAAAAATTTGTCAAGTTCATTTATTCACTCTTGGTTGGAAGTGCTCAGGAGATCAAGTGTTCATTGAGTCAAAAAAACTATCTTTCTTCAAATCAAGAGTTCTTTCGTGGTGTTATTCAGCAATCCCATTGAGGTCCAAGTGAATGTATCTCAACCTTCATCCGTGGTGAGATCTTAACTATTGGTTGAGGGGTGAATGAAACTAAGAAACTTACCGTTAGACTGAGGGAGTCTAGGTTTCTTATTAGGGCACTCAAGGGTGTATATGACCATTGACCCGATGATAGGACTGACTCTAAATGAATTGTGACTGGGGGTATAAATATGCACTTTATAGGCTAGAAAAATTATAAATCCCTATATTGTAGTGATCAAGTAATTATAGAAAAATGTAGCCATAGTGCTACTCCAACGCATTGTGCAAGATGCAACGATGCTCCATGCTAGCATACCCTAGACCAAAATTATCCCAGTAGATATTCCAATATCCTCCACTGTTATCTATTATTACTTCATCATATTTCTTGTCAATGACAAAACTAGATCCCCACCATCGCCTCCAACAACCTAACATAATCAGAGCAAGAGGGAAAAGTGAGGAGGAGCTCCATCATCATCGTAGTCAACGGTTCCATAGCGAAGAGAGGTGCATAGTTGCATACAAGACTGTCTTCCATCCGACAATAAATATCATTAGGATCTTGACAAGACATCCCCATTAACCAACACTATGAGAGTGAGTCCTTAACTCCCTCTTATCACACAATGTCATTTCCCCTACTCCTCATCTCTGATCCCCTAATTGACAAAGACTCTCACCTACTCATGTTTTATTCTCATCGTCGTGCATGTCCTCAAATGTTCTTCAATCACCTATTTGTTTCCTATTGGATCAATGATACCTTCATCAGGTTCCCTTCTCTTTTCGTTGAGTTTCTCCCCATTGACATTTGTTTTGTCCCATTTTTTTAGGCGATTTCTATTGATGATCCTATTGTCGACCCATCAATTGTTTCCACTTTTGCATTGGACAAATGATATCATCATCAGTTGAAGACGACTGACTTATGGACCAATGAGACCAACCTTCAAAACATTTACCAAGAATTGAGATTTCCTCCCTAGCTTTTTTTCGCTGGTGAATTTAGAGATGGATTTTTTGTCCATGTCATCCCCCATAAACTATATCCCCCCCAATCAATTAGATCTTCAACTTGAACCAACAAGATTATCATCAACCCTTCTTCCTATCTCGCCAGGCACTATCCAACAAATATCTCTTACTTCCATCAGAGTTTAACCCTTGTTCAGACCTGGTGATCTATGCCCATCAGCTGAGTGCAATCGAATATGTCTAACTACTCTCATTACAACACATGATATCTCCACCAGACTTTGATTCCAAAGAGCTTAAAGTTGTATCAAGGGACGAAACTGAACAATTACTCCTGAAAATCAACAAATACATAGACACCAACAAGGGTACCTTCTCTAGGAAGTACATTTAGATGCTATTAGAGAGAGATAGCCTTATAACTCTGCTAAAGCATGTATCGTTTGAACTAGGGGAATAAATGGAATCTATCATGTCTCCTCTAAGTAAGTACCATCTGAAGATGAAGGAAAAAATAAGAATATGAAGAATGTCCATCTAAACACCTAGTAAAAAAGAGAATTGGAGCAGGAAATAAAGTTAAATTAGAAGTCAATGACCAGGAGGGTGTGTTTCCACAGACTATGCCCGAGGTCATCTACAAACTTCTAGCCCCTATGGAGCTTGCTGTGAGTTTGAATGAAACACCTACAATAATAGCATCCACCTGGAAGGAAGAGAACAGGTTTGAACATAGAGATTAAGAACACCAAATCAAACATGACTTATTCATGAAGAGAAAAACTTGTATAGCAACTAGGTATCTCTGTGAGCAACTTTGAAGAAGTTAGGTATATATGATAAGGTTAGGAAGATGTTGTGAGATGCCAACCTATTCTTCCCCTCCATATATCACTATTAATCTTATACAAATATTATAATAGAATTTATTTCATCACTGAAGAAACTCCCATTGGAGGAGGAATAGAAAGATAGAGGTGGAGGAAGTTGTAAACGTGTTGTCCACATGTTCAATGAAGAACATATATTATCCAAACAAATGTTGAACAAGATATTCACTGAGACTGAAATCCAAGACATGACCCCCAATATAGTAGGCTATGACATGGAATTTTAGATAGTTCAACAACAATAATGTCTGGGAGATGTTGATTGGAGGGTCAAATCACAAACTGGAGATATTCAAGGCTTTCCAAATGTACTATGGAATTCTTTAAGTAATCCGTCTAATAGTCACCTATGAAATTTTGCAAGGTCTGATATGGGAAATATGACTGGACCAGACTTGTGGATTCTTTGGAGAATAATGGAGTAGAACCCCATTAACATTGGGTGACATTTGATTCAGAAATTAATTCTTGCTGGTATAGCAGATGGTACAAGAGTGTTCTACTTGGTGGGCTGATAATAATGATAGATTACCACCTTAAATGTCCCTGACCCCTGAGAAACTTTATGCAAATCAAAGTAAAAAGATTTTTTGACCTAAAAATCTTGCTAGCGACCTCTGTGATCGCCAAAAAAGGAGATATGTATTCTTATATGTTCACAAAGTCAAATGATTTACTACCTCTTCCTGAAATGAGAAACTACGACTCCGATAAACTCACCTTCTCCATTGAGGATATCTGTAAGATGATTCCAAGCATGACAATGCAATCGGTTGAGACTAGTACAACATCCAAGAAACAAAAATAACATGAAGCATAAAAGGTTGTAAACCCTACAATGAATAGAAAGATAAAATTCAAGGTTTGTAAGGTAGTCTCCAAGGTGATGAGGGTTGAAAAGGTTGCTAGCACAGATCAACAAGAAGTTATAGCGACAATAGAGGTTGAAATGGAGCAAGAATCAGTAGACAAGAATGAAGGATGAACCACAAAGAACGAAGAAAAAACCCAATTGCATCCTAAGATGAAGCTACACATAAGAATGGGAATGAAAAGGGAGACGAAGGACTCCAATCCATCAAAGTTGAACATTTTTTGGTATAAAACCAACAAGAGACCCTAAATGGGGATTAGAACAGTCAACCTAAAGCATCTGAGAAAAGTGAGTTGGAAGCCATACCAACTATAGAACATCCTAAAAAAGTGCTATGACTTCTCCACAGGATGATTCACTAGCCGCCCCATAGAAAAAAAAATTCAAAAACAACAAAGCCTACATCTTTGTAGAGACATGTGCACCCTCCTAATCGAGGGAAGGAGCTAGGATGCTAATTAAATGTCATGCTTGAGAAATCTTTATCTCCTATCCCAACTTAAATCCCTATCATCTAGCCTGCAATTACTATCACTAGTACATTTTTGACTTCTAGTGCAACTTTTCTTATTGTAGGTTTTAAATGAAAATTGACACTTCATGCCTATGTCATTAATTGTTAGAGCATAAGTGTCACTATTGGTCATCATGATAATTAAGAAAAAACACATGTATCACTTTTATTATATTTTGATTTCCTGTAGTAGAAATACATCAAAGACAATCTCAAAAATTCAATTTGTTATGAGAAAATTTAATGTATACAATTAACGTCAGTCGTACAGAAACCAAAGAGCACCATTTCCTGTAAAAACAATTGCCTCCAAAACACCTTTTGTCATCATTTTTTCTCTAAAATACCAACATCGTAGGTCATATCCACCATGAATTGTTTACTTCCAAAACATCCATGGTGTTGGTTTCTTAGTAAGGACCCAATGAAAATAGGTTAATGCCATGTGTCGCGCACAAAATTATTATCCCCCAAAATTATAGTATGTCTTCCTTTTTGGTTCTCATAACCCAAAACTAAGTCCTTAATACGTTGACATTTTTACTAGGGATAAGGACCTTTGTCGTTAGTTTCAAAGTATCCAACGAATAATAGAGTGTATCCTCTATCATCAGTTTTACTTACCTAACTGACATATAATTCCTTAATGAGGTTGATACAATTTATTAGGTATAAGGACATCTGTTGTTGGTATTGCAATATCTATTGTCAGTTATACTTACCAAACCAACGACTATGTATTTTGTCATTGGTTTTATTGAATAACTGAAAACTAAATTTTACGTAATAGCACCTAAAAATTTTCTTTCCCCCATTCTCTACTTCATTGTGCAGTTTAGGTGTGCTCTAACAGTCAGGTCATCTGTGATTTCTTCTCTCGGCTACCGCCTTATCTCCATTGCTGCTATGCCTCATAGTCGATGCCCCCTCTATCTCAACCTCTCCTCTTCTTCCCCCTCTTCTACTAGTATTGCTAATGTCTTCATCTCTCCTCTTCTTCCTCTGTCATTGCTACTACTACGATCGCCACTATTGTCACTGTTGTTGTTGTTGCTGGTTCTTGAGCCGCCTTCATTGCCACCATTATTTCTACTGGTTGAGCTATCATGACCGATGTAGATATTGTTGCTGCTCGAGTTGTTTGCATCTACCATCTCCTCTCCATACTACAACTAAGGTGTGTTTTTTTAGCTATAGTTTTTGTTTGTTTGTTTAGCTATAATTTTTAAAATGTATGTATAGTTATTTGTTTGGTTTTTTTATAATTTTTTATATAAGCTTTGAATATTATGCTTGGTATCATTATGCCTATTTGGTATGTAACTTACATATGTCTAATGTTTTTTATGAGACCAAACCCCATGCTAATTAAAGATGATATAAATTTTGATAAATTTGATATATGTGTGGCAAAGAGACCAGCCTTAATATGTAAAAGCTAATTTGTAAATCATGGCATTGGCCTAGAAACCCGCCTAAGAATTACTCATTAGGAGTAAATCTTGATCTCACTTACGATGTAAGTGTAGTAGATAGTGTTTTATAATCAACCTGAGATTTTGGTTTGATGATACATGGAATGCCCAATGTGGACCAGCATGTAAATATACTACTGTGCTTCTTGTTTAAAGAATCTTTGGTAATGGATCTTTTTATAAAAGATTTTAATTTTTAGTGATTTTCAGTAATTTCGTGTGTCTTTTTCAAACATAAGATTTTCATTTTCAGAGTTAAGATCATACAAATTAGCGTGCAACTCATCATTAAATTTTGTAATCTTCCTCGATTTATTTTTACAATCAACATATTTATCATGGAGTTCTTCTAAACTATTAACTAGCTCTTCTTTCTATAAATCAAGAAGACTTACCTCATATTTTTCTTCATTTGTTGTTGCAATGAGGCAACATACCTTGTCTTCTTTATCCATGAGACATTCTACTTATTCACCATCCTTGCTATCATCTCTTGACTCATCCCAAGCTACTTTTTCGGCTTTTTCTTTCTTCTTGAAAGAAGATTTCTTTCCTTTCTTGACTTTAGGACACTCATTCTTTAAATGTCCCTTCTTGCCGTATTCAAAGAACCTAAGGGAAGAAGAGTAAGAAACACTATAATTTTTGTTAGATTTAAATCTTCTATACTGTTTACTGTTTACAATGAGTGCATCCTCTTCATCTTCTCCTTTGCTTGACTCATCACTTTCTTGAGTTTTGGTTGTATCCTTTAATGCTATATACTCCCTTTTACCTTTTTGGCATTCAGATTCCACTCTTTCTTCTTCTTCAAGAGTAACTTCATGAGTCTTTAGATTGTCGATGAGTTGCTCCATCTTCAATGTGATAAGATCATTGGCTTCCTCAATGGCCATCACCTTTGGTTTGTACTTTTGAGGCAAGGATCTAAGAATCTTAGACACTTGATCTTCCCCACTTGTATACTTACCCAAGGCACTCAAGTTGTTAACAATAGAAGAGAACATTGCATACATTTCACTAATACACTCAGTAGTTTTCATGTGGAATTGTTCAAACTTTTGTTTAAGCATGTTAATCTTGGTATTCTTAACTAGAGTTGTACCTTCATGTGTAACTGAAAGTTAATGCATATTTCATAAGCGGTTTCACATGAATATATCTTATTAAACTCACCATAAAAAATAGAAAAATATAAAATACTAACGGCTTTTGCATTCAATTGGACTTGCTTTACCATTTCAAGATTCCATGTTGCATATTCCGTATTAGGAAGAGCATAAGGCAGAGACACCATTCTCCAAACCTCCAGGTAGTGTATTTGGAGAAATACAAGGAAATGTTGCCTATATATTCTTGAAAACTGAATACACATTATACACTTACTAGTGAGATTAGGTGTTCAAAAATGGGATATGTGGTGCATATTCATTAATAAACCTAAACACTATTCATGGGGTTGTCCTAGAAGCCATTTGAGATTTACTCATTAAGAGTAAATCATGTATAGTCTGCAGCTTAGAACTGTTCTTGAACACTTAACCTCATTTGGGATTCAAATGTATAATGTATATTAATTTTCAAGATGTTTGGTCAACAATTATTCATTTGTTCCCTAAGTACATATATAGGTGGGTATTTGACCATCTACATCAGTGTACTTGGAGAAAGGTGGGGAAATGCTCATAAAATATTATTGAAAATGGAATACCATTATACACTTACTAGTGAGATCATGTGTTCAAGAATTAGATAAGTGGTACACATTCATTACTAAACCCTAAACCTTAATTTGTAAACCCTAAAACATAAATACTAACATGTAAACCCCAAACCCTAAACCCTAACCCCTAAATGATAAACCTTAATATCTAATCACTAAATTCAATACTTATTTTCTCTATGATCATAGAATGGATCAATCATGAATGTCCATTCCAAATTACTACACTCCGAAGTTTATTACTGGTCTGGATGAGTTTATGAGATTTGTGGAGGAACATAGAAAATAACCTAGAGAGTGGCTCTATTGTTCATGTAGGAATTGCAGTAACAACTTGAAAGTTGACATTATTGATGAAATCAAAAGTCACATCATGTGAAATAAGATCGTACATGGCTATACACAATGGTTGGCGTGGAGAGATTCCTACTATGAGAGAAGTAGATGTTGGTAGAAATACTTGTGTTGAAGAAGAAATTGTTGATGATGTAGATGTGCATGAACTGATTCCGATAGACATAATTGATGTGATACTAGATAGTTATGCGGTAAACATCATTGATCCATCTTCCTTATTTAGTAACATTTTAAATGATGCTAAGAGAATGTTGTACTTAGGTCTTACTAAATTTACAAAGTTGAGTGTTGTGTTGAGATTGTATACTATGAAGGCTAATAATAGATGGAGTGACAAAAGCTTTATGTTCTATTGTCTTTGTTCAAAGAAATTCTTCGTGAAGGTAACAAGCTTCTAATCTCAACATATGAATTAAAGAAATGTTGTGCCCAATGGTAATGGAAGATAAGAAGATACATGCATTCCTGAATGACTATGTGTTATTTTAAAAGGACTATATTGATTTTGAAAGATTGTCCAAAATGTGGGGCATCAAGGTGCAAAATGACCACTTTGGTAAGTCTAAAATTGGCTTCTGCCAAGGTGATGTGGTATCTACATATAATATCATGGTTTTAATGCTCGTTTTCCAATACCATGGATGCAAAATTTATTTTGGCATGTAGAGACAAAGAAAAACAATGATGGGATATTACAACATGATTTTTATTCCCCATAATGGAAGAAATTGATTTATTATACCACGAATTTGGAGAAGTATCCAGGAATTGAAGACTTGGGTTTTGTACCAATGGGATGAACCATATGACACATTAAGTATATATCATGGCACTTGGCATGTTATAATTTTTATATACAATTTTCCTCATACTTATGTATGGCTACCAAGAGAGGTGCATTACTATCATGTTGGTTTTTCGGTCCAACTTAAATGGGTGTCCTTAATAAGATTAAGCACTTAGAAGTATGCAAATGACTATGACAAAGAGTTGTGCATATTATCTATCCAAGAATTGCATAAGACATAAGTAACATTTTTTTCCTACCTTAATTATTGATTATATACGTTGGCGTTAGTTGGGTAACAATTCAATTGTTTTAGATCTTGGCTCACTTGAAGGTTTTGTGATGTAATCTTCCTAACTAATATGTGAGGGATATAATTTTGATACAATAGTGGGAGAAATAATTAATTAAAGTCCTAATTAAATATTATTAAATATTATTTAAATCAAACAAAAAATGTTTTGACAAACTAAAAATTTTCCCCTTATACTTTCAAATGAAAATAAAATTATTGGTGATCAATCCTTAGGAAGGGCAAACTTAATGGGATAAATTTCCACGACTGGTTTTGGACTTTGAGAAGGGTTCTCAATGATGATCATAAGCTCTATGTCCTAGAAACATCATTGTCAGAAATGCATGCTCCTGATGCACCTAGGGTTGTGTTGGATGCTTACTGGAAGCATGCCAATCATTCCTTGGACATAAAGCACCTTATGCTAAGCTGCATGAACTATGAGTTGAATGGGAAGTATGAAGACATGGGGATCCTTGATATGGTAACACATCTTAAGAACATGAACCATAATAATACAAAGAAAGAAAGCTACAATTTTTCAAAGGAACTCTGTTAGTATAAGATGACAGAGGGATACTAAGTCAAGACCCATGCTCAATATGATTGGATATGTGGAACATATAGAAGAACATGGACACTCTTGGAGCCAAGAATTGACTATGGATATGGTTTTGCAATCATTGCCTAAATTATATAGCCATTTTGGCATGCAGATTAATGCCAAAGAAAGAATGAAGAAGAACACATACATGATTATGATCAATAAAAATGGAGTCCAAGGATGAAAGCAAGGCCATGAAGAGTTCTGAGGCTAATCATAAATCCTGATGTTTAACACTCAAGATAATGAGAAAGAAAAGTACTAGAGGAATCTATCCTTTGTAATTGAAGGCATTATTGAAGAAGAATATGGGGATAGATATCTCCATATTAGGTATGTACATTATTGAGATAAGCTTATCTACTTCTTCATTTTGGGTACTAGATACCAGATGTGGATCTCACATATGCTCGAATATGCATGATCTGAAAACAAGTAGGCCTTTAAGAAAGGGCAAGGTCAAACTATGAGTTGCAAATGGAGCAAGAGTTTCTGCCACTACAATTGGAACCTAGACTTTATCTCTTCCCATAGGGATTGAAATAGAGTAAAAGAACTGCTATTATGTACGTGTCATAAATAGAAACATCATTTCTATATCTTGTATGGACAAGGATGGATAATAATTTCATATTAAGAATCGTCGATTCTCTATTTCAAAAGATGGAATCTGTTATGGTTGTGCCCCAATGTCTTATGGTCTTTATTTTATAGATCTAAAGACAAATATTTCCATAAATACCAAGAGACTAAAACTCAACAACTCAAACTAAACATATCTTTGGCATTGTCGTCTAGGGTACATAAATGATAATCACATATGTAGACTTTATAAAAGATGGTTATCTGGACTCTATTGATTTTGAATCCATTGAGACATGTGAATCTTCTTTGTTGGGAAGGATGACCAAGACTCCTTTAATTGGTAACGATGAGAGGGATATTGACCTATTATGACGCATACACATTGATGTATGTGGCCCTTTTAGAACAACTGCTAAAGGTGGGTATCAATACTTCATTACCTTCACTGATGACTTCAATAGTTATGGTTATGTTTACCTGATTAAACGTAAGTCAGAAACCCTTGAAAAGTTCATGGATTTCATGAAGAAGTACATAACCAACTTGGAAAAAGTATTGAGGAAATTCATTCTAATTTATGTGGATGATAATTCATCAAGAGTTTGAGGACCTTGTTTGAGCTCATGGAATTATATCACAATGGACTCCAACTAGAACACCTCAATGTAATGGTGTATCAGAAAAACAGAATCACACATTGATCGATATAGTGCAATCAATGATGAGATTAGATGAACTTCTGACTATCTTCTGGGGTTATTCTCTTGAAACCTCCATGTTTGCACTAGAGTGTAAACCGTATAAATCGATTCAAAAGACACCATATAAGATATGGTGTGGGAAGCGTCCCAATGTGTCTTTTATGAAAATTTGGGGTTGTGAAGCTTATGCGAGAAAGTAGTTTCCCAAAAAGCTTGGAACCAAATTTGATAAATTTAATTTTGTTGGATATCCTAAGGAAATCAAAGGATATTACTTTTATTCCTTACCTGACAAAAAAATGTTTGTTTCAAGAAGTGTTGCATTCCTAGAACATGAATTTATTTCTAAGAGAATCAGTGGGAGGAAAGTAGAACTCAAAGAGGTTTGGGACTAACAAGAAAACATTGAACCAATAGATGTATAAGACGAACAATGAGAATCAAAAGTCGTTCTGAAATCTCAAATTCCTCTAGTGACACAAGAACCTTGTATATCTAGTAGGACACCCCTTGAACCTGAAATATTTGGTTATCTTGTGACTCAAGAAGGAGGTGAGTTGGGCATAGACAATGGGAAAATAACCTATCTAGAAGATACTAGGGGACCAAAATCTGAGAAATGGCTTGAGGACATGATATCTAAGATGGAATCCATATACACCAATTAGGTATGGGCTTTGCTGGATCCACCTGAAGGGGTACAACCCATAGGCCACAAGTGTGTCTACAAGAAGAAGACTGACATGGATGGCTAAGTAAAAACTATAAGGGAAGATTGGTTACAAAGTGTTTTAGATAAGTTTAAGGTGTTGAGTATGATGAAAATTTTTCTCCAATTGTTATGGTTAAGTCGATCAGGTTCATGCTTGCCATTGCAGCTTATCATGAGTATGATATTCAGAAGATGGATGTAAAAATCACATTCCTTGACAAGAATCTTCTTGAGGATGTATACATGACACAACCAAGGGGTTTTATAAATCCAAAGGATTCAAATAAAATTTGTAAGATACGAAGGTCAATCTATGGGTTGAAGCAATTATCTCAGAGCTGGAATCTTCAATTTGTTGAAAATTTCAAAGATTTTGGCTTTAATCAAAATGAAGATGAACCTTGTGTGTAAAGAAGGTTAGTGGGAGCATGATTGTATTCTCATAATGTATGTTGATGACATGGTATTTATGGGGAATGTCATCCCAATTTTAGAGATGCTAAAGACTTGTCTTGGAATTACATTCTCTATGAAGGACTTAGGCGAAGTATCCTACATATGAGGAATCAAGATCTATAGAGATAGATCTAGAAGGCTTCTTGGGCTAAGATAGAGCACAAACATTAACAAAGTGTTGAAGAGTTTCAACATGGAGGACTCAATGGGAGGAAACCTACCTATGTCTCATGGAATTGTCATCTCTAGAGATCAACGCCCCAATTCTTGTGAAGAAAGGTAACACATAAGTAGGACTCCATATGCATATGTAATTGGATCCATAATGTACACAACGTTATGTACTCATCTTGATGTCTCATATGCCTTGAACATGACGAGGTTATATCAGTCAGATCCAGGTGATGCTCACTGGACAACTATGAAGAACTGTCACGGAACTATTTGTTACCCTCCCCCTACCCCCACTAACTATAGACTCAATGGCAGTAGGGATTGACGCCCGTATAAAGAATGGCACATATTTTTACAAAAGCAATATATATAAAGAGGCAATAACAAGATAAAGAGATTACAAGATACTAAACATGAAGATAAGAGATGTGTATCCATTTCTATATTCAACTAACCCATTGGTGATTTGTTTTAGATCTTAGAGTCTTGAGTGTAGTGAATCTTCATTTGGAAACTACAAATTAGATAAACAAAATATATTAATGCCAAAGAATCAAGTACACTATGAAAATCAAGTAAGAAGTTTAAGACAATGTAAAATGATGTTTGGCTAGAAACAAGGTACTAAGCAAGAATAAGAAAACAAGGCTAGAACATGTAACAACGTTGTTTTGTACAAATCTTTTAAGTGCATTTCCATTATACTTAACAACATATCATGGACACTGACCAACTTCTTCAAAGGAAGGCTCCGTAAGGGTGTTTGACATTAGCCAACCCTTTTAGACATGAGGGACCTTTAGACCTAAGTCAATGAGCAAACCATGTTTTCAACATGCCTTGTGCCCTTACCCCTGAGAATACAAGAGGGTCTACACGGTTTGTATAATGTATGAATTCAATTATGTTTGAGGTTTGATCAACATAATTTGAGAAAAATGAACCTAGGAATAATAGGGAACAAGTAGCTCAAACAAGTAATTATTTAGCCAAGCATTCATAAGAACATGCATACAAACATTCCAATAACATTGTAGGGTCACAAGAGAAGAGTACCTTTCGAGTAGATATAAGATTAACCATTCACTTAGAAAACCATGATTAGCAACATGACTAGATTTGTCAATTGAGTCATAATAGATATCCTAACATTGCACATGAGTATAATAGGGATTAATATCAGTAAGATAAGATATCATTACACATGATAATGGTGGTTGAATGTGTTACCCAGATCTAGGTATCATATCGTCAACATAGGTTTCAAAATATCGCCTAGTCGTGCAAGTGCAATAATAAGAAATATAGTATGTCATGGGTTCGTCTAGGACCTAGGGTGACACTTCAAAACTAAGATACAGATCATAATATTAGGGTTTCATGATCTTAGATAATGTGGTAATATGATTCAACAACATAAGTGATTACATAGTCAAACTAGACATCTTGGGTCATAATCATGAAAAATAGTCACCACTAGAATATAAATGGGGATGTATGAGTTAGGTGTTCAAATATCATCAAGATAATGATTTGTGAATCCTTATATAACATGGATGATGAAAAGAGCAAGATTTTCATAATATTAGAGATGTGTTCATAAATATTCATTCTAGATCACATTTCAAGTCAACATTAGGGCATGTAGTCACATGAGGAAACATAAACAATTCATGAAATATTTAGAAGTATAAGGAACAAGGAGTTAATAATTTCAGGGCCATATAGACATCATTGAGTAGCTTTAGGTCAATATAAGCATAAGGTTTAACATTCGTCGCCATTGTGCACATAAGGCCATATTAAGACACATTAAGTGTCACAAAATCAAGATTAATTTCCAACAAAGATCATCATAGAGAAGGATTGAATTTAAGGACAACATCTACTGATTTAGAGCATTCATGGATATTTAAAGCACACTTTAACAATTCATAACATAAAAGAAGGGATCTTTTACATATATGTCCATACTAGGCCATTTAGGAAACATCAAATCTTATTAGAGTTTAAGGGTAAACAAAGTTCAAATTATGATGCATATATATGTTCAAGTGACTTATATTGGGCTAATATCTAGTTTTGGGACATAAACAAACAATCTTGAGCATCAAATATATTAAATCATGTAAGTAGGCATTGAAATAATCATCTTTAGTACTAGGATTTGCAAAAGCTCAAGAAAAGAGTGTGGATGAGTAAGGGAAGTAGTTTCATAGGAGAAATTAGGGTTAAACCATGGCAAAGAGGAGGGAAAAAGAGGTATTAGTTGGACCTCGACACTATTGTCTCCGACCACCATATAGAGACAGGGGACAAGAGCAAGGCTGTCGGATGGGGGCTCGTATATGAGAAAGCAAGATCCAAAGGCCAAAAAATTGCTTCTCATTGGATCCAAGCTTTTGATTGGTTTCCAAATGGCACTTTGTATCATTCCCATAAGGGTAAGGAGTAGTGGGATGCACCCTCTAATGGGCCTAATAAGAAAAAACTTGGTTAAAAGAGCAAAAGGTATGGTTTAAACCAAGGGGTTTTCAATTGGGCATAACTTACACATACTAGCTCCTATTTTGATGTTACAACATGCATTGGATTCGTGAGAAGCTCTAGAACATGAGCATGAGATTGGGGTGGGTATATATTCTAAAAAAAGATCAAAATGAAAGGAAGGGATGGTGATGAGTGATAAGATTGAAAACTAAACTAGAGTCAAATTGAGTGCTAGCAAGGTATCGATTGCATTCAATTGTTATAAATTTTACATAAAGTAATACTAGACTATAAAATTGAAGGTAAGAGAAGAGAATTGAGAATGGTAGGTTTTAAAAAATACATATTTGAAAACAGAGAAAGATCCAGTCCATCACATCCTCCCCACCTTAAATGAATTTTGTCCCCAAAATTAAATCAATCCATAAATCAAGATTTTAGATTTCATATTCACTATCAAAAATCATCAAACTATTTCATAAGGTATCATCACCAGATATCCAATAAATCACATTCTAAAATTGAGAAATTGAGCATCAAAGTCATCACATAGTCACATGGATAATTAAATTGGGAAAGATCATTGCACGAGTCACATATTTGGAAAGATTGTCATATAGATCACCAATTTGAAGAGCTAACATTTGGTTCAATTGAATAGATCTCGGAGGTAAGGCATGAATTTCATTTGCAAATATTTAGGGTTTTAGCTTCTACATTGTCCTAGGTAGGGTCCATGATTGAGATTTTACATTTCAACAATACAAGACCAATATCATCTTTTAAAATTGTGATTTCATGCTCAAAATCAATGGAAGGTCCCACCCTAGACCATATGGAGCTCAAACCTAATTCATAGATCAAGTAAGTTAATATAATCATAATTTCAAAAAATTTCAAGGTTTGGGAACATGAAATTCATTAGCCATATATCAAGGTAATCTCAAGATCCAAACAGGGTGATCATAGGAGTCAAGTCAAACCAACATCAATAATAATGAGGCAAGATTTCATTATTCAACATTTAGAGTCAAGTTTGGACACAAAAGTCATAGATCCAAACATTTCAAAGCTAGGTTTTATATTTCTATGTAGACCTTAGGGGTGATCATTCAATCATATACAACAATCGAGCAACAATTGAACAACATTTTGAGAATTTTTCAACATTTTGTAGCATCAACATCGAGTTTATTTTCATGGTATTCTAGGTTGGTGAATGATCTAGGCCTAAGCCTTTCCAGGAATCTAAACCGCTATAGTGAACATCATAATATTTCAAGATCAAATGGAGATTCAAGACCCGTCATTAATATCATCATGTATTTGACTTATTAGCGACTTAGGTTAAGAAATCAAAATCGTATGGTAGGAGTTACCTCCAAGAACTCTAAATAATAATAGAAAAATGCTTGACATATGGGCATCTTGCTTGTATACCAAGAGACAAAGGAAAAGAAATAGAATCCTAGAGGGAGTTTATAGAAGGGAATATATTGTCAAGTTTAATGAGAATGGCAACTTTTTCCATATTAATAAGCCATGACTTACAATCATCTCTCTCCTGGGTATATGAAGAAGGAATGTGAGCCTTGAATCTCCTTTTCCCATCCTTTATCTATATGTGGAAGCCACTAGGGTTTCCTCTTAGGTTTTTATATATAGGACCCCCTAGGCAGTCCTTGTCGTGGCCAGAAAGACATGGTTCCAACCACTAGGGACATAGAGAAGTCTTATGGGAGTCTATGTGCCTTGGGCTCCCTAGTTCCTTTAGCTTGGAGCCACCCCCACCCTCGAACGGACCTGCAACATGGTTGCAACAGAAGACAACATAACCCACGACCAAGAACATATGCAGACACTATCGTTGTTCTCTAGAAGGGTATGTCTACCCACTCCTTCTCGCACTGGCGTCAGCGGCCATCCGCACGACAAGGAACCCTGGTCAATTTGTTTCTAGGGTATAACAACCACCATGAGGATGAGCTTCAACAACTGTAGAGGGTCCACTAGATGAAAAATTAGAGGTCATCACAATAGAGATGTGGCCTGGGTTAGGGGAGTTGTAAGTCAACTTCCACCCTACCCTAGCACATTAGTCTACATTGGTCATGAGGTGTGAAGCATTTCCAAATATGGTGCGTAACAATTGTCAGATCACACTTCATAGGGTCGTGATATAGATGATCAAGATTATAATAGGGAAACCATAATTCAATATTTTTCAAGCTCAAGGCCATGATTTCATATCCTTCCCTTCAAGATTAAGGTAAGGTTAGATTTTGGTAATCGAGGATTCAAGTTGAGAACTTGAGGCTTTGAGTGCAATAGTGCAAGATTTGAGATCTAGGTCCATCATATTTATTCAAAATTGACTTCACTAAGAGGCATAGTGGCAATAGGGAGAATCCTCTTATATATAAGTCATTACATTTTGATCTAGGGGTCCAAGGGCATAGTCCTATCAAGGTAGGTAGCATGATACATATCAATAGGTGAGTCTTACATATATATGTTTGAGGTTTGATCAAAATAGGGACAACATCGGTATAGTCATAGGGACCCCATTTAACAGGAGGTGCAAAACATGAGTTCCTTCTTATTTCACCATAACAAGGATTTACCTGAAACATAGAAAGCAGTTATATTTGGTTTGGTAATATTGAGTTTTCATTAACTTTGCACATGAGTAAAACACTTTCATGAGTAATTTCATTCATCAAATAGGGTTTTCATTTATGACCAGATCATGAAATTATCATCTTAATCAACTTTCATCATTTCAAATAAATTTTAGTTTTTCCCATGCATAAGCTACCAAAATTGTGAATTCATGCGATGAATAGTCATCAGAGAAGAATCACATGAGGAGATGAGAAGACTAACTAATCATCAAATATTTGGCTGTCTTAGGTTGTCCTTAAAGAAGAGATGAGATGTTAGAAGACTCTCCAAACTTTGAGGAAAGGATTTGAGTCATCCCGAGGTTCTTAAGAGATGTTATGCCTTAAACACATATAGAGGCATGTGTGTGTGGGTTTGATACCATTTGTCACAAAACTATTTTTTACCCTCCCCTCACCCCCAGTGACAACAAATTTAGTGGCAGTAGGGATTGGGTGCCCATCCATAGAATGGAACATAGTTTCACACAATAAATATATATGAAAAGGCAATAAAAAACTAAAAAAATTACAAGATACTAAACATGGACATAAGAGATACGTCCCATTTCTATATTCAAGTAAACCCATTGGTGATTCATATCAGATCTTAGAGTCTTGAGTGCAGAGGATCTTCATATGTTAACTACGAATTTTGATAAAAATCATATTTGTTACAACCCCAAATTTTTTGGGTTCTCTTGGGTTGGAAATGCGATTTCCCTAATCAATGTATGATTATGTAATTTGTGTGATTTATGTGCCTTAAACAGATTCCTTTGATAAATAGCGTTGTGTGTTTGATTTCGTGGGCCTTGTTTGCTATTGGTCCCAATAATGAGAAAAAAGAAACAAATACTAGTACAGAAATGGGTTATAACGTCACCACCTGTAGGGTCAGTTTTTCCAAATAACCGACCTTATATGTCTAAAAAATGCGGGAAACACTTAAGACCTCTTGGGTCAGTTTTCTCAAAAAAACCGACCTTGTAGTGTAACTCTATAGGGTCAGTTTTCCAAATAACCGACCTTATATGTCTATAAAAACATGGGCACCACTTAAGACCTCTTGGGTCGCTTTTCTTAAAATAACCGAGCTTTTAGTGTATCTCTATAGGGTCAATTTTCATAAATTAAGCGACCTTATAGAAAATTGGATTAGAAAGCCAACTACAGTATCGCGCGGCAAAAATTTGCTTGATTTTGGCTTCGCGCCTCAATCTATAGGGTCGGTTTTTCCAAATAACCGACCTTATATGTCTACAAAAAACGCGGGAGACATCTTGAATCTAATTTGCCTTCACACATGTATAAGCAGCTCTAGGGTCAGTGTTTTCCTTATAACCGACCCTAGAAGTCCCTTCGGTCGACAATATTGTCGACCGAGATGAAATTTGGATCCAGTTAAGTTCACGCATGTATAAGCACCTCTAGCGTCATTTTTTTACTTTTAACCGACCCTAAAGCTCTCCTCGGTCGACGAATTTGTCGACCGATAACCTCTCGGTCGACAAATTCGTTGACCGAGAAGGAGCCAGATTTCACGTGTATAAGCACCTCTAGGGTCGGTTTTTTCCTTATCACCGACCCTAGAGGGATCCTCGGTCGACAATATTCTCGACCGAAGTGAAATTTGGATCCAGTTTAGTTCACGCATGTATAAGCACCACTAGCGTCGGTTTTTTTACTTTTAACTGACCCTAGAGCTCCCTCGGTCGACGAATTTGTCGACCGATAACCTCTCGGTCGACAAATACGTTGACCGAGAAGGAGCCATATTTCATGTGTATAAGCACCTCTAGGGTCGGTTTTTTCTTAGAACCGACCCTAAAGGGCTCCTCGGTCGACAATATTGTCGACCGACATGAATTTTGGATCCAGTTTAGTACTTTTCAAAACTTTATAAAGCATTGGGATCTCAATCCCTTGTCTCTTTGTTGGGAATTCACATCCCACAATACCGCCATCATCACATTTGCTGGATCTGGGTATTCAAACCCTTAGTTCATCACTAAACATGGTTATCACTTATCAGGTAACTATTACCTTCAGGTCATCTGACCAAGGTATTCAGGATACTTGTTACACAAGCATCTCAAATAACTCACTAGGCATATTCAACTTCTTGTTGTCACCTCTCACTACACAACAAATAAAATAATGGCTCACAAGGCCCATTACCATCATAGCTCATACCTGGTTACGCTTATTATCTCATGATACTTGCATGGTTAGTATACTTGATAACAACCATATCAATTTCATATCAACATCATGCAATACAAAGATAACATTACTATTCCCTCATTAGGGTTAGAATTTCCCATCTTTATCAATTAGGTTTCACATAACATCATCCCATATTAAGGTTTCACATAACATTATCCCATATTAGGGTTCTACACAACATCACCCTATATTAGGGTTTCACATAACATCATCCCATATTAGGGTTTCACATAACATTATGCCATATTAGGGTTTCACATGACATCACCCTATATTAGGGTTTCACAAAACATCATCCCATATTAGGGTTGTATAAGCACCTCTAGTGTTGGTTTTTTACTTTTAACCGACCCTAGAGCTCCCCTCGGTCGACAAATTTGTCGACTGATAACCTCTCGGTCGACAAATTCGTCGACCGAGAAGGAGCCAAATTTCACGTGTATAAACACCTATAGGGTCGGTTATTTCTTTATAACCGACCCTAGAGGGATCCTCGATCGAAAATATTGTCGACCGACATGAATTTTGGATCCAGTTTAGTTCACGCATGTATAAGCACCACTAGCGACAATTTTTTTACTTTTAACCAACCCTAGAGATCCCCTCGGCCGACGAATTTGTCGACCGATAACCTCTCGATCGACAAATTTGTCGACCGAAAATGAGTTTGAGTGTTTTTAAATAACCCAACATGGGCACCGCTTATCGTTAGCGTCGGTTTGTTTGTTTTAACCGACGCTACAGGTCGAGTCTTTCCTTTAAAATGGCTGAAACCTAGTCTTTCTCTCCCGCGAAACAAAATTTTTGTTCTCTTTTTCTCTCCCGGAGCACCGATACCTTTTCCGCCACGGATACCTTCTCTGCTTCTCTCCCACGACATCACTTTTCATTGTTGTCGCGCCGCCAAAGTCTTTGCCAAGAATATCGTCTTCGTGTTCGAAGAGGATCGTGGTGTCCATGAAGCCCTTGCCACCTCTCCGTGCCGCCAAAGTCCTTGCCTCGTCTCTACAAAAAGAGCTCGTCGTCACCACCTCTCCACACTTCCATGAAGGTCACCGCCTCTCCATGAAGGTCGTCTCATCCTCCACGAAGGTCGCCACCGTTTCCAAGTAAGGTCACCGTCGTTTCCAAGGAAGGTCGCCGCCGTTTCCAAGTAAGGTTCCCAAGTTCGTTTTCGGGTTCAGATCCACCTTTCTTGAGATTGTTTGGTGCTACCTTGTTTTGCTTCTTAGTCTTAGTAAGTGAGATCTGTCTCTTTTTCTTTGTTTTTCTTGTTGTTCTATCTTCCCCTCTTTTCTTGTTGGCTGAATCCATGACGTTCCATGGTGGATCTTGAGATAATGGTTGAAACCATCTTCCCCTCTCTTCTTCTTACCTTTTCAACATAGGGTTTGCTTCCTTTTTGGAGAAAGAACTATCTTGGTGAAGAGGAGTGCCCAAGCTAGGGTTTCGTGTTTGGAGTTTCTACATCATCTCTAAGGTGAGTTATATAACTTTATCCATGATTATTGTTCACTCTTACGTTACATGTACATGATTTTGCCTTAAAATATTGATCCAAGTATAAAGATGTACCTTTACCTAGGGTGTGAGCTTGTATGATAGTTATTGAGTAGTTTATCATCTTAGATGAACCCTACATCTTGTGCATGATTTTTTTGATGGAAGTGGTAATCATAGACCTTGTTTGCATATGGATGGTGATTGCTTTTAATCTCTCAAAATATGGTATATTTCTAGGATTTCAAGCTAATTTTTCCTCCTTATATTTCAAGCAATCTATCATTTTGTAAATTATGATGTGATTATGAATCATTTTTGTCATGATTGTGTGGTTTTGAATGGTGAGAGTTGAGCATCAATGCTCCCCTCTCCAAGAATATATGAATCTTCTGTTCAATAATTTTGTCGACTGAAATATTTTCGGTCGACAATTCTCTTGACCGAGGGGTACATTGAAATGTTTATTTAAATTTTTAGCGTCGGTTATTCCAAAAAAACCGACTCTTTAAACTCTCTCGGTCGAGAAAATTGTCGACCGACAATATTTTCGGTCGACAATGTTCTCGACCGAGGAGTACACTGAAGTGGTTATTCAATATTCAGCGTCGGTTATTCCAAACAAATCGACCCTGTAATCTCTCTCGGTCGAGAAAATTGTCGACCGAAAATATTTTCGGTCGACAATTTTCTCGACCGAGATCGTTTACAGGGTCAGTTTTTTTTGGAATAACCGACCTTACAGGCTCCTTTTTTCTCGCTTGGGTCAAATTTTTTACTACCTTTTGCGTCGGTGTTTACTTTGTAAGGTCAGTTTTATTTGGTCAAATAAACCGACACTATAGAGAAAATTCTATAGCGACATCCACTTAGGCGTCGGTTATAAAGTGACGTTACAAGCTTAAAAAAACCGACGCTACAGACCATTCCTGTACTAGTGAAAAAGGAAAAGAAATCAATTAATAAAGGAATAACTAAGATAATGAGAAAAGAAAGATGTAGAAGCCTCTAGAAGGCTAAGAATTATCCTTCAAGGAGGAATTTTGTATCTTTAGGATTTCTTGGGTTCCAGGGAGTCCAAGTTGCAAAGATAATAGGAGAAGAAAGAGATAAAATCAAATAATACATTATTAAGAAGGAAATGTGAGATAATGACAAAAATATGAGAAATATGTGGAAATATGGATAATGGAATCATCATTGATGAGATTTTGAATCTACATGGTTTCTAGTGGTAAAAGGAATCCAAATAAATGATATAAAAGAATACGAGAGAGAAAATATGCTTAAAATATGTCTTATTAAGAGATAACTTGCATATGAAGAAAACTCTCTAATAATCTTGATTTAGAGTACCAAACTATGCACACATGAAGTTTAAGTCATTATGGACTTTCCTTTAACATTTGGGACCAATTAGATGAAAGAGAAGATAATTATGCTTTTTATAAGTTTCCCTAAAGTGAAGGGAAAACTAATTTTATAATGTGATTTGTCACATTTGAAATCAGACTAGGAAACCTTGGGCCTAGCCCAAGAATGTGTCACACCCAATGGTGGCCGTTGGATGGTGATTGGACGATCCTGGGATCGTCCCCTACCTCATATGGGGAAGGGAGAACATGCAAACAGTAGGTAGTGTTTTGTCCGATCAATATCTCTATGACCCGAGTCATAGATGGTTTGGGAAGCTACCAAACGGAATTAGGAGACCATCCTGAGTTGGTCTATCCTAGGTTTTGTGAGGTTTCTTAGCCTACATGAGTTTTACCCAATCTGGGAACCGTGGCTTCTCAGCCACCACACCTGGATCTCTATATAAGGGAGAGGGTTACGAACCCTCTATGTTTTCCATCGACTCTCCTTGTGATCCTGCTTGCCGCCCAACTTGCTCACTCCTTTCAATTTTTTCCTTAGCCCCTCCTGCTGTTCGGTGGAGGAGTGGCCACCTTAGCCAGTCCCTGGATGCCGATGGAGAGCAATTGAAGCCTCCGGTCCAGTTCGGGAGGGCCTCACGAAGGTGCCTCTGTCGTCACATTCAAATTTCGGGCTCCAACGGCAAGACCCAACCACAGGGTTGACTCGGTAGAGGAGCTTCGCTCGCAAGTGCAGCGGCAGACAAAGAAGATGACCCCAGAGGTTTTGACAATAATGCCCTCAAGTTTAACACAATGTCGAACCGACTGTTTCGTCACCCGGGTCTGTTTGGGAGTATCGCCTACTGGGAGCACTCAGATGGCATGGCCACATGACATTGGCTGGGTCAATCCAGCGAGGCACTAGGTGGCAGACACCCATTGGTCCCAATGGGTTCATGTGGAATATAAGGAAATTTAATATGTGACGTGTTGATCTGTTATTGGTCAAAATAAGGATATATTGCATTAATCGTAGTAATTAATTGGTAACTCGTATCCAGATGTGTTATATATGAAAATTGATCAGAAAAATTCAAGGAATCCATTAATAATAGTTTTAAAGTCTCAATCAGATTGTAATTCTAAAAACACTCTAAGTTAACCATGTTTATGCATTAAACTATGTTGAAACTGTAATTATGCTGGGAAAATAGATTTAAGGTCTTAAATAGGCTATTTTGAGTTATAGTAACTGTTAAGAGAAAAAGTAAGAGTTGAATGTGATTTAGATAATAATTTTCTTGTTATAGGGTTTTTACCCATGAATCGGTGATAATGCATATAGAAACACTAATTTAGGGAAAAAGGTGGTTAATGTAGTTAATTTGAGATTCCTTAGAAGAAAGTAGTTTTGAGTTGATCCTCAGCCTATTAGGAATGTTTTAACAAACTTGTTAAGGGTTGTAATCAGTTTTACTATTTTAGGGTTTATAGAGATAATGATAAAGATGAACCATAATGAAACCCTGAAAAGGAGTGGGAAACCCTAGGAAGCGAGTTCAAGTGAATAAATAGAATATGATAAAGTGGATAGTAAATATAGTACATGTACTTTTCAGGATTTTTTCTTTTGTGGAATGAACTGCTTGCTTGGACAATTTCATGCTTGGATTTACTATTAGCTTGTTGAATCTGCTGAACATATATGGGTTAAATTATGAATAATCACTTTATGATTCATGACATTTTCACAAAGTTTCTCAGTTGCTATGAACCTAAACCGTTTGATTGTTCAATTCTACAATCTCATAAAGTGACTATGTGTATAATAATTAATTATGAGTGTAGTTCTTGAACCTACATACCACCCTGATGTATGATGCAAGACCAAGCCCCAAAGGGAAGGTATGAGTTGGTCAAGCCCCAGAGGGAAGACCATTGAGTACCCGAGTGGTGACCCCAGGCACCAAGCTCAAGATGGAGAAGGTGGCCTTATGTCCCTTGCATGGACAAAACCTAAGAGAGGTTAATCCAGGGTTTAGGGTAAAAGCAGTTGAGAAGTTATATTGAAAATGCAATTTGGATTGTTAATCAACTATTTGCTATATTTAGGTTGTTAGAGTCTATTCGTGATGTTGTGTTTGTCCCCACATACCATTATAGCAATATACTGACTAACACTTTGTTTGTCGGCGTTTTAGGTGTTATCTAAAAAGGACAAATAGTAAAACAGAATCTATGAAGATAAAGGAGGATTACATAAGTGAGAACCCGTTACACAAAATGAGATTACTCAAAATATAAAACACAATCAATCATTAATTAATCACATACACAAAAATATGGGTAAATTAAGACCAATTTCAACATCAACAACCCTAAAAAACATTTGCATAAGAGCCCAACATCTTTCTTGTATCCATACTATGCCAAGAATTTGATACAAATTGGTCTATCTCCTTAGCCACAACATACATACACATGAGAACAATATTCGTATATGTCACACAAACAAGCATTATCATGCTAACAAAATTCTGATTCATTTGAAACACCATATACAAACTTTTCTTGCTTGAACCTGAGAGTACAAGGACAAATCTAGGACACACTAGACATCTAATCAACTTTATCAAAGATTCATTACTATAGCTCATCTTTTCTGCCGCATGTTTGTTTTCATCACTTTCGATTACTTTAAAAAATGTGGCAAACCACAAGGGTGAGACCCATGTCCCAACAAGAGATATAACCTCCAACAATGTTTATTGATTACAACATTTTAAAGTAATTAAATAGTTAAGTAGTTTAATCGGATGTAACAAATAAGCTCAACAACATTGATGATTAACAAAATACATAAAGGAGCATATAATAACTATCATCATTAGACAGACTATCATCCTTTTTCTTGTTGACAATATAAGCAATTCAGTAGCATATGCATATCTAGCATCATGAGCAATTCTAGTAACATAGAATCTCTATCATTATGAATAAGTCTAGCCACATTAGCATAGAAAACATCATTAGCATGTCTAATAGGTTGAAAATATCAACATCATAAAAAGAGCTAACAACATAAGCACAACTATCTGGATAAGCATGATCAGCAGTATATGCATCTCTAGTTACAAAAGACATGGCTAGCATGCTAAACATAACCAACAACATGAGATAGCTAGCATCATGATTATAATCAATAGTAGTAGTATATTTATCAATATAATCATGGCTACTGTATGTACGCATCTACAATCTTAAGCATATCCACAACATAAGTATATCTACTATCTCTTAATTGCAGTAAGCATCATCTTTATGTAAAGAGAACAAACAAGGGGTATCATCCAATGTGAAGCGTTGTGTATAACCCTAAATAGATATGCTATACGGCTGTATTACATCTTTTATTATGCCCTAAGGAAATTGAGGATACCACTCAAAATCCAACTGACCATTACTAAGTCGAAATCAGTACCATGCAAGATCTAGGAAGAGTCGAACTCCTAAGATCTTCTCCTCCCCCGATCAGTACGGGTCTGCCACAGTGACACATAAGGTCAAGCTATGAACAGCCTAGTCCATCCTTGGTATAGGTCACGACACTAGTGAAAGAAGGTGGGTATGCATACCCTACCATCCGAGGAACAACCACAATTGTCCTCCAATCTTGTCACATATATAATCACTGAGACACGACCACAACCATTCTCAATCACATCAGATGTATGAGGCATGACTATATCCAACCTCCACAATCTGCATTATGGATGACAAGGATATATCCTCAACTTGCCACCCCCACATACTCAACAATATGCACTTTGAGTTTCCCTTAGGAATACTCGTTTCACCATCTGGAAAATTTTGACACTTAGATGGATCTATGGAACAGGGCGCTACATGACTAGAGTTTCACTTGATTAGTTATGCCAATTTGGTGAATTAAGGCTGCATCAAACAAGTGGACATACAAACCCTAATTCACTTCTAGCAAGCATATACATATCACAACTTTTAAAAGATATAAAATGTGTGAAACATAATTTCTCATCTCATCATCACATGGTACTATTCACATTCCATTCATGAGACCACACTAGTCATCATACTATCACAAGATAATAATCTTTTTCACAATATCACAAGGTATCAATCCTTATAAACATAAGAGGATTACACCTCATTTAGGGCTCAACCATGCCCAAAGATCATTAAGGCCATCATACTATCACATGATATAAATCCTTTTCACAATATCACATGGTATTAACCCTTATCAACACAAGAGGATTACACCTCATTCAGGGCTCAAACATGCCCAAAGGTCATTATGACCATCATATTATTCCCTGCAAGATCATCATTATCTTTGCATGCCTTATAACAAGGCTCAACAACATTACTTACATATCAACAGATCAACACAACATTGCATTAATGAGCTAGGAGATATTCATAAACAATCATAGCAGGGTTATATTAACATTAAAAACATTCCTTTATTACATCAACATGTAAGGAATCTAGATATGATTAACTCTCATCATATTCATTATGCACATGTTTAGCATAAGAAAGTATCAACCATGTGGCTATGATAACCACAAATTAAAATATCAAGGTTATGATCATAGTAAGGAGGTTATTCCACCATCATTCCATCATATAAAAATGTTAAACATGAATACTCATCTTTATCTATTTGCATTAGAGTTAGGTTCACAAGATAAATTATATTAATATTACTAATCATCACTGATACCCAAACCCTAACTCACGGCATCCCTTTTGGATCATCGATGCATAAGGTGAAGCATCACCATCACATTCCATACCATTCTCAAGTATGGACCCATACATAAATCAAGATGTAACCATCGGTGTCACAACCCCAATTTTTGGGTTCCTTTGCTGAGAAATGTGATTTCTTATATTAAAGATAAATTAACAAATAATGATGTATTTTTATGGAATGCATGAATTTCGTTACAATAGCCTTGATGATTTCTTTGTGGGCTTTATTGGCTATTGGGCACAATAACAAGGAAATTCAATTAGTAAATGAATAATTAAGTTTTTGAGAAAAGAAAGGTGTGGAAACCTCCAGAAGGCAAAATAATATAATCCAAAGTTGGATTTCGTGCCTCTTGGGTCCCAAGGAGTCCAAAGTTGCATAGAGAATGCAATAAGAAAAGAAAAACCAATTAAGTATTTCCTTGTTAAGAAAGAAATTGAAAATAATGATAAAATGTGGAAAATAAGTGGAAGGAGGTGTAATTGAGGTATCCTTAGTGGAATTTAGTATTCCAAGGATTCCTAATGATAAAAAGAATACCAACGAGGAAAATAAAAGAGAAATAAAGAGAAATCCTAAAAAAGAACTATTTTAATAAGAAATAAATAAGATAATGATAAATAATGAAGAACAATGCATTTAGATGCATCTAGAAGGATAATGAGTATCCAATAAAAAGGATTTCGAAATAATAGAGTTTATTGGGGTCCAAGGATCCCCAATGGAGAAAAGGAAAGAGAAATTATATATTTTAATGTATAAAATATGCCTTATAAGTCTTTGACTTGCATATGAAGCAATATGGATTTTCCTTTCTCTTTTTGGACTCAAACTTCGTGTAATGGTTGATTAAGGCTTTATAGATTTTCCCTTAAAATTTGGGATCATTTTGATAAGTGGTTTGGGAGATATGATTTTTGTAAAAATCCCTAAAGTAGAGGGATTTCCATTATATGTCACGATTCCAGGAAATAAGAAAAATCTATTTAGTCACGCGAATAACCTGAGCCATCCGATTCTAGATCCAATGGAGCCTAGTCTTTGTCCAGTTCTAGGCGGATTAGGAGAATGGGAGAATCTGTTTCTTCGATTTCCTCATTCTGTGGTTCACGAGAGATTTTGGAAACTCTCCCATTGAGACCGGGAGAAGATTGCGGATCAATCAAACCAAGGTTTAATAAGATTTCAAGAAACTTAGAAGTTTTGCCCAAACCTGCTCCTAACAGAAGCCTTCCGCAATCCGATTCATATATATATATATATATATATATATATATATATATACCCTATGTTTTCCTAAGTCTACCGCAAGATGCGCGAGGTGCCGCGAGGCCTTTGGTCCCTTGCCCAGACCTTAATTCGACGCTGAAGGGTCCCTTCTGTTCCATCTTCTCGGCTGAGAGAGAACTCCCCACCTACCAAATGATTTGGGCATCTCCGAGATAATGAAACCACACGATCAAGTTCGGCGAGTGAAACCGGAGAGGATCGCTCTAAGACTTGCCTCCCAATGATCTAGAAGCCCGAGGTCAACCTTGGAGTTGACCCAGCCGGCCAGTTACTGCTCACGGGGCAGACGGGGCAAGGTTGAAGATGATTAGATGGAATTACCTCCTTACCCCTGGGCGGGTGTGGCCCCAAGGTAGGACGACGGGGGCAAAGTCGAACAACTGGCCTGGCTACGCGGGGAGCACATTGCTGGCGTGGCGCAGTGTCATTGGTCCACAGGTAATTTTCTTGCGAAATTAGTAACTAATGATTGGTAACTCGGATTAAAGAGAATTATATATCAAAATTGATCAGAAAAATGCAAGAAATCCATTAAAAATATTAGTGAAGTCTGATTCTAATTGCAATTCGAAAAATAGTATAAATTATCAACTTTAATGGATTAAAGGTTAAGAAACCCTATTTTGATATGATTAATGTGATTAATAGGGTTTAAATGATGGTTAAGGTTGATATTAACCTATTAATCATAAAGAGATACATTAAGATCGAAAAAGATGAATCTTGCATGAAATTAGCTAATTTAGAGTTTCATGTGCATGAATATACTTTAATGGGCCTTGAAACCCTAATGTTGGTAATTAGGACTACTAATGGCTTTAATTATTTGATTTCATGTATAGAACTAATTTTTCATGGTTATAAGCTATTTCGAGCATTCAAGTTCTTAATTTGTGGATAAATACCCTAAAAGTAGTAATTAGGGGTTTTCTAATGAATAAAAGGTGGAATTAATAACAAATCGAGTTCATATGTGATTTAGACCATAATGAACTATGAATTAATGATAAATGCGTATAATGATCTTGTCATGGATTAAAGGGATAAAAATAGTAGCTTTAATGAAAAAGAAGCTTAATTGATGATTAATGTGCCTGTAATGTGAAAATAGGGTTATATGTTGTTAAGATAACCTTAATGTTGAAGAATAGATGAGATAATTAGGGTTTATGAGTAATGGCATAAAATTAGGGTTTAATATGGTAAAAGATGAAGGGAAACCCTAATTGCAAAACAAAACCCTAAAATGGATACAGAAACCCTAGAAAGTAAATCCAAGTTAATAAAGTAGGTTCTTGATAAAGTGTGTGATAAATAGAGTACATATTCTTTTCAGGAATTATGTGATTGTTGAATTACTTGGATTGCATACTTGGTTGGATTTGCTAAAATGCTTCTGAAATCATCAAATCAGGTATGTGGTTACGCTTATGACTACCTGAATTAGTTTTCTGGGATTTTATCGATGTTTCCATCGTGGCTTGAATTAAACTGTTGGATGTATTTAATTCATGCAAAAGTATAATGTGAATATGACTATCACATAAGAAATACGCCTACTAGCTCAGATCCTAGTCCCCACTGTAGCTTAATGGGTTGACCTAGTAAATGGCTATCAATGGGGTAGGCCCATCAGGTAATTGGATGACTTAGTAAATGGCTACCAATGGGGTAGGTCCATCAAGTCACATTGAGTTAGAGATTGGATTACCTATGGGTAGTGCCATGCGACTCAACCCTAGATATTGATCTACCTGTTAGGTAGGATCATGCGGGGTTTAATAAGGATCTACCTAGAGAGAGGTAGTATCTCAGTCTGCTGCTGGGACAACATAAAGATAGGGGATAGGAAAGGATTGAGTAGTATTGCTTAAAACGTAATCTTGGATGTTAAATGATATTTGGTTGACTACATTGTTAACATAGTTGCACAATTATTGATTCCCCCACATACCAGCTTCTTGCTGACCGACGTTTTGTTTGTCGGCGTTTTACGTACAAATGAAAAGAACAAACAGTAAAGCGACATATGTGGAATTAAATGAGAAATAAAGTGCACAGGAGGATTAGTTATATTACCATCTTCATGGATAGAAGTTTAGAAATCCCAGCTTTTCCAAGGTAAGAAAAGTTTTATTTTATACCAGTTTTCAGTTTAGTTGGTAAAGTTTATTAATTGTTATTGATTATTTGTCGAACCTTTGATCCGGGTTATTAGTTAACGGCTCTGACCTTTCAGTCTCCCTTAATTGGGGTTACCGGGAGTTGGGGTCGTTACAATTGGTATCAGAGCATAGGTTCCTCAATTAATCTTTAATAATTATTAAATTTTACAAATTATGTAGAACCCAAAGGAGTTATTAGAAGATTATCCAAAAGACAGAGGTGTCTAGAAAAGGATCACGACCAGGGGCTGGCAATATTTTCCTCCGCACTGCTAGTCGGAATACGAGGACTCCTGGGTCTGTGTGACTGCCTGGCCAAAGTCTTAGGGTATGAATCGAAATAAGATACCTTTAGGACCCTCTCATCTTGTTCATCCCTTCTCAACTCAAATTCTGTTAAGGACCTTAAGGATTAGGGTTTCCTCTCTTCTCCTCGCCCTCTTGAGGTATGGGTAAGGTTGATAAGGATTAAGGGATCCTCCACCAAATTAATGAAAAGCATGTAAATAAGATGTCATGGACATAAGCTTAATAGATTGAGCGCAAACTAAAGAATAGATACATGCTTAGGTCGTATGACATAAGTTGTCTTTGCCCTCAGGAGAGACCTGAGGATAGACCTCCTTGGTAGGAGGATGAGTAGAGAGAGTTAGTCTTGGAGGTAGAGATCTCCATTAAAGTAGAGTCCTAGCACATCCTTTGAGGATGATGTTAACCCTAACCCTAAGGGAAGGTTAGAGAAAGAGATGGCATGGTTGACCAGGTGTTTGGATAAACATGCCTTGGATGCCATACGAGCCATGAGAGGTTGAACAACCTGGTACCTCTGGCAACCCAACCCTAGAGAGGGTCATGCATGTGAGAGCGAAGGATAGCTCCTTCATGGATGAGGTTAGAACCCTATGGGCTTGTGCAAGTAGGGTGTAGCTTGCACTCGGGGTACGCCAGTAGTGCTGACAGTAGGATGAAACCCTGGACAAGGAATCATGGTGGATGTCTTATGAGATAAATATAAAGAGCTAAAGGATAATCTTGAGCCAAACATGAGTTGAGTAAAGGCTTCACCCAGGTAGGGATATGCTGGTAAGCTTGATCCAACTTCATGAAGTAAGGTTAGATCTAGAGAGAGAAAGTAGGACCCAAGAAAGAAGGTTGGAAGCTTAGATTCTGAGACATGAGGAATAGTGGGGATGCTTCTAGTACCTATGGTATAGGTAATTACCTACTGGATGAGATAAAGAGTGCTTTAGACCTTGAAGAGGATGGAGTAGCAAGTTGTGAAGCCTTGTACCTAGTTGGTTGTCTTGGAAGAGGACTCAGCTCTGAGGTGTTGCTCATATAAAAGGTTCATGGGAGTACATGAAATACCTTGGACATGCTTGATTTGTGGTTAAGAGTTTGAGCATGCAGTTGGATATCCAAAGGAGAACCTAGGGTTCCTAGGCCTAAGAGGGGAAATAATGTACCTGATGCTCATGATGAAATTTGAGTCTCTATAGTTTCAAGCATGGTACTCCTCATGTGTAGAGGTAAAAGAAATCCCTTAAGTTAAGGGTATGTTTGATGAACCCCTCACGACTAAGTTGATATAATGCTAAGGATGAGAACAAGTGTGACCTAGCATGGGTTAGTAGGTACTCTGGTGCCTTAGTAGTTGCTGGATTAAGCATGCTCATGCGAATCTAACCCTAAGGACGCTTGTGACCTTTGTTATCTAGGTGTAGTTTCCTCCCATCTTGGGAGAGGGACCCTTTCGTAGGGAGTACACCAGTTTTGTTGGTTTTGAGATAACCTAAAGAGGACTCATAAGATCTTGAGGAGCTAAGTGAAAAGTACATGGTACGAGGATGAACCTATAGACCCATAGATAACCACCTGTACGTGCATGTGAATGTCTTACCATGGAGGTAACCGGTATGGGGCCTGACCAAGGTAGGATGGTCGCCATGATCCCTGAGAAAGGATGAAAGACAGCCCAAGGATGCAGAGAGAGAGAGGTGATGAAGGCTTGGGTAAGGTTCTAAGTCGGACATGTACTATGATAGAATCAAGGGTCAGGTGGGGATAAGACCGATGGAAGTAGGAGTTACCTAATTCCCTAGTTGCACATGACCATAGGGTCGGGAGGTAACATCTATCATTGTCTGAGGGCCATGGGTTAGGAGATTGATCACCTTCATAAACTCATGGGACCCAAAGGGCAGATGAGTAGGGCACTCTCTGATGCATGAGGGAAGAGGGATGACCCCAAAAGTGTCGGCACCCTATAGACCTAGAGGAGATGACCAAGGATTGTGTAGTAACCCAAGTAGAGACCAGTTTTCCAGGGAAGCAACTTTGATATCATGATGTTGGTGATGTAGAGATAGGGGTAGCACATTTCAACTCAGCTTTAAAGGTGTACTGGCAAGGTGGAATGTACCCTCTCTACTCTTGGAATAGGAAGAACTCTGTATTTGGACTGCAGCCAAATGCTTATTTCCTCTTGTTATGGGAGTGAGAAATAGGACAGTACGCATGCCATACACCAAGGATAAAAGATGATGTGAGTTGGAATGTTGCTACGAGGTATGAGGATAGAGATCATAACATACCCTAGTGAATCGAATAATACATGGATGGTTTACAAACACTAAGAGTATTAAGGAAATCATCTTGTGAGGATATCTTATCTTGAACTAAGTGGATTTTTGCAAGTGTTACAAGGAATCACAAGGTGGAGTTTGTTCACTGTGAGGATGAGTTTAGAGTTTCTTAATGAAGACAAACTTAGAGTTTGAGATGAGATGATAAGTGAAATACATGGAAGAGTATGTCTTCAACTTTACCTAACACTTAAGGATAAGAAGTGGTAATAAATACTCTGGTCGAGATATAGTTGCTTAGTTAGATGAAGGCTAGGAGAGGTTGTTAGGTTAACCCTCAGTTGGAAATGAGATAAGTTTAGCTAACACACAGATGTAACAATATCGGTTGATCAAGAGAAATGTTGTTTGGATAGCCAACCTAGTCTGTGATATAATGAAAGGATGGTTGTCGAACCTCAGATGTACTTCTGATTAAAACCCTATTGAGAGTGGTTTAGGGTTTTTGAGGAGTCGATCTTGAGGAATCATGACATATAGGAAATCATGGTATTAAGATCACCAAACACCGTGATACTACAAAGATAGTAAGTGATAGTAGCACGTTGGTTGCTTGATGTGACATTGCATGTAGCATGTGGTCATGCAAGTCAAGAGTGAAGGATGAACACCAGTAACCCAGTGCATGGATATAAAGTATAGAGAGTCCCTGAGAGTGAATGGGAGTTCATTACTATGGATTTTGTGGTAAGACTCCCCTAGACAAAGGAGGGTCGAGGTGCAATATGGGTTATGGTAGATCGCCTTACCTAGATGATAGGAGAAAGGAAGAATACTGTCACGAGACAGATTCGGTTGAACTACTTAAGAGAGAAAGATGGTTCAGCTATACCATGATGCGAGTTCAGAAGTTCTTGGGTATGACCAAGGCTCACTTCCATGAGGTAGAAATGGATGCATGATGAACTCGACGACAGTACAGTTTATCACCCCATACTAAAGGACATATGATCCAGACTAGAGGGTCTGATGAGAGCATGTGTTCTCATTCAGGGTGATACATAGAGGCAGTTCTTAAGATGTGATGTTAACCACCATAGCCTTTATCGGGATGCAAGAAGTCTTATAGAGAGGTTGTGTCGGTCACTACTTCATTACGATGATGTTGGTGAAAGAGGCCTCGCGAAGGTCAGAAAAGAACCACAGTGGGCGCAGATGAAGTCACTTTGATCAAGCAATGGCTGAGAAAGAGAGCCTAGAGTCGACATGAGTCGTGAGCTGATGCAACGTAGACTGACATGCAGCTCACTGTGGGAGAGTTTGTGATGTGAAAATCTGACCCCTCTAAGCTACAGTTGAGAAAGCTGAGTCCCCGATATATGGGTCCATTTGAGATGGATTGGTGGAGAAGGTTGTGTTTAGCATTACCCCTCAGGACAACATGATGTGTAAGGTGTTCCATGAGTCTGATCTAGAGCACTATGTGAGGTACCCAAGCCATGTGTTGAGCCCTAAACCTATTCAACTTTTGAGAGGCTAAAATGTCTTGAGTCACCTATGAGGGTATGATATACCAAGGTGAGAAAGAACTCAGATGGAAGATAATGAGATGATGAAGGTTCTTGGGAAGCACCATGGAAAGGGTGAAGCCACATGGGAGGCATGATGGACATATGAAAGGCTTATCCTATTTGTTTGCTTGCTTGATGGAATTTTGAGGGCAAAATTCTTATAAGAGGGGAGGGATGTTACAACCCCAATTTTTGGGTTCCTTTGCTGAGAAATGTGATTTCTCATATTAAAGATAAATGAACAAATAATGATGTCTTTTGATTGAATGCATGAATTTAGTTACAATGGCCTTGATGATTGCTTTGTGGGCTTTATTAGCTATTGGGCCCAATAACAAGGAAATTCAATTAGTAAATGAATAATTACGTTTTTGAGAAAAGAAAGGTGTGGAAACCTCCATAAGGCAAAATAATATAATCCAAAGTTGGATTTCGTGCCTCTTGGGTGCCAAGGAGTCCAAAGTTGCATATAGAATGCAATAAGAAAAGAAAAGACCAATTAAGTATTTCCTTGTTAAGAAAGAAATTGAAAATAATGATAAAATGTGGAAAATAAGTGGAAGGAGGTGTAATTGAGGTATCCTTAGTGGAATTTAGTATCCCAAGGATTCCTAATGATAAAAAGAATACCAACAAGGAAAATAAAAGAGAAATAAAGAGAATATGTAACGCCTGGGCCCACTGCCCAAGGCTCTAGTAGAGTTTTAAGAATGACGACTGGCCCCACAGACCACCACTAGCCTTAACTGCGCACTTTGTCCACACTGACGCGCAAACCAGGATCAACTTCCCGACTGGTCACCCATCCTAGTACTACTCCAAGCTGAGCACGCTTAACTATGGAGTTCTTTAGTGATGGGATATCGGAAAAGGAGGTGCACCTTGGTGATATGGGTAGTCCAATCATTCCTTATGAGATCTTTTTATCCGAGGCCTCAAATCCTGGGATGTTACAATCTCCCCCACTTAGACTCTTGACGTCCTCGTCAAGGCTCAACTATATGGCCTCATAATCTGACCCCATTTCAGTGCAGACCCATAATGGCCCATGGACACCCAGCTCCCGTCCATGGCTACCAGCGCAAGGGTGGCTCCATCTCGTCTCTACGGATAGCCCTTTCCAACTTGCCTGGACCGCACGGCTCAAAACTGGCATGCCACATGCCCATGTGGGCCCCACCTACTGGAGGGGTTATGGCTCTGATACCATTTGTAACGCCTGGGCCCACTGCCCAAGGCTCTAGTAGAGTTTCAGGAATGACGACTGGCCCCACAGACCACCACTAGCCTTAACTGCACGCTTTTGTCCACTGACGCGCAAGCCAGGATCAACTTCCCGACTGGTCACCCATCCTAGTACTACTCCAAGCCAAGCACGCTTAACTACGGAGTTCTTAGTGATGGGCTCCCAGAAAAGGAGGTGCACCTTGGTGGTATGGGTAGTCCAATCATTCCTTTTAAGAGTGTTTTATCCGAGGCCTCAAATCCTGGGATGTTATAGAAATCCTCAAAAAGAACTATTTAAATAAGAAATAAACAAGATAATGAGAAATAATGAAGAACAATGCATTTAGATGCATCTAGAAGGATAATGAGTATCTAATAAAAAGGATTTCGAAATAATAGAGTTTATTGGGGTCCAAGGATCCCCAATGGAGTAAAAGAAAGAGAAATTATATATTTTAATGCATAAAATATGCCTTATAAGTCTTTGACTTGCATATGAAGCAATATGGGTTTTCCTTTCTCTTTTTGGACTCAAACTTCGTGTAATGGTAGATTAAGTCTTTATAGACTTTCCCTTAAAATTTGGGATCATTTTGATAAGTGGTTTGGGAGATATGATTTTTGTAAAAATCCCTAAAGTAGAGGGATTTCCATTATATGTCACGATTCCAGGAAATAAGAAAAATCTATTTAGTCACGCGAATAACCTGAGCCATCAGATTCTAGATCCAATGGAGCCTGGTCTTTGTCCAGTTCTAGGCAGATTAGGAAACTGGGAGAATCTGTTTCTTCAATTTCCTCATTCTGTGGTTCACGAGAGATTTTGGAAACTCTCCCATTTAGACCGGGAGAAGATTGCGGATCAATCAAACCAAGGTTTGATAAGATTTCAGGAAACTTAGAAGTTTTGCCCAAACCTGCTCCTAACGGCAGCCTTCTGCAATCCGATTCATATATATATATATATATATATATATATATATATATATATATATATATATATATATATATACCCTATGTTTGCCTAAGGCTACCGCAAGATGTGCGAGGTGCCGCGAGGCCTTTGGTCCCTTTCCCAGACCTTAATTCGACGCTGAAGGGTCCCTTCTGTTCCATCTTCTCGGTGGAGAGAGAACTCCCCACCTACCAACTGATTTGGGCATCTCTGAGATAATGAAACCACACAATCAAGTTCGGTGAGTGAAATCGGAGAGGATCGCTCTAAGACTTGCCTCCCAACGATCCAGAAGCCCGAGGTCAACCTTGGAGTTGACCCAGCCAGCGGGTTACTGCTCGCGGGGCAGACGGGGCAAGGTTGAAGAAGATTAGATGGAATTACCTCCTTACCCCCTGGGCGGGTGTGGCCCCAAGGTAGGAGTACGGGGGCAAAGTCGAACAACCGGCCTGGCTATGCGGGGAGCACACTGCTGGCGTGGCGCAGTGTCATTGGTCCACAGGTAATTTTCTTGCGAAATTAGTAACTAATGATTGGTAACTCAGATTAAAGAGCATTATATATCAAAATTGATTAGAAAAATGCAAGAAATCCATTAAAAATATTAGTGAATCCTGATTCTAATTGCAATTCAAAAAATAGTATAAATTATCAACTTTAATGGATTAAAGGTTAAGAAACCCTATTTTGATATGATTAATCTGATTATTAGGGTTTAAATGATGGTTAAGGTTGATATTAACCTATTAATCATAAAGAGATACATTAAGATAAAAAAAGATGAATTTTGCATGAAATTAGTTAATTTAGAGTTTCATGTGCATGAATACACTTTAATGGGCCTTGAAACCCTAATGTTGGTAATTAGGACTACTAATGGCTTTAATTATTCAATTTCATGTATAGAATTGATTTTTCATGGTTATAAGCTATTTTGAGCATTAAAGTTCTTAATTTGTGGATAAATACCCTAAAAGTAGTAATTAGGGTTTTCTCATGAATAAAAGGTGGAATTAATAGCAAATCGAGTTCATATGTGATTTAGACCATAATGAACTATGAATTGATGATAAATGCATATAATGATCTTGTCATGGATTAAAGGGATAAAAATAGTAGCTTTAATGAAAAAGAGGCTTAATTGATGATTAATGTGCCTGTAATGTGAAAATAGGGTTATATGTTGTTAAGATAACCTTAATGTTGAAGAATAGACGAGATAATTAGGTTTATGAGTAATGGCATAAAATTAGGGTTTAATATGGTAAAAGATGAAGGGAAACCCTAGTTGCAAAATGAAACCCTAAAATGGATACAAAAACCCTAGAAAGTAAATCCAAGTTAATAAAGTAGGTTCTTGATAAAGTGTGTGATAAATAGAGTACATATTCTTTTCAAGAATTATGTGATTGTTGAATTACTTGCATTGCATGCTTGGTTGGATTTGCTAAAATGCTTCTGAAATCATCAAATCAGGTATGTGGTTACGCTTATGACTACATGAATTAGTTTTCTGGGATTTTATCGATGTTTCCATCGTGGCTTGAATTAAAATGTTGGATGTATTTAATTCATGCAAAAGTATAATGTGAATATGACTATCACATAAGAAATATGCCTACTAGCTCAGATCCTAGTCCCCTCTGTAGCTTAATGGGTTGACCTAGTAAATGGCTACCAATGGGGTAGGCCCATCAGGTCATTGGATGACTTAGTAAATGGCTACCAATGGGGTAGGTCCATCAAGTCACATTGAGTTAGAGATTGGACTACCTATGGGTAGTGCCATGCGACTCAACCCTAGATATTGATCTACCAATTAGGTAGGATCATGTGGGGTTTAATAAGGATCTACCTAGAGAGAGGTAGTATCTCAGTCTGCTGTAGGGACAACACAGTGATAGGGGATAGGAAAGGATTGAGTAGTATTGCTTAAAACGTAATCTTGGATGTTAAATGATATTTGGTTGACTACATTGTTAACATAGTTGCACAATTATTGATTCCCCCACATACCATCTTCTTGCTGACTGACGTTTTGTTTGTCGGCGTTTTAGGTACAAATGAAAAGAACAAACAGTAAAGCGGCATATGTGGAATTAAATGAGAAATAAAGTGCACATGAGGATTAGTTAGATTAGCATCTTCATGGATAGAAGTTTAGAAATCCTAGTTTTTCCAAGGTAAGAAAAGTTTCATTTTATACCAGTTTTCAGTTTAGTTGGTAAAGTTTATTAATTGTTATTGATTATTTGTCGAACCTTTGATCCGGGTTATTAGTTAACGG
The DNA here is from genome assembly GCA_963693085.1 of Alisma plantago-aquatica. Lineage (NCBI taxonomy): Eukaryota > Viridiplantae > Streptophyta > Magnoliopsida > Alismatales > Alismataceae > Alisma > Alisma plantago-aquatica. Next base: position 1,475,693,602 of record OY856409.1, on the reverse strand, counting down.
CTCTGACCTTTCCGTCTCCCTTAATTGGGGGTTACCGGGAGTCGGAGTCGTTACAATCGGGTTATAGCATACTAGGGTTTCAACAACAGTAACAAAATACTCCATGATTGTATTAGTCATTTACAGACTATTCATACCCAATTATCATCATTTAGTTATATTAAAGCTAGGTATAACAAGCTTTACCTCATTAGGGTTACATATGAACACAATATGATTATCATCCCTTCTATTCATACAAGTAAATACGTAAGATTACCTTATTAAGGGTAACCCTCCATTTGTTCCATCATCATTCAACCCATATCACTATACCACAATGTCACCCAGAACCATTGGATGTTTAAAAGGTAAGACCATTGGTTATTTACATAAATAAACACCTTAGATAAACCACCTATGAAGTCCCTGATTTGTGCTCTATAAATATTCACCATATAACCCTAGACATCCCTAGATTAACAACACAAAAAGTTCCACTGAGAGTAGGGTAAACCCCACAATCGACTGTTCATTTAAAACAAGCCATCCATTATCAACAAGTAAGCTCGTTAAGTTGATCATATAAAGGAAACCATCTAAATCACATTATTAGGACCAACATATTACATTATCCATCATTCCACTTTATTGGAGGAATAAACATTATATCTTGACCATTCGGTCAAGTTCATATATTAAAACCATCAATTACAGTATAGGTCTGACAATTGCATCAAGTGACCAAAGAAACCATCGGTATAAGGCTTAATTGATGCTACAACTACAATGCTTAACTGACCATAGGTCATAGAGACCTGATACACCATCATTATTGATCATTAAATCATAATAGGTTGTTAGATCAACACTATATTCATTAATCAGCATCAAATATTAAGCTAATGTCATCATTGATTGATAACATCGGTAGGGTACTTAATGGTTGATCATTAAACTTCTAATTGATCCAAAACCAGACCTAAGGGGGTGAACATAGGGTGCCACCATAATTTGACACCCTTGATCATGAACATCAGTTGTTATGAAGACAACACCATAGGGTTGTTGCAATGGTACCATCATCGTGTCATGGTTTATAGAAGAAATCAGCTTTAAACCCTAAAATTGACCATTGTTTGAGAGGTGCTTAACACCATAGATTGTCAAACCAACCTGATCCAAGTCAAATTCTACCTTATTAATAATCTACACATGATCACAGGTTCATCTATAACTGAAATCAGAACATGAAACATTATAAAAATTGAAATCCAAGTCAAGCATAGCTTTTTAGTGCATGAATCATCATTTTCAAGCACGAACATGATCTAGAAAGCTAATGGTAAGCAATAGACGTGGATCAAGTTATAAAACTTACCTCTAATGAGAATATTAATCCCCACATAGAAGAAAACTCAAGTAGGTAGGGTAGAAAATCCAAGAATAAGCTATGAATTCGTCCATCTAGCACCTTTCTTCATCAAATGAGCAAACCCTAAGCATAAGGAGCAAGAAAGGTAGGGTTTTAGTGCTTTAGAGAAAATACTACCATGGAACAGAAAGGTTCCGACCTGGAGGAAGGTCTAAGGAAGGATAAGATCAAGAAAATGAAGAAGGAAGGAAGAAAACAACTTGCCTTGGTCGAATTTCCTAGAAGATGACCTTGGAAACCCTAGGTAGGGCTAGATGGATCCCTAGGAGACCTTCTTCTCCAAAAAGGGGTTGTATTCTACCTTATAGAAATTGGTTCCGCAGAAAAACAAAGTGTATTCGTTGCTCCAGGTTTGAGGAAAGAGAAAGAAAGCATATTTTCATATTTGGGCAAGGAAGAGGTAAATATAGCCCATGGATAATGATAGAAGCAAGCATGAGGTGTAAAAGTAGTTTCCCCATGTGTTTATGGCCTTAAACTATTAAGAATATACAAGCACACATACAAAATCAGATCCCCCACCGTCCCTATTAACCTACGTAGCTTTCCTTTGTCAAAATTTCCAGCCAATCACATAATTCATTTGTTCATAGCTACAAAAAGTAGCTCATCCGTGAAGGGGTAAACCCTAAAATACTCTTGATAAAACACCTTCAAACCATGTCTCAACTAGGAGCCCCATGGCTCAAAAATTTCAAAAATGATAATATAACATCTAAGGAACATAATGTATGTGAAAAATTGCAAAGAAAACCCCTCAATGGGCTAAATTATAGAAAAGTCCAAAATGTACAGAAAATAGCATAACTTGCACAAACAGTGTCCAAATTGGACCAAATTTGAAATTTAAGCTTGTATTATGATTTAAAAACATATCAAAAGGTTATATTAGGGTTCTAAGCATTTAGTTATGGTAATTAATCTCATTCAACTCATGAAGCAAGTTTAGGGGCCTTACAACATAGGTAGATTTCTTCTGTGGATAGAAGTCCTAGATCGTATTTTGAAAAGGTATGCAAAAGTTTTATTTTATTCAAGCTTTCCAGTTTAGTATTAGTAGAATTTGATAATTATTTTTGATTAGATTGTCAAACTATTGATCTTGAATTTTGGGATAGTGCCTCTGACCTCTTGGTCTCCCTTGATTGGGGGTTATCTGGAAGCGGGGTTGTTACATTTGGTATCAGATCCAATGGTTTATCATTTAATCCTTAATAATTATTAAATTTTACAAACTATGTAGAACTCGTGGGAGTTATTAGAGGATTTTTCAACGACGGAGGTGTCTATAAAGGGATCATGAACTGTGGGTTGGAAATATTTTCCTCCACCCCACTAGTTGGTCTACGAGGATTCCCAGATACTGTGTGACCACCTGGACAAAGTCAAAGGTTCTGACTCAAAATGAGATACCTTTAGGACTCTCTCATCTATTTCATCCCTTCTCAACCCTAATTCAAGTAAAGTTCTAGGTTTTAGGGTTTTCTCTCTCTTCCCCACCCTCTTGGGATTACGGTAAGTACGATAAGGATTAAGGAAACCTCCACCAAATGAATGTAAAGCATGTAACCAAGATGTCATGGACATAAGTTTATTAGTTTAAGTGTACACTAAAGATTAGTTACATGCTTAGGGTTGCATGGCATGTGTTGTCGTGCCCTCATGAGAGATCTGAGGTTAGACATTCTTGTAGGAGAATGAGGAGAGAGTTAACCTTGGGGGTAGAGACTTCCAAGAAGAGGTAGAGACCTGACACATCCTCTAAGGATGATGCTAACCCTAACCCTAAGTAGTAGTTAGGGAGAGAGATGACAAGATGAGTTGAATATCATGGTTGACCATGCAGGTATGTACGCGGGTTGACATGCATTGAGGCTTTGTGTACCCAATAGAAGCATGACCTAGGTTTGACCTAGTGCTTTTGGTAACCCGACCTTGGGTGGTCGTGCTTTTGAGGTTGAGGAATAGCTCCCTCTAGTGGAGGATATTGGTGACCATATAGAAACCCTTATGGGAATATAGGAGTAGGGAAGAGGAATGCACCTACGTAGAGGTGGCCAGCAGGATGACCACATGTTTTAGACCTAGACACATAGGGTTGTGTCTGATGTTCATGAGAGGAGCATGCATAGCCTGGGATGATCTGTGTCGAACATAGGTCTTGATAGTACGTTTCACCCCGGTAAGTGTAGACCCATATCCTTAAGGGCTTGACCCATCTTCTATGAGAGAACCTCAAGTTATAGGACCAGTTGTAGGGTTTGCAATAGAGAGAGAAGGAAAGACCCGATGAAGAAGGTTAGAGACCTTGACTTTGAGACATGAGGAATCGTGAAAAGTTAGGTATGCTAAGACCTAGACTGGATGACCTACGTGGATGTATGTGGTTTCTCATGCACAATGCTTGGAGGCTTGTCGTGCCTTGGTTTCCTTTAGAGGAACCAAACCTTAGAATGAGAAAGAGGCTTTATAAGTTGATGTATAGAATTTGTAGGTGCCTACCTTGTAGGTGTGGAAAGGAGAGTTCCTTAGGCCATGGAGAGGTATGGTAACAAGTTATGAGGTCTCACACCGAGTTGGTTGTCCTTTTGTAGGACTCTAAGGTGTTGTTCATGTGGAATAATGGTGGGAAGTGTATGCCATGTCTTCTGCATGTTTGGTTTGTTGTCAGATAGCTGATGCATAAGAAGTGAACCTAGGGTTACAAGACCTAAGAGGGGAAGTAGTGGTACCTGGTTCACTTGATGCTCACAATGATGTTTGAGTTCCTATAGATTCGAGTATGGCACCCCCTCATGTTTAGAGGAAAAGTAAACCCCTTAGACTAAGGTATATGTTTGATGAACCCTCGCACATAGGTTGGTGACATATGCATGTATGATATTAGCCAACTTTGAGGAATAAGGAACAAGTATAAAAAACTAAGAAACTTAGAATGGCTTAGTAGGTTGTCTTCTGGATGGCTACGTGTATAAGTAGCATGATAGGGCTAAGCATGCACATGATGATGTAAACCTTGGAAGTAAGGACATTTGTGACCTTTGTTACTATTAAGAGATAGTTTTCTCCCATCCTGGAGAGGCTTCTGTAGGGTGAGTATCATCTTTTGTTCAGGTTTTAGGTAACCTAAAGAGGTCTCATAGGAGTTTGATGTGCTTAATAGAGAACGCATGGTATGAGCCGAACCTATAAACCCGTGTGTGACCATCTCTAAGGGTAGGAGGATATGTTGCCATGGAGGTAACCTGTATGGGTCCCTATGAAAGGATGTAGTTTGACCACGTATGCCCAAAGAGATGATGGAGTTTTGAGTAAGGGTTTAAGTTTGAGATGTACCATGATAGAATCCTAAGTAATTACTAAGGTCAGGTTGGGATAAGACCGATGGGAGTACGAGTTGTGTGTTCCCTTGATGTACAAGACCATAGGGTCGGGAGGTAACAACTATCCTTGTCTTAGGACTATGGGTTAGGAGTTTGATAACCTTCATGAGTTCATGGGACCCAAAGGCAAAGGAGGTAGGCACTCCTTGGACGCGTAAGGGAAAGGGATGACCCCAAAAATACTGGAACCCTACAGACCTTGAGGAGATGACTAAGGTTTGTGTGACGACCCAAGAGTGTTTGGGCACCGCCTTTCTATGGATGTGAACATAGTTTGGAGATGTTTGTGATGTGGAGACATGAGATGTAGGTTTCAACTTAGATTGGAAAGTGTACTGGTGATGTGTGATGCACCATCTCTACTCTCAGAACATGACAAACTCTGTATTTGGATTACAAACAAATGCTTATTTCCTCTCATTATGGGGGTGAGAGATAGGGCTAAATGCATGCCATACACTAAGGGTAAGGATGATGTGAGTTGAAACATTGCTATGATGTTTGAGGATAGAGAAAGTATCATACCTTTTTGGAGAGTACATTGAATGGATGGTTTACAAACACAAAGAGAACTAAGGTAGTCATCATATGAGAACGTTCTTATCAAGAGCATATGGAATTTATAAGTTACTAGTTTGGGTTTGATGAGCTTGAAGTTTTCTTGACTCAGTTAGACCTAAATCTGAGATGAGGATGATGAGTGGAGTATATGAAGGTTTATGTATTTACCGTTACCTAGCACATAAGGATGTAAGGTGGTAATGGATGCTTTTTGTTGAGACACAACTATCTTGTTTAGCCGTTAGAAAGGATCAAAGAGGTTGTTAGGTGAACCCTAAGTTTGTGAGACATATAGGGCTAATACTCTGATACAACCAGACCAGTTTCTTGAGTTAGTGGTTTCTTGGTTAGCCATCCTATAGCTTGATGTGATAGAAGGATGGTTGAATAAACTAAAATACACCTCTCAGGAAAAGAAGGTGATGGAACCCATGACTAGAGTGTTTATGGTTTCTGAGGAGTCAACCCTGAGGAATCATGACATGCATGAGCTCACGATGTTAAGTACACCCTACACCATGGTACTACTAAGATAACAAAAGTGTGCAGTAGTCCTTTGAGCACTTGAGATGAAGAAGTATATAAAGTTGCATATGGCTTTTTGCCATGCATGCTAGGGGTACAGGCCAAACACCAGTAACCCATTGTATTGCCATGGATAGTGAAGAGTCCCCAAGAGAGAACGGGAGTAGATCACCATATAGTGAAGAGTCCCCAAGAGAGAATGGGGGTAGATCACCATAGACGTTGAGGTGGGTTTCCCTTGGACCAAAAGAGGTCATGATGTAGTATGGCTTATGGTAGATCGCCTTACCAAGCTGACCTAATCCATTGCCAAAGCGAGAGAGCATTGTTAGTGTGATAGATCTGGTTGAACTATATATGAGGAAGAGATAGTTCATCTACATCGTGATCTGAGTTCAACATTGGGAGCATGACCTCAAGTTCACTTCCAGGTGGTGGAAGTAGGTACATGAAGAACTCGATACTAGTTTGAAGTTTAGCACAACTTATCACCCCTAACTGATAGTTAGTCAAGAGAGTATGATCCAGACTAGAGGGTCTGATGAGAGCTTGTGTGCTCATTTAGGGTGATACATGGGGACAGTTTCTGTCCTAAGAGAGTTTGTTTGTGATGATATCCACCATATCTGATATCGAGATGTAAGAAGCTATGTAATGGAGGCCGAGTCTGCCACCACTTCATTAGGATGATGTCAGTGAAAGGACCTTGTGAAGGTTAGAGAGACCACAATGTGTGTAGATGAAGTCTCTTTGATCATGCGATGGCTGAGAAAGCCCAGGGGCGACAAGAGTCGTGAGCTGATACAAAGCAGACTGACATGCAGTTCACTGTGGGAGAATAGATGTTATGAAAGCTCGACCCCTCTGAGCTATAGCTAAAGTTGAGTCCCCGATATATGGATCCATTTGAGATGGAGTGGTGGAGATGTTTATGTTTAGCCTTACCCCTCAGGATAACATGATGTATGATGTGCCATGAGTATGATCTAGAGCACTATGTGATGTACTCGAACCATGTACTGAGCCATGAACCTATTGAGCTGCCAGGGAGGCTGAAATGTCCTAAGTCACCTATGAGGGTACGAGATACCAAGGTGAGAGAGAACTCAGACGTAAGATGATAAAGGTTCTTTGGAAGCACCATGGAGAGGATGAAGCCACATCAAAGTCTTATCTGGTTTGTTTGTATGTTTGGTGGAATTTTGAGGGAAGAATTCGTATAAGAGGGGAAGGATGTTACAACCCCAAGTTTTTTGGGTTCTCTTGGGTTGGAAATGCAATTTCCCTAATCAATGTATGATTATGTAATTTGTGTGATTTATGTGCCTTGAACGGATTCGTTTGATAAATAGCCTTGTGTGTTTGATTTCGCGGGCCTTGTTGGCTATTGGGCCCAATAATGAGGAAAAGGAAATAAAAAGAAAAAGAAATCAATTAAAAAAGGAATAACTAAGATAATGAGAAAAGAAATATGTAGAAGCATCTAGAAGGCTAATAATTATCCTACAAGGAGGGATTTCATATCTTTAGGATTTCTTGGGTTCCAAGGAGTCCAAGTTGCAAAGATAATAGGAGAAGAAAGAAAGAAAATCAAATAATGCATTATTAAGAAGGAAATTTGAGATAATGACGAAAATATGAGAAATATGTAGAAATATGGATAATGGAATCATTATTGATGAGATTTCGAGTCCACATGGTTTCTAGTGGTAAAAGGAATCCAAATAAATGATATAAAATAATAGGAGAGATAAAATATGCTTAAAATATGTCTTATTAAAAGATAACATTCATATGAACAAAACTCTCGAATAATCTTGATTTAGAGTCCCAAAATTTACATACATAAATTTTAAGTCATTATGGACTTTCCTTTAAAATTTGGGACCAATTGGATAAAAGAGAAGAGAGTTATGCTTTTTATAAGTTTCCCTAAAGTGAAGGGATAACTAATTATATAATGTGATTTGTCACATTTGAAATCAGACTAGGAAACCTTGGGCCCGGCCCAAGCATGTATCGCACACAACGGTGGCCATTGGATGGCGATCAGATGATCCTAAGACTATCTCCTACCTCATGTGGGGAAGGGAGAACCTGCGAACAGTAGGTAGTGTTTTGTCCAATCAATATCTCTGTGACCCGAGACCCTGATGGTTTGGGAAGCTGCCCAACAAAATTAGGAGACCATCCCGAGTTGGTGTATCCTGGGTTTTGTGAGGTTTCATAGCCTATATGAGTTTTACCCAATCTAGGAACAGTGGCTTCTCATTCACCACACCTATATCTCTATATAAGGGAGAGGGTTAAGAACCCTCTGTGTTTTCCATCGACTCTCCCTACGATCCTTCTTGCCGCCCAACTTCCTCGCTCCTTTCGATTTCATCCTTAGCCCCTCCTGCTACCCTGACTGTAGCCCTATTCTGGTGGAGGAGCGGCCACCTTGGCCAGTTCCTGGACATTGATGGAGAGAAATTGAAGCCTCTGGTCCAATTCGGGAGGGCCTTGCGAAGGTGCCTCTTCCGTCACGTTTGGATTTCAGGTTCAAGTGGCAAGAGTCAACCACATTATTGACTCGGTAGAGGAGCTTTGCTCGCAGGTGCTGCGGCAAATGAATAAGATGACCCCAGAGGTTTTGACAATAATTTCCTCAAGTTTAACACAACACCGGAAGGGATGTTTCATCATTCGGGTCTATTTCGGAGTATCGCCTACTAGGAGTTCTCAGTTGGCATGGCCGCGGGCCATTGGCTGGGTGAATCCAGTGAGGCACTAGGTGGCAGACATCCATTGGTCCCAGTGGGTCCGCGTGGAATATAAGGTAATTTAATATGTGACGTGTCAATCTGTCATCGGTCAAAATAAGGATATCTTGCATTAATCGTAGTAATTAATTAGTAACTCGTATCCAGATGTGTTATATATGTCCATTAAAAAAGTTTTAAAGTCTGAATTGGATCGTAATTCTAAAGCACTCTAAGTTAACCATGTTTATGTATTAAACTATGTTGAAACCCTAATTGTGTTAGTAAAAAGGATTTAAGGTCTTAAATAGGCTATTTTGAGTTATAGTAACCGTTGAGAGAAAAAGTAAGAGTTGAATGTGATTTACATAATAATTTTCTTGTTATAGGGTTTTTACCCATGAATCGGTGATAATGCATATAGAAATCCTAATTTAGGGAAAAAGGTGATTAATGTGGTTAATTTGAGATTCCTTAGAAGAAAGTAGTTTTGAGCTGATCCTAAGCCTATTAGGAAAGTTTTAACAAGCTAGTTAATGGTTGTAATCAGTTTTGCTGTTTTAGGATTTATATAGATAACGATAAAGATGAACCCTAATGAAACCCTAAAAAGGAGTGGGAAACCCTAGAAAGTGAGTTCAAGTGAATAGATAGAATCTGAAAAAGTGGATAGTAAATATAGTACAAATGCTTTTTAGGATTCTTGCTTTTGTGGAATGAAATGCTTTCTTGGACAATTTCTTGTTTGGATTAATATTAGCTTGTTGAATCTGCTAAACATGTATGTGGTTAAATTATGAATATTATCTTTATGAGTCATGGCATTTTCATGAAGTTTATCAGTTGCTATGAACCTAAACTATTTGATTGTTCAATTATGCAATCTCATTAAGTGACTATGTGTATAACAATTAATTATGAGTGTACTTCTTGAACCTACATACCATCATGATGTATGATGCAATACCAAGCCCCAGAGGGAAGGTTTGAGTTGGTAAAGCCCCAGAGGGAAGACCATTAGGCACCTGAGTAGTGACCCCAGGCACCAAGCTCAGGATGTAGAATGTGGCCATATGTCCCTTACATGGAGAAAACCCTAATAGAGGGTAATCCAGGGTTTAGGGTAAAAGCAGTTGAGAAGTTACATTGAAAATGTAATTTGGATTGTTAATAAACTATTTTCTATATTTAGGTTGTTAAAGCCTATTTTTGATGTTGTGTTTGTCCCCACATACCAATATAGCAATGTACTAACTAACATTTTGTTTTTCAGCATTTTAGGTGTTATTTGAAAAGGACAAACAGTAAAATAGAATCGGTGAAGATAAAGGAGGATTAGATAGGTAGATTTCTTCCATGGATAGAAGTCCTAGATCCTATTTTGAAAAGGTATGCAAAAGTTTTATTTTATTCCATCTTTCCAATTTAATATTAGTAGAATGTGATAATTATTTTTGATTAGATTGTAAAACCATTGATCCTGAATTTTAGGATAATGCCTCTGACCTCTTGGTCTCCCTTGATTGGGGGTTACCGGGAAGCGGGGTCGTTACAATATTAATACTAATGTATGAAGTATACTATGAAAACCAAGTAAACAATTTAAGATGATATAATTTGTTGCTTGGTTAGAAACAATGTACTAAGAAAGAACATGAATACAAAGATAGAACAAGTAATAATGTTGTTTATCCAAAGCTTTTTAAGTGCATTTCCATTATACTTAACAACATATCATGGTCATTGATTAGCTTCCTCAAAGGAAGCATCCCTAAGGGTGCTCGAAACTAGCCAACCATTTTATATGTGAGGGACCTCAAGACCTAAGTAAATTAGCTAACCCTATTTTCAACAGCATGTTAGCTAAATTGGACATTAACATACCCTTTGTTTTGATGATGACAAACAATTCATTTTTGTGGATCTGACGTGCTACTTGAGTATTTCAGGAGTCAATATGATGAGAAGCTCATACTAAGTGATAATTGAAGATCAAGGCACTTAAATGTTTAATATTTTCATGATTGTACTCGATGTATACTCAATGTAAAAATTGTACAAGTATATAATGTAATAGTACTTAAATTTCATGTAAATCAAGCATTAGAGTTTCCCTATCCAACCAAAACCTTATCTTACACTCACATGAAGACATTAGGGTTGTTAGGTTTCATATGAGTCATCAATAGGACCTCACATACATTGCAAATCCTTGCAAAAAGTCCTTCTCAATTTACAAAATTGTTGACCAAGAATCACTCGATCGAAGACTCAAACAACTAAAAAATAGCTTTGCAAATCTTTAGTTTAGAGTCAAATTTGATCGACTATATTGTCGACCAAGATCTAGCCCTTATAATAGGTTTGAACAAGAGAGAGACATACATATAGACATTAGAGCCAACTAAACCAACATAGTCATTCTATTGAAAATTTTGTGGATCAAGAGTCATCTGACAATATTGTCAACCAAGAAAATTTCTAAAAACTTCACTTTTAACGAACATTTTGGCTGTTGCAACCCAACTACTTTCTACATAACAACTAGCTAAGCACGAAGAACACTCTAGAAACTCCCTATAATGTACCTAATCACTTTAAACCATTCCCATAAATAGGAGAGGCCTTAGGACACCCATATGATCACTTGCATACAACAATACACAAGCTACACTTGAGCATTCATTCTAGAGAGCAACAAAGCAGAGAATCACTTTCTATCTTCTTCCTTGAGCTCTAATTTTGTGTCCTATAGATATAGCGTCTTATACACCATCCAAGAAACATCCATCCTAAGTGTTTAGGAGGTTTAAATGCTTGATATGGAAATCAAGACGTTGTACTTCATTGGCTGAGTATTTCTTTCTTCCAATCTATTCCTTTGTATTGTATTTGTTATCCTTGACTACTCTAAGTGTAGGAGACTGTCTGTGGGAGGCTTCTTAGAGCTACTTCAAGTTGAAGAAGTCTGCTCCAAGGTTTCTTGAGGTTACTTCAAGAAGGTTTCTTTAAAGGAGGTTGAAGCTACTTCTAGGTGAAGGCTACTTCAAGGCGGTGAAGGCTTCTCTAAGGGCTTGATGTTATTTCAAGAAGGCTTCTTCAAAGAGGTTCAGGCTACTTGTGAAGGCTACTTCTAGGAGGTGGAAGGTGATTATATTTTGTTGTAACATCTAATGAAACGCTTTTGCATTGGTTAATCTGGTTAGATTGGTTTTATGAGTTGGAAGCCACATAATGTTTCTTCTCTATACATTGGCCTGAAACAACACCCACAGTGTAAAATACCAAGATTTGAGGCCTTGGATAACATGATCTTAAAAGAAATGATTGGACTACCCATATCACCAAGGTGAACCTCCTTTTCCGGGACCCCATCATTAAAGAACTGCATAGTTAAGCATGCTCAGCTTGGAGTAGTACTAGGATGGGTGACCAGTCGGGAAGTTGACCCCGGCTTGCGCATAAGTGTGGATAAAGCACACAATTAAGGCTAGTGGTGGTCTGTGGGGACATTCATCATTCCTAAAACTCTGTTAAAGCCTTGGGAAGTGGGCTCGAGCGTTACAAATGGTATCAAGGCCATAACCCCTCCAGTAGGTGGGGCCCGCATGGGCATGTGGCATGCCAGTCTTGAGCCATGTGGTCCAGGCATGTAGGAAAGGGTTTGTGGTTCTGCACTGAAATGGGGTCAGATTATGAGGCCATATAGTTGAGCCTTGACGAGGACGTCAAGAGTCTAAGTGGGGGAGATTGTAACATCCTAGGATTTGAGGCCGTGGATAACATGATCTTTAAAGGAATGATTGGACTACCCATATCACCAAGGTGCACCTCCTTTTCCAGGAGCCCATCATTAAAGAACTCCATAGTTAAATGTGCTTAGCTTGGAGTAGTACTAGGATGGGTGACTAGTCGGGAAGTTGACCCCGACTTGCACATAAGTGTGGATAAAGCACACAATTAAGGCTAGTGGTGGTCTGTGGGGCCAGTCGTCATTCCTAAAACTCTGCTAGAGCCTTGGGCAGTGGGCTCGGGCGTTACACACAGTGTAATCACTAGCATCACACATAATTTCAAATGGGTGATCCCAATCCGACGCTGTGATGATGGGTGTTTTTATAAGAGCATGCTTCAGGTTGTTGAAACTTTTGACACATTCTACGTCAAAATGGAAATCAACATCCTTTAGCAACAAATTTGTCATCGGCTTGGTTATTTTGGAAAAATCCTTTATAAACCATATGTAAAAGTCTACATGACCAAAGAATGCACGAACCTCTCTTATATTTGTCAGTATAGCGAGTTTGGAAATCACTTTGATTTTTTCTATGTCTACTTCGATCCCTCTACTTCTGATTTTATGGCCAAGGACAATGCCTTCCTTTACCATAAAGTGACACTTCTCCCAGTTTAACACAAGATGTGCTTCTTCACACCGTTTGAGGACAAGAGAGAGATGCTTCAGGCATGAGTCGTAAGAATCTCCATAAATGGAAAAGTAGTCCATAAAAACTTCCATGATAGTTTCAATGAGACCAGCGAATATAGCTGCCATGCAATGTTGGAAAGTTGAAGGTGCATTACAGAGACCGAATGACATCCTTCTAAAGGCATATGTTCCAAACGGGCAAGTAAAACTTGTTTTCTCTTGGTCATCTGGATGTATAGGAATTTGATAGAATCTAGAGTAACCATCGAGATAGCATAAATATTCTTGGTGAGCCAACTGCTCTAAGACTTGATCAAGAAAATGCACCGAGAAATGATCCTTACATGTAGCCTTGTTCAATTTCCTATAATCGATACACATTCACCACCTGGTGACTGTTTGAGTGGGGATGAGTTCATTATCTTCATTCCATATCATAGTAGTTCCACCCTTTTTCAAAATAAAATGTCCGGGACTTTCCCATGGTGAATCGGAGATCAAATAGATAATACTTATTTTGAGCAACTTTATAACATCAAGGAGGACAACTTATTTCTTATTCAGATTAAGTTTCCTTTGGTGTTCAACAGTCAGCTTGTGGTCTTCCATCATGGGGATTTTGTGCATGCACAATGCTTGACTGACCCCGGTGAGATCACTCATCTTGTAGCCTATGTCCTTTCTTCTTTCCTTTAATTCCATCAGGAGTTTATCTTCTTGTTTTTCTGTTAGATCTGAATTTATGATTACTGGGCAGACCTTGAGATCATATAGAAAGACGTACTTTATTCCCTCGGGTAGGGGCTTCATTTCAGGAGCCTGTGGTTTCTCACACGGTTCTTCAGTAACATTCACAACCTTGAGTTCCTCAAATTTGGCTTTAAGATCTTCTTCAGCAGTGTCAAGGTGGAGATGCAACTTTTCACTTGTTCGTCAACTGAACTATCTACATTTGGATTAGTCAGAACCACTCCTAAAGGGTTTTCTTGTTCATAATCTTCTTGTACGAGGAGTGACATCTCCTCTATGTAATCAATCAAGTAGACTTCTTCTTGCATGCTTGGTCTTCGCATACTTTCAAAAAATTTGAACTCAAGAGTTTCAACATCAATCAAAGCTCTTACAGTGGCAAGGAACAGACAACCAAAGATGAGGGGGTATCTGGCATCTTCCTTTATGTCCATAATGACAAAGTCACACGGAACATAGGAGTCTTTACCTACCTTGATAGGTACATCCTCAATAATTCCCAAGGAGAGAGTTATAGTGTTATCTACAAGCTGTATGGTCATGCCGGTCGGGAGTAGTTTAGCAAACCATATAATTTTACAAAGGTTAAGTGGCATGATGGAGATTCTAGCACCAACATCAGCCAATCCCTTCTTACATGAAGAGTCACCGATATGGCAAGAAATCCCAAAAGATCCTGGATCTTTCTGCTTCTTTGGCATCTTGCTCTGAATAATATCTGAAGTGGTTGTTGCTAACTTGACCATTTCGTATTCTTCAGTGATATATTTCCTTGTCAAGAGTGACTTCAAGTACTTCATCCAGGCTGGTATCTCAGCCAGCACATCTAGAAAGGGTATATCAATATGAAGCTTCTTCATAGGTTCCTTGAATTTTTTGAAATGAGTATCAAGCTTGGTTTTCTTTAAACGAGCAGGGAAAGGGGGACAAGGCTTATACACTGGCACATCTGGCTCTGGTGTTTCTATTTTTGTAGTAGTAGATTTTTCAGAACTTTCCTTGTCTGTCTAATTGGCAGTTACTGGCCCTTTTTGTTGAGCCTCAGGTGTTGTAGAGTCTTGGACAATCACATAGTCATCCTTGTCTGTAATAACAACAACCGTCTTGACAGGAGGATCAGAATAGTCTTTTCCAGACCTGGTGATGACAACCTTTAGTTTCTCTAGGTGCTTAGGATTGTTCTCTAGTTGGCCAGCAAGGGCTCCAGTAGGTGGCTTCATGCTAGCTGCAAATTGAGCTAGTTGAGATTCAATAGCCTTCTGATGGGCTTGCTGGTGACCTATCATAGTCGGTTGCAACTTTAACATCTTCTCAATGGCTGACAACTTGTCAATAGGTGAGATGGGGCCATCTTGTTGTCCTTGTTGTTGGTTCTAGTAAGGGACTTGGTTGGGATTCTGGAACTGAGAATCGTTCTGATAGTTGTTGTAGTTCCTGTTCGGGAAGTTACCTATAAAGTTTCCTTGATTTCTGAAGTTTTGTTGTTGGTTGTACTGGAATCCTGGTAGAACTCATTGTTGATTGTTTGAACCAAGTTGCTGGGAGTTTTCCGCTCCTGAAGGATTTCTATATTGAAAACCAAGATGGTTCCTGTTCGGATTCGAATTGTAATATCCTTGACAAGAGATGGTGTTGACAACATTAAGATTTTCCATTTGACTATTATCTCCTTTAGCAGCTAAGATCTTGAGGGATTCAACGATAGACTTGTACTCGGGAATAGCTTCACCCATAGCTACCTTCAACACTCCTTTTCCTACTGTTCTACCCCAATTAGCTTGATTTTTAGCTCCAAGGGTGACAACCTTCCATGTGATGTCATAAATTTGACGCATGAAGTTTCCTTCGGATGAGGAGTCTAAGAATTTCTTGATATCATCGTCTACACCCCTATAGAATATCTCGATGAGCTTATTCTTAGGAATACCATGGTGTGGACACCTGCATAGAAGCTCTTTGTATCTTTCCCATGCTTCAACTAGGGATTCTCCAGGGATCTAAGTGAATTGAGTTATACGTCCCCTGATTTTATAGGTTAGAGAAGGAGGATAAAACATCTCCAGGAAGACATTTTGAAGTTGTTCCCAAGTGGTGATGGGTTCATATTGTAAGGAGTTGTACCAACTTATAGCTCTATCAGCTAGAGAATACTTGAAGAGACGGAGTCAGATGGCATCGTCGGATACTCCATTTTTCTTTGTCATAGCACATAGGTCAATGAACCTCAGAAGATGTTCCTGACTATCTTCTCCTTGCTTACCATAGAATGGGGTGTTTTGAAGCAAGGTGATCCAATGTGCTCGGATCTCAAAGTTTGGAGCGTTGATGCGAGGAGGTTGCACTGGGTGATGAACGTCAACAGCTTTAGGGATTGAGAACTCCCTAAGGTCCTTCTATAGTTCTACTGCTTGCGTTGCTGCTTGTGCTGCTTGGATTTCTTCTTGAACTGGAGCTCTAGCTTCTTGCATAAGCCTATCTCTTTGTGCATTAAGGGCTTGAGTGACCCTTCGAGCTATTTCCTCCTCTTGAGCCATCCTTGCTTGTTTCTCTTTGTTCTGACGATGAAAGGTTCAGTCTATCTCAGGATCAAAGCTAGTAGTGAGTCTGGAACTATTCGAGTGGTACATACACTAGTCTTAGGGGGTACCTGGGATGGAACGACCTTTTGAAAGTAAGATTGACGGAGAGGAACCAAATTCAAGTGAATGATCAATACTATCAAAAGAAAAAGCAAAAACCTAGATTAGCCTTAATGGAATCAGATTTGACTAGATGATTCCGTTGTCCCCTGCAATGGTGCTAGAATTTGACGTGGTCTATTATCGCACTAACAAATTCACTCAGGGTTGAAATCCCAGAGTTTTTAACCAAAACTTGTACAATAATACCACCCGCAAGAAGATGGGTCTTATTGTAGTATAGTTAAGGATCAAATCCCAAGCGACAACATTTTTAAGAATCATTGCTAGTCTAGTCTCTTTCAAGTAAGACTAATATTTAGAACAAAGGTTGATTTTAGGTTAATTAAACTAAATGCAAGAAAATTAAAGTACATGATTAAAGTTGAATCTAGATTAATGATGAATATCATTGGGGTGGTCTCGGGTTTCACCACCACTACACATGCAAACATATCCAATCACAAAAATCCATGCAAGATCAAACTATCCAATTAAAATTGATGCAAACCCTCCATTAGGATGTTTAGGTTTGAGTAAGCATCACCTTGGGCATCAGATTTCTCGTCTCCATCTATATTATGTACTTACGGCTCTGAACAAACATATATCCAACTGAAGCTGTGGCCCTTTGTTAGGATGTTTAGGCACACAGAAGTGTCATCATGGGCTAGATGGCTCGTCCCCTCACGGATCACACACTTACGACCTTAGGGAATCCCATTTGATTTCTCACCAGGGAGTCAACCGTGTTAATCGACATTCAAATCCTTCATATAGAAGTTCTTGCAACATAGGAACGAATAAGATAAATGCAAGCATGTAATCAATCCACAAGCACACATCGATGATTAACAATGAAATGAAAAGCTACATACATGCCATGGAATGTTTAATGAAAAGACATATAAGCATGGGCAGCGGGGCTATTCCCCACACCCTAGTGAAATGAAACTACTCACTCATGATGCGAGGAACAAAAAGAACAAGAGAGAGGGAAGATTCTGCCTTGAGCATGATCCAGAAGATGGTCATAGCTCGGTGAAGATATAGTATTCTATGCCACATCGTAGTAGATCTGGATGAGGAGGAAGAACCACCAAGGCAGATTGGACAGACCTTTTCTCTCCACTTTCCTTCTCTTCTTTTTGTTCTTTCTCGCAACAGGAGGAGCAATATTTGGATGCGTATGTAGCGTGGATGCATATAGATAGATCGTGAAGAAGAGTGATGGATAGGGATCCCTTTCCTGGGGTTGGGCCTATGTTCAGGCAGCTTGGTGGCATCTCGGATCCAATGCCCAAGTGAGGGCCGTTTAGGTCCTATTTATAGGCATCGGTCCAGTTTTGATCGGTCCTGGAGTCCAGTTATTAATTCACGGTCAGGGGGACCATTTACTCTTTCACGGTCTTGAGTATTTGGTCTCCAAATTGATTGTCTTTGTCACGGTATCAAGACTGAGTGAGACCACATGGTCTTGCTGCATTCATGGTTTTGAGAACGATGGGATATCCTTCACAGTTTCAGAAACTGATGGGATCTTTTGTGAAAACCGATCGCTGGCCTTACAGTTTGGACAGGCAGCGACTTCCTCCACACGGTCTGGAATCACGATCAACCTCTTCACGATCTAACGCCTTCACGGTTTGGCATCTTCTTGCGGTCTTGGTTTTCTCTCGGTCTCTCCTTCTCAGTTTGGAGGATCACTGCCCTCCTCACGGTCTTGAAAACCATGAGGGCTCTCATGGTCTTGAGACTGCGAGGGCGCGATCGACGCAGCAAGGGTGGCAGGAAGTCGGGAAGAGAAGGTCCCGTTGATGGTGGCGGTCGTGAGATGATGGAGGAGATGGTGGTGTTCTGTGGGTTAGGGAAAGGAAATTAGGACATGGTAGGTTGTTGGCAGGCATATGGTTACAGGTCTAGGCGATGGAGGATTAGGGTTGCAGGTGTGTCAGAGGTGAAGAGGAGGACGCGGGTGGAGGTAGATAGTGATTGGTGCATGGCATTGCCGCTCCTTGCAGTCTTGAGATAGTGAGGGATCTCATGGTCTTGAGACCGTGAGGAGGAGATTGCGTGAGGGTGCAAGACCGTGTAGGAAGATGAAGGAGAGGCATCGATCCATGATCTGATGGTGTAGAAAGCTCACGGTCTTGAGAGATGGCGCCCCCGTGGTTTGGAGATCATGACATCCTCCTTGCATTTTCGAGACTGTGACCATCTCCATTCGGTCTTGAGGGTCAGGGAGTCCTCACAGTCTTGAGACTATGGCACCCTCCATTCAGTCTTGAGACTGTGAGAGAAGGTGAAGTGCCAAAACCATGAGGATGCAGATCGAATGGGCAGACCGTGTGGGCAGCTGATGGTGGTTACTGGTGGAGAGGAAGATGTCGATGAAGGTGGAAGTAGAAGGTAGAGCCACCAAGGTGGTGATCTAGGGTTTGGGCACAGATAAAGATCCAACCTCTTCGTGACCTACATGATCTGCATGAAATTCATATAAACCCTAGTCAATATGCAATATTGCAATTTGTAAGATTTAGGAGATCAAATCGAATGTATAGAGTTGAATTGGGACCAAAATGGTGATTGAAACCATTATGAATATGCATTCATCAGACACCAACCCCACTACCAAACCGATAGATCCAATAAAGTTTGTGTCAACAAGACCATTGCCATCCACAAGAAGCACACATTTGTAGTTTTTGCTTCTTCTCCGTCTAAGATCATGAAGTCAAAGCTTCCATCCCTCAATGTTTCAAACACCGAGAGTTGGATTCCTAGGGTGACATGATAGACACCACCTTAATATTGATCAAACTCATAAATAATCACAGAAATTGTTAGCAAGCATTTAGACACCGAGAGATGGAAGTCCAAGGTGACATGATAGACTCTACCTTAATATTGATCAAACTCATAAATAATCACAAAAATTGTTAGCAAGAATTTTTCTTCAAAATTGATTTTTTTGTCAAAGGTCTATCAGAAATATATTTACCTCTGACTATTTTTTTTGTGATAGATTGATGTTGAAAGTTATTAATGGTAGCCCTTTATTGTCTTTTTTTTGTAAGTAAGTTCTTTTACTAAATTGTGATGGGTATTCATAGTTTACACTTGTTACTGATCTATGATGGGGATTTATTATTAACATTTCAAAGTGACTTTCACTTTTATAAAAAATGTTGGAAATAGAAGCAGATAAATGAACATCAACAAGAGTATATAGTTGTTGGACACAAACTAAATTGCAAAGTATTGATCACTTGAAAACAAATTCTTCAAAAAATCTACACCCAAGGCTATATTTGTCTTTGATATATGTTAAGGAAATCACGTTGAATCACACCCAAAGAATGAATGGCAAGGCTCTAGTACTAAAATATTGGAAACAACATTGGAGAACTGATCCACGACAATAGACTAGGGTTCTTGGACACCAACCCCACTACTAAATTGACAAATTCGATGAAGCTTGCGCCCAGAAGGACCATTCTTGTGAGAGCCCGTTACACTAAATAAGATTACTCAAAACATAAAACATAATCAATCACTAATTAATCACATACCCAAAAATATGGGTAAATTAAAATTGATTTCAAGGCCAGCACCCGCTCATAAACATTTGCATAAGAGCCCAAAATTTTTCTTATATCCATACTATGCCAAGAATTTGATACAAATTTTTCTATCATCTTATCCACCACATATATACACAAGAGAACAATATTCATATATCCCATACAAATAAGCATTAATATGCTAACAAAAATTCGATTCATTTGAAACACCACATATAAACTTTTACTCACCCAAACTTGAGAGTACATGGACGACTCTAGGACACACTAGACATCTAATCAACTTTCTCATAGATTCATTACTATAGCTCCTCTTTGCTTCCCCAGGTTTGTTTGCGTCACTTCTGATAACCTAAAAAGATGTGGTGAACCACAAGGGTGAGACCCATGTCCCAACAAGAGATATAACCTCCAACAACGATTATAGATTACAACATTTTAAAGTAATTAAACAATTAAGCAGTTTAATCAGATATAACAAATAAGCTCAGCAACACTGCTGATTAAGAAAATACATAAAGGAGTATATAGTAGCTGTCATAATTAGCCAGACTATCATCTTTTATCTTGTTGACAATATAAGCAATTCAGTAGCATATGCATATCTAGCATCATGAGCAAGTCTAGTAACATAGAATCTCTATCATTATGAATAAGTCTAGACACATAAGCATAGCTAACAACATTAACATGTCTAATAGGTTGAACATATCAACATCATAAAAAGAGCTAACAACATAAGCACAATTACCTGGATAAGTGTGATTAGCATTATATGCATCTCCAATTACAAAGGCATGGCTGGCATGCTAAACATTAGTAACAACATGGTATAGCTAGCATCATGATTATAATCAGTATAAGAAGTATAATTATCAACATAATCATGGCTATTGTATGTACGCATCTACAATCTTAAGCATATCCACAACATAAGTATATCTACTATCTCTTAATTTCACTAAGCATCATCTTTATGTAAGGAGAACAAACAAGGGTTATCATCCAATGTGAAGCATCATGTATAACTCTAAACAGATATGCGATCCGACTGTATTACATCTTTTATTATGCCTTGAAGAATTTGAGGATACCACTCAAAATCCAACTGACAACTACTAAGTCAAAATTAGTTCCATACAAGATCTACGAAGAGCTGGACTCCTAAGATCTTCTCCAACCCCGATTAGTATGGGTCTGCCATAATGACACATAAGATCAAGCTGCTAACATCCTAGTCCATCCTTGGTACAAGTCACAACACTAGTGAAAGGAACTGGGTACACATACCCTACCATATAAGGTACAACCGTAGTTGTCCTCCAATCTTATCACATATATAATCACCGAGACACGACCATAGCCATTCTCAATCACATCATATGTATGAGGCATGACCATATCAAACCTCCACAATCTGCATTGTGGATGACAAGGATATATCCTTAACTTGCCACCCTCACATACTCAATAGTATGCACTCCGAGTTTCCTTTAGGAATACTCATTTCACCATCTGGCAAGTTCTGACACTCAGATGGATCAATGGAACAAGGCACTACATGATTAGAGTTGCACTTGATTATTTATACCAATTGGGTGAATTAAGGCTTCATCAAACAAGTGGACATACAAAATTCTAATTCACTTCTAGAAAGCATATAAATATCACAACTATTAAAAGATAAAAAACGTGTGCAACATAATTTCTCATCTCATCATCACATGGTACTATTCACTTTCCATTCATGAGACCACACTAGTCATCATACTATCACAAGATAATAATATTTTTCACAATATCACAAGGTATGAACCGTTATCAAGATAAGAGGATTACACCTCATTCAGGGCTCAACCATGCCTAAAGGTCATTAAGACCATCATACTATCACAGGATATAAATCCTTTTCACAGTATCACAGGGTATCAACCCTTATCAACACAAGAGGATTACACCTCATTCAGGGCTCAGCCATGCCCAAAGGTCATTAAGACCATCATACTATGCCATACAAGATCATCACTATCTCTCCATGCCTTATAACAAGGCTCAACAACATCACTTACATACAATACACTAGATCATCACAATATTGCATTAATGAGCTAGGAGATATTCATAAACAATCACAGTAGGGTTATATTAACATTAAGAACATTCCTTTATTACATCGACATGCAATGAATCTAGATATTATTAACACTCATCATATTCATAATGCACATGTTTAGCATAACAAACTATCAACCATGTTGCTACGATAACCACCAATTAACACATTAAGGTTATGATCATGTTAAGGAGGTTATTCCACCATCATTTGATTATATACGAATGTTAAACGTGAATACTCATCTTTATCTATTTGTATTTGAGTTAGTTTCAACATGATATATTATATCAATGTTACTAATTAGCACTTATACCCAAATCCTAACTCACAACATCCGCATTGGATCATGGATGCATAAGGTGAAGCATCACCATCACATTCCATACTATTCTCAAGTATGAAACCACACATACATCAAGGTGTAACCATTACGTTATAGCATAATAGGGTTTCAACAATAATAGAGTATTCCATGATTGTAGTAGTCATTCAAGGACTATTCATACCCAATTACCGTCATTTAGTTATATTAAAGTTAGGTATAATAATCTATACCTAATTAGGGCTACATATCAGCACAATATGGTTATCATCCCTTCTATTCATATGAGTGAATAGGTAATACTACTTATTAATGGTAACCCTCCATTTGTTCCATCATCATTCAACCCATATCACCATACCACAATGTCACCCAAAATCATTGGATGATTAAAAGGTCTGGCCATTGGTTGTTTACATTAGTAAACACCTTGGATAAACCACCTATGAAGTCCTTGATTTGTTCTCTAGAAAGAGTGATCATCTAACCCTAGACATCCCTTGATTAACAACACAAAAAGTTCCACTGATAGTAGGGTAAAACCCATAATTTATTGTTCAGTTAAAACAACCGATCCATTGTCAACAAGTAAGGTCCTTAAGTTGATCATATAAAGGAAACCATATAAATCCCATTATTAGTACCAACATATTAT
The DNA here is from genome assembly GCA_963693085.1 of Alisma plantago-aquatica. NCBI lineage: Eukaryota > Viridiplantae > Streptophyta > Magnoliopsida > Alismatales > Alismataceae > Alisma > Alisma plantago-aquatica. Next base: position 1,475,670,441 of record OY856409.1, on the reverse strand, counting down.
ATTATACATAATTTCACTTTATTGGAGTAATAAACATTACATCTTGACCATTGGGTCAAGTTCATATGTTAAAACCATCAATTATAGTATTGGTTTGACCATTGCATCAAGTGACCCAAGAAACCATTAGTCTAAGTCTTAATTGATGATACAAATACAATGATTAAATCACAATATGTTGTAGATACCTGATCTACCATCATTAGTGATCATTAAATAAGCATAGGTTGTTAGATCAACACTATATTCACTAATCAGCATCAAATATTAAGCTGATGTCATCCTTGATTGATAACGTCAGTAGGATACTTAATAGTTGATCATTATACTTCTAATTGATCCAAAACCTGACCTAAGGGGGTGACCATAGGTTGTCACCATCATTTGACACCTTTAATCATGACCATCAGTTGTCATGAAGACAACACCATAGGATTGTTGTAATGGTACCATCATCAGGTTTGGGGTTTATAGAAGAAATCAACTTAAAACCCTAAAATAGACCATTGGTTGATAGGTTCTTAGGACCACAGGTTGTCAAACAAACTTGATAAAAGTCTTATTATACCTTAGGAATAACATACACATGATCACAGGTTCATATATAACTGAAATCAGAATAGGGAACATTATAAAAATCGAAATCTAAGTCAAGCATAGCTTTTTAGTTCATGGATCATCATTTTCAAGCAAGAACATGATCTAGAAAGCATATGGTAAGCAATAAACATGGATCAAGTTATAAAATGTGCCTCAAATGAGAAGTTGAAACCCCACACATATGAAATCTCGAGCAGGTAGGGTATAAAATCCAAGAATAAACTATGAATTCGTCCATCTAGCACCTTTCTTCATCAAATGAGCAAACCCTAAGCATAAGGAGCAAGAAAGGTAGGGTTATAGGGATTTAGAGCAATTTCTATCATTGAATAGTAAGGTTACGACCTGGAGAAAGCTAGGAGGAAGGATAAAAAAGAAATAAATGAAGTAAATAAGGTAAAACTTACACTTTTAGGTCAAGATCACTAGGAAGAAGCTTTTTAGACCCAAAAAGGAAATCAATTGCAACCCTAGAATTTTTTCCAAGAAGATCCCCACTTTCTTCTTCGTTGGCAAAAAAATTCGCAGCTGAATAGAGGGAGAGTGAGGTGGGGAGAAGGAGGGAAGTGGTTGAGAGAAAATGGCTCGTTTTGGTGCTTGGGGATAAGTAGATGACACTTTAAGATAAAGAAAAAGAAAAGGTTGAAGTTCTAGTATCTATCCAAGTGTCCATGGCTTTAAATTATTAAGAATATACAAGCATGCACACAAGCAGATCTCCCACTATCTGTATAGACCTGCTTGTCTTTCCTTTGTCGAATTTCCCAGCCAATCAAATAATTCATGAGTTGATAGCTACTAAAGGTAGCTCATTCGTGAAGGGGTAAATCCTAAATACCCTTAGAGAAAACACCTTCAAACCAAGGTTTAAATAGGCTCCCCATGGATAAAAAAGATCAATAATTATGATAGAATATGCAAGGAACATAATTAAATTGATAAATTGCAAAGAAAAATTCTTAATTGGGTAAATTGCATAAAATAAAAAAATGTGCATAAAATTGCATAACTTGCTCAAACAGTGTCCAAATTGGACCAAATTTGAAAATTAAGCTTGTGTTATGATCTCAAAGAATATCACAAGGTTATATTAGGGTTCTAAGCATTCAATTATGTCAATTAAGCTTGTTCAACTCATTAAACAAGTTTATGGGCCTTGCAACTATATACCCCTAACAGGGATTTTGCCCCCAAAATCCAAGGTAAATAAAGATGGGTACTTCCTTTGCACCTCATACTATTACTTTCACATCGTTACTTGCTTATCATAGTGATGTCACATCATTCATACATATCTCATCTTGGGTCAACACAAAAACCCCCACATAAGATGACATTCTCAAATATGGAACATAGAAACTTGTTGTGCCACATCTACAAAGCTAATAGTAATGTTCAACTTTAAATTCTAGCTATCATCCTAAAATTATATCTATTGTAATATCATTACTAAAAATTCATACTTGCTAGCTTTTTACCAATCATGGCATGTGTCCCACACCATTCCTTGAAGCATAAAAAAAGGCAATGTATCCATCCTTTTTTTTACACTGACACTAGAAATATTGTCAGTTCTTTTGTAGCATCAAAAGAACTGTTGATGCTAGAAGTTGTCATTCCATACAAGGAAACATCATTCCTAGTCAACCTTGTTAGGGGTGAAATAAAAACACTATATTCACCTTACTAGGATTTACACAACCTACCTAGAAAACAAATCATGATCCCATACAAAAATTTAATCAACCCCATCTCACTCTTGTTCAACTTCTTCTCATAGCTATTGCTGCTTCGACAACCCTAAGGTTTTTGAAGAAATATTGATCATATTTTTGACCATATTTGAAATACTTTGACATGTCATCATTCAAAGTTTGATATAACTTTTATGAAATGACTAGAACACTATGTTCCTCCTATTCATAAATTCTAATTGTACATTGGTTAGTCTAAAGGACATAACCATAAACTCATCATGGTCATGTGAATTATGTCATCCAATCTACCTCTTAAGCATTGGTATTTCATCATAGGTTTATCTTAAAGGAACATGATATAGCATATCTATTGACCAACAAACCATCTATCCTTGATAGTGGTCTTGTCTAACTATCACTGAACCATACACAACATTATAGAATAACTTTTTTTTCTTCCAAACAACATTTAGAGGTTCATCATCAACTCTCTTTCTCTCTCAAAGGGAGAGAAACAGTTGGAATGTTCATTTAATAAACATCTCCAACCTTCACATATTTCTCGTACTATTGATACATCCACCTCATGTGCTATAAGGAACTCACATCCTTATCTCATCTACTTTTACCAACATAATCAAATCTTAAGACATATAAGAGGGGTCTTCCTAATTATTGGAATGCTCAAAAGCAAAATCATCACAAACTTTATGATCTTGGAACCGTAGTCCAAGTAACCTTGTGCTATAATAACCTATCCACCCTCATGTTTGTAGTGAATCCACATGTACCAAGTGTCAATGATCCACTTGAAAGATGTCCCCTAGAAAGGAAAGACACAAAGGGAAAAATACTTCCCACATCATAGTAGCATTATTCAAGGGTCACTACCAAAAAGGTAAGCAATTCTATTTTCATTATGCATATTACAACTTCTTATGTATCATTTTACCTTTTTAATTTTTGGTTTCTTGCCATTAGCATAGGAATTGTCATGATTAACATATCTCATTACTCGTTCCTTGATGACTATTTATCACACTTGGGTATGTTCTCTTATTTTATTATGTTTTTAAACCACTTATCAATAGGTAAATCATCATATTCCACATTTTTTTCATTAAAAATGGATCATCTTCCTTAATTACTTTCACATGCTATGCTTATTCTACATTAACACTTTATTACACACATAGGTTGGTATGAGATTAACTCAGGTTCCACCTTATTCGTTTGTCATTGTTTCCATTTATCTTCTCATTTTGTACTTGTTGTAGGAGTTCTTTCCATCTTATGTGCATTTCATACCTTGCTTTACTTTGTAAACATAGACTTATCTGTCTTTTATTTTATTATATTATTTAATCACATCTTCAAGAACTCCTCTTTTTCTAATTTGTATTCAGATTTCGATTACATGATGTTGTATCTTTCTCTTATAGTTACCAAACATTCAAGTTTTGATAGATAATGATGCAATTCTCATCTTCTTTAAGGTAGGATTGAGATATTCACACCATGATTTCTTATTTGTTATGCTCTTTAGATTGTCTCAAAATGACTACTTGATCAGAGTAATACGAAATATAATAATCTAAGAGTTCCATACTTACCTTGCTTCAATAATTGAATACCTGGCCAGGGCATCCAAGTACTGAGATTAGGCAATATGCACCATGTTTTTGTGTCACGTTCTTAACTTAGACATCATCCTAATCTTAAGTCCTAGTGTCCCTATAGACTCAGTGAACCTAAATATATGATACCAACTTGTGAGAACCCGTTATACTAAATGAGATTACACAAAACATAAAACACAATCAATCACTAATTAATCACATACCCAAAAATATGGGTAAATTAAAACCAATTTCAAAATCAGCACTCGCTCATAAACATTTGCATAAGAGCCCAAAATCTTTCTTATATCCTTACTATGCCAAGAATTTAATACAAATTGTTCTATCATCTGATCCACCATATATATACACAGGAGAACAATATTCATATATGCCACACAAACAAGCATTAATATGCTAACAAAAATTTGATTCATTTGAAACACCATATACAAACGTTTTCTCACCCGAACCTGAGAGTACAAGGATGACTCTAGGACACACTAGACATCTAATCAAATTTCTCATAGATTCATTACTATAGCTCCTCTTTAATGCCCCAGGTTTATTTTCATCACTTTAGATTTTCTAAAAAGATGTGCTAAACCACAAGGGTGAGACCCATGTCCCAACAAGAGATATAACCTCCAACAACGATGATTGATTACAACATTTTAAAGTAATCAAACAATTAAGCAATTTAATCAGATATAAAAAATAAGCTCGGTAGAATTGATGATTAAGAAAATACATAAAGGAGCAGATAATAACTGTCATCATTAGCCAGACTATCATCCTTTATCTTGTTGACAAAGCAATTCAGTAGCATATGCATATCTAGCATCATGAGAAAGTCTAGTAACATAGAATCTCTATCATTATGAATAAGTCTAGCCACATAAGCATAGTTAACTACATTAGCATGTCTAATAGTTTGAGCATATCAACATCTTAAAAAGAGCTAACAACATAAGCACAATTACCCGGATAAGCGTGATTAGCATTATATGCATCTCTAGTTACAAAGGCATGGCTAGCATGCTAAACATAACTAACAACATGAGATTGCTAGAATCATCATTATAATCAGAAGTAGAAGTATAATTATCATCATAATCATGGCTACTGTATGTATGCATCTACAATCTTAAGCATATCCACAACATAAGTATATCTACTATCTCTTAATTTCAATAAGCATCATATTTATGTAAAGAGAACAAATAAGGGTTATTATCAATGTGAAGCATCATGTATAACTCTAAATATATATGCTATATGGTTGTATTACATCTTTTATTATGCCCTGGGGAATTTGAGGATACCACTCAAAATCCAACTGACCACTACTAAGTCAAAATCAGTGCCATACAAGATCTAGGAAGAGTCTGACTCCTAAGATCTTCTCCGCCCTCGGTCAGTACGGGTCTGCCACAACAACACATAAGGTCAAGCTACTGAAAGCCTTGTTTATCCTTGGTACAGGTCACGACACTAGTGAAAGGAGGTGGGTACTCATACCCTGCCATCCGAGGTACAACCCCAGTTGTCCTCCAATCTTATCACATATATAATCACTGAGACATGACCGCAGTCGTTCTCAATCACATCAGATGTATGAGGCATGACCATAACCAACCAACACAATCTGTATTGTGGATGACAAGTATATATCCTCAACTTATCACCCCCACATACTCAATAGTATGTGCTTCAAGTTTGCCTTAGGAATACTTGTTTTAACATCTGGCAAGTTCTGACACTCAGATGGATCTATGGCACATGGCACTACATGATTAGAGTTGCACTTGATTAGTTATACCAATTGGGTGAATTAAGGCTGCATCAAACAAGTGGACATACAAAATTCTAATTCACTTCTAGCAAGCATATAAATATCACAACTTTTAAAAGATAAAAAATGTTTGATACATAATTTCTCATCTCATCATGACATGGTACTATTCACTTGCCATTCATGAGACCACACTAGTCATACTATCACAAGATAATAATATTTTTCACAATATCACAAGGTATCAACCGTTATCAAGATAGGAGGATTACACCTAATTCATGGCTCAACCATGCCCAAAGGTCATTAAGACCATCATACTATCACAAGATATAAACCATTTTCACAGTATCACAGGATATCAACCCTTATCAACACAAGAGGATTACACCTCATTCAGGGCTCAGCCATGCCCAAAGGTCATTAATACCATCATACTATTCCATACAAGATCATCACTATCTCTCCATGCCTTATAACAAGGCTCAACAACATCACTTACATATAATACACCAGATCAACACAATATTGCATTAAGGAGCTAGGAGATATTCAGAAACAATCATAGTTGGATTATATTAAAATTAAGAACATTACTTTATTACATCAACATGCAAGGAATCTAGGTATGATTAACACTCATCACATTCATAATGCACATGTTTAGCATAAGAAAGTATCAACCATGTGGCTATGATAACCACACATTAACATATTAAGGTTATGATCATGTTAAGGAGGTTATTCCACAATCATTCCATTATATAAGAATGTTAAACATGAATACTCATATTTATCTATTTTCATTAGAATTAAGTTCAACATGATAAATTATATCAGTGTTACTAATCATCACTTATACCCAAATCCTAACTAACGACATCCCCATTGGATCATGGATGCTTAAGGTGAAGCGTCACCATCACATTCCATACTATTCTCAAGTATGAAGTGACATATAAATCATGGTGTAACCATCATGTTATAGCATACTTGGGTTTAAAAAATAATAGAGTAGTACATTATTGTATTAGTCATTGAAGGACTATTTATACTCAATTACCATTATATTAAAGCTAGGTATAATAAGATATACCTCATTAGGGCTACATATCAACACAATATGGTTATCATCCCTTATACTCATATGAGTGAATAGGTAATACTACCTTATTAAGGGTAACCCTCCATTTGTTCTATCATCATTCAACCCTTATCACCATACCACAATGTCACCCAAAATCATTGGATGTTTAAAAGGTAAGGCCATTGGTTGTTTACATAAGTAAAAACCTTGGATAAACCACCTATGAAGTCCTTAATTTGTTCTATAGAAATAATCACCATCTACCCCTAGACATCCCTTGATTAACAACACAAAAAGTTCCATTGAGAGTAGGGTAAAACCCACAATCGAATGTTTAGTTAAAACAAGCTATCCATTGCCAACAAGTAAGCTCCTTAAGTTGATCATATAAAGGAAACCATCTAAATCCCATTATTAAGAAAAACATATTAAATTATCCATAATTCCACTTTATTGGAGAAATTAACATTAGCTCTTGACCATTGGGTCAAGTTCATATGTTAAAACCATCAATTACATTATAGGTTCGACCATTGCATAAAATGACCCAAGAAACCATTGGTCTAAGGCTTAATTGATGATAGAAATACAATTCTTAACTTACCATAGGTTGTAGAGACCTAATATACCATCATTAGTGATCATTAAATAACCATAGGTTGTTAGATCAACACTATATTCATTAATCAACATCAAATATTAAGTTGATGTCATCATTGATTGATAACATCAGTAGGGTACTTAATGGTTGATCATTATACTTCTAATTGATCCAAAACCTGACATAAGGGGGTGACCATAGGTTTTCACCATTATTTGACATATTTGATCATGACCATCAGTTGTCATGATGACAACACCAGAGGGTTGTTGCACTGCTACCATCATCGGGTCATGGGTTTATAGAAGAAATCAGCTTGAAACCCTAAAATTGATCATTGGTTGATAGGTGCCTACCATCATAGGTTGTCAAACCAACCTGATCTAATTCATATTATATCTTAGGAATAACATAAACATGATCACAAGTTCATATATAACTGAAATCAGAATAGGGAACATTATAAAAATCGAAATCCAAGTCAAGCATAGCTTTTTAGTGCATGAATCATCATTTTCAAGCAAGAACATGATCTATAAAGCTTATGGTAAGCAATGAACGTGGAGAAAGTTATAAAACTTGCCTCCAATGAGAAGATAAAACCCAACACATAATAAATCTAGAGTAGGTAGGGTAGAAAATCCAAGAATAAACTATGAATTCGTCCATCTAGCACCTTTCTTCATCAAATGAGCAAACCCTAAGCATAAGGAGCAAGAAAGGTAGGGTTCTAGAGCTTTAGAGAAATTTCTACCATGGAACAGAAAGGTTTCGACCTGGAGAATGATAGTAGGAAGGATATAAAATAAATAAACGAAGTAAATAATGTAAAACTAACACTTTTAGGTCAAGATCACTAGGAAGAAGCTTTTTAGACTCAAAAAGGAAATCAATTACAACCCTAGAATGTTTTCCAAGAAGATCCCCACTTTATTCTTCCTTGGGAAGAAAAATTCGAAGCTTAATAGAGGGAGAATGAGGTGAGGAGAAGGAGGGAAGTGGTGGAGAGAAAATGTCTCGTTTTGGTGCTTTGGGATTAGTATATGACACTTTAAGATAAAGAAACAGAAAAGGTTAAAGTTCTAATATCTATCTAAGTGTCCATGGCTTTAAATTATTAAGAATATACAAGCACACACACAATAAGATATCCCACTATCTGTATAGACCTTCTTGGATTTGCTTTTTAAAATTTCCCAACCAATCAAATAATTCATGAGTTGATAGCTACTAAAGGAAGCTCATCCGTGAAGGGGTAAACACTAAAATACCGTTGGAGCAAACACCTTCAAAACAAGGTTTAAATAGGCACACAATGGCTCAACAAGCTCAAGAATGATGAGAAAATATCCAAGGAAGATAATTCAAGTGATAAATTTCGAAGCAAACCTCTCAATTGGTTAAATTGCATAAAATTCCAAAATGTGCATAAAATTGCATAACTTGCTCAAACAATGTCCAAATTGGATCAAATTTGAAACTTAAGCTTGTGTTATGATTTCAAAGCATATCAAAATGTTAGGTTAGGATTATAAGCATTCAATTCTGGTAATGAATCTTTTTCAACTCATTAAACAAGTTTAGGTGTGTTACAACTATAAACCCCTAACAGGGATTTCGCCCCCAATATCCAAGGTAAACAAAGATGGGTACTTCCTTTGTACCTCATACTATTACCTTCACATTGTTACTTTCTTATCATGGTGATTTCACATCATTCATACATATCTCATCTTGGGTCAACACAAAATCCCCCACATAAGATGACATTCTCAAATATGGAACATAGAAACTTTTTGTGCCACCTATACAAAGCTAATTGTAATGTTCAACTTTAAATTCTAGATATCATCCTAAAATTATATCTATTGTATCAAGTCATTACTCAAAATTCATACTTGCTAGCTCTTTACCAATCATGGCATGTGTCCCACACCATTCCTTGAAGCATAAAAAAGGGCAATATATCCATCCTTTTTTTTACACTGCTCTTTTTAAACATCAAAAGAAATGCTGACGCTGGAAGCCATCATTCCATACAAGGAAACATCATTCCTAATCAAACTTGTTAGTGGTGAAACAACAACACTATATTCACATTACTAGGATTTACACAACCTACTTAGAAGACACATCATTATCCCATAAAGAAATTTAATCAACCCCATCTCACTCTTGTTCAACTTGTTCTCATAGCTTTTACTGCATCGGCAACCCTAAGGGTTTTGAAGAAATATTGATCATATTTTTGACCATATTTGAAATACTTTGACATGTCATCATTCAAAGTTTTATATAACTTGTATGACATGAATAGAACACTTTGTTCCTCCTATTCATAAATTCTATTTGTACATTGGTTAGTCTAAAGGACATAACTATAAACTCATCATGGTCATGTGAATTATGTCATCCAATCTAAATCTTATGCATTCATATTTAATCATAGGTTTATCTTAAAGGAACACGGTATAGCATATCTATTGACCAACAAACCATCTATGCTTGATAGTGGTCTTGTCTAGCTATCATTGAACCATACACAACATTATAGAATCATTTGTTTTATTTCCAAACAACATTTAGCGGTTCATCATCAACTCACTTTCTCTCTCTAAGGGAGAGAAACACTTGGAATGTTCATTTAATAAACATCTCCAACCTTCACATATTTCTCATATTGTTGATACATCTTAGATACTAGGATTCATTACCTTGGTATCCACCTCATGTGCTATAAGTAACTCACATCCTTATGTCACCTACTTTTACCAACATAATCAAATCTCAAGACATATAAGAGGAGTCTTCCTAATTATTGGAAGGCTCAAAAGCAAAATCATCACAAACTTTATGATCTTGGAACCGTAGTCCAAGAAACCTTATGCTATAATAAGCTATCCACCCTCATGCTTGCAACAAATCCACATGTACCAAGTGGCAATGATCCAATTGAAAGTTGTGCCCTAGAAAGGAAAGACACAAAGGGAAACATACTTCCCACACTATAGTAGCATTGTTCAGGGGTCACTAGCAAAAAGGTAAGCAATTCTATTTTCATTATGAACTTTACAACTTCTTATGTATCATTTTACCTTTTTCATTTTTAGTTCCTTTCCATTAGCATAAGAATTGTCACGATTAACATATCTCATTACTCGTTCCTTGATGACAATTTATCACACTTGGGTATGTTCTCTTATTTTATTATGTTTTTCTAGCACTTATCAACACGTAAATCATCATATTCCACATTTTCTTCATTAAAAATGGATCATCTGCCTTAATTTCTTTCACATGCTATGCTTATTTTATATTAACACTTTCTTACATATATAGGTTGGTCTGAGATTTACTCAGGTTCCACCTTATTCCTTTGTCATTGTTTCCATTGATCTTCTCATTTTGTACTTGTTGTAGGAGTTCTTTCCATCTTATGTGGATTTCATACTTGATTTACTTTATAAGCATAAACTTATCTGTCTTTTATTTTATTATATTCTTGAATCACATCTTCAAGAACTCCTCTTTTTCTATTTGTATTCAGATTTAGATTTCATGGTGTTGTATCTTTCTCTTATAGTTACCAAACATTCAAGTTTTGATAGATAATGATGTAATTCTCATATTCTTTAAGGTAGGATTGAGATATTCACACCATGATTTCTTATTCGTTATGCTCTTTAGATTGTCTCAAAATGACTACATGATCAGAGTAATCAGAAAGATAACAATCTAAGAGTTCCATACTTACCATGCTTCAATAATTGAATACATGGCCAGGGCATCCAAGTACTGAGATTAGGTAGTATTCACCATGTTTTTGTGTCACATTCCTACGTTATACATCATCTTAATCTTAAGTCCTAGTGTCCCTGTAGACTCAGTGAGCCTAAATCTATGATACCAACTTGTGAGAACCCGTTACACTAAACAAAATTACTCAAAACATAAAACACAATAAATCACTAATTAATCACATACCCAAAAATATGGGTATATTAAAACTGATTTCAACGTCAGCACCCGCTCATAAACATTTCCATAAGAGCCCAAAATCTATCTTATATCCATACTATGCCAAGAATTTGATACAATTTGTTCTATCATCATATCCACCACATATATACACAGGAGAACAATATCCATATATGCCACAAAAATAAGCATTAATATGCTAACAAAAATCCGATTCATTTGAAACACCATATACAAACTTTTTCTCACCCAGACATGAGAGTACATGGATGACTCTAGGACACACTAGACATCTAATCAAATTTCTCATAGATTCATAACTATAGCTCATCTTTGCTTCCCCAGGTTTGTTTTCATCACTTCAGATTACCTAAAAAGATGTGGAAAACCACAAGGGTGAGACCCATGTCCCAGCAAGAGATATAACCTCCAACAACAATTATTGATTACAACATTTTAAAGTAATTAAACAATTAAGCAGTTTAATCAGATTTAACAAATAAGCCCAGCAGCACTGATGATTAAGAAAATACATAAATGATCAGATAATAATTGTCATCATTAAGCAGACTATCATATTTTATCTTGTTGACAATATAAGAAATCCAATAGCATATGCATATCTATCATCATGAGCAAGTCTAGTAACATAGAATCTCTATCATTATGAATAAGTCTAGCCACATAAGCATAGATAATAACATTAGCATGTCTAATAGGTTGAACATATCAACATCATAAAATGAGCTAACAACATAAGCACAATTACTTGGATAAGTGTGATTACCATTATATGCATCTCTAGTTATAAAGGCATGGCTAGTATGCTAAACATAACTAACAACATGAGATAGGTAGCATCATGATTATAATCAACAGTAGAAGTATAATTATCAACATAATCATGGCTACTATATGTACGCATCTACAATCTTAAGCATATCCACAACATAAGTATATCTACTATCTCTTAATTTCACTAAGCATCATCTTTATGTAAAGAGAACAAGAAGGATTATCATCCGATGTGAAGCGTCGTGTATAACTCTAAACAGATATGCTATACGACTATATTACATCTTTTATTATGCCCTGAGGAATTTGAGGATACCACTGAAAATCCAATTGACCACTAATAAGTCGAAATCAGTGACATACAAGATCTAGGAAGAGTCGGACTCCTAAGATCTTCTCCGCCCCCGGTTAGTATGGGTCCGCCACAACAACACATATGGTCAAGCTGCTAACAACCTAGTTTGTCCTTGGTACAGGTCACGATACTAGTGAAAGGAGGTGGGTACGCATACCCTACCATCTGAGGTACAACCACAGTTGTGCTCCAATCTTATCACATATATAATCACAGAGACATGACCGTAGGCGTTCTCAATCACATCAGATGTATGAGGCATGAAAATAGCCAACCTCCACAATCTACATTGTGGATGACAAGGATATATCCTCAACTTGCCACCCCACATACTAAATAGTATGTGCTCTAAGTTTCCCTTAGGAATACTCGTTTCACCAACTAGTAAGTTCTGAAACTCAGATGGATCTATGGCACAGGGCACTACATGATTAGAGTTGCACTTGATTCGTTATACGAAGTGGGCAAATTAAGGCTGCATCAAACAATTGGACATACAAACCCTAATTCACTTCTAGAAAGCATATAACTATCACAACTTTTAAAAGATATAAAATGTGTGAAACATAATTTCTCATCTCATCATCACATGGTACTATTCACTTGCCATTCATGAGACCACACTAGTCATCATACTATCACAATATAATAATCTTTTTTACAATATCACAATGTATCAACTGTTATCAAGATAAGAGGATTACACCTCATTCAGGGCTCAACCATGCCCAAAGGTCATTAAGACTATCATACTATCACAGGATAAAAAACCTTTCATAGTATCACAGGGTATCAACCCTTATCAACCTATGAGGATTACACCTCATTCATGGCTCAGTCATGCCCAAAGGTCAATAAGACCATCATACTATTCCCTACAAGATCATCATTATCTCTCCATGCCTTATAACAAGGCTCAACAACATCACTTACATATCATACACCAGATCAACACAATAATGCATTAATGAGATAGGAGATATTCATAAAAAATCGTAATAGGGTTATATTAACATTAAGAACATTCCTTTATTACATAAACATGCAAGGAATCTAGATATGATTAACACTCATCGTATTCATAATGAACATGTTTAGCATAAGCAAGTATCAACCATGTGGCTATGATAACCACCAATTAATACATTTAGGTTATGATCATGTTAAGGAGGTTATTCCACCATCATTCCATTATATAAGAATGTTAAACATGAATACTCATCTTTATCTATTTGCATTAGAGTTAGGTTCAACATGATAAATTATATCAATGTTACTAATCAGCGCTTAAACCCAAATCCTAACTCACAACATCCCCATTGGATCATGGATGCATAAGGTGAAGAGTCACCATCACATTCCATACTATTCTCAAGTATGAACCCACTCATAAATCAAGGTGTAACCATCAAGTTATAGCATACTAGGGTTTCAACAATAATAGAGTAGTCCATGATTGTATTAGTTATTCAAGGACTGTTCATACCCAATTACCATCATTTAGTTATATGAAAGTTACGCATAACAAGCTATACCTCATTAGGGTTACAAATCAGCAAAATATGGTTATCATCCCTTCTATTCATATGAGTGAATAGGTAATACTACCTTATTAAGTGTAACCCTCCATTTGTTCCATCATCATTCAACTCATATCACCATACCACAATGTCACCCAGAATCATTGGATGTTTAAAAGTTAAGACCATTGGTTGTTTACATAAGTAAAAACGTTGGATAAACCACCTATGAAGTCCTTGATTTGTTATCTAGAAATAGTCACCATCTAACCCTAGAGATCCCTTGATTAACAACACAAAAAGTTCCATTGAGTGCACGGTAAAACCCACAATCAATTGTTTAGTTAAAACAAGCCATCCATTGTCAACAAGTAAGCTCCTTAAGTTGATCATATAAAGGAAACCATCTAAATCCCATTATTAGGACCAACATATTACATTATCCATCATTCCACTTTATTGGAGGAATAAATGTTAGATCTTGACCATTGGGTCAAGTTCATATGTTAAAACCATCAATTACAGTATAGGTTCGACCATTGCATCAAGTGACCCAAGAAGCCATTGGTCTAAGGCTTAATTGATGATACAACTACAATGCTTAACTTAGCATAGGTTGTAGAAACCTGATATACCATCATTAGTGATCATTAAATCAACATAGGTTGTTAGATCAACACTACATTCATTGATCAACATCAAATATTAAGTTGATGTCATCATTGATTGATAACATCAGTAGGGTACTGAATGATTGATCATTATACTTCTAATTGAACCAAAACTTGACCTAAGGGGGTAACCATAGGTTTTCACCATCATTTGACACCTTTTATCATGACCATCAGTTGTCATGAAGACAACACCATAGGGTTGTTGCAATGGTACCATCATCGAGACATGGGTTTATAGAAGAAATCAGCTTAAAACCCTAAAATTGACAATTGGTTGATAGTTGCTTAGGACCGCAGGTTGTCAAACCAACCTGATCCAAGTCTTATTACACCTTAGTAAAAGAATAAACATGATCACAAGTTCATATATAACTGAAATCAGAATAGGGAACACTATAAAAATTGAAATCCAAGTCAAGCATAGCTTTTTAGTGCATGGATCATCATTTTCATGCTTGAACATGATCTAGAAAGCTTATGGTAAGCAACAAATGTTGAGCGAGTTATAAAACTTGCCTCTAATGAGAAGATGAAACCCCAAACATATGAATTCTCGAGCAGGTAGGGCAGAAAATCCAAGAATAAACTATGAATTCGTCCATCTAGCACCTTTCTTCATCAAATGAGCAAACCATAAGCATAAGGAGCAAGAAAGGTAGGGTTTTAGAGATTTAGAGAAATTTATACCATAGATCAGCAAGTTTACGACCTGGAGAAAGATAGGACGAATGATAAAAAAGAAATAAACGAAGTAAATAAGGTAAAACTTACACCTTTAGGTCAAGATCACCAGGAAGAAGCTTTTTAGACCCAAAAAGGAAATCAATTGCAACCCTAGAATTTTTTCCAAGAAGATCCCCACTTTCATCTTCCTTGGGCAGAAAAATTTGCATCTGAACAGAGGGAGAATGAGGTTGGGAGAAGGAGGTAAATGGTGGAGAGAAAATGGCTCGTTTTGGTGCTTGGGGATAAGTATATGACACTTTAAGATAAAGAAAAAGAAAAAGTTGAAGTTCTAGTATCTATCCAAGTGTCCATGGCTTTAAATTATTAAGAATATACAAGCACACACACAATAAGCTCTCCCAATATATGTATAGACCTATTGGCTTTCATTTGTCGAATTTCCCAGCCAATCAAATAATTCATGAGTTGATAGCTGCTAAAGGTAGCTCATTCGTGAAGGGGTAAACCCTAAAATACCCTTGGAGAAAACACCTTCAAATCAAGGTTTAAATAGGTACCACATGGATCAAAAAGCTCAATAATGATGAGAGAATATCCAAGGAACTTAATGCAAGTGATAAATTGCAAAGAAAACTTATCAATTGGGTAAATTGCATAAAAGTCCAAAATGTGCATAAAATTGCATAACTTGCTCAAACAATGTCCAAATTGGACCAAATTTGAAACTTAAGCTTGTGTTAAGATTTAAAAGCATATAAAAAGGTTAGATTAGGGTTATAAGCATTAAATTATGGTAATTAATCTTGTTCAACTCATTAAACAAATTTAGGGGTCTTATAGTTGTTGGCCAAAAGAAGCACAAGTTTGTAGTTTCTACTTCTGCCTCCATCCAAGATCAACAAGTCAAATCTTGTTTCTATCAATGTTACCAACCCATCTGTAGTCTCACCTCCTCTTCTCTCTACTACCAACAATGATTTTATAGAGACCATTGACACAACTATTTTAGCAGCTAAGAAGGATCTTTACAACCGCCTCTAGACCCCAGTGGATGAACTTTCCTAACTCAAAGGTGTGTCCATGTTAATGAGAAAACACGATGACAACAAACTTGTACATAGACCCAAAACTGATGCCCTTTATGACTCATTGAAGAATTCTTTCAAGTATTGTTTCAGACGGAAGAAGATGGGGAACAAGATGTTCAACATGAAGAGCAAATACACTACTAAGGCAGGGAAAATAGAGAAAATGTCTCATGCAATGAAGAAGAAGAAGAAGAAGAAGAAGAAGGAAGATGTGGAAAATCTGATGTTGGATTTCGTGGATCACATGTGGGGATGAAAACAAAAGGCCACGATTGATGCAGGAGATGATGTTGGAAGATAGACTCCAAAGCTTCTTCACCAGAAAGATGAGTTTGTTGAAAAAGGTGAACAGACACATCTGGTGTCTTCAACTGATTTGAACCCAAACTTCCCTCTCTCTTTGAAAGATTCCATCCCCTCTCTCAATGTGTCATCTCGTATCTTTTTTCTTATTTCAAATGACTTCATTTTTATACATTACAGTTCCTTGAGAACAAGCATTGCTAGTCTAAATCCCGATGAGCATGGATCATAAGATGAGATCTGGGACAATTCCAAATGTTAAGATGATGGATTTCCAGGGTGACATGATAGGCACCATGTTAATATTGATTAAAGTCATAAATAATCACAAAAATTATTAGCTAGCATTATTCCTCAAGATTGACTTTTTTTTATCAAAGGCCTACCAAAAATTTATTTACCATTTGACTATTCATCTTATGATAGACTGATGCTGACAGTTATTAAAGGATCCATTTATGTTCATTTTTGTTTTAACTAAGTTGGTTTACTAAACTGTGATGAGGATTCACGATTAACACTTGTTACCAATCGATGATGGGGATCCCTTTTTAACATTTCAAAGTGACTTCCAATTATATAAAAAGATATTGGATATAGAAGTGGAGAATTGAATATATATATATATATATATATATATATATATATATATATATATATATATAAGAGAGTAGAGTTATTGAACGCAAATTTAATTTCAAAGTATTAAACACTTGAAAACAAATTCTTCAAAAAAAATACACTCAATGCCATATTTCTTTAACGTATTCTAAGGCAATCACGTCAAAACATGCCCAAAGAATGACTGACACGGCTTTGATACCAAAATATCAGAAACAACCACATATAACTAATTAACAAGAATATATTAGAATTGTTGGACACTACCCTGCTACCAAACTGATGAATCTAACGAATCTTGCACCCAAAAAGACCACTATCAGCCAAAAGAATCACAAGTCTTTAGTTTTTGCTCCTTCCCCGTACAAGATCATGAAGCCAAAGCTTGCTTTTGTGAGTTCTACCACCCCAACTGCAGTCGCTCCTCCTCTTCTCTCTACTACCAATAATGATGTGGTATCGACCACTGACACATATACTACTGAATGTAAGAAGGATCTTTTCAACCACCTCTGGACCCCAGAGGACTATCATGCTTACTCAAAGGCATGCCCATATACATGAGAAAACGTGGAGGCTGCAAATTTATATGCAAATCCAAAATCAATGTCCTTCATGAATCCTTGAAGAATTCATTCAGTCGTGGTTCAGTCGGCAATAGATGGGGATCAAGCAGGTCAGCATGAATAGAAAATATACTACCACAAAAGGAAAAAAAGAGAAAATGTTTCATGCATCCAAGAAGAAGAAGAATAAGATAGATAATATGTAAAATAATACATGGGGTGTGGTGTCTCACGTGTGGGGTGGGAAACAAAAGGTTGTGATTGATGCAGGAGATGATATTGGAAGAATGACTCCAAATCTTCTTCATCTGAAAGTTGAGTTTGTTGAAAAGGAGTTGCGACACACATATTTACATTATATGGTGTGAACCCCAACCACCCTCTATCTCTGGAAGAGTCTCTCCCCTCTCTCAGTGAGTCATCTCTATAGTTGATTTTCTTTACAATGAGTTCATTTCTTTGAATCCCAATTCCTTGAGACAAAGCATTGCTACTCTGAATCATGACGAGCATGGATCGTTAGATGGGCTCCGGGACTGTTTCAAACAAAGATAGATGGAGTTCCAGGGTGACAAGATAGACTCTACCTCATCTTTTTTTCTAAAGTCATAATCAATCAGAAAAATTGTTAGCAAGTGTTCTTCTTCAAGATTGACCTTTTTTTCAAAGGTCTACTAGAAATTTATTTACCATATGACTATTCATCTAGTGATATATTAACGATGAAAGGCATTAATGGCTGCCAATTATGATCTTTTTTTTGTTGTAACTAATTTGGTTTACCGAACTATGATAGGGATTCACATTTTACACTTGTTAAAGATATAATGAGGATATGTTGTTAGCATTTCAAAGTGACTTTCACTTTTATAAAAAAAAATTGAAAATAAAAGTTGAGAATTGAACAACATCATCAGAGTAGAGTTTTTGGATGCAAACTGAATTCCAAAGTACTCATCACTTGAAAACAAATTCTTTGAAAAATTCACACCCAAGGCCAGATTTCTCTTTGATCTATGCTAAGGAAATCACATCAAATCACGCCCAAAGAATGACCGACAAGGCTCGGATTTCAAAATATTTGATATAACAATAGAGAATTGAACAATGACAAGATATCAAAGTTGTTGGACACCAACCATGCTACCAACCTGATGAATCCAACAAGCCTGAGCCCAGAAAGACCATTGTCGGCTAGAAGAAGCACAAATCTATACTTTCTGCTCCTTCCCATCCAAGGTCAAGAAGCTGAAGTTTGCTTCTATCAATGCTACCACCCTAGACGCAGTGACTCCTCCTTTTTTCTATGCTACCAACAATGATATGGTAGATACCACCAACAAATCTACCACTACAACTAAGAAGGATCTTTTGAACCATCTCTGGATCCCAAAGGACGAACTTGCCTTACTCAAAGGCATGTCCATATTTGTGAGAAAACATGACATCAATGAACCTATATGCAAATCCAAAACTGCTCTCCTTTATGACTCCTTAAATAATTCATACAGTTGTGGTTTCAACCGACAACAATTAGGGAGTAAGCCGGACATCACAAAGAGGAGATACACTAGATGGCAAGAAAAATCTAGAAAATGCTTCGTACAACTGAGAAGAAGAATAAGAACATGGAAGACATGGGAAAGTATATGTTGGATGTGGTGGTTCACATGTGGGGAGGAAAACAAAAGGCCACTACTAATGCGGTAGATGATGTTGGAAGACAAACTCCAAAGCTTCTTCACCTGAAAGCTGAGTTTGTTGAAAAAGGAGTGGCACATATCTTGTCATCATCTAGTGTGAACTGAAACCACCCTCTCTCTTTGGAAAAGTATGTACCCTCTCTCAGTGAGTCATCATCGATCGTTGATTTTCTTTCCAATGAGTTCATTTTTGTGAATCATAGTTCCATGAAAACAAGCATTATTAATCTGAATTTTAATGGGTGTGGATCGTTAGATCAGATCTGGGACAATTTCAAACACTGAGAGATGGATTTCTTGGGTCACAAGAAAGACGCTACCTCATATATGATCAAATCCAGGAACAATCACAAAAATCTTTACAAAGTTGACTTTTTTGTCAAAGATCTACCGGAAATTTATTTATCATCTGACTATTCATCTTGTGATAGATTGACATTGAAAGTTATTGATGGTTTCTAGTTATGATCATTTTTTTTCATGTAACTATGTTGGTTTACTGAACTATGATGGGGATTCACAGTTAACATGTTTTACCGATCTACGATGGGGATCTATTGTTAACATTTCAAAGTGACTTCCACTTTTATAAAAGGAATGTTGGAAATAGAAGAGGAGAATTGAACACCAACAAGAGAGTAGAGTTGTTGGATGCAAACTAAATTTCAAAGTAATGATCACTTGAAAACAAATTCCTCAAAAAATATACACCCAAGGTTAGATTTGTCTTTGATGTATGTTAAGGCAATCACGATAAATCACACACAAAGAATGACCTACATGACTTTGATACCAAAGTATTGGAAATAATAGTAGAGAAGTGAACAATAAGAGATCAAAGTTGTTGGACACCAACCCTCTACCAAACTGATAGATTCGACAAAGTTTGCACCCAACAAGAGCGCGGTCATCCAGAAAAAGTACAAGTCTGTAGTTTTTGCTCCTTCCCCATCCAAGATCATTAAGTTGAAGCTTGCTTCTCAGTGCTTCCACCCCATCTATATTCGCTCCTCCTCCTCTCTGCTACCAAAAATGATGTGGTATAGACCACTGATACGACTACTAATGTAGCAAAGAATGATCTTTTCAACCGCTTCTAGACCACATAGGATGGACTTGTCTTACTCAAAACTGTAGTCGTAGACTCAATAATAAGCATGGTGAACTGGCCCATGGCTCAGAGTATGGCTATATACCATGACTCAGTAATTTCATAACTAGGGAAGGTTGTTGGTCTATTTTCCCCTAAGAGAGTGCATGCTACGACTGTAACTCTAAGAAAAGATGCCACTATACCCTGGCATGCTCTTTTTGCAATTTGACACGAGATGTCGCTGCCAATTGTCTCGTACTAATTGAGGCGGGAGAGGTCTTGGCAGTCGGCTCTTTCATTGACCTTGTATGGTACCAACTTGTGAGAAGTTTGTAGTCGGTTGGAGCATGAATGGTATACTTCATCTCCTCATGGCATACATGTGATTGTAATATGTAATCAGCTGTGTAGCATATTTGCTTAAGGATTGTATACGGAAAACATTGGTTGATGTACACTTCATTTATACATCTTAATTTGGTAGATGGCATACATGTTTCTTTATATTCCCTATAAAGTGAATAAATGATTTATTGTTCTATCATAGATAGGTGTATTACTTTAAGGGAAGACATTACTTTGTTCATCTTATAATAGTAATTAATCATGCTTATTAATATAAAAGAACCTCTTCTCAATTTTATACTGCTTAACTATGATGATAATATTGTTGGTGGAGAGTTATATCTCTTGCTGGGACAATTGTCTAACCCCGTGGGATCCACAATTTTTAGGTAGACGTGCACCAGGAGGTAGAGACCTTTCTATAGAGGGAGAACAATAGCTGGGATAGCAGTAACAACTCAGGTTGAGTGTACTGTCTGTTGAGTCTTGTAGATAGAAGTCATATGTGTTGTCTCTATACTCCTAGTTCCTTGGAGTCAGTATGTAATGGTTTTATGAACAATATGAGATTTTGGCTTGTATGCCTCAAGGTTTTGCGTGGCTTATATATAGGTTTTGAAAAACCAACTATATATGTTGTCCTCGATATGAGATGAAACAATGCATATACAATGTGAACCATGATATGTATAAAGTTTAAGTTCTCTCAGTAAGAGTTTCCTGGTAATGGATCTCCTTGCAAAATGGTTTTAATTTTTTAGTGATTTTTTTAATTCGCTGATTATGGTTATTCCACAATTATTATCAGTGATGGCTTGATTTGATGATGGGTCGTCACAAAGTTTTGGTATCAGAGCTTAAGGTTTTCTAAGTCTACAGAGACATAGGACTAAGGTGTTGAGTCTGTTCCAGTGTCCTCCAGTATATCTTATAGTGACTTCTGCTTATGCAGAAGAAGGGGTAAAGCTTAAAAATGTCTGGAGAACACGAGGAATGCATTGCTGAGAGCAATGATGTTACACCAAGAGAAGGTGTAAGAAATTAGGCGAGAGAAGAGTGACTGCCTAAGAATCCCTAGGTTGATCCAACCATGATAGAGAATCCTACTTTTTATGCTCTCATTGACAAGTTAGGATAGTAGTGATGCATAGTGGACCGGATACTAGCAACACAACCTAGATTACCAGTCCATAATGAAGAAATTCTGGGCTCTAACAGGATTTATGATCAACATAGTTATGTTGGAGAAGTGGAAAATGTCAAAAGAATTAGGGTATGACACAGAACCATAGTTTGGTACAGGTGTAGGCAAATGTGACATTTTATAAAGGACTGTCTAGTAAAGAATAATGAGGTAGGAATTAGGAAAAGATCTGTCCAAACTCGAGAATAGATGCCTAGTATCTCTAACAAGGGGAAGTTTTTGGTGCAACTAATGCAACCAACATTTAATGCACCAGGGCAATGGCTACCAAGAGAGAGAAAAGGACCTAATGTTCTACCAGTTGGAAATCTTGATTTAGCTTATACATTAGTTATAAGGCTGACAAGACCGGGGAGTGAATATAAGATATGTCATAAATGTAGACATGTTGGGCATATTAGATCCTTTTGTACAAAAAGAAAGAAGGGAGTAACCCAACCACCGAGGTAGAGTCAACAAGACTCTTAAAGGTAAAAGTTTAGCAGTGGCACACGAGGACGTGGACATGTGTCCCAAGTAATTCCATCTGCACTAGATGATAGAACACGATGTTGTAAATAGGTAATAATAAGATTTTATGCAATGAATCAACCTGAAATAGTAATCGATCCAAGAGTTGAGACATGTGAGATGAAATTGTGCCATTCTGATATATCTTCTCTTGATTTTATCTATTAGCTATATGAGAAGTAGTTGTTGCTATTGAGATTCCTTTGATTAGTCCTATGAGGATGGAAGGAAGATGAGAACTTACATTTTTTTCAGTAATCTTTAATGTGTTTTAAAATTTCTTTTATCTATGTGAAAGAGGATGAGGTGTAAAAGAGATGCCTGGAGACATCCAGGGATATTAATAAAAGTAAGGTATATGATATAAACATGGTGCATACTACCTAATCTCAGTACTTGTATACCCTGGACATGTATTCAATTGTTGAAGGAAAGGTAAGTATGTGACTCTTAGATTGTTATCTTTTTTATTACTCTGATCAAGTAGTCATTTTGGTACTATCTAAAGAGAATGGTGAAACTGAAAATATGGCATAGTTATTTCTATCCCATCCTAACTGCAAAGAAATGGAAACTGAGTTTATCTCAAACCAGTCTGAGTGTATGAGGAAGTAAGAAGTACAATCCTCATGAAAATAAAAAGGGATCAAGGGAGATGATCCATGTTCAATAAAGTATATGTTAAGAGTAAAAGCCCTTTTCCATGATATGAATTTAGATAAAGTCAGAAAATGTTCATAAACATACTAGACAATAACAAAGAAAGGAATGATGATACGTAATCATCTTTTATAATTCCTATGATGATGGCAAGGAAACTACGATGAAACAAGAGTAAATGACTCATGAACAGTTGAAATTTCATACAATAATCAAAGGAGATGATAATCTCTTCTCTTTGATAAACAACCCTGGGTGATGATGGGGCAATATGAAGGAATATGTTTCCTTATGTTCTTTCCTTGTAGGTACACGACAATTAAGTAAGTCTTATGACACTTGATCTGCATGAGTTAGAAGTGTTCTTTGATGGGTACTTAGAAAAGTATCAGTTCGTCTTGGACTTTGGTTCTAAGATAAAGATATGTGTAATAAGTAATGTCCCAAGATAAAAGAAAGATCTTTTTATATGTTTGTCTTTGGTAATGACAACAGGGAGATGGCAATGATGAGGATGTGATGTGTTTTTGGGCACATGTAATGGATACCAAGGTAAATAATCCTAGTAATCCAAGAACTTTCAATGGTATGAGAAAATGAAAACATGACTCCTGATAAGATGAATCATGATTTGGTTACTTAGAAGGGCCAACTTTAAGATAACTATAGTATGGATATCATATGTTAGAGGTTTATGCTATGCATAAACATAACATTGATAAGGATGTATCAATTGAAGGAATAATTGTAGAATCATTTTGGAAAAAATCTTATCAAGCTACATATAATTCCTTAGAATATCCCTATCTAGATATGTTGAGGCAACTTATACATAACATCTAGAAATACCTCTAAGATAAGTTCTTCTTTGATAAGTAGTTGGTACAAGTCATAAGAAGTTTAGTATTATGTCAGCAGACTAGAGTAGTACAATAGATGTATGATAAGACTTGTAGCCCCAAGTGGGTGACAGAATGTAACTCTAGTCTTCCCTTAGAGAAGAAATGCTAAACTAAGTGAGGGGGTATGGTAAAATCCCCAGAGTCAAGAATCTTATTACACAAAGCATGTAAGTTGAGAAGATGGCAAACCAATGAGGTTTGAAACCCAAATTATTTGAAGTATGTATAGTAATGCTCTGACTTAGATAGTGTTACCTGACACAGAATTGACACTACAATCATTAAAGAAAAGGACAGTTGAATGTGTGTCCTATATGACATATTCTATGATGACCCTACGTAAAAGGACTTGGTACTGGTCAAAGTTCTATGGCATCTCCATGAAAATAAGACATTAAGTGAAGATTTGATGATATGATGCATGAATAACAATTGACTTCCTTCATCTGGGATTTCGGGGATAAAATCCTTGTTAGGGGTTTATAATTGTAACATCCCTGACCTGGGTTAGGGCTTAACCCAAGAAGTTTTTCTTAAGTAAGTTATTTAAAAACTTCTTCTAATATTTTGAAAAGTAATTAAGACTCTTTGTGAAGTTTATTTTCAAGTGTGAGTTTAATTGCAAACTAATTGTGCACTATATGATAGTCTGAGTGTAAAGTGCAATTACCCAAGATGAGGGGTTACATTGCAATATGTCACATGTTGAATGTACCTTAAGTGTTTTAAAATCATAAGAGAGAGAATGATGCTAAGTGGTGGCTTGTGGAAAGCCTAAATTCCAACTTTGAACTTGTTTGAATAATGTTAATGCCTTGTGCACCAATTTTGGTACAAATTGTAGTTTACCCAAAATGTAGGGTTGATATAAAAATTACCATCTCTACAATGTCGTTACTCCTTATGTGTATCATTTATAGGAGAGAGAAAGAAGGATACACCATGTTTGAATCATCTTTGAGTGATGGTACTCTTGGTGATGAAAAGACCAAGAAAGGATCGAATGTGAAACCCTTATATGAGTTGTATCGAGTTGAAGACTTAAAATGGGAATGCCAATCGGCCAAAGAGCCATAGAGAAGATCCCATATAGGTTTGTGAACTCTTAGAAAAGGCCATTATGGACTAATAACCTCAAGGAGGTGATCCATGACGAGTTAGATGTTCCTTGCAAAAAGTATTTCGGTTTGCATAACCTGTGAAATAAAGATGAGATATCTTATCCAACAAGATAAGGGATGGCCGAAATATCATCTCTAGATTATCCTCTAAACTTTTTCATGTCAAGATTTATATGTGTGCATGCATGGACATCTATCAACCATGCATGGCTGCGTGTCACAACGTAGCATATGGTGAAGACACATCTTATACACTCTCTCTCATGAAACCCAAGCATATATACCTCCCCTTTCACCTACTAATGGAAGTTTACGAACCCCACAACTCTCTTTCTTTGAGATATCATGCATACCATCTTATATATCGTGCATAGTAGCTCAAAGAGCAAGGAGACATTGAGCACCAAGCTTAAGGTAAGGTTATGGTCATCTTCAACCTTGGTTGAAGCATGATTTTTAGGTAATAGATATTCCTTTCTTCTCATCCTCACCAATTTCTTAACTATGGTGATTCCTTGTATATGGAGGAGTTGTGAACAAGCCTTGGACCTTGGATAAGTTCGTATTCAGCCTTAGTATCATGAAGATTTGGAGATTGGAGCTTTGAAGTTATTCATAAGGCAGGTTATAAAACTTGAACCCAACCATGTTATTATTCACCTTCAATATTGTTGAACTTGTTGATCAATATTCAATTTCAAATTCCTTTGATTAATAAATGTCCCTTTGAGTTCGAAAAGTATCTTAGGATTGTTGTTCATGATCTAGAACAGTAAGAAAAAGAATCTAAAGGTTGATGATGATGACATCATCATGGTCCCAACCTGATATTGGGTTGAAACTCCTCTAACCTGATATGGTGAAGTGAACATACCACTAGCACGATATGGTGATGAGTAGGTACCTATTGCACGTTATGATGATGGAATGCACTCCTTGTGCAAGATATGTTGTTAAGAAAACACTATGTGCATGATATGAGATCAATTTATACACCCTATGCACGACATGGAGTCAAGCATATACTCCAACCCGATATAACAAACCCTAGGTGATAAGTAATCTGACATGTTGATATGCACACACCATAAACACGATATGGTGAGGAGTGTGTACCTCATGGGCGATATGAGTAAACCATATACACACATAAGCAAGATATGGATTCAAGTATTCACCTCTTACACTATATGGTGTTAGGATTATACCATAACCCGATATGGGTTGAAATAGTAATTGAAGATATGAAACCCAATATTTCAAACCCAAGATAATGGGTAACTCAATATGGAGACGAGTGATACCCCATGAATGATATGAGTGACACCTACATATACCTTGTGCATGATATGAAGTCAAGTCCATACTTCATGGATGATATGTTTTCAAGTTTATACTTTAACCGATATGGTGTTAAAACGCTAGGTGATGGAATGAAACTATATACACCCTATCTTTGGTGGGAAGGATTGTTGTGAAAGAGCTCAACTTGATATCTAGCTTGTCATCCAAAAATATGATAGGACTGATCCTTAGAAGGTATGAAAGGATGTGAGCATAATGGTCTACCCATTATGCCAACCCAATATGATAGCCAACATGATAACCCGATATACCAATCCAAGTTGGTAACCCAATATGGTATTGTGAATATACTACTTGAATGATACCATGATGAGGCATATACCCCATGTATGATATGGTGCGCACCTTGTGCACGGTATGGAAGCAAGTATACCCTTATACCCAATATGAGGTTAAGCTTTTAGCCCTTACATGATACGAGGACAAGTATCTCTAACTTGAGATGATAAAACCTAAGTGATAGTCAAAATGATATGAGTACATGACATGGTGTTAGTGGATACACCTTAAAAATGATATGGTGATGTTATTACACCACATACCCGATATGGATACCCGATATGATGTTAAACACAATATGGTAGCATACACACCTTTGTACCCAATATGTTGGAAGCATCTCAATTCAATGTAATTGATGGAGTAACACATGAGTTGTGTTATGTAAAGTAATACATTAAGACATAAAGAGTTAATGTAGTATGTTAAACTAGGCCAATGTACCATGAGAGAAGGATTGAGCCAAAGTATGATGTAATCAACTTCCTAATGAGGATAAGAGAGATTTTTTTGTGTGTCATAAATCATGTTAATAAGTATGCATTGATACTCCTAAAGTAAGTGGAGTATGAATAAGGGTTTGATTCTTGATAAGATAATCTTGAATCCTTAATTTGATAATAAGGGGAAAACCTAACCCTAATGAAGGGTGATGGTATGCACTTAAAACCCTAATCAGTTAGATTGAGAAACCCTAACCCTAATAATGGGAAGGATGTATTTCTCTTATATCAAATAGTGATGATGTGAATTTGAAACCCTATTTGGTTAAAATAGGAAGTCCTAACCCTAATAATGGGAAGGTTGTATTTCTCTTTGAATTGCATAGTGATTTCATATACTACTAGAGTTTTTATCATAAAGTGCAAACTATTCAAGAATCATGGGATGATGAGCATAGCCATATATGAACTATGATGTTTTATATGGTACAGATTTAAATGAGCATTGTGAGCCATGTTAAATATATGTACAACAAGTATAATGATTATACAGTCTGATATCTTAAAAGATAGGCATTTCCTAGTGAGAGGTGAGTTAATGAACCATGTGAGCTATGTAAAATACTTGTACAACAAGTGTGATGAATACCTTGGTCTGAGGACCTAGAGGTAATAGTTACCTGTTACAGAGGTAACAATGTTCAGTGATGATCTAAGGGTTTGAATACTCAGATCTAGTAATCATGATGATAATGATGTTAAGGGATGAGAATTCCCAGTAATGTGATAAGGGACTGAGATCCCGAGTGTTATGTATCTAAATGTGTTCCAAAGATTTGAAAAGTACTTGATAGATGTATTACACCTTTCTTTGTAGCCTTTTTTATGATTGATGATTAAAACTTGTTTGATGCTAAAAGAATAATGTAATGCACTTAATATATCATTAGAAACTATAAAATATAGTTTCACTAGACATAGATCCATCAACATCAAAATTTGTTGAAATGGTGAAACGGGTTTTTCCTATGGGATTAACGGGAGCACATATTTTTGAATATGCAGGGGTGTGAGCTTGGACGGCCATATATTGACTGATCCCCTTACACCCACAATCTTGGGGATTGGCTATATGTCATATTCAGACAGGAGTGTGACTACGGTTGTAGACTCAGTAATGAACATGGTGAACTGGCCCGTGGCTCAGAGTATGGCTATATGTCGTGACTCACTAATTTTATAACTGGGGAATGTTGTTGGTTTGTTTTCCCCTAAGAGAGTGCATGCTACAGCTGTAACTCTGAGAAAAGATGCCACTATACCCTGGCATGCTGTTTTTGCTGTTTGACCTTAGATTTCACTTCCATTTGTCTCATACTGACTGAGGAGGGAGAGGTCTTGGCATCCGGCTCTGTCATTGACCTTGTATGGTACCAACTTGTGTGAAGTTTGTGGTTAGTTGGAGCATGAACAGTATACTTCATCTCCTCAGGGCATAAGTGTGATTGTAATATGTAATCAGTCGTGTAGCTTATTTTCTTAAGGATCAAATACGAAAAACATTGGTTGATGTACACTTCTTTTATACATCTTAATTTGATATATGTCATACATGTTTCTTTATAATCCCTATAAAGTGAATAAATGATTTATTATTCTATCATAGATAGATGCATTACTTTAAGGAAAGATATTACTCTGTTCTACTTATAAAAGTAATTAATCCTGCTTTTTAATATAACAAACTCTCTGCTTAGTTTTATACTTCTTAACTATGATAGTAATATTGTTGGTGGAGAGTTATATCTCTCACTGGGACAATTGTCTCACCCCGTGGGATCCACAATTTTTAGGTGGACGTGCATGAGGAGTTAGAGACCTTTCTGTAGAGGGAGAACAACTTTTGGGACAATAGTATCAACTCAGGTTGAGTGTACTATCTGTCGAGTCTTGTAGATAGAAGTCATATGTTTTGTCTCTGTACTCTCAGGTCCTTGGAGTCAGTACGTAATGGTTTTATGAACAATATGAGATTTTGTCTTGTATGCCT
Source organism: Alisma plantago-aquatica (assembly GCA_963693085.1). NCBI lineage: Eukaryota > Viridiplantae > Streptophyta > Magnoliopsida > Alismatales > Alismataceae > Alisma > Alisma plantago-aquatica. Next base: position 1,475,640,780 of record OY856409.1, on the reverse strand, counting down.
CGAGGTTTTACGTTGCTTATATATAGGTTTTGGCAAAGCAACTATATATGATGTCCATAAGATAAGATGAAATAGTGTATGTACAATGTGAACCACAATATTTATAAAGTTTTGGTTCTTTCAGTAAGAGTTTCTTGGTAATGGATCTCCATGCAAAATGGTTTTAAATTTTTAGCGATTTTGTTAATCCGCTTCTTATGGTTCTTCCGCAATTATTACTGGTGATGGCTTGATTTGATAATGGGTCGTCACACAACCAGTGCCCTTAAACAAACTCTTGACCATCCACTTTTCTCTTAGACATCCACAGGAGTCCAAGAACTTCCAAGGCACCCGTGATATCTTCAGGTGATTGTTGTCGAGATCGTCAGACTAAAACTGCATACAATTCTTGAATAGTGAGGATATGCTCAAATCACCATACTGTTCCCCATCCTAGTCTCCATATTCCTTACTTCGTTCTCATCATGAATTAACCTCCACAAAGACCTAATTGTGTGCGTTCATCTTGGCAACTGCATCACCTACTTCAACTAGCTCTGACAGGATCACTATCAGCCAGATAAAGGAAGGCCAATGAAAAGATGATCGATAGATCCTTGACTATAGGGTGCAACTCACAAATGATCAACCATGACTAATGGAACTTTAGTAGTTCAATAACACCCTATTGAAAAATATGACAATCTATATTTGAAAGAACACAAGACTAATGATTCATGCCATCCTCAACTAAGAAAATCAAGCCTGGAGAGTGATCTATGAATATTATAAACATACACGTTGGGACCTTCTACACAATGGTTGGTATTTTAGTAATAGAACTAATGCCATGATCAATTATGTATCTAGTCACCACCATGGTAGTTTCCATTTCTAAACTATGAATTCATACATGATTAGGGAGGTTTTAACGCATAAAACTAACAAAGGTAATCAACAAGCTTTTCCTATTAGCTGAATATTATCAAACCAAATCTCATTATAGTGGCATACAATTATATTAGAGTCTAGAGAAAAATACATATTAGGTTTGACATTTATGTTTCGTAAGCTACAAGATTCATAAATAGAATCATATAAAGGTAAGGATAAAATGCCAACAATTATATTTTGGCTAGAGTAAATCTGGACATTAGTAATATTTTAGATTGTTAAGACCTATGATATCAATATGTGTGTGTACCCATATTGTACATGCATTAGTGTTTGTGTCTAGTTTTATATGTCAGTATTTTCAATAGATGTATATCATTTGTTTTGACATATGAAACAGTCGAAGAGAGTAGAATCTTAAACTATATAGGTAATTTTATGGGGGATATGACCAACTTATATGTAGACAACTTTTCAACATATTCATACTTGTATTAATGCATCTATACCAGTTAACTCCGGTCTGAATATTATGTAGAATTATTTTATTAATACTAGTATACTATATTGTAGAGTAGAGATAGACCAAAGTATATTGCATAAAAAATTGTGGTAATAGTAGTAAGCTAAAATTGGTTATATTATACTTTCATTAGTTTTCAGATTATTGCTAATATATATAATATATGAGAGAAAGATCAGGTATGAGAAAGTTTATTTTATTAGCATAGGTAAGTATAAAATTATATATTCCATAAAATTTAATCCAGACATTGATTTCAACTCTTTACAAATTCACCCTATTATTCAATCATATAGATATTCATGAACGTATATTCATATTTTTGAGATCTAGATGATATTATGTGTGTATAAATTGCCATGTTTATATGACATAAGGAGATGTAAGTGGATTATATATACATATTATTTCTTGCAAACCTGAATAACTTTGGCATGCTAAGAATTCTAAAGAAAGAATATGGATGCATTTCAATAAAGATGTTTGTTGGAGAAAGAATGCAGATTAAAATCCCAATTATGAACTTTGATAAAGAAAGAATTTATAATACAATATGAGACTTGATTAGAGAAACACAAGTATATTAACATATAGTACACTTATGTACTAGATCTTAATTTAATGGATGAAACTTGTGAACATATATTAAATTACAACACAACTGGTGTACCATCCCCTCAAATTGGTATATAAATATAATATCTAACATATAGACATTAATATGAATATAATGGGTAATATGCTCACTTTATAATAATAGAAACCTAGTGTGATACATGAAGGATCCTTGACATCGTAAGTGTTTATACGTAAGAGTTACCCTGCATGAACATTTGAATTGGATGAAATATATGAAAACATTAGAAATATTGTATGGAAAGATCATGAGGGAAAAATGATACCCCTAAGTGGAAAGAAAATGTAAAGTAGGAAAGATATAACAACATTTAATTCCTAGCCAAGTGAAAACACCATTATACTATTTTGTAGATTCTTCCTGATAGAGCCCTATTGTGATTTAACAATATATGGATCATTGAGGTACTAGATTATCAATTTAATTATTGAGTTATTTCTTTTCCCTCTTGTATTTCATTTATCTTGATTGGTGGAGAATCTAATACATTTACAGCCATTTCTTCCTCGTGACCTATAAATTTAAAATTGTTGGATGCCTTAAATATTCACATAGCACTAAAGTTGAATTAGGAGTTTTAAATCCCTTTGGGCTCTGTCCCCTTAGAGCTTTACCTCACTTGAGATAGGGTATGTCCAGCTATCTGAGGGACATATTGTAATGATAAGTTGCCCCCAATCAATTTGTTAAAATAACAATTAGGCTACTATGTTATGCTCTCATAGATGACTCAACACATGGAACTTTAGCCTCTGAAAGAAATTGTATGACAATGTTTAGTTTGATATTCAAAGTTAATCATCCCATTGGAAAGAATCCTAAATATTTTGATATCTTAGAGTATTAATAATTTTGATTAATTGATAGCTACACGATATTGTGAAATTATCATCATGAATTTTAAACATTAAAAATATTGATACTTGTAATCTTTATTTTACTAAACTAAATCCACCAAATCATCTCCTTTATTGATATTATTATGACTATATCATACTTTGTATCTATTTTTATAAATATTATAATAAGAATATGGTACCAAAAATTACTGACTCCCTCTTCTCTTTGGTCCATGTCATGGATTATAATCTATTTGGGATATACATGGATATGTGATCCATGGAAGATCTTGAGGAGACATGCAAAGGCTTCCCATGTTGAAGAGTATATAGGGACCACTATGTTTTTACTTCTATTTTGTATGTATTGCCTTTTGTGACTCTGATTGTAAAGCATTAATGTACCCAAATTGGTTTACACATATGTTGATTGAATCATGTTAGAAAAAAAAAATTGATCCAATATATCGTGTTTATGCAACATGGCATTAGAGTTATAAACAATTAAACTCATGCATGTATCATGAGAAAAATAGGGTTAGTTCGGAATATGGAGTATTTGATACTTACAAAAATAGTTCACAACAGATCCTAGTATCATTAACCCAACATTATGATATACTTAGACTACAAGTAGGAAACACGAAGAGACTAGGATGTGAGGTATGTAATCTAGCAATTCATGAAACATATATAGATCATTTACTAGATTTTATATTCCCTTACCATAAATTTTTGTGGAGGTATTGTTGAGGAAGAAGTGTTTAAGATGCAGATATGAAGAGTTATAGTAAGGCCCTTGGAACATTAAAAATCACCACTATATGTATACAAATAGATATATTACCATAGATTTTCTCTTTAGTTTGATAATACATAGAAATTAAAACTAAAAATACAATGAATAAATAACATTAAAATCTTTTGATTTTATGTACTATTATCGCATTTTATGACTTCTAGTTTTATTATTGAAGACAAATTGTCAACATAATGAATCTTAGGCACAAAAATAATTTTATGATAAGAATACCTATAAAAAAATAGAGGATAATTGATGTGCGTATTTCATATCATCATTTGGATCATTTTTGGTTGCATATCCATGTTATTTTGACTCAATTATCACTCTCACTGATTCTAGATTCTATATTTTTAGCTTTTCTTACTTTTCTCATGGTTTCAATTATAGATACTACATTTTGCAATGAAATGATGAGGAATATATCATATTATCACTTATTGGATCACTCCTCAAGTATCTACATGTTTTGGGATTTGAAACTATGCAAATACCACTTTTTACGGCATGTAAAACTGACCTACACGTTGTAAGTTATGAGTAGAATACACAGCAGCCCTGAACAGTCCGGAACATCTATTGACACGTCGTGTCTTACAAAGACACGAGGTGTCTTATTAAAGACACCCCATGTCTCAGTCTAGAAATTGAATGCAGAACTCTAGATTTATAGCAAAATGTTGTGTTTTATTAAAGACACATCGTGTCTTATTAAAGACACGTCGTGTAACCTCCTAGAACTCGATCCAAACTCCAGTTATTTCATAAGACATGCCATGTATTATAAAAGACACATCATGTGAACTACATATTTCCTTCAAATACAAATTTAACTATCTCACTCTTGTATATACGCCCTCAACTCATCTTGGGACATTTACCACGGCTTAGGACGAACCTTTTAGAGGGCAACTCAACTGGAGGGAGACTAGGAGAAGTTGGAGGAGACCAAGGGAGATAGGAGGTGGTTACTCAAGAAAGAACCCTCTTCTTCTTCCTTATTCTTCACTATTTGCAGTAAGGATCTTCTTCTTCCTCTTCTATATGCTTGGGAGTGAAGAAATCTGGAGAAAGTGCAGCAAGAAAGGATGGAACTTGACTTCTAGCTGGAGTTCTTCTTCGTTCTACTACTTCTCACGGACATACTGGTTCTTTCTACTCTTTTACTATGTCCTTTGATGTTTTCTACTGCTTGTACCTTCTTTCTCTAGCCATGGATGAGTAGAATCTGAATCTTGGACATGGGAGAGTAACTCCCATGTCATAGCTTGTATGAGCATATGAATTTTGTACTAAATGTTAGTTGCTTGCATGTTCCAAGAGTTGTTTCAAATCTGAAATGCTTGTTTGTGTGATTGGCCATCATACTTGCATGTTTTATACTTTCTTTCATAATCTGAGAAGATGTGTTTGAGAGTATGGAGTTACTCTTTGGAAACTTGTCCTTGACTACGAGAGCGGCTGGGATTAAGTTGAGGAGCAAGGTTTGTGATTTGAAATGAAATACATACACGAGAGTGATGTATGGAGTTAGAATCGTCGTCACTTCACCAGGAGGTGAGTGATGACTACAAACCTCCTTTGCAAGTTAATTAACATGTTTAAATTCATATTTTAGTATAAGCTATGATGTGATAGTGAAATCCCAAGTCTAGGATCCTCCTAAATCTGAATCTTAACCTTTCTTAATTGATAATTTACTATTTTTCTTTAAATATGTAATTTAGTTGTTCTAATCCAATCATCTTGTATACAACGATATAGATTATTGAAAATCATAACTCTTGTACCTAGCTAACCAATGCTCCTTATGTTCGACCTCGACTACAACTACTCTCATATACTTCGGGGAAATAGCTAGTTGAGTAAAAGATCATTCTTATGATTGAAACTCGTTAGTGTAAACAAACCAATAAGTTGTTGGCGTCGTTGTCGGGGAGCATTGATATTCCTATTAGAGTAAGATTTGTTGATAAGTAAATGAGACTAGATCACAACCTTCATATCCACCATCATATCCATAAATCATAATTCATCATGATCATCATATTTTGTTGTATCTTCCATGTTTGTTTTTGTATCTCACTCACCTTGTTTATTTGTAGGAGCATATGGGGTGTTCATAAAAAAATCCTTGAACCATGCATATCTCTACATTCAGAAAATGAACACATCATTTGCAACCCTCATGGAGAAAGAAGGAGTGAAACCCAAACATGTATGGAGGAATCACAACCCACACAACCATCATCCATGTCACCATCATCCAAACAACATTCACCCATGCCACCTTCATCCACATCACCTTCATATGCACCACCCTCATCCATGCATCATTCATCCACACCACCATCATCCACACCTAATTCACCACCATCATATACACCACTAACATCCATACTTCATTCTTCCACACCCTCATATACATCACCTTCATCCATACCACATACACCACCACCATCTACACCACATCCACCTAATCCTCTGGATCCACATGAAGAAGTAGTCAAGGAGGATGACCTTCCTCTTAAGGACTACTTTGGTACAACTACAATGCACATTACTGGGCGTATTAATATCTCAGAATTTGAGGCAGATGAGCTTTCTATCAGCCCAACCATCATACAATTGCTATAGCTGAATACATTTAGAGGGACACCAATGGAGGATCCAAACCTCCACATTGCTAAATTTCTACAATTGCTAAGCACCATAAAGATAAATGGCGTTCCTACTGAAGGGTTCTGCCTACTCCTTTTTCCATTCTCCCTTAGAGATAGAGCCAAGGTGTGGATCTATTCCTTGCCAAAGAAATCCATCAACACTTGGGAGGAGCTTCTAAAAGTCTGTTTGGAAAAATACTTTCCACCTAGAAGGACCACACATCTAACGAGATAACTCATCAATTATTCTCAAAGGGATGGAGAGAACTTGTATGATACATGGGAGAGGTTCAAAGATCTCCAACATATTTGTCAACATCATGGTCTAAGCAATTTGCTTCTATTGCAATCTTTCTGCATTGGGTTGTGCTACAATACAAGATTATCTATTAATGCAGCTACAAACAGAGATCTAATGAACAAATCTTATGGAGAAGCTTATGATATTATTGAAGATATGGAAGCAAACCATTGTGAATGGAGCTCGAATACAAGCTACTAGCCATCTTAATCAGCTATTACATCTGAGATACAAGTGGGGAGTCACTTATTTGACATTATAGACATAATTGAAGCAAAGTTAGACACTTTATCACAAAGGTTTGAGAAGCTAAGCACACAACCATTTCAAGCAGATAATAGTATTTGTGATGAATGTGGGTTGCTTGGACACACATCTTCTACATGTTATGCTTCTTCTATTTATTCTCCAATGGGCTACACTCCATCGGTCTTCTACAGTAATGCAAACCCAAATTTCATTCAGCCACAACAACCACAAGTAACTTCTAGCTAGATTATAGTCCCTGCTTGCAACATTTATTTCAACCCAAATGCAAAAAAATGAGGAGTTCCATCAACAAAGACAATCAATGAAGGGTGCCATTTTCTGACTCTCTTCTAAGGTGGACAATAATGCCACTCATGCACACATCTTAGAGAAACAAATTGCCCAACAAGCTCTTTCTAGCAAAGAAGCATTTCCACCTTTCTTGCCTAGTCCACTGCAGATGAATCCTACATATTTCAGGCCAGTGACATTGAAGAATGGTGTTGTTATATATGTATATCCTTCAAGGTATGTTGATGTTGATACGTATGAGGATTATGAAGCTACAAATCAAGAGGAGAAAGCTACAACACATGATCTACTTTTAAATTCTTTAAGAAAGCCACTTGTCCTTCCTCCTCACGCTCTAGATGACACATTGCTTTATAATGAGAACACTCTTCCCAACTCATATTTTGATGATGCTTCAAAGGAGAATGAAAAGACAAATAATATTGGAGTACAAAAGACATTTTTTGCTGCAGCTCATAGGTGCTTTCACTTGCCCCAAATCAAGGACATATTTGTAAGGAGGCATCAATCTTTAGCACAATAATTTTTAGCTGCAAATCAAAGCAACGAACCTCCATCTCCATCATTCACCATGATAGGTATCCGGTTGAAATCATGTTGAGTTTGTTATATGCAGTGAGGACGCTACAAATTTCAAGCTTACGGGGAGAGAAATCGGCCGATAGTGTAGTGTAGTTTTATTTCCTTTTTATTATCTTTTTTTAGCTATTGTTTCCAGTGTTGCACTTCTTGTAGAAAATCCAGTTTTATTTGACACCCATATTGTGTATGTGGATTGAACTCCTAGGCTTAACTGATTGTCCTCTTTTGATAAGAAATATCATTTGGAGAAATTGTAAAAACCATTCATCAATCAAATGAAACATGTTGGCCATCAACATGTGCTTAATTCTGGTTTATGCTTCTAGCCTAAAAATTTATCTTACACATCCTTGATTCCTTAAAACATGTAATGGTTTCAATTTTTGTGAGTAAATCAACTTTACAACATCATTTGGAATACGGGATGCCCTTGCCAAGCTCTTAATACATTTTCAATCACTCTTTCAATGTTTTTTTTAAACAAATGAATGAAATCTAGTTAATGTTGTAATTTAGTTGACTCTCCCATATTTTCGAAAAAAAATAAAATTTCTTTTGGCTTATCTCATATTTATACCCCATAAAAGATGGCCAAACTGCCCACATATCATACTATCCAAGTGTAAGTTTGATCTGGCCATGATGGTTAGGTGGTCTGTCTTCAAAGAGGGTAAAATACCCCAACCAACACTCCATGTGTGCATAAGCCTACATTAGCAGCCGAGTTTCGGAACCCATAATCCATTATCATATCACTTTTTGGAAAGGAGAGTACAACTAAAATTGTTGATTTGAACTAAGATTTCATCATTTATATCCTTAACAGTTGAGAGTTTGAGTTCCACATCCACTAATTGTTTGGCATGGTCATCCAAGTTCTACTTAGTGTTGTTTAATTGATTGATTCATTTAATTTTGACCACAGATGTTGAACTAAAAATCTCTTTCTTGGGTGTTTAAGTTTAATTGATGGTTATGAGTATAAACATGTTGATCATGATTGTCTTGGTCTTATACACATCTTTCTTTTCATTTGATCTATGCATGAAATTGACAATTCTTCATTTGTGTTTCTATGCTCTTTTTGCTTGAGGACAAGCAATGGTTTAAGCTTAGGGGGATTTGATGTGCGTATTTCATATCATCTTTTGGATCATGTTTGGTTTCATTTACATGTTGTTTTGACTCAATTATCACTCTCATTCATGCTAGATTCTATATTTTTAGCTATTATTACTTGTCTCATGATTTGGATTGTAGATACTACATTTTGCAATGAAATGAAGAAGAATATATCATATTATCACTTATTGGATCACTCCTCAAGTATCTACATGTTTTGGGGTTCGAAACTGTGCAAACACCACTTTTTACGGCATGTAAAACTGACCTACACGCCGTATGTTATGAGCATAATACACAACAGCCCAGAACAGTCATTGACACGCCATGTCTTAAAAAGACACGGTGTGTCTTATTAAAGACACTCTGTGTCTGTTCAAAAATTGAGTGTAGAACTCCAGATTTGTAGCAAAATGTCATGTTTTATTAAAGACACATCGTGTCTTATTAAAGACATGTCGTGTAACCTCCCAGAACTCGATCCAAACTTTAGTTATTGCATAAGACACACAATGTCTTATAAAAGACACGTTGTGTGACTTTTTGATTTCACTCAAACACGAATTTAACTATCTCACACTTAAATAAATGACCCCAACTCGTCTTGGAACAATTACCACGGCTTAGGACGGACCTTTTGGAGGGAAACTCGACTGGAGGGAGTCTAGGAAAGTTGGAGGAGACCAAGGGAGATAGGAGGTGGTTACTCGAGAGAGAACCCTCTTCTTCTTCCTTCTTCTTCACTATTTGCAGCAATGATCTTCTTCTTCCTCTTCTATCCGCTTGCGAGTGAAGAAATCTGGAGAAAGTGTAGCAAGAAAGGATGGAACTTGACTTCTAGCCAGAGTTTTTCTTCATTCTACTACTTCTCACGGGCATACTAGTTCTTTATACTCTTTTACTATGTTCTTTGATATTTTCTACTCTTGTAAATTCTTTCTCTAGCCATGGATGAGTAGAATCTGAATCTTGGACATGAGACAGTAACTCCCATGTCATAGCTTGTATGAACATATGAATTTCGTACTAAATGTTAGTTGCTTGCATGTTCCAAGAGTTGTTTCAGATCTGAAATGCTTGTTTGTGTGATTAGCCATCATACGTACATGTTTTATACTTTCTTTCATAATCTGAGAAGATGTGTTTGAGAGTATGGAATTACTCTTTTGGCAGCTTGTCCTTGACCACTAGAGTGGTTGGTATTAAGTTGAGGAGCAAGGTTTGTGATTCGAAATGAAATACATACGCGAGAGTGATGTATGGAGTTAGAATCATTGTCACTTCACTGGGAGGTGAGTGATGACTACAAACCTCCTTTGCAAGTTAATTAACATGTTTACATTCATATTTTTATATAAGATATGATGTGATAGTGAAATGCCAAGTCTAGGATCTTCCTAAATATGAATCTTAACCTTTCTTAAGTGATAATTTATTGTTTTACTTTAAATATATAATTTAATTGTTCAAATCCAATCATCTTGTGTACAACGATCTAGATTATTGAAAATCATAACTCTTGTACCTATCTAACCAACGCTCCTTGTGTTTGACCTCAACTACAACTACTCTCGTATACTTGCGGGAAATAGCTAGTTGAGTAACCGATCATTCTTATGATTGAAACTCGTTAGTGTAAACAACCAACAATAAACATCGTCATGTAAGTGGAAATAAGTTGAGGTGTCTATGGAAGGATGTTTAGTGAAGGTTCTGGCCTAATTACTCCTGGAAGGGTTTCCTCACTTCGCATACCGACCTAGCAAAGGTGATTTCCACTACTCAAGAAAAGTAGAAGTTCTATAAAAATGTGTATATAATCATCATTAATAAAGAGAAAAGAATCATAATGCATACGTGTGTATGTTTTTTTCTATGTATGTATTTATGTATTTTATTCTCTGTGATGATGCATTTAAAGTTGGATTCCACTCATTTAAAAGTTTTAATACTTTTCATTTAACGAATAGGATTTTCATGTTTTCATGCATGCTTTTGCTAAATATTTTTGACGTTGACCATTGAGGTTGTATTTGAATTTTTTGATAATCTTATCCACCATGTACTTCTTCCTAAATTGTTAGTAATGATACTATGAGAGGAATACTCCACAGTGACCAATTCTAAAATTCTATCAAGGTGGCATACGTATGGAAAATGGAGATTTTTAACTTATATGTGTATACATATGCATATATGTATAATAGAAAGACAACATGATGCACACTCTTTGCATGAACTTCAATTAAGTCCCAAGCCTACTCAAATGGCATCTAGATGATCCTTGATATGTGTCTCATATATTCTTTGATCTCTCTAGTAGTGTGGGGTAGAATGATCTTATCAAATGGAAAATGTAGATCTTGTGATGTGGGCCATCTCTTACTAGGTTGTGGAAATACTCCAAGGTCTCATGTAACAACTCCTTTTCATTCTTCCAAATGAGGTAGTGGCTCAATCAACTTATTTTTGTGCCTACTTTCTTGTAATATTTTTTGTGATTCATAACTTTCTCTTGTTCTCTCATGGAACAATTCATTTTTAAGTTTCTTTTGTAGATGTAAACTTACCCTATGGATATGATAGTATGACCATATATATTGAATTAGAGTATGACCATGTGTAAAATATGACCAAATGTAGAAGAATGTACAAGAATCCTTAAAATCACTTTTTCAATTGTAAATAGTCACTCTACAACACCTTTCTGTTTTGTTCAAATACCCCATTAAATTTGTATTCACAATATATTCACAGGTTCATGATTTCCTCACTTCACCTTTACCCTCCATGTTTTACATGTGTGTAAAAGGGTAATAATAAAGAGAAAGTAATGGTGTTGTTGGATTCAAGAATTACATATATCCTTGCCCCTCACATGTGGTGGTAAGGGAAAGAGTAAACCCTTACCTTCCACATAAAACCCCCAAATTGACAGTCGTACCCTTCTATTGTATTCTACATTTGACATCCTCGATCCATTGACTGATTCAAGCTTGCAAGTCAGACATATAAGTGAGTTGAATAAATTTCACTAGGACCCATAATAGGCATCTAAATACATATGTCATATAGCATGAGAGCACCAAGGGAGTTGATAACATACAAATTTGGAACATATGATATTGGACCCAATTAAGCATCGTTTGTGTAATGACTACGTTGATGTCAACGATTTGATTACAAGATCCAAATAGAAGTCCTAATATAAATGTTTATGTCAACTATTTGATTAGAAGATCTAATAGAAAGTTTTATAGGACAATTTAGATTCTAATTAAGATTTTCCTACTCACTAATACCAAATATACATTTTTCACATGTTTAAAAATACATGTAAGAGAGAATCTTTGGATAAGGACATAGTTGTACATAGCCATGGGGTCATCGCCGCTGTAAGTTTTCAAATACAATCAAAAGTCCTCACTTATAATAGATCATATACATGAGACAATTCCCTCAAAAAAAAAATATACATGAGACAAGGCGCCAAGGGTGTCCAACTTGTTGGTCTCCCCACCAATAGTCACAATCAGTTAGATATACCATGCTATAGCTAGTGCAGTCCTGGCACAGGATGACTATCACAAAGAATTACATGGCTCTGTCATTGCTAGTTAGAAAAGTAGCAACCGCTCCATTCGTGATACAATAGGAACTAGGAAGTATCTGACAACCTCCTATAAATAGATGGCATCTCCATGCCATTCGACGCTAATCTATATACGCCAACAATATATTTAAGTTAAGCAGCACACTGTAGGATAGAAACTCATGGCCCCGTCCTAGTTGTTCCGTGTGGTCCTAATTGCAGTCGTTGTGGCAACATCCTTGCTCTTCTTGTTGTCGGCGTTCGTGGCCAAATGCCACCATGACGTGAAAATTTTGTTGGCCATCAAACGGTTCTAGAATAACCCCAATGGTCTCGCCTCTTGGGTACTTTCAAACGAGTGTTGTGACCAATGGAACATTTGGTGTGGCATAAAATGTGACTCTGTGAGAGGTTGTATCACCACTCTATCTTATCAAAATTGATGCAAAATTATGTTAACTGTGGGTTCCAATTAAAGGGATGTGTAACATATTTATTTATGAAAGGGTGTGAGCAGTTATCAGTGTGTATGAAAGGTTGTGTATAAATCGTTGCATGTAATAGTTGGTGTTGGTTGCCACTAATGCATGATAGCTTTATAAAGCTATATAATTTTCTGTAAATTGTATGAGAATTCATTGTTTTCATGTATTCAGTCTCTTGTGTAAATAGAGAAGTGAAATCATTATGTGTTATGTTTACTCCTCCTCCTCGATGCTATTCAAATAGTTTTTATGAGATGTTCCTCTTATTTCTTTTCTTATTCTGATATGTTTTCATAAACGCTAAAGAACATTAAACAATTGGCGCGGTGTCTGCCGATTCCTGTATTGTTTCCAAGAATATTGATGACAAAGCACAAGCTAGAAGTTTTCAAGTGATACTTTCCAATTCAGTGTGCATCAAACAACTCTGATCTCTTGCTGGTGTTCAATTCTTCTCTTGTATTACCAGCATTTTTTTTTTGTAAAAGTGGAAGTCACTTTAAAATGCTAACAACAGATCCCCGTCGTAGATCGGTAACAAGTATTGACCGTGAATCCCCATCACGGCTCATTAAACCAACTTAGTTACAAAAAAAAAATCATAACCGGCAGCTATTAATAACTTTCGGTGTCAATCTTTCACAAGATGAATAGTCTGATGGTAAATAAACTTCTGGAAGACCTTTGACAAAAAATATCAATCTTGAAGAAGAACACTTCCTAATGATTTTTTTTTTTATGACTTTAAAAAAAGAGGTAATCCTGTGACACAAGATATCCATCTCTCGGTGTTTCAAATTGCCCTAGATACGATCTAATGATCCACGCTCGTCAAGATTCAGATTAGCAATTTTTGTTCTGTAGGAATTTTGATTCATAAAAATGAACTCACTGGCAAGGAAATCAATGATATGAGACGAATCATCGAGAAACGAGATGAGTCTTTCAGAGAGAGAGGGCAGTCGGGGTTCGCACCAGATGATGACACTAGATGTGCCACTCCTTTTTTTCAATAAATTCAGCTCTTAGGTGAAGAAGCCTCAGATTCTGTTTTCCATCATCATCTCCCGCATCAGTCGCGACCTTTTGTTTTCCTGCCCACATGTGAGACACCACATAAAACATCAAATTTCCCACGTCTTACATATTCTTCTTCTTCTCGGTTGCACGAAATATTTTCTCAATTTTTCCTACCTTGGTAGTGAATTTTTCAAGGAGTCATAAAGGACATCCGTTTTGTGTTTGCATACAGGTTTGTTGTCACTGTGTTTGCTCATAAATATGGATTCACATTTGATTAAGGTAAGTGCATCCTCTGGGGTCTAGAGGTAGTTGAAAAGATGTCTCAGCTACAGAAGAGATGTGTCAGTTGTCTCAATTACATCGTTGTTGGTAACAGATAGAAGAGGAGGAGCAACTATGGTTGGTGTGGTAGAATTCATAGAAGCAAGCTTTTATTTCTTGATCTTGGAAAGGAAAGGCACAGAAACTAGAGACTTGTGCTTCTTCTAGATGACAGTGGTTTTGCTAGGCGCAGGCTTTTTCAGATCTGTTGGTTTGGTAGAGGGGTTGGCATTAAAAAAACTTTGATCTCTCATCGTTGATAAGTTCTCCATTATTATTTCCAATATTTTGGTATTAGAGCCTTGTCGGTCGTTCTTTGGGCGTGATTCAACGCGATTGCCTTAGCATATGTCGAAGACAAACCTAGAATTGGGTGTAGATTTTTTGAAGAATTTGTTTTCAAGTGATTAGTACTTTGTAATTCAGTTTATGTACAGCAACTCTACTCTCTTATCGTTGTTAAAATCTCCACTTCCATTTCTAACATTTTTTTATAAAAGTGGAAGTCACTTTGAAATCTTGATAACAGATTCCCATCATAGATCGATAACATGTGTTAACCGTGAATCCCCATCGCAGTTTAGTAAACCAACTAAGTTAAAACAAAAAAGATCATAACTGGAAACCCTTAATAACTTTCTTCATCAATCTATCATAAGATGAATGGTTAGATGGTAAATAAATTTCTGGTAGACCTTTGACAAAAAAAGTCAATCCTAAAGTATAATACTTTCTAACAACTTCTGTGATTATTTATGGCTTTGACAATGTTAAGGTAGTGTCTATCCTATCACCTTGGAAATCGATCTCTGATACTTGAAACTATCCCACATCTTATCTTACGATCCATGCTCATCCAGATTCAGATTAGCAGTGCTTGTTCTCAATGAACTATGATTCATAAAAATGAACTCATTGGCTAGATAATCCATGATAGGAGATGACTCACCGAGAGAGGGGACAAACTCTTCCTGAGAGAGGAAGGTTGGGTTTCACACTAGATGACAACAACATATGTGTCGCTCCTCCTTTTTCAACAAACACGGCTTTTAGGTTGTTACATTATATATTTTCTGTTTTACATAGCATGTTATTTGTTTTATTTTTTTCCTTTATATATAGACTTCTCTGTAATTGTCTCAGTAATATATATATGAGGGTGCACATGTTAAAAATCCTATTTTGTGTGGCCCAAAATAAATAAATATATTTAATAAAAGTTTTCCTAAAGGGATGTGTGTGTTGGGATTGGGGTTGGTTCCCATAACCAACGTGTCTCTTATGATGGATAAAGAAGCATTAAGACATATTATAAAAGGTTGGTCCTCTCTCCATGGATTGCAACCGTAACCAACATTCCATCTATTGGAGAACCCACCAGGAGAGAGAAACTGGTTCCTCTTCACGTACGCTTTTGCTCGGAGAACGCTCGCTTCTGTTCGGGAACGTTCCTCGTCTTCTCCGTTGTCCGGACGTTACACTATTGCCGCACAACATCTGGACTTCTTCAATTCATGGAGACTTCTTCCGGTATGTTTCTCTAACAATGGTATCAGAGCATCTAATTTGTTCTTCGGGAAAAACATATCTGTATGGATGAGTCTCGTATGGCGGTTTACTGTATGGTACGATGGGTGTTTCTCCTGTTCGTTATGTTTGTGCCTTCATGATTTCCGGTGGCGGGGGTTGCCGCTGGACTAGACTATGTTATGCCTTAGCAAGCGGATGTATTAACTGTGCGGATAAATTGTCCTTTGCGGCAGCCACCACAAACAATACTCGATATCGTATCATCTTCGTCACATTAATGCTTTGATTCTTCCCAAAGCGATGCTTGCGGTTATGGTTTTTATATATTCTTCATTAAACGAGAACAAGACAAACTAGGTTTTTTTTTTTCCTTCTTCTATGCGAATTAGAAGATGAAAACTGTTGTTGACTCATTATTGTTCTTGTATAACGCTGGAGTCAATTGTTGACTCATTATTATTCTTGTATAATGGACTGTAATGGATATCGTTTGACGGATGAATTTTGTTTTTTCATCGGGCATCCAAATGTTCATCATTATAATATCGACAATTTTTCGTACAAGTTTTAAATCTATGAATGTTGTTTATAATGAAATCGCAATCATGTATTACTACTGATTTCTATCGGTCGTCCCTTTTATACATATATGCTGCCTGAGAAATCTAAACAATTCGGAGTGGCTTCCCACACATTAAAAGTCCACGGGTATGAATATGGAATGTGTATTGTTCTCCACATGTGCTTCTACCTTTCCGTTGGTTTGCATTCTGTGCGGCTGAACACCTTGTTCATAACGCCAATGACGTCGCGTGGATGACACCCCTTCCCCCCCTTTCTTGGCTAGCACCGAGAGACTGCACTCTTCGGCCGGTGCATTCACTCCTAGAACAGTACCTTCGTAAATAAATAACAAATTGACGAAGTCGGTAATTGTGGTGATTGTGTCATCATAATGATAGTTTAATCCAAAGGTATTGTCATCTGTTATAGTTTGATTCAGTTAAATACATAAGCATCGTTCCTTGTTATAGTCTAATACAAAAGTATCATCATTTGCTAAATTATATACGCTCGTATGAAATAAGATAACACATTGGAATGATGACGTTGATAGACATGATTACAAGGATCGT
Source organism: Alisma plantago-aquatica (assembly GCA_963693085.1). Taxonomy (NCBI): domain Eukaryota; kingdom Viridiplantae; phylum Streptophyta; class Magnoliopsida; order Alismatales; family Alismataceae; genus Alisma; species Alisma plantago-aquatica. The sequence goes on along the minus strand of OY856409.1, from coordinate 1,475,623,787 downwards.
GCGTATAAACAACGGATGCACTGTTAACAATATATATATATATATATATATATATATATATATATATATATATATATATATATATATATATTCATGAAAGTGTTTATAAACATGCAAACACTAATGTTAACATATGTATCATTTGAAATTCGACTTGTTGAACTATAAGATGTTAGTGTTACTAATTGTGAATACATATGTTACATTCAAGAATATGGGTAGTCTTACTAAAGAAAGTCTATTCATACGGTGATGAAAAATATTCACATGATAGTGAAGTAACATTACTTTTTACTTAACTTGACAACAATGATTTCGGTCGATATTTATCATTGTTATTGGCATTATACAAGTTAAGTTGGTTAGCATATGTATGTCATTGATATAATGTTTATCCCAAAGGAAAATATTATGTCACTAACAACCATATGTTATGTTATTTTGGTTAAGTGAGACTAACTCACATAAAGAAACTAATCCTACTCAGTGTTACATATTTATCCAAAGATAATTTGCAACGACTAATTTTGATTAGTATTATAAAAGTAAATAAAGTAGACCTCGTAAGTTACTTTTATAATTCAGTTGTGGTTTTAATAGGAATTTTTTAATTATTGCAGTTGTTTCCTCATCATTGTGTGGTGATAACAACATTCCAAATCTCAATTGTTCAAATTTTAATGAATGGAAAGAAAAGGTCATGTTTACATTAGGGTGCATGGACTTAGACTTAGCTTTCCGAGTGGAAAAACCACAACCACTTACGGAGGAAAGTACTACTGCAGAAAAAGTCAATTATGATAAGTGGGAACGTTCTAATAGGCTTAGTTTGTTGCTTATGCAAGCACATGTGGGAAAGCATATTAGGCGCTCTATTCCTACTTCTGAATTGGCAAAAGATTTTCTAAAGGCAGTGGAAGAACAATATGTTTCTTCTAGTAAGTCTAGGGCTAGCACCTTAATGGCTAAGATGTGCTCCATGAAGTACAATGGTTCTTGTGGGATCCGTGAACACATCATGGAGATGAGAGATATTTCCGCACAACTCAATGAGATGGAGTTATCCATCTCTGATGCATTTCTTGTTCATTTCATTTTAACTTCCTTGCCTAGTCAGTATGGGTCATTCAAGGTTTCTTACAACACACAAAAGGAAAAATGGTCAATTAATGATTTATTGGCCATGTGTGTTCAAGAAGAAGAGAGACTTAAGAATGAAGGGGTCCCTGCTACACATTTAAGCACCCATGACAAACATGGCCGCAAGGGTAAAGGTAAAATGAAAGGAACTGCTCCTATCTCAGGTGGGGTGTCCAAGCCAGATGGCAAGGCTGAGGGAAGCAAGGATAACATGAAATGCTTCTTCTGCCGTAAGAAAGGACATGCTAAAAAGGAGTGCTTCAAGTACAAGAAATGGTTGGAAAAGAAAGGTATAATGTCTCTTGTTTCATATGAATGTCATCTTTCAAATGTTCCATTATATAGTTGGTGGCTTGACTCTGGTGCCACCGTGCACATTTCCAATACATTACAGGGATTTCTGAATCAAAGGATACCAACGGAGCATGAAAAAGTCCTTTATTCAGGAAATAAATTGGGCTCTCGCGTAAAGGCTGTTGGCACTTGCAGATTAATCCTTGATAATGGAAGCTTGCTGGATTTAGAAAATACTTTCTATGTACCAAACTATAGTAGAAATTTAGTGTCTGTTTCTAGATTAGACAAACTAAATTATACTTTTATTCTTCAAAGTGGACGACTCTCATTGTATAAAAACTCTAGCATTATTGGTACTTGTCTTTTAATAAATGATCTTTATCAAGTTCAATTAAGCCCTCATTTTGAGCAATCATTTATAGTCCAGCATGATATTATTGGAAATAAACGCACATTACTAGACGAAAAGTCATCACTGCTATGGCACCAAAGGTTGGGACACATATCTAAAGAAAGAATCCAAAGATTAGTAAAGGAGGGAATTTTAGGGCCCTTAGACTTTACTGATTTTGGAACATGTGTTGAATGCATAAAGGCTAAGCAAACCAACACTTCTAAAAAGGGTGCCAAGAGGAGTAGTGGAACACTAGAAATAATTCACACAGATATTTGTGGACCTTTTCCACCTTGTTTTACAGGGGAAAAATATTTTGCAACCTTTATCGACGACAATTCACGATATATGTTTCTCTATTTACTAAATGACAAAAGTGAGGTTTTTCAAGCCTTTAAGGACTTTAAGGTTGAAGTGGAGAAACAATTAGGGAAACTGATTAAGATAGTCAAATCAGATAGGGGAGGTGAATATTATGGAAGGTTCACTGAGATGGGACAAAGAAAGGGACCATTTGCACTTTTCCTTCAAGAAGAAGGCATTGTACCTCAATATACAATGCCAGGCACTCCAAGTCAAAATGGTGTAGCTGAAAGAAGGAATCGAACATTAAAGGAAATAGTTCGTGCAATGCTTTGTAATTCATCCCTTCCTTCTACAATGTGGAGTGAGGCTTTAAAGACGACAATGCATGTATTAAACAAGGTTCCTAGCAAATCTGTCCAGAAAACCCTATATGAATTATGGACAGGAAGGAAGCCATCCTTGAACTATATGCATGTATGGGGATGTCGTGCAGAAGCTAGAATCTACAATCCACATGAGAAGGCATTTGACCCAAGAACCACTAGTGGTTTCTTTATTGGTTACCCAGAGAGGTCAAAGGGATATAGGTTTTATTGTCCATCTCATCCACGAAAGATAGTCGAGACTGGTAAGGCTAGATTTTTGGAGGATCATCAAGTCAGTGGGAATGATCTGCTTTAGAATGTAACTTTTGATGAAGTGCATGATAGTGTTGTCACACATGCACCTAGTCAAACTCGTATAAGCTATCCAATTATTGTTCCCATGAACAATTGTCAAGTGGATGAGCCAACAGAAGTAGATCATGCTCCTAATCAGGTTGTAAATGAACAAATCGATCATGTTCATGATGAAGGACAACCTGAAGAGCCTACAGAAAATGTAGAACCCAATGCTGAATTGCGAAGATCAACCAGATCAAGGAGGCCTGCCATTCCATATGACTATGTTGTATACCTTCAAGAGCCAAATTTCGACTTTGATGATATTGATCCCTTATCTTTTTCACAAGCAATAAATTGTGAAAATTCCTCTAAGTGGCTTGATGCCATGAAGGAGGAACTGATATCCATGGATAAAAATCAAGTATGGGACCTTGTACCTTTGCCAAAGAATGTTAAACCTATTGGTTGCAAATGGATCTTTAAGACCAAAAGGAACTCAAATGGTGAAATAGAGAAGTACAAGGCCAGACTAGTTGCTAAAGGTTTCACACAAAAGGAAGGCATTGATTATAAGGAGACCTTTGCTCCAGTCTCATCAAAGGACTCTTTTAGGGTAATCATGGCCTTAGTAGCTCATTTTGATCTTGAGCTACATCAAATGGATGTGAAAACGACATTTTTAAATGGAGATTTATCTGAAGAAGTCTATATGGAACAACCAGAAGGTTTCATTGATAATAGTAGAAGTCACATGGTTTGCAAATTAAAGAAATCAATTTATGGACTTAAACAAGCATCCCGACAATGGTATGTAAAGTTTAACACCATTATATCAACCTTTGGGTTCAAACCAAATATTGTTGATCGGTGTACATACCTGAAGGTCAGTGGGAATAAGTTCATAATATTAATTCTTTATGTGGATGACATTCTACTAGCAAGTAATAACCTTGCTATATTGAATGAAACTAAAGAATTTCTTTCCTCTAACTTTGAGATGAAAGATATGGGAGAAGCTTCATATGTACTCGGTATTGAGATACATCGGGACCGAGCTAAGGGCATACTCGGTATATCCCAGAAAGCTTACATATCTCAAGTATTAGAGAAGTATGGAATGAAAAATTGTTCACCTGGACCTGCACCTATAGTTAAAGGAGATAAGTTTAACTCCAAGCAGTGTCCTAGTAGTGATATAGAAAGGAATAAAATGAGGAAAATACCATACGCATCTGTAGTTGGGAGTCTACAATATCTTCAGATATGCACCCGACCAGACATTGCTTTTTCTACTGGGATGCTTGGCCGTTACCAAAGTAACCCGGGCATGGACCATTGGAGAGCCGTGAAGAAGGTGATGCGCTATCTGCAAGGAACAAAGGATTACATGCTTACATATAGAAGGACAAACCACCTTGAGGTTACGGAATATACAGATGCAGATTTTGCAGGATGTCTAGATAGTAGGAAGTCTACAACAGGCTATGTCTTCCTATTGGCTGATGGTGCGATATCATGGAAAAGTATTAAACAAAAGACTACAGCTTCATCCACCATGGAAGCTGAACTTATAGCTTGCCATGAAACATCATCACATGCAATATGGCTGAAGAATATGATACAAGATCTTACAGTTGTTGACTCAATTCATAAGCCAATACAGATATATTGTGATAATGAAGCCGCAGTCACTTTTGCTAATAATGATAAAAGCACAACGGCATGCAGACATCTAGACATAAAGCTCTATGTTGTTAATGAGCGAGTTGACAACAAGATGATAATGATTGATCATATTGGTACACAATATATGATTTCAGATCCTCTTACAAAAGGGCTAGCTCCAGGATTGTATACATCTCATGTAAAGAATATGGGTCTAAGAACGTCATTTGATGTGTAATATCACAATGTAATATTTAATGTGTGATCACATATTTGACTCGCTATTTCTGTTTCAATACTAGTTATAACAGAATGTCTGTTTTGACATAAAGTTGGACCAAGAAATAGGTTTTGAGGTCAACCTATTTATAAATTTAATATCACTACATATACGAGTTTTGATATTGTGGTGTGTAGAAGGAAGTAATCATTTATTGATTATCAACCGCTATGACTCATATCTTCTTCTCATATATGAAAGTGTTTATGTTTAGCATCAAAGGAAAATTATTGAATATTATTGCCATGGCATTTTAGGCCAAGTGGGAAAATGTTAAAAATCCTATTTAGTGTGGCCCAAAATAAATAAATATATTTAATAAAAGTTTTCCTAAAGGGATGTGTCTGTTGGGATTGGGGTTGGTTCCCATAACTAACGTGTCTCTTATGATGGATAAAGAAGCATTAAGACATATTATAAAAGGCTGGTCCTCTCTCCATAGATTGCAACCGTAACCAACATTCCATCTATTGGAGAACCCACCAGGAGAGAGAAACTGGTTCCTCTTCACGTACGCTTTTGCTCGGAGAACGCTCGCTTCTGTTCGGGAACGTTCCTCGTCTTCGCCGTTGTCCGGACGTTACACTATTGCCGCACAACATCTGGACTTCAATTCATGGAGACTTCTTCCGGTATGTTTCTCTAACATTTCACACTAGATGACAACAACATATGTGTCGCTCCTCCTTTTTCAACAAACACGGATTTTAGGTTGTTACATTATATATTTTCTGTTTTACATAGCATGTTATTTGTTTTATTTTTTTCCTTTATATATAGACTTCTCTGTAATTGTCTCAGTAATATATATATGAGGGTGCACATGTTGTGCAACCCTAAGCTTTCTGCAATTCCAGACTCTGTCACATGGTATCAGAGTAGGCTCTAACTTAGCCGTCCTTGCCTCCCTCCCTCCCGTCTCTCTCCTCCGCACCCCCCCCCCCCGCCCGCCGCTCGCCGCCCGGCAGCAGCAGGCCGCCCGGCAGCAGCAGGCCGCCCGCCGCCGGCAGCAAGCCGCCGCCGCTGGCTTAGCCAGGGCCACCGCAGCTCCGGTCGGCCGCAGGTCTCTCCGTGGGTCTCCGTGGTTCCGTCTTGCCTCCTGGCGTGGTGCACGGATAGTGCTTGAGCAACCATAATTGTTGTTCGCACAGCAGGTGCGCTGCCGGGTGGTCATTTTCTACGGGACCACTGAGCCTCTGGTAGATCTGGACTAGATCAGTCTTCACGGGGAGATCGACGCATTGTTCGTCTAAGGGGTTCCCTTCGGTTCGTGTTTGTGTGTGTCTGCCTGCCTATGTAGGCTTCGGCCTCCGGGTTCTCTGCTACGCTTTGGCGTAGTGTGTATGTGAGAGGTCCACGGTGACTTGCTTCTGCCTGCCTGACGGCGTAGTCCGTCTTCTGTCTGTGCCTGTGCCTGTGCCTGTGCCTGTGCCTGCCTTCCTACATATCCTCATGGTGTCTTCTGGGGATGACGTCTGGAGAGACTTGCGCCGTCAAGTCACTACTGTTAAACTTGACGGGCGCAACTACCATCTTTGGGTATGCTCCTTTGTGATCTTTGCCAAATCACAAGGAAAATACTCTCACTTGATTAGGACGGGTCTGCCTCATCCTGCAGAGGAGGCGGATGCAAAGGACATCAAAGCCTTTGATGACTGGGTTTGTGATGACTCGACAGTTATGACGTGGATTCTCAACAGCTCCGTTGAGAAGATTAGCGTCACTCTTCTTCAGCTGCCTACGGTGAAGCAGATGTGGGATCAGCTCGCCAGTACCTACTCGCATAGTGAAAATCCAAAGAAAGTCTTTGATATCACCAAGCAACTGGGGCGCCTACAGTTTAGTGGATCTGACATCTCAGACTACTTCTCCACCTTCACTGGTCTGTGGGGTGAGTTGGAGATGTATCACCCGCTGTCCACCGATTTAGCTACTATGCAAAAATAGCGGGCGGAGCTTCAGCTGATTCAGTTTCTCAGTGGTTTACCTGAGCCCTATACTGGAGTGGTAGATCAGATCTTGGCGAGTGATCCACTCCCTACCTTGCAGACTGCCTACAAGTGTCTCCAACGCCTTCCGTCATCGACACCGTCTCCGCCTCCTGAGACTGGAGACTCTACTACTTTGGCTGCTTGGGGCGGGTGTGGTCGTGGCCGTGGTCGTGGCCGCTCCAATGATGGTCGTCCTCCCCTGGGTGCAGGCCGGGGGCGTGGATCTGGTGCTGGACGAGGAGCTCCTCCTGCTGCCCCACCTTCTACTGCTACGCGTCCTCAGCAAGGACAACGCTTGTGTACTTTCTATGGCCGGTCTAACGATATTGAAGAAAAATGCTGGGAAAAGTATGGTAAGCCGGCGTGGGCCAATGCTGCGACACATTCTACTACGTCTGAGGGTGGTACTCAGACACCTGCACCAGAGCCTGCGGGGGCTACCGCAGACTACATTCGTGCCGAGGTGGAGTGTCTTCTTCTTGAGTGTGCTGGACCTTCTACTGTTGCATCCACTAGTGGAGCACATGCTGCCTTTTCTGGTTATGATACTGCATTCCTGAGCTCCTCCTCACCTTCTCCTTCTGGTAATACCAAATGGGTGATAGATTCTGGTGCATCTGCACATATTTCTGGAAATAGATCTTTGTTTAAACATATATTTGCACCTGCCTAACATTCCTCTATTATGCTTGTTGATGGCTCCAAGTCGTCGGTCCTTGGAGTCGGTGATATTGTTTCTCATGTTGGCCTAAAATCTGCTTTATATGTGCCCAAATTTCCTCTTAACTTATTATCTATCAGTAAAATTTTACGGAGTTTAAATTGTAGCCTGACATTTGTTCCTGGTTCATGCATTTTTCAGGACCTTCGCACGAGGATGAAGATAGGTGGGGGGTATGAAGGTGCTGATGGACTTTTTGACTTGGACCAGTTACCTAGATCAGAGAAAGTTGTTGTGATATCTGCATTATCTGCTTCTATTTCTGCTCTCCAGTGGCACTACAGGCTGGGCCATCCCTCATCAGAGAAGCTGCGGAGTTTAGTTCCTGATATTGGCAGTTGTCATTTTTAGTGTGATTCGTGTCAACTAGGGAAAAAAACTTGTACTGTGTATCCTAGACGTAGTACTGTGAGCAGTAAAAACATTTTTGATTTAGTCCACTCTGATGTATGGGGTCCATGCCATGTACCAAGCTTGTCTGGTTACAAGTATTTCATTCTTTTTATTGATGATTTTTCGAGGACTACTTGGTTGTTTCTGTTAAAACGAAGGTCTGAGGTGCTGTCTACTATTAAATATTTTTTTTTCTGAAATAAAGACGCAGTTTGGCTTGCCTATTAAAACTTTTCGCACTGATAATGTTTTAGAGTTTGTTAAGAAAGATGTGGCTATTTTTTGTAAATCTGTGGGTACAATTCACCAAACTTCATGTGCATATACCCCACAACAAAACGGTGTTGTTGAGCGCAAGAATAGACACTTATTAGAAGTTACAAGGACGATAATGATGCATTCTCATGTGCCCCGCTCTTATTGGCCTGAAGCTATCTTGACTGCATGTTTTCTGATTCGTAGGATGTCATCGTCTATTGTTGGAAATAAGATTCCCATCTAGGTTTTGCACCCTGACATCTCCTTGTTTCCTGTGCCTCCTAGAATTTTTGGGTGTACCTTCTTTTTTCGATTGCTTGGACCTACCTCTGATAAGCTATCTCCTCAAGCTGCTAAATGCATTTTTTTGGGCTATTCTCTAACTCAAAAGGGTTACAGATGTTATAATCCCAACACTCTGAAGTGGTTTACCAGTAGTGATGTTGTCTTTTTTGAAGATACAATGTATTATTCTTCAGCAGGAGATAGTTTGTAGACAGACATTCTGGCTCCTCCTTTACCTGTTATTTCTGACTGTATGCCTGACCGCACTGATACTGAGATTCCTGCAAAGCAAGACCCTCCTCTTATTGTTTAATAACGCAGGAATAAAGCACCTTCCACACAAGTACCCCCCCCTCCAAGACAACCAATCTTCTCCTCCAGAAGGTTCTGCTGCACCTGAGGTACATTCTGATCTTGACATACCTATTGCACTCCGTAAGGGTACTCGTTCTTGCACTTCTCATAGCATTGCTCAGTGTGTGCCTACTGCTCATATTCATACTCATTCAAGTAATTTTGTATCTGCTTTATCTACTGTGGTTGTTCCTAAGAATATTCAGGATGCCTTGAAAAGTACAACTTGGACATCTGCTATGCATGAAGAGATGATTGCTCTCACTGACAGAGACACTTGGGAGATTGTGGATCCACCTCCTAAGTGTAAGTCTATAGGTTGTAGGTGGGTATATGTTGTCAAATATCAACCAGATGGTACGGTTGACAGGTTGAAGGCAAGGCTCGTTGCCAAGGGCTATACTCAGACATATGGCATTGATTATTTTGAGACTTTTTCTCCTGTTGATCGTCTTAACTCTGTCAGAATTCTTTTATCTGTTGCTGTGAATCTAAATTGGCCTCTCCTACAGCTTGATGTGAGAAATGCTTTTCCGTATGGTGATTTATAGGAGGAGGTGTATATGTAGCAACCTCCTGGGTTTGTTGCTCAGGGGGAGTCTCATAAAGTATGTCATCTTAAGAAGTCTATCTATGGACTCAAATAGAGTCCTCGTGCCTGGTTTGATAAGTTAAGCAGGATCATGATTGATTTTGGCTTTCTGAGGTCACAAGTTGACCATTCTGTTTTCACAAAAAAGACTTCAGCAGGGATTACTGTTCTGATTGTGTATATTGATGACATTATTATTTCTAGCAGCGATACTCTTGGTATTCAGGCAACCAAAGATCATTTGGGCAAGCACTTTGCTACCAATGATCTAGGCAGACTTCGGTACTTTCTTGGCATAGAGGTCTCTAGAAACGCTAATGCATTGGTTCTTTCACAGAGAAAATATGTTCTTGATATTTTGCAGGAGACTGATATGCTTGATGCAAGACCTGCAGATACTCCTCTTGATCCCAATGTAAATTGGGATGATGATTCCTCTGCTATGTTTACTGATCATAAAAAATTCAGGAGGTTGATTGGTAAATTGATCTATTTAATTGTTACTCGTCCTGATATTGCTACTGCAGTGGGTCTTCTTAGCAGATACCTCGACAAACCCAGACAGTGCCACTGGGATGCTGCATGCCAAATCTTGAGATACTCAAAAAATCACCTGGCAAGGGACTTCATTATAAAAAGAATGGGCACTGTGTTCTTGAAGGGTATTCTGATTCTGATTATGCAGGCAGCAAAGTTGATAGAAAATCTACTTCTGGCTAATGTACCTTTGTAGGGGGCAATCTTGTCACTTGGAGAAGCAAGAAATAGAATGTAGTGGCCAGATCTAGTGCTGAGGCTGAGTACAGGGCCATGGCTCATACTGCTTGTGAGTTTTTGTGGGTGTGTTCTCTTCTGAAAGAATTCGGGATTGAGTCTTCATCGGCCATTCCTATGCATTGTGATAACATAGCTGCCATCTACATTGCAAATAATCTTATCTATCATGAGCGCACCAAACATATTGAAGTTGACTGCCACTTGATCAGAGAATCTATTCTTGCTTGCAAGATATGCACTCCATTCACAAGATCTGAAGACCAAGTTGCTGATATCTTCACCAAGCTCTTGGCGAAGAAAAAATTATGCACGTTGTTGGACAAGTTGGGCATGATTGACATCTATGCTCCAACTTGAGGGGGAGTGTTACATTATATATTTCCTATTTTACATAGCATGTTATTTGTTTTGTTTTTTTCCTTTATATATGGACCTCTCTGTAATTGTCTCAGTAATATATATGAGGGTGCACACATTGTGCAACCCTAAGCTTTCTGCAATTCCAGACTCTGTCACATAGGTGAATAAGTTTTGGAGTTTGTCTTCCAACATCATCTCCTACATTAGTCGCAGCCTTTTGTTTTTCTCCCAACATGTGAGCCACCACATCCAACGTCTTGTTTCCCATGTCATCCATCTTCCTCTTCTTCTCAATTGCACAAAACATTTTTGTGATTTTCCCTACCTTGGTAGTATATTTCCTCTTCATTTTGACCAGCTTGATCCCCATCTATTGTTAGATGAAACAATGGCTGAATGAATTCTTCAAGGAGTCATAAAGAGAATTAGTATTGGATTTGTGTATAGGCTCAGTGCCTTTGTATTTGTTCATGAATATGCAAGGTTTCCACCCCTCCTTCTCCTATGAAAAGTGGGGGACCACTAAGAAAGGAATCACAAATTTTGTAGTTGTATCTTGTAGTTAAACTCTGTCGTTTCTATTCATAAGTGTAATCTTTCATTTATGCAACAAAATATATTCTTTTAACTCTAGCTTCTAGATCTCATTTCTTTGTCTTGTTCTTTTCTTTAGAGCTGGGAACTAAAAGAGTGAGCCATTTCATTATCACCAGCTAAAATCTTCTTGGAGATCATGTCTCTTCTAGTCTATGGCTTTCTACCTTCCTTCCTTGTTTTCTCCATCCTTTAGTATGACTAGAGAGTAGTTTTCTTACCAAGGCAAGGGGAGTAGCCCTTTAGCCATATGATGATTAGATTGAAGTTTTACATGTATTTTAGACAAAGGATTTTTGATTTGGATATCGACAATTTTAACGAAGTGATTTCTCATTTTCATCACTTGTTAATCTTGGCGGATGCCACCGTGGAAGCCAATATTTAGAACAAAAAAATCAATCACATTAGAATTTGGATGAGACCTAGGAAAAGTCTCCATTAGGATAATTGAACTAGGATCTGTGAACAACATGATCAATGGGTTCATGGGGAGTTCATCTTTTATGAATTATTTATGAATGTTTTGCATAGATTCCTTTATCTTTCTTATTGTGTAATTTTTTTGTCTCCTTTCACATCGACTATGGTGGTGAAATCCCTTAGCTTCGGTATTTCTTTCTTTTGATTAGTTACAATATCTTTATTTTTTGTTTTAGTTTTAACAAATTCTTAAAACATATTTTACATTCTTATTCTCACAATCGGATTTAAAACTCAACCATCTTCATCGCTGTATCTGTGGATCGACCCTTCTATACTAGCCTTTATCAGAAAGTAGAAAAAGGATAAAGTCTAGGATAATTTTCCTAGTGATTGGTGTGGTAAATGATGTGCATCAATGGGCATCATTGTTGTCATGACACAATTGTTTTTCAGATTTAGTTATTTGTAAATCTTGTTTCATATTCTCTAACTTGTATAACTTTAGTTTTTTTCTTAATTTCTTTTAGATTTTTTGTAATTTTTTTGCCTTCTGAGTACAATTCCAGAAGTGTATCTCCTCACCGTGTTGAGTTTCCATTCCAGCAGTACTACTTTCTAGTTTTTTTTTAAATTTTATTTTATTCCACAATTTCTTAGGTTTATAATTTTTAGTTCTCTTTGTAATTTTGATTGACCCCTTATCTCATAATCTCTCTACTCGCATGTGTTAATTGACATATTTTTCTGGAATTTTTTTCCAGATGGAGTGGACACCCCAATATCCCCCACAATATTATTATTGTGGTCTTTACCACCATGCATCTCTTACATGTCCGACTTTATCACATACTTATGGTAGCTCCCCTTTTAATTATGAGCCCTTTCATCCTGGTGGGTATAATGTGAATCCACACTTTTCTAAGAACCATTATGGGGAGACTTCTAATCCATATTCAGAGGGGGGTATGATCCATAAAATTTTGGGGGGTATGACCAACAGAACTTTGGGGAAATGGATATATTTATAATACCAATTGTAATCCTCAACAAGAAGAGAAACTTAGGGCCCTAAAGAAGATGGAAGCAAAATTAGCAACCAACCAAACCTTGCTAGCTGCTCTACTTGAAGCCCAATCCCAAAACCCAGATGTTACAAATATGTTCCCACATGATTTTGTGACACCTTGTAATACTTAATCTTCCCACCAAGATGGATGCAATAGAAATTGCAATCCACCATATTCTGAAGATTATTATGAGAAGAAATGCCACAATCAATATAAGGAGCACAAGGCACAAGGCACAAGGCACAAGAATACTATGAGGGGTATGGTGAGGATGGAGACAATTTTGGGGTGTATAAATCCTATGGTGAAACTCAATTTAATCTTGAACTGGAAGAGAGACTTAAGACCCTAGAGAACATGGCAGTAGAAAGACAAGCAAAACTTGAATCTAGTCAAGCTCTATTAGCTACCTTACTAGAGGCTCAATCATAGACTCCCCCCATAGATCTGAACAACCAAAGATAGTTCTTCCTGACAATGATGACGATGGTCCTATTTTTGTGTCATATATGTCGGACCTTAAAGAAATAACACTAACCATGGAGTGATGCTTTGCGTGTGATGATGACGTTGGTATCCCTAACTTTCCTTTAGAGACTCTATTACTTGAATATGAAATGTCTAAGTAGGGGAGTCATTCTGAAGATCTAGAAACCCCTCCCATCATTACATAAACCCAATTGATATAAGAGACCAAATCCCTTTTTAAGGATTTAGGATAATGAACATCCAACCACCTTTGACAAAAGAATTCCTCCCATTTTGACACAACCGGTTCTCATTTTACATAAGGCTGATGTAGAAGGGGAGACACCCTTGGAAGAAGCCCATACATCTCCTTTTGTTGTTTCCAAGGAAGATATCCTCATCCCACCTAAATCCTTGGGGACCCCTTGTATAAAAGAATTAGAGACATATGTTATATCAACAATGAAACTTACCAAACCTAATGTTGATAAAATTATTTTAAAGGAGAAACAACTTAGTTTTATAAATTATTTGAAATCTTTTGTATCAACATCAATTCTCCCATACACAGGTTATTCTGATGGTGGAAAACTTGACCCAGATCCTCGACCTGACTCTGTTCATCCCGCTCTACCGACATTACTTGCCGAGTATCCGCCAACTTCCCCAAATACACATCCATCTTCAACACTTCCCTTGCTATCGAAGGAAAATATGTGGATCTTATTGGAGGGAATGCAAGGTGAAAGAAAATATGAACACCCCACTGAGCTTTCATGACTACCTTATCATAGGGTACACTATGAAGCTCCTTTGATAAAGGTCCCAACCCACATACGCATCCCCTTCAGTTGGATGTTTATTGAGCTACCTGGGCCACCTAGACGCCCTCTTCTTCCCTCCATCTTGGATTTAAGTTTTTCTCGAGATGTGAAAAATTTTAAGTCTGGGGCAGAAGTGGGTGGTACGTACTCCTTCCACCCACTCTATCTTACTTTTTTACAAATTTTCATCATGTTATGTAGTTTAATTTTAATTTTTCAAAAATTTCAAATTTTAGTTTGGCACTTATCTAGTTGTCCAATATGAATATAATTGTACCCTCTTGAATTTAGTAATTACTTTGCAAACTTTTTTACAAATTGCCATGTCTGAACCCATCATATCACTTAGGACCCCAAAATGGCATCACTCATTAGAAAAGTTAGAGAGTCGTATGGAATCAATCAAAATCAAACACAATTTTTTTTCTATTTTTGAACTGGGATTAACATGATATAAATCTTGTATAATGTTATTGATAGAAATAATCTTTCATGACACTTTCAAAAAACAACAAAAAACATGTGAAGTTATAAGCACAAGGACACCTTTTGTTTCCCTCTTATTTTCTTTCTAAAAAAGTGAAATAAAGAATCACCACCAGACAAAAATTAAGTATGGGGTGGCATGCTTCCCATATCAAAAAGTTCATACCACACAAAGGGGCATACCATAAAAAGATGCCAAAAGAGTACAAGAAAAAACAGACCAATGAAGTTACAATTCCATAAACCAAAATTTTCCCGAGTCGATTAGAGCAGAGACCATCACTTTATTCTTTGCCCCCCCCCCCCAAATTTCATCCTATTCTTGTGCAAAAACTCACATCAAAGAAAAATACAATAATAAAAATGATAGTGTCAAAGTAAAAGTAAGGTGAAGCCTATTTTTCAACAAAGTCTTGATTTAGGAACAAGATATGATATTTATTTTTAATAGAGAATGTAAGAACATTGTATTTTGTGGTTTTAGGAGATAAGGTTGCTTGGCCAAACATTAGAGGTAAGGAATAAAGTGTTGTTACAAGGGTGAGTATGGACTGGTTGTTAGTATAAATCAGATTTATTTGTGATTTTGTTTGCTTGAGGACAAGCTAAAATTATAGTTTGGGGTATTTTGATGAATGTGTATTCATAATTTATTTTGCATCATTTTCAATAATTCATTAAGAATTTTTTGATAACTTTAGTTTAATTCGAAAATTAATTGCACTTTCATTCCTTTTCTAAATTCTTACGAGATCTCTCTTGATTTTCAGAAATTATTGAAACATTCAAATCAAGACAAGAAAAGATGAAGATAGGAGACCGTTTAGATTTTCCAAAGAGTTTAATAGTCATAACTTCCACATACAAATTCCAAATTTAGAATTTAGATATGTTTTGAAAAGATAATTCCCATTTCTACAGGTAAAACATATTTTCCACCGGCTTTGGCAGTAATTTGACTATCCAATCAACTGATGAATTTGCATGTTTGTTTTCCCGTAGTGCCTGATTTAAATATATACCCTGCACCAAAATTGTCATAAGTCTCACATACTAAGACATAATTTAATGTTCAAATATGCGTTGGAAAAAGAATTCAAAGGCCTACAGGAAAACCTTATTTTTGGGTACATTGTAAAGCTTGTTACTAGCCTAAATTCATATGAAACTTCGAGAATGGGAATCTATATAGAGAAAGTCACAATTTGAAGGGTTAAAAGAAGGCAATCAATAATTTTTTCTATTTCCTATTGAGGAAGTAAATTATTCACTTGACTAAGACATACAAAATCCATCTCTTCCACTTCCTTCTCCTCCCCTTTTAAGATTTCCACCTCTCCTTCTCCTAAAAAAGGAGGGGGACTCTACTAAGAAAGGCATCCCAGATTTTGTAGTTGTATCTTGTAGTTATCATTTTCGTTCATAAGTGTAATCTTTCATTTATGCAATAAAATTTGTTCTTTTAACTCTGGTTTCTAAATCTTATTTCTTCTTGTTGTTTTTTTCTTTGTAGCAGATAACTAGGGGAGCGAGCCATTTCATTGTCACCAGCTAAGATCTCCTTGGAGATTCTGTCTCTTCTAGAGTATGACTTTCTACCTTCCTTTCCTATTTTCTACATCCTTTAGTATGACTAGTGAGTAGTTTTATTGCCGAAGAGATGGGAGCATCCCCTTAGCCATGTGATGATTACATCAAAGATTTGCATGATGTCATAAACAAAGGATTTTTTATTTGCATCTCGACAATTTTAATGAAGTGATCTCTCTTTTTCATTGTTTGTTAATCTTGATAGATGCGAATGTGGAACACAAAATTTAGAACAACCAAATCGATTCCATGAGGATTGGGAAGAGACCTCAGAAAATTCCCTATTAGGATGATTGAACTATGATTCGTGAACACCAGGACCAATAGGTTCATAGGGAGTTCATCTTTTGGGAATTATTTACAAATGTTTTGCATAGCTTCCTTTATCTTTCTTATCGTGCAATCTCTTCGATCTCCTTTCACATCGATTAGGCTGGTGAAATCCTTCAGCTTCAGTATTTCTTTCTTTTGATTAGTTAATCTTTAATCCAACATCTTTATTTTTTTATTTTAGTTTTAACAAACTCTTAAAATGGATTTTATATTCTTATTCTCATAATTTGATTTGAAACTCAACCATCTTCATTTCCATCTCTGTGGATCGATCCTTCTATACTATCTATTATCCTAGTGATTGGTGTCCTAAACGACATGCATCCCTTGAGGAGGAAGAATCCTATGAGCACTTTACCCTCATGTCCCTGATATGTGTGAGCAATCATGATAACTATGTATAGGAAAAGGAGTTTTTTACCAAGCCACACCTATCTTGGGCAAGGTGGTAGGCTGTGATTTCTCAATATAGAATGGATTTTGCAAAAATATAGGAAATAAACCCTAGCTATACATAGTCTAAAAATGATGGTTTCAAGACCTAGTTTAAAATTAGATTTAGAAAGTATATATTTCTACATAAATATGAATTTATGTAATATGAAAATACTATTTTGATAAAGAAGATGTCTATTTTGTCTTAATATGATTATCATGAGATGTAACCTAATTTTTCTATGTAATAGTGTAATTTCATGACAATTTTGAGATTAGGACTACTCTGATGAATAATTAGGGTTTCCTATTCTAAAGATCAATAATATGAGAAATATGAGAAATTTTGGATTTTGAAGTCCAACCCTAATACAACCCTAAGCCAAGACCCATTGGAAAAACACTAAAACCTATCCTACATCAAATTAAGTGGATTGTAACACCCTAGTGTCATGAGTCAAATTTGAGATTAATTTGGATTAAATCTTGTTTGAGATTTGAACCTTGATTGCTTGAACATGACATCTCATTGAAAGAGGTATGACTTTATGAATAACCATGAAGACCTAACAGTTATACATCGTACATATTTTGAGGATGGCTTAACCATTCTATTCATGTGTATCTAATATGTCTAATTGAGATCAGGTTTAGATATTAGGTACATCAAAAGGATGAAACTAGAAAACCCTAGTTTGTAGAAAAGAAAATCAATTCAACACATACACACGAAATGAAGAATAGACAATATCTCTATTATAATTGTGTTGTAAATAATTATATTCAATGTATGACTTGTAACCAAGCTTACTGGAAATTTAGAGCACTTAATTTGAATTCCTATACACATTTTTGGTGTTTGTCATAAGCCTTCATAGGGATGCTTGTGTCTTGAGTTTTCCCTGAGGTAACTTGACCAACTACCAATTTAGGCTTTTAAGAGAACTCATTGTAAGTCAAGTTTGCACTGGTGTAACTTGACCAACATCTTATCACTAGCTAGGCTGAATGAAGCCATCACTCAAGTTTCTTATCAGTTAGAAACTTAACCAATAGATATAAATAGCTTGATAGTGAGCGTTATCTACCAATTTACCAAAAGGTAACTCGATCAACAACATTATGATATTAAGTGCTAAAAAGTGTTTCTAGCCATCTATAAGGTTAAGTTCAAAAATATATCCATTGCAACACCCAAAACATCTAGAATTCAATCCAAGTGTTTCTACTGGCTAGTAGGCAACCTCAACTATAAAAGGGGCCCTTGGACTTCATAATGTTTGCCTTTTATACTCCCTTTATATAGTTGAGTTTTTGAGCACTTAAAAAAACCCTAACATCCACTAAGATTGATTACTTATGTAATTCCAAATGACTAAGTTAGGATTTCTATAAGAGAGCTACCTCATTTTACTCTATTCAAAGCTCTCAACTCTTATTCACAATATATCTGGTGATTTGAATATTACTTCCTTGAAGAAGGAAGTGGTGTATTGGTGAATGCATAATACTATTGGTAGGTAGATAGGTAAGTCCTTGTAATGGTTATTGGCACCTCAATTCACAAAAAATGCTAGTTTAGCCCTTGTTCTTTAAAAGGGTGGTCATTGGTTATAACTCTTCTTGTGGAATACAAAGAGTGAGACAAGGTTAAAAATACTAGAGATTGACCTCTCTAGGTAATGGATATACATATTGTAGTTTGAAGGTTGGAAACACTATAAATCTTTGCCTTCTTTGATGTTTTCTCAATGTTTCTCTTTCTTGAATATCATACTTGCAATATATTTTTGGAAAATATCTTGAATGTCTAATGAATTTTTTGAGTGGTTTTAACTATATTAACCCCCCTCTAGAAACCTTTGATCCAAAACTTGGTATCAAAGCTTGGTATTTTCCAATAATCTACTCCCATGGGTAATAGAAGATGGGTGAAAATCTACTTGATTCTTTCAAAATATAGGGTGGAATTTCCATGCATCCATCTATCTTTGATAATACAACCTTCCTAAATTGGAAAAGGATATTGCAATTCTACATTCAAGGTATGAAGTTTGAGATATGGAAGGTGGTTGGTCTTACCTCCACCAAACTAGAAGGATAAATAGCTAATTGGGATGATGCAAGCATGAACAAAGCACAACTAAATGCTAGAGCAGTTAGCATCACCTACTCTAACCTTAATCCAATTGAATTTAACAATATTTCTTCTTGGAACAAAGATATTTGGAACAAGCTTTACATCACCTATGAAGGTACAAAGCAAGTCAAATAAACCAAGACGTATACAATAAATTAACTCTTTGAAGGTTTTAAGATGGCGAAGAAAGAAGGTGTGGCTGAAATGTAATTTAGGTTCAACACTCTTGTAAATGGCCTTGCTTCTTTGGGTCACACTATGGATCAAGGAAATATAAACTCAAAGATTCTTAGATCTCTTTCTCTCCTTTGGATCACAAAAGTGGCTGCTATAGAAAAAAAATGTAGCCCCTCTCCTCCATTCCTATTGAATAACTCATAGGAAATTTCCAATACTATGAACTGAGACTTGAAAAGCAAGAGGAAGAAGAAAGAGAAGAAGAGAAATATTTCAACAGAAACTAGGAGGCTGCACTCAAAGCCCAAGTTGAAGATGTTGTGCAACAACAAGTCATTATCCAATCTCCTTCTTCCTCAATAAAAGATGGATCCCCAAGTGATCTTTGAGCTCACTACTCCAACAGAATGCACTTCTAGGGTAGACCCTCCTAATCTTACTCTACTCCTAGGTGCTATGCATTCAGAAGGGGCACTACAAAAATGAATGCCCAAAAGTGAAGAAGCAACACCACAATAGAATCCACAAGAAGAAAGAGGAATACCACAAGGAGGAGAGATACAAGAAGAAAGATAAGAAGGATAGAAGGGGAAAAGAAACAACCCATGCCACTTTGGAAGAGTCGTATTCAAGTGATTGATGCTCCAATGAAGGTGAGTTCCACATGGGCCTCATGGAAAACACAAGTGAGGAAGTGATTGATGTAAGTGAGGTAACCCTCAATGAATTTCAAAAGATGCTCTTGTTGAAATGATTCATGCTTCCCGTTCTTCCTACTCTAATGCAAGTCTAAAAAGAAAATATTAGGAAAAATCATTGATGACTTGTGTAACACCTGGGCCCACTACCTAAGGCTCTAGTAGAGTTTCAGGAATGACGATTGGCCCCACAGACCACCACTAGCCTTAACTGCACGCTTTGTCCACACTCATGTGCATGCTAGGATTAACCTCCCGACAAGTCACCCATTCCAGTACTACTCCAAGCTGAGCACGCTTAACTATGGAGTTCTTAGTGATGGGCTCCCGAAAAAAGAGGTGCACCTTTGTGATATGGGTAGTCCAATCATTCCTTTTAAGATCATGTTATCTGAGGCCTCAAATCTTGGAATGTTACAATCTCCCCCACTTAAACTCTTGACGTCCTCGTCAAGGCTCAACTATATGGCCTCATAATCTAACCCAATTTAGTGCAGACCCACAATGGCCCATGGACACCCAACTCCCGATCACGGATTACTAGTGCAAGGGTGGCTACATCAACCATGGACAACCCTTTCCTACATGCCTGGACCGCATGACTCAAGACTGGCATGCCACATGCCCATGCGGGCCCCACCTACTGGAGGAGAATTGGCTCTAATACCATTTGTAACACCTGGGCCCACTGCCCAAGGCTCTAGTAGAGTTTCAGGAATGACGAATGGCCCCATAGACCACCACTAGCCTTAACTGCACACTTTGTCCCCACTCACGTGCATGCCAGGATTAACTTCTTGACAGGTCACCCATCCTAGTACTACTCCAAGCTGAGCACGCTTAACTATGTAGTTCTTAGTGATGGGTTCCCGGAAAAGCAGGTGCACCTTAGTGATATGGGTGGTCCAATCATTCCTTTTAAGATCATGTTATCTGAGGCCTCAAATCTTGGAATGTTACAACTTGTATGCTAGAATAGGTGTTCTTGAATAAAATGAGAAAATTTATATTGGTAGCATACAATCTCTTCAAGAGCAATTTCTTGATCTTGAACTTTAATGAATGGTGTAGAAATTGAGAATAGTATTTATCTTAAGCAAATTAATGGACTTAAAAATGAAAACTAAACTTATATTGATGAGATTTTCTTACTGAGGATTGAAAATGGTGAACTTCTTGCTAAAATTAATGATATAGAATCTATACCCATCTTACCTAGAAAAGAAGTAGCTAGTATTAATCTTGAAAAGGATTCCTCTCTAAATAAAGCCATTTGTTAGAGGATTACTGATTGCATGATCCAAATGATCTTTCTTGTTTGTCTTCTTCTATTATTACTCTTAGTGATGATAATCACATGATTAGAGCTTCCTTGCAATGTTTCCTCAATAGGAAGAAATCCCTCAACAAAGTCCTAGAACACTCTTCTCGACAAGTGGGTAGTAGTGGTTTGGCATATGAGAGAGTCCAAAAGGGGAAGGGAAAGAGCAAGAACAATAACAACAATAAGAACTATGGTAAGGGACCTCCAATATACCATGGATAGTCTTTCGACTTTATAGATTCTATGGTATGTGCTCATGGTAAGTATGAAGATCATTATTATAATTTTGTCCTTACAAGAAGAAAGAGACCAACCCAAACATGAAATGGGTCCCCAAGCTAACCTTGTATCTGAAAGTTTGAATTGGGCATTGAGTTTTTCTTTCCTTATAGGCAAAAGAAAAGCAGATTGTTGATAGTGGATGCTCCAAGCACATGATCAAAGATAAGGACCATGTTAAATAATTATAGAAGGAGGAAAAGTGGCTTCGTGACATTTGAAGACAACAAGAAAGGTAAAGTGCTAGGTGAGGGTGATGTAAGGGATTCACTACACACAACTAATGTTCTTCTTGTAGATGGCCTACATCAAAATTTGATTCATGAAAGCCAAATTTGTGATATTGGAATCTTATTCTTTTTACTTAATTAGAATGCTTGCTTCTAGATTCCCAAACTTACAGTGTCATATATGAGGGAATTAGAATTGGCAATCTTTAAACTATTATTATTATCTCTCTTAAGCCTATAGTTGATAAATGCCTTATTGTGGATAAGAATGACGTATCTTTGTGGCACCGTAGGCTTGGTGATGTAAATATTCATCAATTAAAAAAATGAGTAAAGAGGAATTGGATAAAGGACTTAATGAATTGTATTTTGAGAAGGATGAGAAATGTCAATATTACACAAGGGAAGCAAACCAAGTACAAATTTAACCGAAATAAGTCCATAGAACCAAAAGAGCTCTTGATCTTCTTTACATTGATTTATTTGGACCTATGAGAACTCAAACACTTTGTGGTAGAAAGTAATTCTTACTAATTGTTTATGACTTCTCTTATTTTACTTAGATTTTCCTTTTTTTTAGAAAAGAGTGATAAGCTTGATGTTTTCTCTATATTTGTGAACAGATTGAAAATGAAGTTTCTTGCTAAATTTTTTCTATTGGTAATTTTTAGCATGAGTTCTTCTCATCTATTTGAAGGAATCTAGATTATAATTCATCGTGAGGTTAAAGATCAATAGCATTGCAAGATTTAGTACTACCATTGGCTACCAAATCAATGTGTCACATAGTTCATGAGAAAAGTTGGAATTACATAATGCTTTGTCATCCATTCTGTTATATTCGTTGTTGTGACCTATGGATCATGTGGCCACTTATAGTTGCTCCATCTCATCTAAGCAATTGTTCCTTTGGATAAAGATAGGTTGGTTTATAATGTCTTATGATTGTCCATAATTTTTAAAAATCCATATTAATTGAATCAATGGTCAAAAAATTAAAAACAAATATGTTTTGGAAAGTGTTTTCCATAAGCAATTTGATTATATGACTTTCAAGCCCTATTTGCCTTCACGTTCTGATGTTTTATGAAGGATCCATAATATATCCTTTAAACCATAATGAATTATACATATGACTAAGTGAATGTATTTTAGTATAACCTAACCTAATTAGTAATTGAAAAAACAATAATCCTAGTCATCAATATGTCCCTTTAATCCTAATAAACCCTATTTTGATCTAAGGGTCAATATCAAGTATTGGCTAATGGTTATTTGGTACAAATAATTAGACTTAGATACAAAAAGTTTTATCTAGGACACTTCCCAACTTAGGTAAGTAGGTCCATGCAGCTTGAGTATTAAGCATTGGTTTTCAATCACCTTATGATTTATTGTGATGATCCAGATAAATTTTATGTGTATATATGTGTTCCAATTTGCATACTACTTGAATATTTGTCTTTTTAGAGCTAGTAAATTACTATTATTCTTTGAAGTTTCATTCAGAATCAATTGAAGAAAAGTTATTCCAAGTTATAACATGTAATATGTTGTATTATTTTATCCTCATCATGTTTATGTTGAACCATCTAGCCTTATGAGTTCAAATGGCACATAATGGCACTTATGTGCAATCATGAACTTAATTAGAGCATTAGTTATGGAAATCAGGTGAAAGTCATGAGCTTAAATGTAACATCAATTAACCCTACGAGACTTATGAAAATAGCTTGTGCATCAGATCAAAGGACACTATAATGAACGACTAAGATCATAATATGTGAACCCACATTTATTGCTCAAATAAATTCATTTTTTCATTTCTAGATTATTATTCTGTTATAACAATACTCAATGATGACTAATCTAACATTTTTTTATTGCATGCATAAATGGGGACGATGTGTGTGTGGGAGAAAATGATAAGGAAGCATAACCACATAACATATATCTCAAGGAGAATTTAGAATTTTAGCTCTAGTGGGGTGACAACTATTTATGGCATTTGGCTTAGTTTATCATATAGTATGAAGATCTTGTTTAGATTATTTTAGTTTAGAGTTTATGTAAGGAGGCGAGATCACCACTTTACTAAAATTTAAAGGAAATACAAACATCCAAAATTTTAACAAAATCTAGAGACCTGAGGATGATTGCATAATATTCCAAATAAATAAGCATGATTCCAGATACATAATAAAACGCCAATAGCAGCAGAAATAAAGAAATAACAAGCCTTCACATGGCTTTTATTGTTTACTACATGAATGATCTCTAAAAGAAAAGATAAGATAAATAGGATCTAGCTATAGCAACCTAGCCATCCTTTCCAAAGGCTAAAGATCAACTCCTGAGGGAGACTTCCTTCAAGCTTGTCCTTCACCTTGCACAACATCGGCACCTGGGTGGTTGGGAAGACACCTAGAAAGAGGAAAAGAGAGAAAAGTATGTGTTAGAAGATTATTCTAAAAGTGGCAAGAAAGTTGTAACAAGTAAAATAGGCTAGAGATTTATTAAAAAGTGAGACATCAAAGAGGATGAGGCTTTTTATAATGAAACTTGCCAATAACAAAGTAAATAAGGGTTTTGCATGTAAATTAATATGTCTACCTAACTAAGTAGGGTTGAGGCACCTACCCGACCTCTAACCTAAGGTGAGGGGAGAATAAGACATTCCCAGTCACCTATAATATAATGGGGAGAATTATAAACATTCCCCTAGGGCGATTATATACATTCCCTCTATGGGTGGTTGTACATAAGTACCACTACTTTATAATTAAATAGAACATTTAATTACATGCTAGAAAAAGAGTTATGGCAATATTAAGCAAAAGATTATGTAACATGGCAGTGGGGTATAAAAACCCAAACAAGATAATACTACAACTAATTTTGAGGCAATAAACAATTTAGGTTTCAAGAATCAAGAATTAGGTCAGATTAAGCCTCATTAGGGAATATAGGTATTGGAATAAAGTTTTCCGAAATGAAGAGTAGATGCACATACATAAATAGGAATTTCACATACCTTAGCCTCAGGTGTTCTAGAACCCTCTTTCCAACCCTTCACACGAAATCAGAACCCACTTTCCCTAATTCATCATTAGATCTATGAATTAGAATTAAATATACTCATTAAAGATTGAAACCCTGATATTACTAACTTTTCATGCAAACCATCGAATTAGACTCCAAAAACCTCACCATCATCTTAGTTAGGGTTTTCTGATCAAGGTAACATATAATATTGTATATTTTGAAGATATGGACTTTTAGGGTTAATTTTGGTGATTTTTAGTTAATTAAATCGACTCTAAAAATACATTTTTGCAAACATCAAAATCAAAACTCAAAATTATTTTTAAAGAATAGATCTCGTCTTCATAATTTCAATACACTATTTACTTTTAATTTTTGACAACTGGATTAATTTATACGATTTAATTTACCTCAGCCAATCATAGTCTGCCACGTAGGCAAGGCATGTGCGCAAAGTGCAACAAGAGAGGGGTGTGGGCCCACACTGCTGACCTGACCCAATGGGCCGGCCTCACGTGCGCAGGCACCCGGCTTGCCTCACGGCTGGCTGGGTGAGAGCCCGGTCAAAACAACAAAGAAAAGGACATGATTGCCCATGCACGAAAACATAGAAGAGGAGAGATGCATGGGGGCAGAATGGTAAAATCGTGGAGTTGTCTTCCTCCCCTCGCCCGAGCGCCATGAGCCGCGAGAAGCTTGCTCGGCTCAATTTGGGCAAAAACGTGATACTTGACCAAACTTCGCGTTTAGATATGCGAAAGAAAGGGGAAGAAGAGAGGAAATTGGTGGTACCTTGCAATTGGACAGAGACGAAGCAAGGAGAGGAGGAGGAGCGCCACAAGCCTTGTGGTGTTTAGTGGCTAGTTGGGGGTCAGAACTTCCACGAAACACCAAATTGAGGGCACGAGCGAGTTGCTAAGGCGATGGCGGTCATTGGGTTTGGAATATTTATAAGCAAGGTACCCTAGACTAGGGTTTAGGTAGGGGAAGGTAGAGAGGGTCGGTGCCCTTGTTGGGCATTTCTCCAACACTCACCAAATCCCAAAAATTTTGGAATAATCCTGTGCGGAAATTCACAAGGAATTCAACGAAGAAAATTTTAGCAAAAACCGTCGAATAAAACTCTGGATAATTCGATTTGAAAATCAGGGAAACAAGGCACCTGTTGCCTTTTTCGGATAGAGGAGGAAGACGACCACGGGTTGTCAGATCAGTGGACCCGGGTCCATGAAGGACTCTGGGCCGTCTGATCTCGTGGATGGGAGAAGGAGTTATTTCCTTGTCACACCAAAATTCGAACAAAGTTCATTTAATTCCTAAATGTGTTTCTCTCTCTTTGTTTGGAGGCTCAAATGTTATCCAAATATTACCAAATTTTATATCCTGACTTATTTTGACATGTAGAATCCAAATAAAGAGTTAGTTTTTCCTTTTGAGAAAGTTTGATATGTAAAATAATTAAAATGTCATTTTCTCTTTCCTCCATCCAAAGAGGTGATAACATTATCTAAATTTTGTGTAACTTCACCCATAAGTCTCCCTAAGGGATTAAAACACGATTTTGTAATTATCTTTACAAGTTGAGATTATTTATTTATTTATTAAATAAATAGAATATTCTACACACTTTCCCTCTCCTATTTTACTCATTATTCACACATTATCCAAATTAGTTGCAAATTTTCCCAAAGGCTTATTTTTATGTTTATAATACGAATTTGGAGTTATTTTTCTAATTTGAGAACGTTAAATATTTTATTTCACTTTATTAGCATATTTCCTATTTTCTTTTGATAATGTCATTAATATTTATATTTATGTTCCACTTTAAATGATACTTGGCCCTTAAGTTACTTTTTGGTCAAGAAAATGAATTTGAGTGTCAAATTATCCTGATGGGTTTCCAATTATAATTTTGGTGCAATATCTTTCTAATTATCTTCTTTACCCATTAATTCCTATATTAACTTTAATTATTGCATTTATCTTCTCCTTTATATAAAATTCGGATTTTCTCTTATTTCTCTTATTCTAGGAAGTGCTAGAAAGTTCTAGGACGAAATATTTTATTCTTTTTATTGCTTAGTGTACAATTTGCACTTTAGGCCCATTATCTAAAATCTAACTGAGGTATTTGTGCATACAACCCTATATTAAGAATATATGGGAAACATTTATCCAATAACCATCATAATTCCACTAAATCAAGTCCAAAGACATATGGAATGAAAATGAAGGACAAAACTTATAGAAAAAGGATACAAAGAGACACATAGTGGAGTTCAGTATGTTACAACACTCCACCCCTTAAGAGGATTTTGTCCCCGAAGTCTCATACAAAGAGGGAAGGGTGAGTACGTAACATCTCATCTTTCAACTCCCAAGTGGTTTCTTCTAACCCATGATATCTCCACAAAACCTTTACTAACTCTATCTCCTTATTCTTCAGCTGCTTTACTCGGGAGTCAAGGATCCTCACAGGTAGTTCTTCATAAGTCAGATTCTCATGAATCTCCACAGGTTCAATAGTGAGTACATGAGACAGATCCTTTACGTACTTCCTCAACACAGAGACATGGAACACATTTTGGATCTTATCATAAGAAGGAGGTAAGGCTAAGCGATATGCACAATCTCCAACTTTATCTAAGATTTCAAATGGTCCAACATAGCGAGGACTCAACTTTCCTTTTACTATAGATCTTACAATAGAACGTATAGGATTAATCTTTAGAAAAGCATAGTCTCCCACTAAGAAGCTTACATCAGACCTCTTTTTATCAGCATACATCTTCTGCCGATCTTGAGCAGCTTTCATCTGTTTCATTATCAGTTGTACCTTCTCGAGCATCATCTGCATGTCATCGGTCTTCACCAGGGAGCGTTCACCAACATCATCCCAGTATAAAGGCGAATGACAAGGTCTACCATAGAGAGCTTCAAAAGATGGCGTACCAATACTAGCTTGGTAGCTATTGTTGTAAGTGAACTCTGCTAACGGTAGATACCGATCCCAGGCACCACCACAATCCATCACACAAGCATGTAGCAAGTCCTCCAGAATCTGCATCGTTCTCTCGGACTGACCATCAGTTTACGGGTGGTACGTAGTACTGAAATGCAGATCAGTACCCATCTCTTCTTCAATCTGACACCATAAGTGAGAAGTGAATTTCAGGTCTCGATCAGAAACTATTACAGAAAGAACATCATGCAGACGAACTATCCACTCCACATATAACTGAGCCATCTCAACAACTTTATACGTGGTTTTGAAAGGCAAGAAATGAGCAGATTTTGTAAGACGATCAATCACCACCCAAACAACATCATAACCTTTCTTGGACTTAGGGAAACCGGTAACAATGTCCATTGTGATCTTCTCCCACTTCCATTCCGGAATCTCAGAAGGATGAAGAAGACCACCGGGTCATTGATGTTCAATCTTGACTTGATGACATGTCAAGCACTTTGCCACGAACAGAGCTATATCATTCTTCATGTTCTTCCACCAGAAGCTTCACTGTAAGTCCTTGTACATCTTGGTTGTGCCAGGGTGAATAGTGTACTTGGACCCATGAGCTTCACTCAGAACCTTCTATCTCAGATCACCAACATTGGGAATCCACAACCTTTGTCTGAAGTGGACAACACCATCCACTCCGACAGAGAAGTTAGATTGTGGTTTCTCAGATAAAGCTTTCATCTCTTCAAGCTCAGAACTCTCTAACTGTGCTATCACAACTTCTGAGATCCACGTTGGTGTAACGGTCAAGCTGGCCATATGAACACACAACTTGTCTTCATCCACTGAATCGATAGGCTGAGGTCTCCAACTGGCCACATGTTCAAGGTTTTCCCACACTGAACATCTCAGAGCAGCACAAACAACTTCCTTCTTGTGACTTAGAGCATCAGCTACAACATTCACTTTACCAGGATGATAGGTGATGGTGAATTTGTAATCTTTAAGATATTCCATCCACCTACGTTGTCGCAAGTTCAGATCCTTCTGAGTCAACAGATATCTCAGACTCTTGTGATTAGAAAAGACTTCAAACTTTTCACCATAGAGGTAGTTTCGCCAGATCTTCAAAGCATGAACTATGGCAACAAGCTCCAAATCATGCGTAGGCCAATTTTCTTCATTAGGTTTCAACTGTTGAGAAGCATAGGCGATCACCTTTCCATCTTGCATCAAAACACACCCTAAGCCTTGTCGGGATGCATCGGTGTAGATGACATAGGGTATGCCCTCAACAGGAAAAGCAAGAATGAGTTCAGAAGTCAGACTCATCTTCAACTTCTGAAAACTATCCTCACATTCAGGGGTCCATGAGAACTTGACCTCCTTCCGAGTCATCTTGGTCAAAGGTAAAGCCAACTTGGAGAACCCTTTGATAAACTTCTGATAGTAACAAGCTAAACAAAGGAAACTATGGATTTCAGATGGATTTTTCGGAGCATTCCACTTTGTCACAGCTTCTACCTTCGCATGATCAACAACTATATGGCCGACAGAAATTATGTGACCAAGAAACATAACTTCCTTTATCCAGAACTCACATTTTGAGAATTTTGCATAGAGTTGGTTTTCTCGCAATGTGTTGAGTACAATCCGCAGGTGCTCACGATGTTGTTCCAACATCTCGGAATAAACCAAAACGTCATCAATAAACACCACTACGAACTTGTCGAGATATGGGCAGAATACTCTGTTCATTAGGTCCATGAACGCAGCAGGGGCATTTGTTAAACCAAAAGGCATGACCATGAATTCATAATGCCCATAACGAGTTCTGAATGTTGTCTTCAGGACATCATCATCCTTCACACGCATCTGGTAGTAACCACTTCGCAGATCCATCTTGGAGAACATGGTGGCTGACTTCAGCTGATCGAATAGGACGTCGATGCGCGACAACGGATAACGGTTCTTCACTGTCACTTGGTTAAGCATGTGGTAGTCCATACACATCCGCATTGATCCATCTTTGTTCTTCATGAACAGGACATGGGATCCCCAAGGGGAATCACTAGGGCGAATGAAGCCCATGTCGAGAAGCTCTTCAAGTTGCTTCTTCAACTCAGCCAGCTCAGCAGGGGCCAAGTGGTAGGGTGGCTTCAATATCAGTGAAGTTCTAAGTATAAGCTCGATGGAGAATTCCACCTCGCGAGTTGGTGGCAACCCGGCAACTCCTCAGGAAATACATCTGGGAAGTCCTTCACCACCTCAACATGTTCTAGAGCAGGAGGTGTAGCATCGAGAACTATGGAGGCTAGGAAAGCTCTACACCCTTGCGAGACAAACTTTTCAGCTTTAATGGCAGAGATGACGAACTGTCGCTCTTCTCACTTCTTGCCCTTGACACACACTTTTCCTTCATCAGGATGAACCAGTCTAACCTTGGATTCCTCACAGTACAAAACTTCTTTATACTTCTTTAACCAATCCATACCCAGGATGATGTCAAAGATGGTCATATCAAGCAAGACAAAAACTGTGGGAAACATTATTCTGGATATACAGAGGTCCAAGGTAGGAGTTTGGAGGTACGAGGAGCAGATTTTACCACTAGGGGTTTTTACATCTAACACATGATCCATAAACTCAGATTCGATTTCAAGCATAGAGGCAAACTGACAAGATATGAAGGTATTGGAGGAACCAGAATCAAATAGTACTTTTAAAGGATGCATATTAAGGTGCAATGTACCTTCAATCACTTCGTTTCCTTCACCTTCTTCTTCAGCATTGAGAGTGAACACTCTCCCATTCCGCCTCTCCATTAGCGGACGTCTCGGGTTCTGGTTATTGTTGTTGTTGTTTCGCGGCGGCGGGTTCTGTCTTGACTATTGTAGCTGTGGGGCATTATTCTGCCCTTGCTGGAAACAGGGGCAGTTGGGTCAGATGTGCCCGACTTGGCCGCACTCATGGTAGGTTGGTGGAGGACGGTTGCTATTACAAGAAGGTACATTGTTGGTGGGGCATCTACCAGGAGGATGGTGGCAATTGCACCTGTTGCAGCGATCACGTCCACGGTTCTCATGCTGTTCTGAATCTTCCTTTTGTTTTTGAAGACATTAGAAGCTTGAAACCCTGGATATGACTCAATGGCGAGAGCCTTATCCACCATATGTAGAAAAGTGAGTGGCAGTTGCGGAATGAGGCTTTGACCCACATGATAGTTCAGACCTTCCAAGAACATGGTTGCTCTTCTGTCAGCTCCAAGGTCGGTGGCATAACCTTCTAGCAGCAGAAATTTCTGAACGTAGTCGGCCACACTCATGCTTCCTTGCTTGGGACTGTAAAAATCAGCCTCCTTCTTCCTCACGAAAGCATGGCAGATGTACTTCTCCCTGAACAACTTTAGAAACTGGGTCCACTCCATAGAAGAGGTGTCCCGAGTGCGGGCAACACCGTTCCACCAAATGCGTGTCGGTCCATCTAGCACGTACGTCACAAACTGAACCTTCTGGTGAGGAGGGCACGCCATACCCTCGAAGGTCCGATCCAGGGCCAACACCTAGTCATCGGCTTTGTCCACCATGTTAGGCTCGCTTTCACCCTTGAAGTAGGGTGGCTGCATCTTGATGAAGTCAGTGAGGGTGAACTCCCTC
Source organism: Alisma plantago-aquatica (assembly GCA_963693085.1). Taxonomy (NCBI): domain Eukaryota; kingdom Viridiplantae; phylum Streptophyta; class Magnoliopsida; order Alismatales; family Alismataceae; genus Alisma; species Alisma plantago-aquatica. The sequence continues at coordinate 1,475,592,572 of OY856409.1, read as the reverse complement.
AGCTTATTGGCAGCAGCAGCAATGGTGTTGAGTTGCCCCATCATGGTGGAGGACAACAACTGTCGTAAAATCGACAGTTCTTGCTCGGGTGTGAAGGTGGGCGTACCCGTAGCAGTCTGGTTGACCGCAGGAGTCGCCAGAGTGTTGGGGTCATTAGGGGTTGACTCCTGGTTCACGTTGTCAAACAAGTCACCTCTCCTAAAAATTAGGGTTATCATATTAGGTTCTCAGGAGTATAGAATCATATATGAGAAGAGAATAGAAATAGAGATGAGAAAAGGATAACTAGAATGCTATTGCCTAAAAGCATACTATTTCGGGCAATTCGTATCAGCGCAGGCCAGGCCGGATCATATGGGCACGGGAGTCCTCGTATACCAAGCTAGTGGTGCGGAGGAAAATTTTGCCAGCCCCCGAAACCCTGATCCTTTCTAGACACCCTTGCTTCAACTGCATGCCCTAATAGTTGCCTAAAGGCTCTGATACCATGTTGTAAGGAGGCGAGATCACCTCTTTACTAAAATTTAAAGGAAATACAAACATCCACAATTTTAACAAAATCTAGAGACTTGAGGATGATTGCATAATATTCCAAATAAATAAGCATGATTCCAGATACATAATAAAATGTCAATAGCAACGGAAATAAAGAAATAACAAGCCTTCACATGGCTTTTATTGTTTACTACATGAATGATCTCTAAAAGAAAAGATAAGATAAACAAGATCTAGCTATAGCAACCTAGCCATCCTTTCCAAACGCTAAAGATCAACTCCTGAGGGAGACTTCCTTCAAGCTTGTCCTTCACCTTGCACATCACCGACAACTGGGTGGTTGGGAAGACACACCGTAAGAGGAAAAGAGTGAAAAGTATGTGTTACAAGATTATTCTAAAAGTGGCAAGAAAGTTGTAACAAGTAAAATAGGCTAGAGATTTATTAAAAAGTGAGACATCAAAGAGGATGAGGCTTTTTATAATGAAACTTGCCAATAACAAAGTAAATAAGGGTTTTGCATGTAAATTAATATGTCTACCTAACTAAGTAGGGTTGAGGCACCTACCGGACCTCTAACCTTAGGTGAGGGGAGAATAAGACATTCCCAGTCACCTATAATATAATGGGGAGAATTATAAACATTCGCCTAGGGCGATTATATACATGCCCTCTATGGGTGGTTGTACATAAGTACCACTACTTTATAATTAAATAGAAATTTTAATTACATGCTAGAAAAAGAGTTATGGCAAGATTAAGCAAAAGATTATGTAACATGGCAGTGGGGTATAAAAACCCAACAAAGATAATACTACAACTAATTTTGAGGCAATAAACAATTTAGGTTTCAAGAATCAAGGATTAGGTCAGATTAAGCCTCATTAGGGAATATAGGTATTGGTATAAAGTTTTCCCAACTGAAGAGTAGATGCACATACATAAATAGGAATTTCACATATCTTAGCCTCAGGTGTTCTAGAACCCTCTTTCCAACCCTTCACACGAAATCAGAACCCACTTTCCCTAATTCATCATTAGATCTATGAATTAGAATTAAATATACTCATTAAAGATTGAAACCCTAATATTACTAACTTTTCACGCAAACCATCAAATTAGACTCCAAAAACCTCACCATCATCTTAGTTAGGGTTTTCTGATCAAGGTAACATATAATATTGTATATTTTGAAGATATGGACTTTTAGGGTTAGTTTTGGTGATTTTTAGTTAATTAAATCGAATCTAAAAATACGTTTTTGAAAACATCAAAATCAAAACACAAAATTATTTTTAAAGAAAAGATCTCATCTTCCTGATTTCAAAACACTATTTACTTTTAATTTTTGACAACTGGATTAATTTATACGATTTAATTTACCTCGGCCAATCATAGCTTGCCACGTAGGCAAGGCATGTGGGCAAAGTGCAACAAGAGAGGGGTGTGGGCCCGCACTACTGAACTGGCCCAATGGCCCGGACTCGCGTGCGCAGGTGCCTGGCTTGCCTCACGGCTGGCTGGGTCAGAGCCCGGTCAAAACAACAAAGAAAAGGACATGATTGCCCACACGCGAAAACATAGAAGAGGAGAGACGAATGGGTGCAGAACGGTAAAATTGTGGAGTTGTCTTCCTCCCCTCGCCCGAGCGCCATGAGCCGTGAGCAGCTTGCTCGGCTCGATTTGGGCAAAAATGTGATACTTGACCAAACTTCGCGTTTAGATATGCGAAAGAAAGGGGAAGAAGAGAGGATATTGGTGGTACCTTGCAATTGGACGGAGACGAAGCAAGGAGAGGAGGAGGAGCGCCGCAAGCCTGGTGGTCTTCGGCGGCTAGTTAGGGGTCAGAACGTCCATGAAATGCCAAATTGAGGGCACGAGCGAGTTGCTAAGGCGATGGCGGTCATTGGGGTTGGTATATTTATAGGCAAGGTACCCTATACTAGGGTTTAGGTAGGGGAAGGTAGAGAGGGTCGACGCACCTACTGGACGTTTCTCCAACACTCGCCAAATTCCAAAAATTTTGGGATAATCCTGTGCAGAAATTCACAAGGAATTCAATGAAGCAAATTTTAGCAAAAACCGTCGAATAAAACTCTGGATAATTCGATTTGAAAATCAGAGAAACAAGGTACTTGTTGCCTTTTTCGGCTAGAGGAAGATGACCGTGAGTCGTCAGATCTGTGGACCCGGGTCCATGAAGGACTCTGGGTCGTTCGATCTTGCGGATGGGAGAAGGAGTTATTTCCTTGTCACACCAAAATTCGACCAAAGTTCATTTAATTCCTAAATGTTTTTCTCTCTCTTTGTTTGGAGGCTCAAACATTATCCAAAAATTACTAAATTTTAAATCCTGACTTATTTTGACGCGTAGAATCCAAATATGGAGTTAGTTTTGCCTTTTGAGAAAGTTTGATATGTAAAATAATTAAAATGTCATTTTCTCTTTCCTCCATCCAAAGAGGTGATAACATTATCTAAATTTTGTGTAACTTCACCCATAAGTCTCCCTAAGGGATTAAAACATGATTTTGTAATTATCTTTACAAGTTGAGATTATTTATTTATTTATTTATTAAATAAATAGAATATTCTACACACTTTCCCTCTCCTATTTTACTCATTATTCACACATTATCCAAATTAGTTGCAAATTTGCCCAAATGCTTATTTTTATGTTTAGAATACGAATTTGGAGTTATTTTTTTGATTTGAGAACATTAAGTATTTCATTTCACTTTATTGGCATATTTCCTATTTTCTTTTGATAATGTCATTAATATTTATATTTATGTTCCACTTTAAATGATACTTGGCCCTTAAGTTACTTTTTGGTCAAGAAAATGAATTTGAGTGTCAAATTATCTTGATGGGTTTCCAATTATAATTTTGGTGCAATATCTTTCTAATTATCTTCTTTACCCATTAATTCCTATATTACCTTTAATTATTGCATTTATCTTCTCCTTTATATAAAATTCAGATTTTCTCTTATTCTATTATTCTAGGAAGTGCTAGAAAGTTCTAGGACGAAATATTTTATTCTTTTTAATGCTTAATGTACAATTTACACTTTAGGCCCATTATCTAAAATCTAACTGTGGTATTTGTGCATACAATCCTATATTAAGAATGTATGGGAAACATTTATCCAATAACCATCATAATTCCACTATATCAAGTCCAAAGACATATGGAACGAAAATGAAGGACAAAACTTATAGAAGAAGGATACAAAGAGGTACATAGTGGAGTTTAGTATGTTACAATTTATGTTTTATGAGGTGGAACATAGGACATGTGAACTGCATTTATTTTTTCTGTGTTGATTAAATGATATTATATTTTTTATGAAATGGCAATCATTTTTTGTGATCCCAATGAGAATTGAGATTTTTCTTGGTAATGTATATGTTTTAGGAAACTGGGGTATTACATTAGAAGTCCTTACAAGTATTAGTTAGTGTGGTAGTGTTCTTCAACCATTGACAATTTTTGTTAATATGCAAGAAATTCATGAATTGGCACACTGATGAGAATTATAGTAAATTTGTCTCCTTTGATCAAAAGATTTAAGAACAACTATTTCCGCACCATATGAAATTAGTAGCATAAACTGACGAATGGGGCTGATGGCATTTCATTTCCATCTAGTGAAAATGACATGTTGTTGATCGATGATTTTGTTAAATCAAAAAATTGACAATGAAATAACGTAGTTGGAGACCAATTTCCAATTGTATGATTAAATGATCAAAAGATCATATACCATATTTCTCCAACAAAATTGAGAGTTGTTCTCTCAGATGAATAGAACTCAAGCCCAATGAGATTTCCAAATCCTAATGAGACCATTATCTCTTTGCAACCAACAAAAGAACTACTTATTTGATCGATGAAAGCACTGAATAGATACAAACCCAAAAGAGAACATGATGTAAACTGATGATAGAGAAAATGATATGTAGAATGACAAAAAGTTTAGGGTATAGACCGATGGCATTCTTGGACATCTACACTGATGAGAAATTTGGTCCCTTTGTCCCATAAAAATATTGCCATTGACCCTTTGACTTTCACTCTACCTTTAAATAACACTCTCTAGTCCCACCTAACAAACCTTTTTATAAACTCCAAATTTGTATCTAGATACCATCAAGGGCCATTGAAGGTCGACAAAAAGCTTATTGTTGTGGATGCATTCCTTGGATCAAGCTATCCTAGGATGAATTTAAGCCTTGTAGCTTTGTTTCATGGTCCCTACATTGTAAGATCTTCTCTTATAAACATTGATTTGATATTATTCCCTTCTCTACTCTGGCATGAATGAGATGTGTGGTGCTACAACTTGGAAACATATTCATATAGTTAAGGAACCCTCTTTTCCTATATCTTTTCTCTAGATACACTTAATTCTTGGGGAAAGGATCTTTCTTGGTGCTTTTGGAAAGCTCAGGTCTTTGTTGGTCTTTTTTGTGTTTCTTAATTAGACTTGTTTTCTTCACCTCTAAAATGAGTGATATAACTTTTGAAGCATTTCTTCCCTACTTGTTACATGCAGAACATTGATTTTTCTCTCAAAATATGTAATATGCTAAAGATGATCTTTTATGCACTATTTGACATGAATACAATGGTAATATGAATCTTCAAGCATGTACTAGACTCTAAGAACATTTGTATTTGTACAATGAATATGCCTTTTAATAATGCAAGAATGATTTTTGAAATAGATGTACGGAGACGCTTCAAAATGTCATTTTTATGGTGTTTGGTGTCCAAAGATGGAAAGTTTCACCCATATGCTGATCGTTGATGTATATTAATCAGTCTATTGAAATGATAATGTTTTCATTTTTTTCTATGGTGTTTTAATATCAATTGAATGAGTTCTATTATTGAAGGTTTCTCATCCATGTTAGATTTTGACCTCATTTTTCTTAATTCTAAGAAATACCAAACTTATACATACATTAGACTTGTAACTTGAAATTTTGAGTGCTACCTTGTTTATGACTTGTTGAGTTATTTGTAAAGACTCAGATTCAAATGAGTTTCCTACACGGGTTTATCACTTTTATGTTCTTTATGACAAGTTTGTGCTTATATGTGCCCTAATTTTAGGATTGGTCCTCCTCATTGCCAAGGATGGTTAATTATATAATGACTGAGTAGCATGAAACTATTTTATATAGACTGAAGTTATAGTGCATGATTTATTTTAAAAATATATTTCGTATCTTTCATGAGATTATATTTATACAATCAAAAATATGTAACTACTTTAACTAATCAAGTGTAACCCTAATCATGTAGTGACTTGTGACCATCGAACTATCTCACGGTCAAAGTTTGCTGGATAGTGAAATGAGTAATCCTTCTAGAAATTTTAATAGTGAGAAGGATCTAAAAGTTGTATATTGTTGAGTATATGTGTGTGTAGGGAGGGTTTATCTCTGGCATCCAAATTTACATGTTATAGAGAGCGGTTGAGGCGGTATCTTGCATTTTATGTAATGGAGTATGGTTGTGGTTGTACTTCAGATTTGGGGATTTATACGCTATTTTTGGTGTTGCGGCATTTGTACCCAGGATGGACAAGGTTTTTACAGTGATGATATTTATACTCCTACTGGTAGGTTGGGCCTTTGTTCCACTATAGTTTCTCACTCATACTGACGTAGGGGAAAAGATATTTAGGATTCTAGTCATCTGAAGGTCTTATATGGGGCTGATTGTGAATCTGTAATGGTCAGCTAGTAGTTTGAGTTGTACTCCTCAAGCTACCTGATGCTTAATGAAATAT